>CM035342.1:33253395-33950835 GCA_020226455.1 Prunus salicina | reverse complement strand
ATAGTGTAGCATCTTATCTGGCCATAATCATGCTTGGAATCCATTGTCATTTTATTATTTTTATTCCTCCAATAGATATGAAAGCAGAATGACAAGAGAGACACGTGTGGTTGTTGACGTGTAAAATCTTGTATTATTTAATTATCATTCTTTTAATTGGATAAAATGATTTTTTTAATTAAAATTAATTACGTTCTTAGTGTTAGTGATCTCCATCAACTTTCATACCCAAAAGCCAAAGCATTATCGAAAATGCATGTCTAAATACTTCGAATCATCCCAAAGAGATTCTAGTATCCACATTGCTTCCATACTTCGGATCATAGCAATTTGGATACATTCGTGCAAATAATATATAAAATATTAGTAGCTATAAAGCTATGATCCCTTTTGTTATGCTCATCGGGTTGGGCTATTTTATGCAACTATTTTTCTCAGTGTCAGTTTTTTTTTTCCCAAAATGTGTATTATATCTTAAATCATGTAAATTATAGTGAAATGTATGGGTCATTTGCATAAAATAACAAAACATAATCCTCATTGTCAAAAAAATAAAATAAATAGTTATGATATTTAGTCATTTTTGGGTTGTGCGTGATTCTCTTTATATCAATTCAACGTGTTATTGCGTTTGGTCACTGGAGAAGATTTTACCCATATTCGGCACATATTTGCTTTGTACTTTTGTTTGTTTATCAATAAAAACTATCGCTTATTCTATATTAAAAAATAATAATAATAATTCCCTTCAGTTGTAACTGCTACTAAGTTACTTGCGAAAAACTAATGTTTTGATACGAGAAGTTAACCTACATCTCTATTTTTTTTGGGGAGGGGGTGGGTAGTTCAAATGATGAGAGAATATTGTTAAAGGCGAATAGTAAGGTTTACATCATTAGCAAGAATATCAAAAATCCACTCGAGCCATAATTCATCCCAAGTACGGATACTGCCAATTCTGAACACAAAGACCGCAATTTTATGCGATGCTTTGTTATAATGACGAGGAGTAGAAAACACAATGCTGAAATTGCTCCACCAGTTGCTTTATGTCAAAAATAATGGTTTCCACAGCAATATCAATCTTCCACTCCGCATAAAGCATACGAATAATTTGGAAAGAATCAGATTCCACCTCTAGCTTAGACAAACCACACTGAACGCAGGCCATCAGTGCTTCTCAAATGGCCTCAGCCTCCATCGCCAACGCCGATCCACCCCGCAACCGCAAGTCGCCCTTGTACGTCTCTGTTGACCAAAACACACGGATATTGTTCAAAGACGTTATTTATTACAAGGGAGTTCTATATCTTTCTCTATGAATTGAATTCACACTTATTATACAAAATTCACTTGAATTTTTCATTAATTTTTAGCAAATATATATCTACTGTGAAATTCTTTAAACTTGGTATATCTTTTCTGTTTATGCAAAGCAATTCAGAAGACATCACGAACACGAAGCTAAAACTTGATTAGGTATAGCAATTACACATTCCATTAGAGTAAAAAGCCACTAAAGTATATTATATTTGCATTTGTTTTACTATTAATATTTTTTAATAGCTGAAGTCGGATAGATTGGAGCTGAAATTAGGCAAGAGTTGAAGCATTAGGAGGACTTTTAGAAGATTTGTCCAATTATTATCAACATAGTGACAGTGATTAATTGAAAGGGACACATATGATTTATCTATTTCCATACATACACGTAGAATAATTGTAAAACACTTGCTAGGCAAAAGAACATACTATTCTTGAACCAAAAAGTACATTTTTTTTAGATAATATGTTTTTCTAATCGGTACCAGTCCTCGAATCTAAGACCTGCTGAACTTTAATTATATCACAAAGACAATAAATCTAGTAAACCCGCGTACTTTTTAAAAAAATTTAAAACTAAGGGAAGAGTAAGCTTTTGTGAGGCCAAATAAAAAAGAAGAACAAGTTTTCCTCACTCTTTTTTCCTTGTCAAATATTCTGACCACCCTTGGCTCCTTCAAACCCCTCCCAATTAATTTCATTGAGGTTTATTTAAATTACTTATGTATGTTTTCAAGGATTATTTCAGTAATCCATATTTATTAATAGAGTGTCATTTGGTTCGACACTAGTTTCAAAATTCAAGAGTTCTGAATTGAAACGCAATTTTATTAATCATAGATGGATTTGAAGCGTTGAATTTTAAAATATGAGATTCACAGTTCACTCCAACCAGGGCTTTGAGATTGTCATCTGTTGACAAATAATAACCAAAGCATGTGATTCCACAAGAATACAAGTGAAGTCTGCATCCAATAACATTTTCAATATGTTTTTACGTGTGTTAAATTGATGCAAAACTATACCTTAAAATTCATTGTACTTAGCATGTCTTTCCGGATGCAAATACAGATTTAGATACTTTTCATGGTGCAATCAATGGATAAATACTTATCCATCAAGCTATTGTCGGCAAGTATTCTTTTATTTTTAAAGTTTTTTTTTATTGGATTTTTTTATATATAGAAATGAAATAAGTATTTTTAGAATTTGCAACAATTATACCGAACCCAAAAGTTATTTTTGTACTTTCTGTTCGGGTGATGGCAATTTATTTATTTTTAAATAAATAAAAATATATGTTGATATTCCCACTCTTCTTTTATCCACGTACACTTCCTTTTATTTATTTATTTTAACTTTTACTATAACATATAATTTCCAACAAGGGAGTGTAAGTGGACAAAAAATAAGTGGGAATGTATAATTTCCAACAAAGGGAGTGTAAGTGGATAGTGGGAAAATGAGCTCCCATAAAAAAAAAATTACTTAGTTAATGGTTGATATATCTTTATAGAGTCCCTTCTATTATTTGATGGATCCGTTACGAGGTCTATTAGACTTTAGACATTGAACTTCAACAATCCGAATCGTCTATTTTTAAGTCTTTATTCAAATATCATCATTGCAAAAAATCACATAAATTAAAAATATTAAAACTTTTAACAAGAAAATAGACAAACACAAGTTTCCAAAATATTATAATTGCATAAATGATCTTTAAGGAAAGACCTGGAAGATTGACCATTTGGAGCATAAAATTACAATAGAAAATGAGCTATACCAGCGTGTCCCTCTAGTGAGCTTATATATGTCTTAATATTCTATAAACTGTTTGAAAAATCAAAGCATGTTATTGTCGTGTTGGACCCTTCCATCTTGAGGGAAAAAAATGCTACGTTACCCCCAAAAAAAACATACAAAGGGAGAAAGTTATCTTTAGCAAACCAAAAGAGGCAGAAAAGCTACGACTTATTCTCACGTATTAAACATTTGACCAAAAAATATATATTTCTCACGTATTAAACCCAAACTTTTAATTTATTAATAGAAAAAGGGGATTTGAACTTGAAAATAAAACATTAATTAGTGTGTTTGTGATATTTCAAAAATAAAGGGGAGGCCAGTAAAATTAGCAAATTAACCATTCCGTAAACGCGACGCAGGAGATCATGCCTCGGTGTTGGCAACTCAGAGATGTTCTCATCCATTTGTGACACCCTTTGATTATGGCCGCCTAGCAATTCGCAATTCGCAACTCGCAAACTCGCATAGAATCACTTTCTCTCTCTTCCTTCAAATTTGCATTGAATTTCCATCCCTTTTGATTCCGAGCAAACCATATTGGGTCTCATTTCCCTTATTTGGATTCACCCTACCATCGCTTATATTGTCAGCTTCTTCACCAAAAGAAGAAGAGAGAGAGAGAGAGAGAGAGGATTCAATAACCGAAAATAAGAAAAAAGCCCAGATTTTTAGGGTTTGCAGTCTTTGGATGCAAATTAAGATTAGATGGGTGACGTCGAAGAGATTGGACCTGATATTAGGTAAGAGTTTCGATTTATTTTTTGTGTGTGTAGGTAATAGAGTTTCAAGGGTTTTTTTTTTTGGGTGTACCCCGTACTTCAATTTTGTTGGGTCTTCTACGAATGATATTTTTTGAGTTTATGGGTCTCTTTGAATTGTTTGTATTTTGGGACAAATTCCGTGTAAACTAAAAGAGTCTGCTTTTTTATTTTTGTTTTTGATCTTCCTTCTTATGAACCTGTTGATCAGAATCTGTTGTATCGTTCCAACTGTGGGGAATTGGGCATGTGGTTTTTGTTTATATGCTCTGCATATGAGCTTGTTGATTGTTTATTTTAGTTTCACTTATTGTAATCCAAGTCTTTTAGGAATTGTTAGAGGTCATTATAGAAAGAGATGGTTTCGTTTGAAGGTTTGTTTGGCAGAATATTTGAGAAATATTGGATTTTATTGTTATCTTTTCCCAAGTTTTGTTTGGCTGCTGAGAAAGGGTGGGAGAGAAAAAGAAAAGGAAAAAACTTTTAGTATTTTGTTGTTGGTTGTTTGAGCCAGCATAACAAAAGTGTCCACTTTTACTGAGCCTAATACAATTGATTGGCTTTGACTGCTAAAAATCAATCTTCATTTCGATTTCTTCCCATCAATTCTCAGTGGGTTATTGCAATTTCACTGAATGGAGCATCCTTTGATTGTTAATGACTGTTGTATGACAGTTCGGATATAGAAGAAGACTTGAGGTGTGAAAATATTGCGGATAAAGATGTCAGTGACGAAGAGATTGAAGCTGAAGAGTTGGAGAAACGAATGTGGAAGGATCGAATCAAACTCAAAAGGCTCAAAGAAAAAGAAAAACAGAAACTTGAAGCTCAACAAGCTGCAGAAAAGCAGAAGCCCAAGCAAACATCTGATCAGGCTCGAAGAAAGAAAATGTCAAGAGCACAAGATGGGATTCTCAAGTATATGTTGAAGCTGATGGAAGTGTGTAAAGCTCGTGGTTTTGTGTATGGTATCATTCCTGAGAAGGGAAAGCCAGTGAGCGGTGCTTCTGATAACATCAGAGCTTGGTGGAAAGAAAAGGTGAAGTTCGATAAGAATGGCCCTGCAGCCATAGCCAAGTATGAGGCGGAGTGTATCGCCATGAGTGATGCGGATAATAGTCGAAATGGGAATTCTCAGAGCATCCTCCAAGATCTACAAGATGCAACTCTTGGTTCTCTATTGTCTTCTTTGATGCAACACTGTGACCCCCCTCAAAGGAAGTATCCATTAGAAAAGGGAAATCCACCACCTTGGTGGCCGACAGGAAATGAAGATTGGTGGCTCAAATTGGGGCAACCCCATGGTCAGAGTCCTCCTTATAAGAAGCCGCACGACTTAAAGAAGATGTGGAAAGTCGGAGTGTTAACAGCTGTGATAAAGCATATGTCACCTGATATCGCAAAGATAAGGAGGCATGTCCGCCAGTCAAAATGCTTACAGGATAAAATGACAGCGAAGGAGAGCGCAATTTGGTTAGGGGTTCTAAGCCGAGAGGAATCCCTCATTCGACAGCCTAGTAGTGATAATGGGACATCTGGCATAACTGAGACGCCACAAAGTAGCCGTGGTGGAAAGCAAGCTGCTGTTAGTGGTAACAGTGACTATGATGTTGATGGTACTGATGATGGGGTAGGGTCTGTTTCATCCAAAGATGATAGGAGGAACCAGCTGATGGATCTAGAGCCATCAAGCAATCTTTGCAATAATACTCCTAATCATGTCCAAGATAAAGAGCAAAGTGAAAAGCAACCAAGGAGAAAAAGGCCCCGCATCAGAGCAAGCCCTGTTGAACAACTTCCTGCACCATCTCATAATGAGAATATACATCTTGGACCAAGAAATGCTTTGCCTGATATAAACCATACTGATGTACAGATGACTGGATTTCAGGTTCATGACAATCAACAGGAAAATGGTACAATCACAACTTTACGGCCACTGGAGAAGGATCTTGATATCCAAGCACAATTACCAGCATCTGAGTTTAACTACTACTCTGCTGTACCTTCAAACAACGTAATTTCAACACAGGGCATGCATGTGGGTGGAACACCCATGCTTTATCATGGGGTGCAAGATGCTGAGGTGCGTCATGGAGATACATTTAACGTTTATAATCCATCAGCAGAATATCCGCCCAGTCATGACCAGCCGCCGTCTCAGATTGTGATGAATGAACCGCAGATTAGACCAGCAGATGGAGTCCATATACCAAAAGTACATAGAAATGGAAGTGAAATTGCTGGAGGAGATTTGCCATATTATGTAAAGGACACATTTCAGAGTGAGCAAGACAGAACTGTTAATGCTAACTTTGGGTCTCCAATTGATAGCATGTCATTAGATTATGGATTATTCAACAGTCCATTCCACTTTGGAATTGATGGAAGTGGTTCATTAGATGACCTTGAGCTTGAAGAAATGATGGAATACTTTGCGGCATAACTTATTAGATCCTATGTCACATAGCTTAGAATGTAAGTCATGTTTCTGTCTTATATGTTACCTTATTTATAACTTGTGTCCAGATGTTTCTCATCTTGTTAATAACTCGTGTTCACAATTTGATCAAGATTCTTATTTCTCAGTGTTTCTCATGCTTCCTTGTTTATAACTTTGTTCAGAATTTGATCAAGATTCTTATTGTTATAAATGTTATTTTCATTTAGGGACTGAAAAAATGTTGCATTCTTTGCCCACCTGGGATAAAGTCCAGTGCTGTGTGTTGGACATATTCTCATCTGGGTTTTATCATTTGTGTATTCCGAGACTAAGTTATGATTTTAATTTTTTTGAACTCATAATCTTGCAATCGAAGGGAACAGAATGATGTAATTCTGTGTTATAGTTTCTTTTCACTTATCGTCAATAAGAATGAAAGCAAAGCGTGGGTTTCATGTAAATGAGTCAATCTGTTAGTCTGGGTATATGACTAAGTTATGATAATTTTCTCATTTCTATGCACAAGATTTCTTCTACTAGATATGCTCATAGTTTTTATGTCCACTTATCTTGATGCTTGTATTGTATCTGTAACCGGGAATGCTTACTGCATCTGGTTTATTCTTTTTCCTGCAAATGTGTTCTTTTTTCTGTTCCATTTGGCAATATGGTCTATCCACAAAGTCATTGCTTTTTATATTATTTCTCATTTACTGTAAGGTAGAAACGGTTTGAACTAGGAGAAATAGAAGATAAGCAGTCATTCGCATTCTAAAACACTCGTCCTTATAGAAAGACATGGTTTCTGAGTCCAGTGGTTTTCCTATAATTAGATATACTATTCTACACTTCAAATTATGAGACTAGAAAAGTATGCTGGCTAAGAGCTGGCCCAGCCAAAGCAACTTTGAATCAATGAATATATATATCTTGGACGGTTGTACCATTGCTTGATGATTGAGTTTGTGGTCAGTATGAGTCCAAAACTAAATCCGGGCTGTTGTGATCTGTTGTCATCTCTTACATGAGAATATTTTGGCTCTGCTCATTGATTTAGTCTTTGTATTGTTGTGTGACCAAGAAACATCAGAGAGGATCAAGATTATTATTGTCCACCCTTAGTAGAATTTTGTGGTATAGTTTTATATTACCTTAATTTTGTGCAGATCTGCCCATTAAAGCTCCATATTTTTACCTTGTATGTACCTATAAAAATGATTTTATAGGAGCCATCAAAGTTGGTTGTTTTGGGCCAGTTGTGTAATTGGTGTTGATCCCTTATCTTGGTCCTGAGGGCCAAGTGATTGCAATTTTTTTTTTCTTTTTTTTGGGTAAATAAATTTGCAGGTTCTCAATGCTGCTTTATGCAAATCCAATTATTGCTTCCTTGTGAACCCAATTTAGGCTTAAATGAAGATCTTGGATTTTGATACTGTTTTGTAGGGAAGGCAGACACAGGAACTAGGGTTTCTTTTAACTTCTGTATGCCTTGCCCTGATTGCTATTGATGATGAAAGATAATCCCTAAATATGCCCAAATAACTTGCACAGGCAATGTTGTTGTTTTGTTTTGAATTGATGGGAAAAGAGAGAACTTTCTTAAAGTTGTGATTTTGACTTTTTCCTATCTATGCCCCTCAATCAGAGTTAATGATTTCATCATTACAAGGGTACAATTGTAATTCAAAGTAGCGGCAGAAAGGGAAATGATGTCGCATGGGCCCCACGGGAAATCATTGGACAAATGGCAGTCCTGAGTCCTGACGCTCTCTCACTCTCCTCCTCTGGCAATGCTGGCAGGCAGCCTCTCCGGACACAGGAGACCCAGTCCTTTCCTTAATCGTGCCCTTCGCTCCGATCCGGTCGCGCCACGTGTGCCATACTCTCTCTCTCTCTCTCTCTCTGTGTCGACGCCGCCACCTTCCGTACGAGGATGTCTTTGCCTACCTACACGCGTTGTCCAACCTTATTGTACGCAGCAGGTTTCATTTCATGACCTTTTTGGGTCCAGCCCAAAAGAGCCTGTACAGTTAAAAGACGATTATACCCCTGTTTATTTTTATCTGGTTCTTGCTCATTTGTGATTTTAGCGAGTCTAGGAGGGTAGAGGTGGGAAGTTTCAAATTGCTCTCCGTTCCATCAACCTCTACGTAAGCAAGGAAGAACATAAGTATATTTTGCTTAAGGGGTAATTACGATATTTCACCTACATTTTTTTTAACCAAAATTACATGTCAGTCTTCAGCCTCTTCATCTCTTGTATATCAGACAATTTTCGATACCATATAATTAAATATATATATATTATATATGTAATCAATATTCAAAATGGGGTCTTGTACTCATTGACGAGTCGACGTACACTCTTTCATCATCATCACCTCTCTCTCTCTCTGAGTCTCTGTCCCATTTGTGAGCTGGCTGGTTTCTGGGATCAACAAATCAAAATGGGGCATAAGAAAGCTCTCACAGGGTTTTCAACCTTCATAGTCATTCTAATGGTGGCCTCAATACCATTTGTGCAACCTTCTCGTAAGTCTTCTTCTCCCCTCCCCTCTCTCTTTTTTCTCACATTTTTTGAGCTTCTAATTTAAAGCGATTTTTCCACGCCATTTTCATTTTTCCTTTTCAGGCCTCCAAGTAAGAACATTCACTTTGACAGAAAACACAAACACAAAGGTAACAACTTTTTCCAAAGTTTAAATCTTTTCATTTATTCAAGAACCCCCTTTATATATATATATATATATATATTTCATCTTCTTTGTAGAGGTTTAAGCTTATCCATTCTGTCTTTGTCAACTTACATATGTTTTCTTTTTCTTTTTCTTTTTTTTACAGTCCATTATTGAGTTGGGTCTCTGTTTTTTTTTTTTCTGAAAAAGAACCATTTTTCCCTGTTTTTTTTTTAAATCTGAAAAGGGGCTTCAAATCAACCAGGCTGATAGATTTGGGAATGGAGAAGGAGCTAAGGTTTTCAATGCTGTGGAAGACTCAGCAAGGCAAGTTCCAGCTGGTCCTGACCCTCTTCACCATAACAACAACCCCATTGGTCCTTAAACCCTCTCTCTCTCTCTCTCTCTCTCTCTCTCTCTCTGAGCTAAGGTTTTAAATTATGGGGTTTTCACCTTTGTATAGACACTACTTTAGGGCTGCTCTGCTTCATAGCTATAGTTATCCAAGATAGTTTTAGTTTTTCTTAATGGCAATGGCATGACCAAATATTGTTATGTGGTAATGGTATATGGATGTATTTTCTTCTCTTATGTTCTTATAATTTCAGCGAATGTAAGTCTGTGGTTAACTTTTCAATTTAACAATCTATCCACCAGCTCTTAACTTTGTCAGTTTTTCTTAGTTTTATGTATGAGTCTGTGGTTCTGCCAAATTTGTGTGCGTATGCTTTGAAATTTGAGGCATGTTTTTTCGTCTGCATATGACAACATTTACTGTATACACACCAAAGTCAATTCAGGATGTTGATGATGGTGGGTTGCATATATAACAGCATTCACAATACCATGTCCCCATGTAATCTCAGTAATATTTCAAAGATGTGAAAACTCAATTGCTTATGTGGATGATTGTTATAAGCCCGAGACTTATATGAAGGCTTATGAACCAGTGATTCACCTCATCCCTTTAATGGACCAATGAAATAAATGTGGCCTTCCTCCAATTAAACCTCCACTTTATGAGCAACAACCAGGTAGGCCTAAAAGAGTTAGGGGAAAGGAGCCTTGTGAGGTTACTCTTTATTTTTTAGTTAAATTTTAACTAAAAATATATAAAATTTATTCTATAAAATATAAATTCCAATTGTGCTATCTAGTTTAGGGAGTCATAAATGCTATAACTTTTTTTTAACTAGTCCATCTTTATTAAAAAATAATATAAAAAATAGTTAGCATTAATTAAAGGTTTGAAATACTCATTAAACAAAGCAGCATTAAATTATAGAGAGCTACTATGAGTTCTTTCTCTTTCTTCAAATTTAGGAGCTTCTTGAGGTTTCCCTATTTTAGGGGGTGGATAGGAAACACGGTTATTTTTCCAATTCCTCCTTAAGAAGCCCACTGTGGATTCTCTAACAATATTTACTTCACTATATTTATTGTTTATTTATTTTTTGGGTTGAAATATACAACATTTCATTGGAGCCCAACTATAAAGAAGGGCCAAAGGCTAAGCCTGGGCTTTGGCCTACCTTGCAAGACTCAAATATCCGGTCAGAGACCAGCACCAGACCAAACTATGTCTTCCCGTATCGAGTTATTCTATAGTGGGCCTTATTAAGGCTCTTAAATGAAGTGCTATCTCCTAATTATTAGATCAAACTAATTAATTTGATTCAACGGCTAAGAGCATCTCCAAAGGAGATGTCAAATATCAAACATCAAATTTAAATTTGATGGCTGATGTGGCAGTTTGATATTTAAACAGTTTTACACTCCACCCGATATGTCAAATATATAATTATTGTAATAGTCAAATCATTAAAGATAAAGAAGAAAAAAAAATAAAAAAGTAAAATTATAAATGAAAATAACAGCTAGCTGTCTTTAAAAATAATAAAATATTCATTTGACATCTTGCTTTTGGGATGTCAAAAATAACAGTTGAACCTCCAACCTTCATTCCACATCAGCTTTGACAATTCGGTTGGAGTGATATGAAGTGTTATTTCTAGTTATTAAATGATTATGTGGCACTTTTGACATATCGGTTGGAGATGCTCTAAGCAACTACATCCAATGGTTTTTTGGCCCAGCTGCCTAAAAGTCTTATTTACTTTAGAGCAAGTCCAACGCAAGGCTTTTTGCCTGGACAGAATAGGGCCTAGACCCGCGAATGGCTCCAACGCGCAAGGCAAGCCTAGGCAAGGCTTGGGACCAACCAACCTAGGCAAGTCCAGCCCGTGTTGTTGCCTAGGCAAAGTGTTGCAATGTTGACATCATAATGACGTCATCAACCAATTTAAATAATAAAAAAATTGAAGAAAAAAAACTAAAAAATTTATATTTTTATTATTATTATAAATACCTAACCATATTCTTTACTTCCCACACCAAAATTCTATATAAATTCATCTCCTCACATCTCATGTGAATAGTAATTGCCCTTGTCCTTACCCATAAGGGTGAAAACAAAATTGCAAGGGCTGCCACTTTTCACATATATTCATGTGAATAGTGACAGTCCTTACCTTGCCCTTGCACATAGAGGTGAAAGTGCTCTTATTGAGAGAGAGTTTATCCATTGTCATCATCTTGAGGAGTCACATGCCACTCATATATGTATGCTAATTTTCTGTACATTGGTCTCAAAGGTTACTTAAGCAAAATTGATGAGATTACTATAGATAGGTAGGTAGGTCGACTTAACAAGAAATTAAAAGCAAAAAATGGTTCTCGAACAAGAAAAAGAAGAAGAAACCAAGTCATCCATGAAGTATATGCCTTTGCTAGTGAGAAGCAGAAGGCACCCCCAGCTGGTTCATAATATTAAGCATTTGCTTGGGTGATTGCAAGTTGTTATTTTCTCTGACAGCTGATGGACTACACATGCTTTGTAAAATTTCATTCAAATTCTATGTTTTAAGCAAACTTCCATCAGTGTTTCCACCAATGTCTCTTTAAATTCAAACCACCAATATTTTCATCAACACCAATATTGTCTTCCTTGACTGCAACAGTCATTTCTCAAGCGACGTGCTTTGAGGTTCTCTTGGACTCAACTTCATATGCATGCTCTGTTGTCGTGCTACTTAGTACTGACCATCAGGCTCATACAACTCTCAAGTTCTCATGTCCTATTTTACATCATAAATCAAGAAAAAATAAAATAAAATAAACACTCATACAATGTTAATCTTATTCATATTTTTAGAGATAATTAAAACGAAGTTTAAAAGATGTGTTGTAAATAAGGTAAGTACTCAAATATTTTATAGTGACGATAACTAATGATCATTTGGTTTAATGGCACGTAGTTTTCACATCGATAAAAGGGATTATGAAATCAAATTTTAAACCGCAATCACAGATAAAAGATAAAGAAATGGATCCACCAAAGATGGTATGCTCCATAAGACACAGGATCATTGAGTTAGTTTAAGCCCAAAAAAGAAAAAAAGAATGCATATCCCAATTCCATGTGTAGGACCAGTTTTCTCATTCACAAAACAAACACTCACTAGCCCAACAACTTCCATTCGGTGTTGTCCAACCAACCTCAGCATCTCCATTTCTCTCAAAAATTGCCATTTTCTTGATCCCAGTTGCTTTCTTGCTCTTTGCCTTTATCTCTGATGTCAAACTGTACGGTCGAGACCTGCACAGTTGAGACCAGTGATGGAGTCAAACTCAGCACAAGGCTCTTCAAACCAAGAGAAGAGATCAACAAGGGCAACCCTGTAGTGGTTCTGGTGCACCCATATTCAGTCTTGGGTGGTTGCCAAGGCCTATTGAGAGGTATAGCAGCTGGGTTGGCAGATAGAGGCTACAAAGCTGTGACCTTTGACATGAGAGGGGTTGGGAGGTCAACAGGGAGGGCTTCTCTTACTGGGTTTGCAGAAATCAAGGATGTGATTGCTGTGTGCAAATGGGTCTGTGAGAATCTCTCTGCTGACAGGATTTTGTTGGTGGGTTCTTCTGCAGGTATAACATTTTTGCATGTGTGGAATATTTTTCTGCAATTTTTCTTGGATTAAGCATGATAGTGTAGAAACAAAGGACGTATTTTTATGTGGGTAGTCACTAGAGTACTTGTTTATTGGTTTAGGTGGATTGTTTTCTGGATCTGTGAATTATGTATTAGTTTGTGGTAGTTAGTAGATTGCTTCTTTGATTGGTTTGGTGAATGAATTTGTGGATCTATAATTTGCCTATTAGTTTTTAGAAGTGATCAGTTTAGATAACAATTAGTTACTTTTATTCTTTGTCTGCATCAGACTGCTAACTAAAGCATCTGCGAAAATTTATAGTATGCTTTGGATTTCAAGGAAAATTGATTATTTTGAGGTTAAAAATTAATTTGGTAATGCTAATTATGTCATACTTTGTGGAATATCCTGACTTTGGAGTATTCCCGACTTTTGTGTTGTTGATCGTACTGGCCTTTAATCATTCAAAAGTTGTGATTTTGATCATATTCAAAGTGAAAATAAGTGTGAGGAAGAGGGTTTTGTGCAGTGCAACTATGATGGGTCTTCTCTCTAGGTCGCAGATCAACACTAGAATTACAAGTGGCATTTGTTGAGCTAGGGGGAAAATGGAATTCAAGTTGTGCATAACTTTACAAAAGAAAAGCTATGTAGTCTGCCCGTAAGTCTTTACCCAAGTAGCATGGGGTGGGATGAAGCATATGTCTTAGGTTTGGCTGGCTACCACATAATTGGCTGAGAAATGGACATTACAAGTATTGCTGCATACGAATGCCTGCTACTATGATAAGCTTGTATGGATGCAGAACCTATAATATTTTTACAAGCAAAGGCTGGGTGAAAATGATGAAGTATAGATAATTTTTTAATAATATCATCTTTTTACTACAGCCTCTGAATCCTGCACCTTCTGATACATTAGCTTTCTGTTGCTTGTTCTGAATTGCAATGATTTTGTTTTTGATGTGTTGGTTATACCCTCCAGGATCTGCAATATGAAAGCTCATTGATAGGATGACATAAGTAAAATCACAAGATAAAACAGTTGTAATGAGAAATAGATAGATTTTCTGTAAAGTTTATGGTGCTCAAACTTTATCACTCTTTTGCATGATTTAGGATCTTTCTGGTGTGGACTGCATGTGGGGTGTTGTAGACATGGCTGGGCAAATATAAGATGTATTTGTACTTCAGCTCAAAATGGGTGATATATAGCGTGGTCTATTTGTTAGCTTTGTGATCAGCAGCATTTTCTGTTACAGCAATGGTTTTTCATTAAAAGCAAAGCATTAAACAGTGCAGGGTAGACTAATTTCCTTCTATTTTTAAAATTTCCCCTATGTTATTTTGTAGGTGCCCCAATTGCAGGTTCTGCAGTAGATCAGATTGAACAAGTTGTGGGTTATGTTAGTCTGGGGTATCCTTTTGGCATGATTGCCTCAATACTTTTTGGGAGACACCACAAAGCCGTACTACAATCTCCAAAACCAAAAATTTTCATAATGGGGACCAAGGATGGGTTCACAAGTGTTCAGCAGCTCAAGAACAAGCTAAGTTCAGCAGCCGGGCGCGTCGAAACACACCTGATTGAAGGAGTAAGCCACTTCCAAATGGAAGGCCCTGCTTATGACGCACAGATGGTGAATCTTATCCTTGAATTTATTGCATCATTGTAGATAATCAACCGTTTGTAATGGGGTTGTGTTCTCAGTTAGAACTGATCAGATTCCCTTGTTAGCTCTCTCTTCTGCTGTTGTATGTATAATAGGCTAACTTGTTATCGTGTGTAATTTGCAGGAGCTTAGTTGGTTTGCATACTCTGTGCCATCACAGTGTAAAATTAAGCTGCTGTCTCAGTTAATTTGGCATTTAGCCACACAATGAGACACACAGAGAAAGCATCGTTAAATCAATCTTTACATGGTCAAGTGTTATTCAGTACAACCCCCAAAAAAAGTTACAGCAAACATAATCTCAGCTTAAAGTTAAAACTAAAAATGAAACGAAACCTAAAACTTACTAAGCATCCACTTAGCTGCTGATCAAATCAGAATATGGCACAACACTACAAACAGAGATATAACTCGATGTTAAAAGTCTCCAAATATCAAATGTCATCGCCCTCAAAACGTTGATCGTCTGATGCAATTCTACCCTCTCTTGTCATTTTATTACCATTTGCACCGTCAACTGCCCGCCCTTCAGCCATTTCATCGTACTGCCGTTTTCTCCATCCTCGATCTTGGTCTATTGGTTGTCTTTGAGAGAATGTATGTTCATCTGTTTTGAAGCCAAAAAAAGGAAGAAAAATGGTACACCGGTCATCAACAAAACTTAATAAGACCTTGCGCAGCTGTGCTGCCTCATAGATACATTCACTGCAATAATAGCTAATACATCCATTGTAATTTGGGGGATGAAGGTAACATGGCAGCATTCATGGATCCCACCTCACTAATGTTAACACAAGATGGGCGTTTATAATTAACCTTCCTGATTTTAACATGGGTAAAGATTAGTAACAGATTGGTAACTCGATGGGCCAAATTTTAGGCACCCATTTTGGGGAGGCCTTAAATTAAAAAGATTACAAATGAATTTAATTGAAAAGTTGTACAGAGTAAGTACCAGTCAAATCTGACTAACCAAGACTAAAGATACAACATAAGATAGTGGAGCTTTATTATGTATTATAGAACATGGGTTATATGTAATTAGTTATTACCACTTTCACCGTCAGATGCATCTTCAAGTCTTGCAATTGCATCAACCAGTGCCTGTTCATGCTCCTGCATTTTAAAGAACACATTACAATACCAGAAATAAAAGCACCATGCAAATAGAGCGCAAAACATGCTTGGTTCTTACTTTGAGAACTTTCTTGGCTTTCTCGATCTCCATGGGATCAGGATGGTTTGCTCCAAAAACCTTTTCAACCTGTAGTTTCAAGCAAATATGGAAAACAAGTGACCACCAGCTGATTGGAGGAAATGGGGAAAAAAAAAAAACTAAATAATTTTCCTTATACCTCTTTAATCAAAGAGTCTGTATGAAGTATTTCAATATCGCTCATTGCCTTCCTGCCAATGCCATTTTGTTGTGGAGGCAAATCCTTCTTGGACTGACCCTTTGCGGCCCCTCTACCTCTTCCTGCACCTGAAACTGCACCACCACGTGCTGTGGACTTTTTTATCCCTCGGCCAGGTCCAGGTCCAGGTCGACCACCTCTACGAGAAATGCCAGGATCATCACCTTCCCACCGAATATCTTCAGGAGATATCTACCATTAGAAGGTAAAAAACAATTAGCAACAAGAGTTTGGGAAATGAGCTCAGAACGCAAAACACAAACAGAAGCTGATGGACCACAACCCCGATTGCACTATCAGTCGATTGTTAATCAAAGTATTAGAAGCTTTTAGAACACAGCATGAATAGGATTGAATATTGATCCTGTAACAATTATCTGTCAGTTGCTTTCCCCTTTGGATCTAGGAAGAGATCAAACTAAACAAGTCCTTCTGCCATAGTGACAACAGCAAAAAGAAATTCCAGGCATGGAAGTAAGCCAACCATATAATTTACTTTTCAATAACTTAATCATGTCTCTTTGTACACTTCAACCCATTCCCCCACAAATTTCAATATCTTGTTCAGTGATGGCCTTTTGTGTCCAGCCATCTTAAAGAGAAATAATAGCTACAGACGGATGCAAAATAATATGCTCAAACACATTATTGTGACAGTGATGCAAAATTGATTATTCAAATCTGTCAAATCTAATTCCAACACGGCCATCCAATTGTGTATTCACCAGTGTAACCAAGTTGATACAATGTGCATCATTTGTATTAATGGTTCCTGTTATCATATGTAGATATGTGCATGTGCGTGTGCAAGTGTGTGTCTTATACATTTTCAAGTCATGGGAGGGGGGAGGGCAAGGTCAAACCCTTTCCATGAGCACTGGGAAGTGCTTTATCACTGTAAGTAGAAGGCCCCACAGTTCCGTTATCATATTTAAAAAAATAATCATAACAATAATAATAAACATAAAAAATATATAAAAAAAATATAAAAAAATAACACTGCTCAGTATCAATAAGCAAGATTTTATTATACGAATTGTTTTATGCAGATAATGAGGTAACTTAAAATCAATCTGCATTATGAGCTCTATTATCAATAAAATGATTCAGTAAACGAAAAACATAACATAGAATACCAATTTAAGTTCCATTCATCTTAATAACACAGACAAGTCATAGCATAATGTCACCAGTACTGCTGACCAAGCCTAGCAGATGTCCACTTTTATTTATTTACTAGATGCATTTTTGTTGTTACTTAGAAACCTATTACATTAAAAGTAATTGCAAAAACAAACACAAAAGCAAGGTGACCCCAAATTCTAATAACAGTGTAAATCATTTGGTTTTCCTTTTCTTCAGCCAATGATATTTGGGGGAGGGGGGGCTCGAACTCGGACCTCAGATGTAGGGGATAAGTGCTTTTAACCACTACAAATACAAAGCCTACAAGTGCCCCCACAAAAAAATAAATAAATAAATAAATAAAACTTTGACTTTTTAAACTTTCATATCTAGTTATTTATGAGACATAGACTATATCTTCGGTAAATGAAAAGGGTTAAAAGCCTACAGAAAAAACTAGAAATGTAGCACTTACCTCTTTTAGATTGACCCATTCCCATGTCTCATCCACTGTATTAATATCATAAACCAGAGCGTGTCGGCCCTGTCAACATTTGCCAATTATAAGGATTAGTATTGGAGTTATGTGTGGTAAAAAATGCTAATTACTAAGGCTTACTCATGTTTAGATGAACTCAGTCAACACAAGAGCATACCTCAACGTGGTTGTAATCAGTTATAACAGCCTCATAGAAGTGGTTGTCTTCAGGCCACCTAGTCCAAACTTTTCTTCCTATTAATGGATCATAAGTTGCTCCCTCAGCAGGCTCACTTGCCACAAAGGCACCAGAAGAACCTCGATTAGCGGCTTGGGGCCTTCCAGTAATACTTGTGGAAGGGTACTGAGAGGACTTCATAAGCAGGCAACATATTCCGTTAAACAAGAACAGAAAATAATAAGTCCAAGAATAATAATATCACACCAAATCTTAACCCGTTATTATTTCAACTTACTGATTTTGGCTTCTTGGTCCGACCTCCTGGAGGAGGACCTCGTCTCAAGGCTGATGAGGACGGTTGCATGGATGGAGGCAGTGCAGGGGATGGAGCACCAAGCGATAAGGAAGCTACAGACTGCGATGTTTTCTGTTTCTTGCGTGATGCTGAAACAGTTGGACTAGGTAGGGGGTCATGAACAGGCTGAGCAGCAGTAAGTGTGCCAGGTTGAAGCCCACTTGTTTTTCTCCATTCCCTAACAGTATATAATATTACATTTCTCATTAAAAAATGCAGAACCAACCAAATGTAACACATATTTGCAGCTCAGAGCATCATGCCATAATATATTCAGACCTTATCCTCCGGATCATGTCATCAGCATTGACCCTGGACAAAAGTTCTCTGTGTTCTTCATCAGATACTCTCAGCTCCTTTCTAAGTTCTGTAATTAAACTTTCCTTATCCTGAAAATTATGTAAGATGACAGGCTTTCAGACCTAACTTAACACAATTCATACTTTGATTTAAAGGAAGAGGAGAAGGAAAAACAGCAAATAACAAAATCAAACAGCTACCCAGGTGATGGCATCAGATTGAGCTTTAAAAGCCCGCAGGACTGAGCAGTATGCTTCTTGCTCAATGTGGTGGATTTGGGTTTCCATGTCACCATGCATCCTGGGTAATGAAGCAGAACCCACAGCTGCAGATCTTCCATTCCCAGAAGATCGGCCTCCCCTTTGAAATCTATTTTGATGAGAGGGTGGAAGGTCATCATCTGTACCTGCAAATGTTTCAGATAATAAGGAACTGTTATTCCAGCTTCAGTGACAGGTCCCTTAAACATAGCAAGAACATTCCCATGGAAAAGCAATAAATCCTTTTCATTTTTTAAGGACTTGTCCCCACCAATGGCCACCTTTTTCAATTACACACATGCCAATAATAAATGCATGCAAAATATAATAGCAGGCCACTTCTTGCATCTGTGCCTAACAAAGCAGGCATAAATCATCTCTATAGAGAAATAAGGAATCTTATATTCCAGACGAACAATGCTAAGAATGAGGTTCTTCCTCAAATGCATGGGGAAACTAGCATATAAAATGCAGATGAAATCAACCTTTTCTGACAATACAGAAGATGAATTCTAAAAGCATGCACAGTCCACTCAAACGTTGGTTTAGCATCTACAAGCAGTATTAACATTAAATAAACAAGAAAAAAGAAAAAGAAAGACATTCAGTAGAATAAGTTTCATACTCAAAATGCATCTCTGACTATTCCTACACTAAACGAAAGCATCCTTTGGTTAAACTACTATAAGCCATAACTTTTATCCTTAATTGCCAACTTTTCTGAACCACTAAAGCTAAACCAACAAGAAGCACACGTAATATGACCAATATAACAAAACTCTTAATGCTGTTCTGTTTCTTGTTTTCACACACCATCAACCCAATCCTACATAGTGAGCATTGCCAGAATAGGAATAGAAGGACCTGAATGCCATTGACCACATTCCACATAGGAGGACTTTAACGGACTGAAACTGATACAATGCCAAGCACTAACCATTAAAGTATTTATCTTTGGGGTCCTCACCCACTGTCAATGCGATATTGAAAGTCAAACACTAACGCAAGACCGATTCATAGACGGGAAGAATGGAAGAACGGGGATTTCCAAAATGGGAGTCATTCTCCACAACATAATAGCACCAAATTACTTGTTGTGGGAGAGAACCTGAACCTATTAGATAGTGTTTCCAGACCAACTTATAAGAATGCACATAAAAACAAAGCAGAAAAAAAAATTCATATTAACTCGGAGCACAAGCTGGGTACACTACATTACAATTGACTACCAATAAAGCCATCAACTTCTCATTGAATTCAACCAAGTTCCACCAAAGAAGCTCAAAATTCAAGGCAATCCCATAAAAATCAGTAATTGAACAGCGAAAAAGGAACGGCCAGAGCAGTAATTAAACCCAAATTCTATCACATCCAACATAAATTCAAGAATTTGAGCTCAAAAATGACTCTGACAACCAATAAAATACACAATGGAATAACAAAAGAGCATAAAAATTAACAATAATAAATAATAAATAAGGAAATTCAGCTTAGCTCACCACTGCTATCCGAGAGCTCGTAGTCCATGACTGCCCGTCCAAACCAAGACTTTCGCTAAACCCTAGCAAACCCACGTAGAATTTCACTCAGACCCGTCAAAATTCAATCAATTTCGTCGAGAACTTGAAATGGTAGCCCACTGGTACCGTCAGAAACAAGTCAATTCGCCAAATATGGATCAAATTCAGGCACGGTACCGCCCCATAAGCTCAAAGAAGTTGAATTTGAGGTTCAAATAGTGATGGAGAAGGCGATCGATTGGTGTCAATGGTAGCGGATTGGGGATTGGAATACTTCTTCTAATTGTGGGCGTAATTAGAATTTCGAAAAGTTTTGGGCTGAAAAGAGTGGGGATTGGAGTGTGAATTTGAAGAAATTGGATTTGAGCAGAGAGATTGGACATTGAACATTGGAGAGAGGTCGGGAGGGAAGTCGCGGACTTCAAACTAGTTTTTGTGGCGCCCTAATGTTTTCAGTTAATGATTCAGCTTGAGTTCCGTGTTTCCTATTGGCTGATGGTTTCGGAAATTTCATGTTTTTTTTAATGAAAAAGAAATGTTTTGTGTACACTATATCCTTTCTTCTTCTTTTTCCTTTTTTTTTTTTCCTTCAGAATATTGTGTTTTTTTAATTACATTTAATATTATATATATATATATATATATATATTGGGAGTTTGTCATGTACACGATATCGAGGGGTGTCATGTGGGTATGAGACCACTACCGTTGTTCTTCAATTGCAAGTGTACATAAACTACAAGTGCACAATTGCCAAAAGTAAACTTAAATTAAGGTAAATTATGTTTTTTTAATAAACATGGTGCAAGGTTTGTGTGCTTTTTAAAATTGAATTACGGTAAAATGTCTGCACATTATAATTTCATAATTCAAACTTTTTAATTTTCTAGTCATTATTCAAAAATAAAAAAAGCATTCAGCCGAGAGGTTTCTCTCTCCCCTTTTTGAAGTGAGAGCTAGTTTACCTGGTGGCTGCTAGGATTTGATCTTTCCTTTGTGTTTCTTCACAAGATCCGGTCTATTCTTATGTTTTTCACAAGATCTGATCCTAGTTTATTAACTAGAGACAAACTAAGGTGCAGAATCAATCATTCTTCTCCAAAGTGGAAAACTCAAACCTTCAGGAATAGGTGCAGTTTCAAATGGGGGAAGTTCAAACAAGCTTTGACAAAATACTTACTTTGACAGCGGAGGAAGCTGATCCATTGGTGATTGAAGAAGAAGATGATGGTGTATCTCAAGATATCCTAGAGAGAAGCTTAGTGGCAAAGCTATACTCACCAAAACCAATTCACAAGAAGTCTTTTAAGAATAGGATGTTGGAGATTTGGGACCCAGTTGGTGAAGTAAATATCAAAGAATTTTCGGGTAACCACTTCTTATTTACATTTGGACATATGAAGGATAAACAAAATATTATAAAGTTTGTCCCTTGGAAATTTGATAAAAAGCTTGTTTTGTTAGAAGAGCCAGATGGTACGGTAGCACCCTCTAAGATAAATTTAAAATTTGTTGATTTCTAAATTCAAATATGAAATGTTCCCCTCTTAAAAATGACTGAGAAGCTTGCTAGGTCAATTGGAGATAGAATTGGAAAATGTATAGACATATCTTGATGTGAAGAGGGTGAGCTGGTATGAGGCTTTATGAGGATTAGAGTTCAAATAGATATTACTAAACCTCTATGGAGGGACTGAGAATAACCTTCCTTCGGGGTAGTACTGATCTAATTGAATTTGTTTTACCCAAATTCTGCTTTGGATATGGAAGAATTGGTCATATACTTTAGGATTGCAATCATGTGTCAGAGCAACCAAAAAGGCTAAAGAACAGCCATATGGAAGATTCCTTACTCCAAAAGGCTATGATCATGCCCAATCCTCAAATAGTCAGTCTTATGATTCCAGATCAGAAGATGAGGAAGAAAATATAGGAAATAAAAGAAATTTTGATGAAGGAAAGCAGAAAAATGTCCCAAAAAAGTTATCAAATGCTGTCAGCTCTCCAACGGAAAAAAAAAAAACAAACAAACAAACGAGTAGCCTTGAAGTTAGTAATAAAGTTCAAGCTATTTCTTCACAATTATAGTCAATGAATGTAAGAAAATTTCAAGTGAAAGAATTGTCCAGAGAATGTTCCAAAGGAAAAGAAATGGGACACTTGACCTCAAACTCATTGAGTTCCCAATGAATTTCCAGAGGGTCAGAACAAATGGATAGAAGTTGGGAAAACAAGGAGGAAAAAGAAAACAATTCTTTGACGGAGGCAAAGAAAACTAGTGAAGGGGATTGTTCAACCTCCTTTGTTTCCACAAGAAGCGGCGAACCCAATTGTCAAGCCGGAGAGAAAAAGAAAGAGATTTGTGCCATATCCCTCTCTGAAGTTGATAAAGCATTATTTGGCGATTTTGAGGTGGTAGTTTAGTCTGGAGTTTATCTTGATTCACAAAGAGACAATCAGGTTGGCAAAGAGCCAAAGGGTGTGCAGGCCAAAACAAGGAGAAGCTGGAAAAGGTTAGCAAGAGAAGGTGGTTCAAGTAAGTCCTCCCATGATCAAATAACTTCCAATATGCTAATTGGTGAGAAACGGATAGGGGAACCAATTATGGAAGGGGAAGCTTCAAAGCATAGAAAAGTTGATAATGGAAAAAACATTGAAATTGTCATGTATGAATCTGTGATGGGCCCAAAGATGTTGGCCCACCATGAGCAATGAATATCTAAAGTTGGAATGTCAGAGGTTTGGGGAATCCTCGGACATTCAGAGCTCTCAATGATTTATTGAGAGAGAAAAATCCCCATGTAGTTTTCCTTATGGAGACTAAATGTACTAGTGTGCAATTGAAAGAAAAGGCGGTGAAATGGGGAAATTATAATTATTTTGAAGTAGAGAGAATTGGAAAGGGTGGGGGTTTTGCAATGTTGTTAAGGAAAGAAATACAAGTGCGTGTGTTGTCTGCATCAACTGACCATATAGACTGTTGGGTGAATACTCATCCCATACAACCATTCAGAGTAATTGGATTTTATGGCAACCCTGAAACATCCTTACAAATTTTCTCTTGGGAATTGCTTAGAAGGTCAACAGGTTCTTGTATAAGCCCTTAGGTATGCTTGGGTGATTTTAATAAGTTGCTCTCTGAAAGAGATTCAAATATGGGGTTAGAAGGAGACCAATGTACCAAATGGAAAACTTCCAAAAGTCTCTAGATGACAGTAATATGAGTGATATCGGTTTTGAAGGCTTTTCTTTCACTTGGAGTAGGAAGAATGGTAATGGGAGTGTTATGTGGGAAAGAATTGATCGAGTAGTTGAAAATACAGAGTTTAGACACTCGTGGCACCAGACAGAGGTTCATCATCTTAATAGTATAGTTTCTAATCACAAGCCAATTCCTTTAACTCTTATTTCCCAAAATATTAGTGATATATTTGCTGAAGCTTATGGAAAAACAGAAATAAAGTAGTTGTTGAAGGTCGGTCTTGTGCAAAGGAGGGGATTTTCAAAAGAGCTCTTTACTTGGCTGATGAATTTTTAAAGTTCCAATAAAGGGTAAAAAAATAAAAAAAAATAAAAGAAAGAAAGAGAGACTTGTGCTTGCTCTCCCAATTCAGGAATACATAAACGCCGAATATGGAAATCTTGTGAAAGGTGAACCTAAAATAGATGTTGAGAAGCTAACCAAATGGTCTCCCCCTCTTGTTGGTAAATATAAACTGAATGTAGATGCTGCTTATATTCCCGAAACAGGTATGGGTGGAATTGGTGTTGTTGTTAGAAATGACAAAGGGGAAGTGATGGTGGCTATGGCCCTTCCACTTGTCATCGTCACCTCACCTAAATATGCAGAGATCATGGCACTTCAATTTGGGATGAAGTTTGCTCCGGATGCTTGTAACATCCCACATCGATCAACGGAAAGGGGGTGATGTGCCTTATATGTATATGCCCACCTCCATTTAGCACAAGGCCTTTTGGGAGCTCACTGGCTTCGGAGTCATGGGAACTCCGAAGTTAAGCGAGTTGGGGCTAGAGCAATTCTATGATGGGTGACCCATTGGGAAGTTGCTCGTGAGCTCCCAGAAACAAAACCGTGGGCAATATCGTGCTACGGCGGAGCCGATCCCAAGATGTGACAATGCTGGCTTTTCTTCCATTCTAATTGAGTCTGATTCACAAAGAGTGATCAATGACTTAAAGAATGATGAGGAAGAGTCATGGGCATCAGATGAGCATCTCACTGAAGGGGTGCAATCAAGTAGCTCATCGTCTAGTAAGGCATGCCCTTAATTGTAATACTATAGTAAAATTGTACAAGATGATATTGTTGTATCCTCTTAATTATTATCAATGATTTCCTCTTTAGCAAAAAAAAGAAGAAGAAGTCATTATTCAAAGATCATTCGTATTTAGGGTGAACTAATCACCTAGATGGGTGCCTTTATTGGAATCCAAACATTTTTTTAACCAAAACATTATGTCAATAGAATCTGTCATTTGCCCCTAACATAATATTTTGCAAAAAAAAAAAAAAAAATCTGTAAACCCACCACCGTACTCCATGGAAAGCACACCAATCACCACCACCCTCCATTACAATTCTAAAGGTTACTCACCAAATTTTGTGGTTCTCCAAACATAAACAAACCAAAAACAGATGAATAATTGAATGACTATGAAGGTTACTCGTGAAATTTTTGGTTCCCTATTTCCCAAACATGAACAATCCAACAACAAATGTCGTTTTAGATAAAGGGGATCTCATTTCATATGTACATCTTTACAAGACTATAATGAACAATGAAAAAGTTCATCATGATCTCCTCCTCCCAAAAGGATGATATATGATTTCTTCTAAGTGGAATAGGAAAAGCATATGTCTTTTTCCAAGTGTGACTATCTTTCATTTTTTTGCATTGAAGTTTAAGTGCTTATACACAAATAATCATGAAATGCGATGAAATACCTATTTAGTACCCTCCAATATCTCATTGAAAATATAAAATTTTCCATGATTCTGGACAACAATCAATAATTAATATTTAGTGTGACTAAACATAAGTAAATATTATAGTAGATCTTAAAACTAAGTTGCTCACAGTTTATCAGTAAACATTGCCATCTTTACTACCAAATGAAAATCATAATTGTAACATGTTTTATAGCTAAACAATGACTATTGTTGTTTGGTTGGAACGAGTGATAAGTGATAGCACAAAATATTTGTTTTTCAAAGTCATAAGTAACGTATGAAGCTTTATTGCTCAAATGAAAAAAAAAAAAAAATAGAACAAGCATGTGCTTCTTCTAATGGTGTTTCTCTTTCTAATATCCGAGACATACGACGATTCCATTTTTAAAAAGGAAACAAAGAGTTTTTTTTAATTTATAATACAAATATTGGGGGAGTAGGGAACCAAACCTATGACATCGGTTTCAAGAGTAAATGCTCTTAACCAACTGAACTACAAGCCCTTCATCAACAATTAGAAGTTAAATTCTAAGTAGTATTGCCTCCTCATCTTGCTAAGTACTATTGCCATCGTCAACAAGAAATTCTTGGAAGGGGATTTAGTTCTAATTAATTTTAAGTTTTTAAATATAGTTTTTTTTCTTCTGTTAGAATATTATTAATTATTTCAAAAGCTATTAATTATGATTATTTTTATCAAGAGAAATATAGTTCTTCATACAAAATTATATGTATTTATTATAATCAATTTTTATTTATATAAAAAAAAATTCAATAAAACTATGCAAATCAAACCTTAATTTTTGCTTAATTTCAACAATGCTGCAGGGAAAATGACAAAATGTAATTATTTTATTATTTTATTGTTATTTTGACAAAAACGTACTTTTAAGCAAAACCCAGAAATATTATTTAGATAGACCAAAAGTCCGACAGAAATAATGCAAATCCTTTCGCATTTCTCCTCTAAGGCCTCACTCTCTTTACTTCCCCTTCCTCGCCTCTCTCTCTCCGCCGCCCTCTACTTCCGCCGTCGCCCTTCAAAATTCCAATTTTGCCCCTACAAGCACTTTCAATTTCCCAGGCTGCCCCTCCTCGTATGCAACGTCAGCTCCGGCACCAGCCAGCAAGTTCCCATGGACTCACCCCCACCGGAGGCTACCTTGTCGGTCGACTCCCTAACGCACGATTTGCAGAATCAGAGCTTGACCTCCGACGGCCACGGTCAAATGAATAATAAAAGTGAAAATAATGGTGTAAATTACACTGACGCGGTTAGGTTGAAGCTTGAAGATCTGAATTGGGACAACTCGTTTGTAAGAGAGTTGCCTGGTGATCCCCGGACTGATACGATTCCACGAGAGGTTAGCTTGTTTTTGCCCTATTTTCATGTTTTGGCTTATGTTCTGTTTGGTTGCTGAGAAAGTGAAGGAAAGTTTAGCGCATGTTTTGTGTGTTTGTGTATTAGTTGAAAGGCTTACACTTGAGCTGTTGTTTCGTCCCAAAATCGGAAAAGTCGTTAAATTTAAACACAACTACTTAGAAAATCGTAGTGAATTAATGGGGAAATGGCCAAGTGACTTACGGTTCGTGTGTTGTTAGTTGGGTTCGCTTAATTTAGCTACGGAACTGTGCCATTAATAGGGTTGATTGTGATATGATCTCTTGCTTTGAGCTACACTTTAAATTTTTACTAGCTGAGGGGGTGTTATGTTGTAACTTTGTGCTATGCTTTCTGGGTTTTGATTATCAGGTGTTGCATGCTTGTTATACGAAAGTATCCCCGTCAGCTGAAGTTGAGAATCCTCAGCTCGTTGCCTGGTCAGAATCAGTTTCCAAGTTGCTTGAATTGGATCCTGAAGAGTGAGTATTCTTGTTTTTTGTGCTCCCTGGAAAATCAAGTGTTAATGCGTTTCAACATGGATGAGAAAATAAGCATGAACTCAGAGAGTGTGCTTGATAGAATCAGAAAGAAACAAAATTGTGTTTGACAGCATCTGTTATGGATAATGGTTTTGATGGTCCTTGGAAGTCTGATTCTGGATCTCTTCTTCACCTCTACACAAGGCGTTGTGGTTTAGGAAATTAGTTCTGTGTGTAAATAACATGACACTACTATTAAAACTCCTATCTGGAAGTGTGGTAGATTAGGCCCCCAGATATTTATATTTTCAGAGTTGATAAGTTGTCACATGTTTTGTCAAGATTCCTCTTATTGATTGAAATTTCCTTATTCTTGGAGTTCTGATATCTAGCCGAGTATTAGAGGCTATTGTTTCCTATGTAAATGTGTTTTCCATCTTGTATTGTTCGGATTAATGCTTTGGTTTCTGACTTGCTGTACCCCGAACCATTGACTGATATACCGTAGTACATATGTTTTGCACATGTGGTATTTCATGTTTCATAGGACTAATTTGGCACCTTGTTTGGAGTTACAGATTTGGAAGGCCAGATTTCCCTCTTTTATTCTCTGGGGCATCTCCTCTAGTGGGATCGTAAGTGTTTCTCTGAATATTAAGTTATGAGGCTCACATTAGGCATCAAATTTCATGCAGCCAGGATGTATGTTGTATTTATGCAGGTTGCCCTACGCTCAATGCTATGGTGGACATCAATTCGGAATGTGGGCTGGACAGTTGGGAGATGGTCGGGCTATTACTCTTGGGGAGGTTCTTAATTCTAAATCTGAAAGGTGGGAACTGCAGCTTAAAGGTGCTGGGAAGACTCCTTACAGTCGGTTTGCAGATGGCCTTGCTGTGCTTCGTAGTAGCATTCGGGAATTCCTTTGCAGTGAAGCGATGCATAATCTTGGAATTCCAACAACTCGAGCTCTCTGTCTTGTGACAACAGGAAAACATGTCACACGCGACATGTTCTATGAGTATGTTGAGCAGAACTCCAATTAATTTTCTTAGCTAACAGTATTGTCCTAGATATCTCTAAGATATATATCGTAACTATGAATTTCTTGTTTTTGAAGCCAGTGCATAAGTTCAAGGTTTCATATATTGATAATTCCTTTTGTTCCCTTATTAAGATCATTTCTCTTTGTTTTATTTTTCAACTATCTTAACATTCTTGGTTGGGTCATATGCTAAAATATCAATATCTTGTTCATCCTGAAAGGAATTGAACTTTACCAGGATGTATGTTGCTTACTGAGACTGTAATCATGGTGTTTGGACCTCCTAAATTTCTTATCCTTAATTATAGGAATATATGTTTTTCATATTTTCTTGTCAAAAATAAATTGTTTATTTCTTCATTTGCAGTGGCAATCCGAAAGAGGAACCTGGTGCAATTGTTTGCAGGGTTTCTCCATCCTTTTTGCGTTTTGGATCATACCAAATACATGCCTCCAGAGAAAAAGAGGACCTCGCAATTGTTCGTACTCTTGCAGACTATGCCATTAGGCATCACTTTCCTCACATAGAGAACATGAGTAGAAGTGAGAGTTTATCTTTCAACACAGGAAACGAAGAACATTCAGTTGTTGATCTGACATCTAACAAGTATGCAGGTACTCATTTATCCTTTCAGAGTAAATGTGTTGCTGATGGTGGCTTAAATAATGTTCATTAAGACTTGGGATACATTTTGTCATATTGTGGAAGCTAAATGAATCAGAAGTTCAATCAACAAATGCAGTCTAAGTTAACTAGCCATAAATTTCTCATCTTGTACGCTTTCATATGGTCTTATCCCATGGACATTATAGGAGTTCACTTTTTATTTTTCTTCGCTAGAAAAACCATTTGGATTGATTTAAAGTCATACATCTTCTTCATGTATGCCTGTTGTCTTATCCCATGGCAATTATATGAGTTCTCTTTTTTTCTTCTGTAGAAAAACCATTTGGATTGATTTAGGATTCAGACACCTGTTTAGTACACCCAGTAAACAGTTGCAGAGTGCTACCTGGTACTGCAGTTTTGTGTTCCTAGCTGACTAGTAGTGTGGTGACCTCCCATATTGGGCATGGAAAGTAGTTAAGATGGGCTTATCTCGTGTGTAATGTGCACTTTGGACTAATTAAGATGCTACTGGCTTCTTCAGCTTCTGTTAAAAACTAATTTTATTAGGGATGCAATATCTCGTTCCAAAGTTGCATCTATATATTTTCTTCATGTATGCCAGTCAAATAAGGTGTCTGGTGTTGATACTGTGGTACATGTTGCACCACATTATTCAGGAACCCTCTTATTATTTTAATAGAACTGCAGAAGTCATTACGTATCACAAAATAAAGAAAAAGAAAACAAAAGAAAGGACTTGATTCAGGCATACTTTTTGTGTCCAATGTCGTTACTAATATTGAGATTGGCAATCTTCCTTTATGCCGAACTTGGTATTTTCTCTCTACTCTTACTGCTACTCCAAAAGAGTCTATGATAGAAAGGTTTCATTCAGGCATACTTAATTAACTGTTTTTCTGTGCTTTTACTCCCATGATTGGGTTTTTAACAGCTTGGGCAGTAGAGGTTGCTGAGCGCACTGCTTCCTTGGTTGCCAAATGGCAGGGGGTTGGTTTTACTCATGGTGTGTTGAATACTGACAATATGAGCATTTTGGGTCTTACCATTGATTACGGTCCTTTTGGTTTTCTGGATGCATTTGATCCAAGTTACACTCCGAATACCACGGATCTTCCTGGGAGGAGGTATTGTTTTGCAAATCAGCCTGATATTGGCTTATGGAATATTGCACAATTCACTAGAACTCTGTCAGCTGCCCAGTTGATAGATGATAAGGAAGCAAATTATGCAATGGAAAGGTAGTTGTGATTCATACACCTTTTCTCCTAATTAAATTGTATCTTCCAGTGGCAGTTAATTGAACCTCTTTTTGTGTGGATTTGTTACAGATATGGAACCAGATTCATGGATGACTATCAAGCTATAATGACCAAGAAACTTGGTCTTCCCAAGTACATCAAACAGCTGATCAGTAAACTTTTAAATAATATGGCTGTCGACAAAGTGGATTACACAAATTTTTTTCGGTTGCTATCCAATATCAAAGCTGATCCAAGCATTCCAGAAGAGGAGTTGTTGAACCCACTAAAGGCCGTTCTATTAGATATTGGGCAGGAGCGGAAGGAGGCATGGATCAGCTGGGTGAAAATCTACATAGAGGAGGTACGTTGAGCTCTGGTTTTCATATGACTCCCATCTTCGAAAAGTTTATCATTTTGATTCCCACTTCAGTCGAAGAATTAAAACTGATTCAGTTGCTTCATGTCCTGTCAAAAGCAAAGATTCTGTTGTATTTTATTTTCTCACATGATGTCTTTTGCTTGTGCAGTTGGCCGCTAGCGGCATCTCAGATGAGGAGAGGAAGGCATCAATGAATGCAGTGAACCCTAAGTATATTCTCAGAAACTATTTATGCCAGAGTGCCATTGATGCAGCCGAACAAGGTGATTTTGGAGAGGTTCAGAGGGTGCTTAAAGTAATGGAACGGCCATATGATGAGCAACCGGGAATGGAAAAATACGCTCGCTTGCCCCCGGCGTGGGCTTATAGGCCTGGAGTTTGCATGCTTTCTTGCTCTTCATGATTTGTTTATGCAAACAAACATAATGTTATATAGATGGCAAAAAGAGATTTTTGTTTCCTTGACAGTTTATCTTTGGGCATAGTAAGTTGTCGTATATAATAGTCAAATTCAGTTTTTTTTTTCTATTTTCTTTTTCCTCTGACAATGAAATAAAGTGGCAATGTTGTATGATTCTTGTTTTCTATTAAATTGAAAACAGCTTAAAGAAATTCATTATAGAAACAGCAACTTAAAGAAAGGGTTGATGCGTGCTTGTCTTGAAGTGTCTCATGCAGGAGAAACACTTACATGAAATGGGGATATCACTATTTTGCTACCCCCGGCCAATCATGGTATATCACTCATGATAATTTTTTCACCTAGTTAACCGTGATTGGTCGGGGATAGCAAAATAGTGCTATTCTCCTTTCATACAAATTTTTCTGCTCATGCAGGAAAAGAAGAGGACATGCCATGGAGGATGGTTGCGCATTTTGTATATGTTGTAGAAAGATGGGCTATGATTCTGTCATTGATTGGTTCAAGCTGTCTATGTCATTGATTGCATCATTGTATGTGTGCAACATGGTTATAGTGCTACTTTTGTGCAAGTGACTTGTAGCTTAAGTAGTTAGGAGCAATTATGAGTTATCCATATATAAAGGTCCTAAGTTTGATCCCCCATTTCTTAACCCCTTTCTTAATGTTGTTTGTATAAAAAAGATAGTGCTACTTCCGCTAAAAAGTGTTGCGCATTTGTTGAAAGTAGTTTAGAAACATGTCAAAATGTTTATTACAAGTTCAAATGCTTTGCGGAACACTACAAAGTGCTTTGTGCAAGGATAAAAACTTCCCCAATACAGTCTTTTATCTGATGCGAAGTGTTGAATTTAATTTAAGGAATTTTAACCCAATATAGGGGTCTAAATTATTAAAAAAACCCAACATGATTAGGCCAAAATTTAGCTTAAGCAAATAAGGTTTCAGTTTGCAGCTGTGAACAGGATTAGGCCGCTTAAAACGAACCAAATGCTTGGCGGTTCGTTTAGGAGAGAGAGAAGGGAAACGAGTGGACAGCTGAAACGGTGCGTTAAACCGTAAAAGATTAAGATTGGACAAAACCATCTCTCTCTCTCTCTCTCTCTCTCTCTCTCTCATCTTCGGTGGTTTGGTATCTACGGGTAAACAGTCACTGGTTCTGCTTTCTTAAGACTCTCTCTCTCTCTCATCTTCGGTGGTTTGGTATCTACGGGTAAACAGTCACTGGTTCTGCTTTCTTAAGACTCTTTATTTTGTAAATTTGTTTTCTTTCCCAGAAATGTGGTATTATCAGTAGTTTATTTTTGAACCTTTTGGTGGTTTGAATCCACGATTAACATTTGATGACTGTTTTTTTTTTCTTCCCATTAGCAGTGTATCTTTTGTCATTTGGCTTGTTTGAATCTGTGAATTCATGCTTAACATTTGATGCCCATTAACTGTTTGGTCAAATGCTTACATGATAGTCTTTGAAGTTCAGTGGGTCTATATGCCAATTTCCGTTTTGATTGTAGCCCTATCCTAACAGAGCTGCCATGGCATGCCCAAGAAACAAACTTTGGTCTGTCTGTTTAGAGAGCATATGTTTGATTTGTAAATGGTATAACTTGTAATCTCAAGAAACCAAGAGAATACAAGTTGTAGCTGCGGTGGTAAAGGTTATTTGTTTGTTTCTCTGCTTGCCCATATCTTCAAGAATTCAAGAAATTCACATTTAGTTCTCCAGTATATTACAATGTGCAGATCAAATTGATATAATACTGTGTCTTCAATATACTGTAAAGTTATTCTCTTTTCAGTTTTCTTTGGGCAACTTATATCATGCTTTATCAATTCATACCTTGAAATTGAAATTCTGTTCAACTTATATCATGCTTTAACTGTAAAATTTGTGACTTGGAATCAAGTGACCTCCACCCATCTCCTGGATTTTTTATCTATGAATTTGTTACTTGCTAATCATTTCTTTATAGTTTATAAAAGGCTGTAGACATAGTATGATCTGAAGGCTGAACACGATGTGTTGTGTTAATTCTATGTGACGAAAGAAAGATACATAATTAGTTGTACTGTGGTTTTCAGAGAATGAGAGTTCCAAGAAATCTCGAGGTCTTGAAAATGGGCGCTATCAGCTATCTGGATGCACTTAAGCTGCAGGAAAAGCTGGCCTCCAATAGAAAAATTCATAAGATTCCAGATACTCTCCTGTCCCTGCAACATCCACCTACGTACACCCTTGGCAAACGGCGAACTGATCACAATCTATTGATTCCCGAGTCTGAACTTAAAAGAATAGGAGCTGAACTGCACTACACACAAAGAGGAGGAGACATTACATTTCATGGTCCACATCAAGCCATCTTATATCCCATTATTTCTCTTCGGGATATTGGGCTTGGTGCTCGTAAATACGTGGAGAATCTTGAGTCAACCATGATTGAATTGGCGTCTCTGTATGGTGTGAAAGCTTGTCCTGGAAGAAAATGTGAAACGGGGGTTTGGGTTGGAGACAGAAAAATTGGGGCAATTGGTGTACGGATTTCATATGGAATCACTTCTCATGGATTGGCATTTAACATTGATCCAGATTTGGACTATTTTAAGCATATCGTACCTTGTGGCATTGCAGATAAAGAAGTTACATCATTGAGAAGGGAGACAGACTTGGTGCTTCCTACAGAAGAAGTAATTCAGGACCAGTTGATTTCTTGTTTTGCTAGACAATTTGGTTATAGTAATCTTGTATGGAAGGATGCTGCTTCAATATTGTCAGACAACGGGGAAACCGAATGAGATAACAATTGTATGCCAAACGAATAAACGATGTAAGCCTTACGCCCTTTCCTTCATTTTATTTGTCAAAACAATTGATGGAAATTGCTGAATTTGTATATCTTGTATGATAAGTAATGTAATGTGGAAAACTGGTGATTCTATATTGTTATCATGAAAGTTCCGTCCAGTTTAGAAATCCTACCTATGTATATTGGATGAATCCAGTTCTAAAATTGGTTTTCCTAAATGGGACTGAAACCTGCAAAAGTTGCCTAAAATGTAAAGAAAACACAACAAAAGCATTGTGGGCAGGTCATACAAGAAAAACACATTTCTAAAGGGTTCTTTGGAAATTAAGCTGGTATACTGCTCTCGTAATATTTTTCTGTAAAACATAGGACAGTAGCTTGCTTCTGTAAAATTGCTAACAGGAATATGATATAAATTTGCTTTTTTCCATTTAAAATTTTTTTTTTTTTAAAGAAGGAAAACTGCTTCTGGGTTCAGTCTACACACAGTAACATCATTTGGTCTCTTAATCAAAGAGGTCAGGTGTGTGAGCACTGTGTTCTATCATAGTCCTGCTGACATAGACCACATGCTTTTCTCTGCAGAAAGATTCTTTGATCCACATGTACTTATGAATCAACCAAATGGAAAATCCTCTCAACAAAATTTCACAAAATTTATAGCAAATACAACTTTCAGGAGTTCCTTGACCAGATCTTGTGGTGCAAAAACTATAATTTCCTTCCTTAATCTCCTTGACCAATTGACTTCTATCAATAGAGATGAGTTCATATTGTGAACTGTCGACGTCAACCATGGCATCCATGGAAAAAGGAAGAAGACTATAATTATAAAAAAAAAAAAGTGACACATGCTCAATAATACCACACAACTCTTATAAATTGTGTGTAGATTGAAAAGCTTGCTGATCCCAAGTGGACTAATTAGAGCTCACTGTGGGATTGATCCGAATCACATAATTTAATAGAGAAAATCATGCTGTATTAGAAAATGATCAGCATGCGTGATGAATTGATGGGGCTTGGCCAAGTTGATAATCATACTTGGTATTTAAATATCTTCTTGCTGCTCAAATCCATGTTCTCTTTTCAACCCATTTCTCAACCTGGAGAAAACATGTGGGTTCATGGGAAATGAACAAAAACTCAAATATAATGCAAGTCTGAAAATGAGAGCCTTCTTTGAAGCATGGAAGCCTGAAAATCTTTGTATGCGCCGGTTCGGTTGTATGTAACTTTTTTCTTACATGCATGCAATGAGAAGAAAGTTATACATAACCGACATGCGTATGCTAAAAGTTCCTCGTTAAACCTTGCTTTTTGAGATGGCACACATCAGAGCTAGTTCTTGATACAGGAGCTTGGCATATGTGACGGTTTCTTAGAAGATTAAAAGGGTATTTCACGTTTGGAAAGCAAGCTTACCCAGCCAAGTTTAGCTGTGTTTGTTTTGTACCACTTAATATAGAATAGTGATCGGTTATTAAACAAAGCAAAAGGATGGACAGAGAAATGAGGCGTCTGATTTGGTCTCATGTGATAAGTCACATGAGATTATTTTGTAAAATATTCAAGTTTGCAGAGAAGTCATAGAAGTATGACAATTAAACTCAGCATCACATGATCAGCTGCTTCCGAGTAGTAACCTGTTACACAACAAAACAAAGGAATGGGCACAAGGATTTTTCTGCTTGCTAATTATCTAACCAACCCATAGCACCCACAATGTATGGCAAATTAAATTCACACTAAGCACATGGTGTTTTTTGCTTGATAAGCGAGGACCGAGAGATCCCAAACTTAGAACCTCTTTCAATATTGAGAAAAAAGATCATTGTACAATTGCCCTGACTTCAAGGTAAATACAATTGAACCAAAAACATCTGAGCAAGTCTATTTTTTTTTTTTTTTTTGTAATTTGACTTATAATTTTTCATGTATTAGTGTATTCATCAATTGCACCTGAACAAAAAAAATTTAAATTCTTGTTTTTATACACCAAAATAAGTACTTGACCAGCAAATAGGTTCCTAGGAGAGGGAGAGAATGTGGCTATCTATATATTACATTACATTCACACTCGTTAACCAAATTACGCATGACAAAGCATGCACTGCCGCTTTTTGCCTTCTTTAGAGATTAAAGAAGAAAATCTTCATATGTATAGGCACCATACCCTGTCCTTTCATCTTACCCACATTCGATTTTATTTTCATCAGATCAAATCAAACCAAACCACGCCATGAAAACCAGTCAGAGAATCTTGCTTGCCTTCTTTGCCTTGATTCTCATGCACGCTGTGAGTGTGACATGTTCTTCACTGTCACAGCACCAAGAGACCCAAGTTCCAGGGAGATACAGAAATCAACCCAGAAGATTGCTAGCTTCAGTGGCCTCATTTTCTGCAAATCCGAACAAGCCCAGCAAAGCAATGGAAGATCCCAAGAAATCTGTAGAGACAAGTTTAAGGAAGGCCCCGCCCAGCAAATCAAATCCTACCCAGAACCGGTAACCGAGACTAGGGATCAAATCTCATTCTGTTTCCACATTTTTGCAGTTTTCTTATTTTCACTCTGTTATATAGGTAAGAAGATGAGATCTTCGTACATAATTTTTCTTTTCTTCTCCTTCTAGTTGTTCATTCGTTTATTATTGTTATTTTTTTGTTTGTTGCAATTGTTGGTTTAAGTATTAGATTTAGGAGATGAGAGAAAACTTTATGTACAGAACCCTGTAAGAAATTGTTAGAAGAGTATTTATTTGTTCTAGAAGATAGCCACTTTACTTTTGGCAATTAATTTTGGCAGTTGGTGAAATGGAAGTTTATACGTTTCAATCATTTTGCTACTGTTTATGTAACCCATGAATACAATTGATCTTCCTTCAATTTAACTTCTAGCTGACTGCAAGTTCTTGAAATGCGTCTATGAGCCATTTTCTGTCTGATGTTTCTGAATATTTGAACATGCGGCCTTGTGATGAGCAATTTCGTGTAGTTAAAGTTCCTAATGTTTCTAGCAATTCTAACCTTTAATGATGTTTCACACAGCTCTTTAAAATGAAAAGACTAAAAATGAGAATTGAATCAAGGACTCATAATTGGTCAAAATCCTTGTACATGTTTGAAGTGGAGTGACTTTTTTCTGGTCTGCTATCTGCATCTCAGGACAGGAAGCCTTTGATATTCATTATGTAGAATTTAAACCACACTGTGGTAGATTTAAGAATCATTCAGTCCAGCTGATAAACTTTCCTTTGTAGCAGTTTTTTTCCCCCTTCAGTGGTCATGAAAGTCGACTTCTGTTAATATCTCAATATTGATGATATCGCTTACTTCAGAGCTTTGAATTTTAAACCATTTGCAGATGTTATAAATTGGAAACTGAATAAAATTGTGGATGTAAATCTTTTTCATAATTAGTCTTCCAATCAAGTTTGTAGAGACATTAATTCATACACCCAATTTATATTGTCTCCATAGAAAGTATATCTCCTAGAAAGAAATTCTGTATGTCCACGTTTTATTGATTGGATCAGTTACTATCCCAAGGGCCTCCAGCTGAATTTTCATGTGGAATTGTTAAGTTTCTTGTTCCGATATCAGACCTGTATTTTAAGGAAAGATAATGCACATGGAAAACTAATTTACACCAGTGACTATAGCTATCTTATGTTTGCCACATAGACGTGTTTTATTTTAAAACCAAGGCTGTTCCTTCTTTAATTTCAAATCACAGGTATGATTGTGGACCCTTTTTACCAGTGGTGGAGTCAGACTGAATAATTGACAGCAGTTAGCATAAGAACTCAATGATTGTAGTTGCAGCACATTGCAGTACTTATTAATTTATGCAGGGTTGAAGGCCGAATCTGGAATTTTGAATTACTGTGCACTTGACCTACAAACACGGTAAGTATTCAAACTAGATTGTTAACCAATCATGAAATCCTCAATGTCTAATGTGTGCAAGATCGGTTCTTGAACCTGACTTTCTCATTTGGCCAGAAAAATGTCTCAGTGTGCCATTTTATCTACACATTGACATGGTAGTACTTTCAAAGATCTTTCCTGGCAGCCTGGTTCTGTAGTTCAACAATGATCATGGAGCCAGTTGTGTGTGCTCTACAACTTCACCTATAAATAACAATGAACTTGGACTAAATTACCTGTTGATGTCAATTGTGCGGCTGAGGTGCTGTACTTTTGTTATTTTGGTACTAAAGAATGCTCTTTTCTAAAGCATTGAAATTTTTTTGGAATTAGTTTTCTTGTTAGTTAATTAATAGCTCTAATTTTCAAAGAAAAAATTAAGGTTTTATTGTGGTCAAAGGTGGGCACTTGGTTTTATCTTGAATGTTTTTTAATGTGAACAAAATACTTCCTTTTTACTATGAACAGGAAAATGTGATTATCTTATTTTACCTGATATTGTTTTATGTTCTTACCTTTCTCGTTAATGCTTGTTTATTCATTTGTAGTACACTTCCTTTATTGCTGAATTATTGCTCCCACTATTTTAAAACGGCTGTACTAGTCATGCTTTCAACCATGTACTAAATTTGAAAAATTCTCCTGTGTGAAGTTTGGTTTCCAGGTCCCGAACTTTCAACAGTGAAACAGGTTGCTCTGAGTATTGCAATTTGACCATTCACTCTGAAGTTGTGCAAAATGTCGTCCAATCTGATCACCTCTTGTGCATGGTCTCCAAATGAAGCATTCACCCTAACTGGAAATGGATATAATTATTCTACACGTGTAGTACATGCATTTCAGTAATGTACACGTAATTAATGAACAAGAAAATGCTGGCGTTACAGTCAGGTTCACCATCTCTCCCTCAGAGGACTATATTGTCTTAAGAGTTTAGTTTCCTCGTAGCACTCGCCCTGTAGAATCCCTCTGCAAACTTTCCCAACTCTAAATTCTTGCATCTGCTTCTTTCCTCAGAGGACTTTCCTACATAAAGATGAGAATTCGAAATAGTCAGTCAAATTTCTCCCAGACGACTCCACCTGAGACCACACCTAGGGCTGCTCATCTTCGTTCACATCAAGGTTCACAATGTGACCGCTTTCTAGTTGAAGAAGAGAATAGACGCATGGGATGGTCCTGCTTTGCAATAAAACAACTTCCTGCTCAATTTGCGAGGGAGGATCTATTGCATGATGAAATGGAAACAGAAAGCAGTACAGGAATTAGGCCTTTGAACTGTGTTGATAAGGAGAAAGATGCGAAACATTGCATGCGAATCAATACAAATCCGGTAATTAGTCTTTTAGCCATTCCTTTGTTTTCACTTTACGAATGTGCAATTTATTGAATTCATTCATCTCCTTATCAATTTTGTTATTGTCTTTTTATTATTTTAGTTAATGTATTCTTATTCAGGCTTCATAACACCTACAAAGCTTAGGTCAATTAGGTTACTTAATGTTTCAAAAGATATGATTTTAATTTTATTTTCCATGTAGGCCTCAGAAGGGCAGAGTGAAGGAGCAGCAGATAAAAGGAAAGAGTTTTCTTCATGTGCTGGCTTTCCAAGGTAACTTATTTCTTGTCCTTTCTCATCTTTTGCACCTGCTGAAATCTACAATCGCCAATTGGTTATTCTAATTTGGAAATATAGATACTTTTCTCATCTGCCATTTTATTTGCCATTAAGATCTATGATGAATCCCTTAATATCTATCATTTTCTTTTATTGGTTCGTACATGCACATCCCTGTTTGCATTATATTCTGATAGAACACAAGTTCCTTATTTGTTTATTCGTAATTTAAATGCTAATAGATTGATGGTGAAAGTAAAATTGTGTCTATGCTTGTTAATTTGTACAAAGACGCTCTGCTTAAATTTTTTCTGGATGAAATTTTTTTTTAACATGAGGTCTACAAAATTCAAATAACTGTCTTTTCACTACAGGGGTAGAGAAAGCACAACTTCTGCTGCAGACATTGCTCTTCCTTACACTTTTTCTCAACCAGGTAAACTACTTTTATAATTGGAAGGTATTTTTCCTCTGCAAAACTGCATATCAATGAATGTCTTGTTGGTGCCTAGTTTGGCTGTTTGTAGCTTTGGCTTTTTGCCTTCTTGCTTTCAGGTTGGCTTTTGTGCCTTCTTGCCTTTTGGCTGTTGAATGAAGTTTAAAGACCAAATATATATATATATATATATATGAATGCCTTGTTGATTTAAGAAACTTGATGGCCATAATGGTATCAATTCCTTCCTACGATTGGGTTGAAAAGGATAAAACTTTTGGTGCTAATATATGGCTCGTTATACTTTTCTTAGACAAGTATAACAAGCCATATATTAGCACAAGTTGTCTTTGATGATAATCTGTTGACACTGTTGGAAATCCAATACTAACTAGGGGAATACTGTAGAATATTTGAGTACATATCTTATGAAGAGCCATTTGATGATAATCTATCAGAAAGGATGATACTAATTCATATATTAAGTGACTGTAGTGATAATTCCGATCTTGAATGGCATAAGTGCCTGAATTTTGGTCTTTTAACACAACATAGTGATAGCTAAAGACATCTTGCTCATGTATAGGTGAATCTGAGGTTTTCTAAATTCTTACATCAGTCAACATGTGATGTATTTAAGTTTTATTATTCCAGTAACATTTATGGCGTATATAAGTATCAATCGAACTACAATATGACCCATCAGTGGGGACATGCGCAAGGCACAAAGCTACTTGGACTGAAGCTGATTCCATGCATGTTGTTACATTTCCGTTTCTCCTCGCTCCAAGATTTTCCTGTTTTATTGGCAACAACATTGGAGAATGTGTTTTTCTAACTTTATTTCTCGAGTGGTGTTCTGAATCAGGAGAGAAACTGCCGTTTAAGAAAAGAAAACCTTATAACCACACAGAGACTGTAGTAGAGATGGAAATAGAGGAAGTAGAAGATGTCATGCCTGAAGTAAAAGTGGAAGATGCAATAATGGAAGCAAAAGGAAAATGTGTGTCGGTAGAAGTTGAAGCAGAAGATCATTTAACAGAAGTTAAAGAAGAGGATGCACCAGTTGAAGTTGAAGTGAAAGAGGCAACAGTAGAAATGAAAGAGGAAGATAAATTAGTTAAAGTGGAATTGGAAGATGCAGTATTAGAAGAGGAGGAAGATGAAGGAGCGGAAGTGGAAGAGTGTGCTACAGAAGAAGTGGAAGAAGAAGTTGCAACAATGATGGTAAAAGTGAAAGATGCAACAGCAGAAGAGGAAGACGCAAAATTAGAAGTGGAAGGGGACAGTATGATGGTAGAAGTAAAGGTGGAGACAACAAAAATGAACGAGCTAGATTATTTCAATGAAGATGATCTTCAGAAGACACAGAGTATTAACTACACTGTTACTTATGGCTGTGGGACATATGTGCCTTATCTGAACTTTGATGAAAACCAGCAGGGGCACCAAAAACAAGAAATTGGTTTAGAAGAGACAGAATTTGAGCCAAATGAGAGGCCAAGAAGGGGAAGGAAAAGGAACCGATCTGGTCAGTCAGCTAGCAGCAATATGCCTCTTCAGTAAGTAACCTGCTTGAATACAAAATAATCCCATTTTTACTTTCTAGTATGAAAATAGTATGATTTTCACTGCTGTCTGTTCATTTTTCCCCGATGTTTCGTAGAGCTGAAGTTCTTGAATTTTGCTTTTTCAGTTTTGCTGGAATTATGAGTGCTAACACATTGACGAGGTATAAAATCACCTCATAAAGTTTTCTTATCCTTTAGATATTGATGAAATGAAGAATTTTTTCTTTTTTGGCCAGAGAGAGAGAATGTGAAAGAGCACATATAATATCATTTACGGTGATTGTTTCATCTACTGGAATGCATTCACTTCAAGGACATTGTTGTATTTGCAATTATACTGACACACAGTAAATTTAGGAGTACAAAGGCAATCGTGTATTTCTATTAGATGTTCAATTTCTCCATCTCTGCCCATTTATTCAAATTGTCTTCGTGACACTCTCATTCTATGTGTGTGCATGTACGGAAACATGAGCAATATGTGTATGCTTTCTAGGGGGTTGGCATAAAATTACCAAATCTGACTATGAACGCACAGGGGAAAGCAAAAGCTAAAGAGAGGAAGGCCAAAGAGGATGCAAGATTATTCAGTTCATGGGAATCACGGGTAACTTCCCCACCCCACCCCTCCCCTCCCTCTCTCTCTCTCTCTCTGTCTCTCTCTCTATACACAACACACATAAGTATAAATATGGGTGCATGTACCAGAACATAAGCATGTATGCGTATGCTTTCCTACGGATTTTGCATAAAATTAACAAATCTGACTATGAACACACAGGGGGAGGCAAGAGCTAAATAGAGGAAGGCCAAAGAGGATGCAAGATCATTCAGTTGAGGGGAATCAAGGGTATCTTCCTCTCTCTCTCTCTCTCTCTCTCTCTCTCTCTCTCTCTCTATATATATATATATATATATATGACGAGATATAATTTAATGTTTGTGGCCACATGATTGTGCTTGGACATGTATGCATGTGATGAACATGTGTTTTGGATACATTTATGTGTGTATGTATGCTTGCATATATCCTCTTAGTAATCAACTATGATTATTTCACCATGAAGGTGCAGAGCGAAAAGGAGAAGAGGTCGCCCCAAGAGGAGCACACCAAACAATAGGTATCCACTTCTCTCTCTCTCTCTCTCTCTCTCTAGAAATCTATAGCTAAAGCCTTCAGAAAACAGGGATCTCGAAATGCCAAAGCCTAAGAGGGGAAGACCAAAGAGGGTGAAGGATCAACCTGGCAACAGTTAATGTAAAAGCATAGTGGCTGCCTCAATGTGTTTTGTATCATTGTAAGAACTTTAGTGGAGTTTGCCTTTATGTACTAATAAGTTAGTATTGTCTGTCTTTTAGGATTTATGTTTTATGATCTACAGCAGAAAAGACTAAAGTGAAAGCTGAAAAACTTGTTTCTGTAATGCCTATTTACGGATGCTGTTCGAAAAATTGCTAGGCGGTAGGCAGGCGAAAAGCAGGGGCCTAGCTCCTAGAGGAGTAATCAGGGCCTAGGCATTTAAAAAATATATATAATTATTTTGTATTATAAATTTAAAAAATGTATATATGTGAGTCATATGATATATGCTTTGATATAAAGCAGAGGGTTGAAATAAAAACACAATTAGGTTATGTTTTATGTTATGCTTTGATATAACGAGTAGGGTGAAATCACGGCGGTGTCCTCCCGCCTAGGCTAGTTTTTCTTCCAAAATGATAGTTGTCCTGGTTATGAGTTATAATGCCGCAAATCCGTGGGCTGGAGTAACATCCATAACTCATCAGTTTATAGACTTTGTCATGCACTAATTTTGAATAGGACAATGCAGGCTATTCAGATTATTTGAGCAGGAGACGTCATCCCCATATTTTTGTAGGCTTTACCTTTGACAGTGAAACACGGTATCATCAGCTTTCACTGTATCCATCTGATTTAACGAAGGGGCCATTTCATCTTAACCTTTTGCATATAAGTTGTGGAACCGAATTAAATCAAAACCCATCAAATAATTCCTTCCATTGGGAGATTATTTGACCTAATTGGGAGTTACCCAATTAAATGGGGAGTTACCTAATTAATTTGAGATTGATTTGATTCATACCCCAATTAGGATTTGATTTAAATCAAATAAATCAAATCCCTAATTAATCAAATCTCGCCAAATCGGGGAGGAATAATTCCATTCCATCTACGGAATTATTCCTCTGAAACCCTAGCCTCCAAGACCACGCACAAAGGTGAGGTACGTTTGAAATCTCTAAAATTCTGCAGAAAATTCCTCTCACAAACCCTAGCCACCTTCTCTCTCTCTTTTAGGCTCCAGCAGCCCGGTTTACACCATAAACACATCTCCGTACCCTAGTTAGCTAGTGTTTTTCTTACAAACTCTTGAACTAATTTAGGCATCGGAGGGCCTTTGGCTAACAACCCCCGGGTGTGGCCTTCTTATTTGTTCTATTTTGCAGGGAGAAAGAGACGGCGGAGAAGAAAGGGAAATCTTTCCAATTGAATATTCTCGTGGGGAAATTTGCTCCCACGTAAGTATCAAAATATAATGCTACTAGGAAAACAGAAACGATGATATGAACATATACCAGAAATTTGTGCCGTATTGGATGACTAAAAGACCACGCAGACACAAAGTCAATTAGAAATGAGCAATGCCGAGTCAAATGTGGAAGTCTAGCCTGTGGTACACGCACTTGCAAGGAAGCAAAGGCCGTGGCCCCATGCTTCGTTACGAAATATATTAGCATATCCACATTGGTGCAGCAAAATTGGCAATGGCTTTTACTATACGGCTGCTTTTGTTTTCCTCAATGTTTCTGCTACCAGTTTCTGTGTTTGCTCAAACTAATGGTAGCATCGCAGTCGGTGCTTCTCTTACTGCAACTGCAGAAGGAAACTCCTCCTCATCATGGCTTTCTCCATCTGGTGATTTTGCCTTTGGATTTTGGCCACTTGGAAACAATGATCTCTTCTTGCTTTCAATATGGTATGCCAAAATACCCGACAGAACCTTAGTTTGGTATGCAAATTGGGATAATGAGGCTGCAGTTGCACCCAAGGGGTCAACTGTGAACTTGACTGCCAACAGCGGTCTAGTGCTTAAAAGTCCTCAGGGTGAAGAGCTATGGAAATCTGAAACCAGTGTTGGTGTTGCCGGTGGGGTCATGAATGATACAGGCAACTTTGTTCTTCAAGATAGTAATTCAGAAAGCTTATGGGAGACATTCAACAATCACACTGATACTATTTTGCCTGGACAGACATTAGAAAGAGGTGGGAAGCTTTTGTCTCGACAATCGGAGACTAACTATTCAAAAGGAAGGTTCCAGCTGCTTCTGCAAGAAGATGGGAACCTTGTAATCAGCACCATAAACTTGCCAACAAACTTTGCCAATGAACCTTACTATGCAACCGACACTACCTCAGGGACTGTGACAGGTAGTGAAGGTAAAGAATTGGTTTTCAATGTCTCAGGCTACTTGTATGTTCTGAGTGAGAATGGTGGAAAGACCAATGTTGCAGTGGGAGACGCAGTCTCAGCAAGGGACAACTATATTAGAGCAACTCTCAACTTTGATGGGATTTTTGCTCAATATTATCACCCAAAGGATTCCACTGGAAATGTAAGCTGGAATCTTCTGTGGTCAGAGCCAGATGATATTTGCCGAAGTCAACCTGAAACATCAGGTGTTGGTATTTGTGGGTACAACAGTATCTGCACTCTCAAAGAAGATAAGAGGCCAGCCTGTAAATGCCCAAAAGGGTTCTCTTTACTTGATCCAAATTATCCGTACGGGGGATGCAAACCGGATTTCATACAAGGCTGTGAAGAAGACGAGCTTAGTCGCACAAAAGATTTATATGATGTTGAGGTGCTAATAAATACTGATTGGCCAATCTCAGATTATATTGAGTTAAAGCCTTTTACCGCAGAGAAGTGCAAGGAATCTTGCTTTCGAGATTGTTTGTGTGCTGTTGCTATTTTCCGGTCTGAAGCCTGTTGGAAAAAGAAGTTACCTCTCTCAAATGGGAGAGTGGATATGAATCTTAATTCACAAGCCTTCATCAAAGTCAGAAAGGATAATTCAACTCTAAAATTTCCTCCAATGCCAAATCCAGATGATAAGAAGACGAAGAAGAAGAGCAGTAACACTTTGATACGCGTGGAGTCTGTAATTCTGGCTGCCTCTATCTTCGTTAGTTTTATGTTTAGTGCTGCTGCTTGTCTGGGATTTTTCTTTGTTTTCCGGAAGAAACGTGTAAGGTCTGTCGAAAATATTTTGGACTCAAATTTGCTTTCTTTTAGTTACCAAGAGCTTCAAGAAGCTACAAATGGATTCACAGAAGAATTAGGAAGAGGTGCCTTTGGAGTTGTTTACAAAGGGACAATACAAATTGGTTCTGGTGTCCAAGTGGCAGTGAAGAAGCTAAACTGTGTGATACAAGATGGTGAGAAGGAATTCAAGACAGAACTGCGCGTAATTGGTAAGACACATCACAAGAATCTAGTTTGCCTGGTTGGGTATTGTGACGAAGGGCAACATCGATTGCTAGTATACGAGTTCTTAAGCAATGGCACGTTAGCAAGCTTCCTTTTTGCTGATACAAAACCCAGTTGGACGCAGCGAATTGAAATTGCTTGTGGAGTTGCCAAAGGACTTTTGTACTTGCATGAAGAGTGCAGCACCCAAGTCATCCATTGTGATATAAAGCCTCAGAACATACTGCTTGACGATTATTACACGGCTCGGATCTCTGATTTTGGATTGGCAAAGCTTTTGATGATGAATCAGAGCCACACTCATACTGCCATTAGAGGAACAAAAGGGTATGTTGCCCCTGAGTGGTTCAGTAACATGCCAATCACTGCCAAAGTTGATGTGTATAGCTTTGGTGTTGTGCTGCTTGAGATCATTTGCTGTAGGAGAAGCATTGATGTGGACAATAGCCGTGAGGAGAGAGCAATTTTAACGGATTGGGTCTATGATTGCTACTGCGGAGGAATGTTAGATGCTGTTCTAGTTCTAGATAATGAAGTTCAAGCCTTAGATGATAGAATGAAGCCGGAAAAGCTTGTGATGATTGCTATTTGGTGTATTCAAGATGACCCGTCTCTTAGACCAACTATGAGGAAAGTTGTGCAGATGCTTGAAGGCGTGGTGGAAGTGCATGTTCCTCCATGTCCATCCCCATGTACCACCAGAACAGGCTGAAACCAACTTTGTTTGTATTGCATTGCATTGCATTGCAGCCAAGGTTTTACTGCCAGGACTACCTTATTTCCTGCTTGTCAATCTTGTTCTTGTTCTTTTTTTTGGGATTTGATTCTGGGATCACACTAGTTTGTAGTTCTGCATTGTGATCGCTTCTTAGATATATGCATCTCTTTTATTTGGCCATACTGGTGATAATAAGAAAGAATGCTCTATTTATGTAATGGAAATGATAAATTTTTCTTCAGAAACAGTGTATCATAGATTTCAACTTCAAATAATCAAATTAGAGTTACGTAGCAACGCTCATATTTATTACTATTGAATTTTGACTGCTGCACTTAAATGGTTAACAAGCTCATATTTATTACATCTTTTGGCTCGTAATGGTGGAAAATTCGTGTCAGTGGGTCGTGTTCTTTGTTGTGTCCTTCGAGCTAGGGTGGCAAATTCGTGTTAGCGGGTCGTGTTCTTTGTCGTGCCCAACTTGGATTACTTTACGGGCATGACCATAATAGTCTCGCATTCAAAGTCTCAGCCACTTGAAGACTTTGTAGTCTTCAGTCAGCTTCAGTTGATGGAGAAATTTTTATATATGTTCCGGGTATATCACGTGGTTGGTGTACTATCTAATAAATATAGGACATGTAGAATTATTGTTTAACTTATTGCATTTCTTTTTATAATATGTGGCAGACTGCATTGCCAATATTCTATATGTCTTCCATCTATTGGATAGTACACCAACCACATAATGTACCCGAAACACCCAAAACTTACTCCAGATAATTCCATCTTTTTCCAATTCTGTCTTACTCCTACCCTCACAAGTCACAACTCTAAGCTCAGATTTGACAGCATCCCTTTTATGACTCATTTCCAGCTGTATCCGTCTTTTGTTTTTTTTTTCCCATACAACTTTCCATATTTTAGCTAAAAGGGAGGAAAGAAGGAAAATTTACAACAAAGACAAGAAGTAGAGGTAAATGCTTTCTACCACCAGAACAGAGAAATATTCATAAAGGTACAACAAAAAAGACAAGAAGCAAAATTTACAGAATGGTAATAGAAAATATTTTTATTTATTTATTTTTTTTTTTTTTGCGGAGATGATCTTTAAGAGAATATATAAAAACTAGATGATTTTGGATAATTAAAATACAATATGTGTTGTGTCCTACAAAAGTGTCCATCAAATAATAATTTGAGGAATCCTCAACTGAAGCTCTACGTGTGTATATATATATAACTACCGGAAAGCCCAACCAAACATCATATCAAGTGTACATACGAACATAATTAGTAGAATTATAAAACGGTTCATGAACACAAATTTTGAGGATAAAATAACAAGAGAATATTTTGCGGTTGAATGACATATGTGCCTTTCAAACTAAGCTGTTAGAAGGAGAAAATGCGTCATTTGACAGTACTAAAAACCAAAAACTACGATGTAGACAGATACACTTGGAAATTTTTGTGCGTGACGGGCAGCGAGGGTCTTTAAGTTCGTGCCGTAGTGGATGGTTAATATAGACTAGTATACACAAATTAGAAATGAGCGCGTCTCATGCTTCATTAAGATGTGGCACACGCATTTACACCAAGAAATTTCAAGGAAGCAAGGGCCACGGTCCCATTCTTCATTATGAAATGTAGCTAGCTAGGATATTGTAGTATGCCTAACCACATTGGTGCTAGAAAATTAGCAATGGCTTTTACTGTACGGCTGCTTCTGTTTTCCTCTCTGTTTCTGCTACCAGTTTCTGTGTTTGCTCAAACTAACGGTGGCATACAAGTGGGGGATTCCCTAACTGCAACTGCAGCTAACTCCTCCCCATGGCTTTCTCCATCTGGTGATTTTGCCTTTGGATTTTTTTCACTTGGAAGCAATGGTCTTTTCCTGCTCTCAATATGGTATGCCAGAATACCAGACAGAACCATAGTTTGGTATGCAGATCAGGATAATGAGGCTGCAGTTGCACCCAAGGGGTCAACTGTGAACTTGACTGCCAACAGCGGTCTAGTGCTTAGAAGTCCTCAGGGTGAAGAGCTATGGAAATCTGGAACCGGTAATGGTGTTGTTGCCAATGGGGTCATGAATGATACAGGCAACTTTGTTCTTCAAGATAGAAATTCAGAAAGCTTATGGGAGACCTTCAACAATCCCACTGATACCCTGTTGCCTGGACAAACATTGGAAAGAAGTGTGAAGCTCTCGTCTCGACAATCGGAGACTAACTATTCGAAAGGACGGTTCCAGCTGCTTCTGCAAGAAGATGGGAACCTTGTGCTCAGCACCATAAACTTGCCAACAAACTTTGCCAATGAACCTTACTATGCAACCGGCACAACCTCGGGGACTGTGGCAGGTAGTGAAGGTAAAGAATTGGTTTTCAATGTCTCAGGCTACTTGTATGTTCTGAGAGAGAATGGTGGAAAGTACAATATTCCAGTGGGAGAGGCAGTCTCAGCAAGGGACAACTATATTAGAGCAACTCTCAACTTTGATGGGATTTTTGCTCAATATTATCACCCCAAGAATTTCACTGGAAATGTGAGCTGGACTCTTCGGTGGTCAGAGCCAGCTGATATTTGCCAAAGAAATACAGAAGATTCAGGTGTTGGTGTTTGTGGGTACAACAGTATCTGCCAGCTCAACGCTGATAAGAGGCCAACCTGTGAATGCCCAAAAGGGTTCTCTTTACTTGATCCAAATGATCCATACCGAGGATGCAAACCAGATTTCATACAAGGCTGTGAAGAAGATGAGCTTACTCGCCCAAACGATTTATATGATGTTGAGGTGCTAAGAAATACAGATTGGCCAACCTCAGATTATGTGCAGTTATATCCTTTTACTGCAGAGAAGTGCAATGAATCTTGCTTTCAAGATTGTTTGTGTGCTGTTGCTATTTTTCGGTCTGAAACCTGCTGGAAAAAGAAGTTACCTCTCTCAAATGGGAGAGAGGATATAAGTCTTAATTCACAAGCCTTCATCAAAGTCAGAAAGGACAATTCAACACTACCAATACCAGCTCCTCAACATCCATGTCCAGATGATAAGAAGAATAAGAGCCAGACCACTGTGATACGTGCGGAATCAGTACTTTTGGGTACCTCTATCTTTGTTAATTTTATCTTGGGTGCTGCCCTTTGTCTGGGATTTGTCTTGATTTTCCGGAAGAAACATGTAAGGTCTGCCGAAATTGTTTTGGACTCGAATTTGCGTTCTTTTAGTTTTGAAGAGCTTCGAGAAGCTACAAATGGTTTCGAGGAAGAATTAGGCAAAGGTGCCTTTGGAACTGTTTACAAAGGGGTACTACAAATTGGTTCTGGTGTCCAAGTGGCGGTGAAGAAGCTAAACTATGTGATGCAAGAAATTGAGAAGGAATTCAAAACAGAACTGAATGTAATTGGTCAGACACATCACAAGAATCTGGTTCGCCTTTTCGGATATTGTGATGAGGGGCAACAGCGGTTGCTAGTGTATGAATTGTTGAGCAATGGCACATTAGCAAGCTACCTTTTTACTGATATCAAACCGAGTTGGAGACAACGAATTGAAATTGCTTATGGAGTTGCCAGAGGACTTCTGTACTTGCATGAAGAGTGCAGTACTCAAATTATCCATTGTGATATAAAGCCTCAGAACATACTGCTTGACGATTATTACACTGCTCGAATCTCTGACTTTGGATTGGCAAAGCTTTTGATGATGGATCAGAGCAAGACTCATACTGCCATTAGAGGAACAAAAGGGTATGTTGCACCTGAGTGGTTTAGGAACATGCCAATCACTACCAAAGTTGATGTGTACAGCTTTGGTGTTGTGCTGCTTGAGATCATTTGTTGTAGGAGAAGCGTTGATGCGGAAAATAACTGCGAAGAGAAAGCAATATTATCGGATTGGGTCTATGATTGCTTCCTTGATGGAGCATTAGATGCTATTGTAGATTATGAAGTTCAGGCCCTGGGTGATAAAACGACACTGGAAAATTTTGTGATGATTGCTATTTGGTGTATTCAGGAAGACCCTTCTCTTAGACCCAATATGAGGAAGGTTGTTCAGATGCTTGAAGGAGTGGTGGAAGTACAAGTTCCACCATGCCCTTCCCCATTTTCCAGAGCGTGCTTGAAGGGGTCATTTGTATCGCAGGTTTAAATCATTTTCGGTACTAAGTTGCTTATTTTCTGTTTATCAATCATTTTTAGTGGACTTATTTGTAGTTTTGCATCGCTTTAATTTGGCCATACTGATAAGAAAGAAGGCTTTGTGTAAGTTATGTTCTTCTTGGGAAGGACAAATTCTGTTAAGAAAACGTAGTGCAACTATGTGTTTGCTTAATCTAAGAATTGATGAAGTTTGTGGCCTATTTATTTTTACTGGTTTCTGAAAAACCAAGGCCATTATTGGTTGTGGATTGTGGTCCTTTCTATTGGTAAGTACTTGTTCACACTAGTTCTCTTCTGTGCCACAAATTCCATTAACATCAAGTCAAGGACTCTTAAGGTACTAAATCAGCCTTCTGATATCGTTACCGCTTGCAATTATTGTTTATAAGATCCTTCTTTTCAGTTTCCTAAATTAAATCTCAGTTTGGTATGAAGGTGATAACTTTGTCGTTTAAGTTTATGGAGTCTGTGTGTTGTGCACACAACTCCCACATATTTTTGGTTAGAACCTGTGGCTCTGCAAGCAGATGCATTCAAAAGTCTCTTAATGATGCAGACATGGGCCTAGCCAAGTTGGCTAAAGCGGATGTACTTCCCACTTTGAACGTGCGTTTAAATCACCTTTCCTGTAGTTTAGATTAGATTAAAGTCAAATATCGCTTATATAAAAAAATTCTCTTAATGATATCTCTACGTGAAAAATCCTCTGTTATTTGGGGATGTGAAAAAGAACAAGAAATATACCTGCAGTTTACTTGAAGAGAGATACCTGCAGTTTAATCAGTTTAGTTTAAGATTTGTCCACATTACCTCCTCTATTTCTCTCTGATTTTTTGGGTCAATAGGTCTCTTTCTTGACCCATTCCCACTGCAAAATTCAACCAGTCAATTCATGCAGTGTTTTTCTTCGTAGTGGTCCCAATAAGAAAAATTCAAATTGAAATTAGACACCTGCAGTCTAATCAAATGAAATTGCAACTATATTTCTCTCATAATTTCATTTCATTGCTTTTTTTTTTTCCTATGACAACAATGGTCATGTCTTTTTTGTCCTCACTGCTTTCTTTATGAAAACAATGACCATGCTTTCTGTATGTTGCATAAGCTTTTACTTAGTCTTCTTGGACCCTTACTTTTCTAAAATCTCCAATTGTAATAATTTTGTTTCTTCTATAAATTTGTATTTGTGAGTGGACAGATCCAAAGTACAAATTAAAGCAATGGCTTTTGTTCTCCCCCATCTGCTCTTCCTTCTCTTCCTGCTCCTGCCCTTCTCTGTCATTGCTCAAACTAATGGTAACATTAGTGTGGGTCGTACTCTCACTGCAGGTGAAGAGTCTGCTTGGTGGCTTTCACCTTCCAATGATTTTGCATTGGGGTTTCAAAAACTTGACAATGATCACTTCTTGCTTGCCATATGGTGTCACAAGATACCTCAGAAAACCATAGTTTGGTTTGCAAATGAAGGCAATCCTGCTCCAAGAAAATCAAAAGTAGAGCTAACCGACCAAGGCCTTCTGCTGAGACCCCCACAAGGAGATCAACAACTACTGACAGAATTTCCAGCTGCTGCAATAGCCTATGGTGTAATGAACGACACGGGAAACTTTATGATTGTTGATACAAGTTTTAGAGTCATTTGGGAGACCTTCAATCATCCAACTGATACCTTGTTACCTACTCAGACAATGGAGATAGGTGGCTTGCTTTATTCTAGACAAACAGAAACTAACTTCTCAAGGGGAAGATACCAGTTTCAGATGCTTGGTAATTGTGATGCTGTGCTCAACCCCATAAATGTTCCAGGTAAATATACTTATGACGCATATTATATCAGCGGCAGTCGTGACGAAGCAAATGATACAAATTCCGGTTACAAGGTCATCTTTGATCAGTCAGGCTACTTGTACATAATGCGAAGAAGTGGAGAGAGATTTTTTATTACAACACCGGGACAGGCACTCTAACCTACGAGGTATTATGTCAGAGCAACTCTCCATTTTGATGGGGTTTTCATCATAAGTTACCAACTGAAGAATTCTAAAACCAGTGAAAGCTGGAGTGTCATCCACACTGAACCAGATAATACTAGCAAAAGGACCCGCGCGGTGCTGTGGGTTATGAAATTACGTAAAATGTGTATTTGTGGAAGAAAACAAATATACAAACATGAAAATGCAGAAACGATGAGCAAACAAACATTACAAAAATAAAGAAATCAGCAACAAAAAAATAGTAAGAGTATAAGGAATAGAGAGGCAATCATGAATTATACTTTTAAAGCGAAGAATGGTTAAACAATTTGGGCGAACGACTGCTTCTCATATTTGGATTTTGTACCCAAGCTCTCCTGAAACAATCAAAATTTCATGGGAGCCAGAGATTAAATCAGGGGGGAAGAACAGAAGGAAAGATAGCAAAATACACGTGGTAGAGCCAAGTCGAATTTTGTGAAGGAATTTTGAGGTAACACAAAAGAAAATGTCAATAAATCAAAATGAAGAAACATTAACCTGAAAGTTATCTTTGCTTCTTTGCTTAAGTGATTGCTTATACGTCAGAGAGGTGAGAGACGATTGAATCTGTTGAGATAAAATTCCAAAGTTTCAATAAGACATGTAGATTTGAATAACTTTTTAATTTTCGTAAGTCAGACCAGAAGCAATTGGATGACTGCCTAACTATGATTCATACTGAAAAAAAAAAAAAACAGTAATTAGAATGAAGTACAACAACCACATAATTACATAGCCTCAAAATACAACCAACCAACCAACTTTAAGCAAAAACTTAAATTTCAGGATTCTAACAGTGTAACTACAAAAGAATTCTAACATTACACATCACGAAGCATGAAACTTAAATTGAATCCATACAACCAAAAACTAATATGAAATGCACAGTGAAATCCAAGTACAAAGGAAAACATGATTAGACATTCATGAAACCCAGAACTGAAATCAGAGCGTTACCTAAGAAAGAAAAAAAAAGGAAGTGCAGGGTTTCTTGCAAGTCATGCTCATCATGTTCATGCTTTAAAAAATCATAAACTAAAGCGAAAACAATATGCGGATGCCATAAAAACAAATGCAATTTAGGTAAGCGAAAACTGAGATGGAGAGAAAAGGAAATTTGTTAATTTGTTTTGCTTTGCTAACAACATCCAGAAGATACACAACTAAATTAATAAAATTTCAGATGGCAGTTCAACTATTTTGAGCTTAAATATTCAAGGAGAATAAGCACATAAAATAATAATTAAAAAAAAAAAAACTCAAGGAGCATGCCACTAATTTGTGACATGAATATAAGAAAGAATCAACATGTTCATAAAGACAGTTAGAAATTCAAAATGGTTGAAACTGCAAAACGAAGATATAGTTCTTTTTCTTCAAAAATCCCAACTTCAGTGGCATAAAAAGAAATAATTTATTGCACCCTTAATCTTCGTATCAGAACAATCAATTGACAGGCATGATTTGAAAAAAGGGAAATGCCAAGCCAACAAAAATTGCAGACACAGCCGTAGGATCATGGGAGAACACCTTTCCAAATGTATGTTACTCCTTTTTGGAACCTTGATCTCTTGAAGCTATTCCAATAACAGTAAGATCCTTAATGATTGCAAAACCTTGTCCCATTTTTTAAAAACCATGAATCTTACTTATTTTATGCAGTTTGACATTTAATGAACACAAATGGAAAGTCTTGTTGTGAACTCCAAATAACTGAGCAATATAACTTGAATGCCTTCGTTGAAATAGATTCTTAAAAGAGGGAAATGCCATGCCAACAAAAATTGAACTTAAAATGCATGTTTTAAGTAGTTAGCAGGAAGACCCAAAAACAACCAAAGTAATGTGAACTTTCGACTTTAGCAAGTAAGATGGAGAACATTGAAGGATTAAGAGCCGCAACAACTGCACATCTCATATAAAAAATTAGAAAATCAGAATAAATGAAAACCATTTGGTGAACCAAAAACAAAGGAAAACCCCTATATCTATTAGTTGGAGAAACAAAGGAAAACACCAGAAAACAGAATCAAAATACTTTATAAATTACCATAAAGAAATTTTCTTTTTGGGCAGATACGATAAAGAACTTAAGTAGACCAAATACGTGATTTACACCAAGTCAACTTCAGCTAGCTGATAATTTCATTGAACCGCCCAACAAAATTAATTCACAAATAAATCAAAAATCCCAAACCAAAATGAGAGAGGGAGAGAGAGATTCATACCATTCACATCAAACCCATCAAATCTATCCATTGGTGCTTTGGAGAAACAGCATGTGCAATCAAAGAAATTCCATTAGGATCCAAAAATTAGAGATAGTAAACCCTAAACCCTAAACCCTTATCAGATCCATAACTTCTCTCTTTAAGTCTCCCTTTCTCCTAAAAATTTATCATCTGTGTAGAGCAAACAAAAATGCATTAACCAAGGACATGCAAAACTGCATCAGTCAGCAGTTCCTATTACTCCATTAATATACATTGCAAATCAAAGCTTTATCAATAAAGTCATTTTGCTCAAAACCCAGATACAGACAGCTCACAAATACTTGAAAGCACATAACTTTAATCTTATATAAGTAAAATTCAAAGGCCATTGACACCCTTTAAAACCACTCACTCTCTCTCGCTAACCACCAGGCGTATATATAGAACCCCACTTTTGGTCTTAACTACCTAATGGGTAAGGATCTCAGATATCTTATACCTTTGATAACTTAATCTTATGCTCTGTGCATAACCGTTGCAATCCCTGCAGTGAGAGTTGCAAAGTAAGAGACACTATATTACTTAACAACAGGTTTATCATTGATCTCTAATTACTATTTCATAAACAATAATTGAATCATCACCTTACTTTTAATATTACAAAACTAACCAGATGTAAATGTATGTAATTGAGTTCCTTACCTTTCCAGCATTAAATATAAATCTTTGCTTGTCAAAGAATAGCAACACTGAAGGAGATGTATCCTGCGTATCCATTCCAGTCCCTAGCAACTGCAAAGAGTAGAAGCATGGCCAAATTATGAGCCCATGAAAAGGGAAAAAACAATGGAACCAAACTCTGCATTCTGAAATTAGGATATACAAACTTTTTTAGTTTTCAATAAGTATCCATTCAACACAAAAATCTGCTTGGTAAACCAAACCCACAAACAAAAAAATTATGAATTTTAACTTTTCTGAATTCACAAACAGAATTCCAATTTAGAAGTCAGATTTTAAATCCCACATATTTCCCAAACCAGTCTTCTTCAAGTCAACTATGCTAAAACATTGCAATCAGTTCCTAGAATCACTCCCAAATTTTCTTTCCCCTACCAAAACAAAAATTATCAAATTCAAATCCCCAGTCCCATAAACCAGTATAAGAATGAATTTGAATTAAAACCCTGTGGTAAAAGAACGAACATATCTTTAAACAGAGCTACCTAAATAGCAGCATATCCTGCTTAGCAAAACAGAGCTATCCTAAACCAAGTAACAAAAGAACCAGTATATCCAAATACCGATTTTTAGGATTTACCAACTAATTTTTAATAACTAAACAGAAAACCTTATCAAAAGCAATCATATAGTATTTTAATAACGAAATTATTTAACTTGATTTCATCAAAATAATAACACAATCAAGTCAATTTCAGTATTTGGATAAAATTTGCAAATCAATAACACCGACCCACTATGAGGAAAAATTAGGGATTTGGACTTTTAGGGCAGCAAATTAATGGAAAGATGAAGCAAAATTTACTTACAGATCAGTAAGAGAAAGAGACTGAAACAGAGAGAAAACTGGAGTTCGATCTGAAGAAGAAGAAGACCAACGCACACCACTCCTATAAAAATCGAAGCCTCCAGATAATCTCCAACAGTAGACCAACCTCTTCCATCATTGCCCCGCAACCAGGCCAACCAACCTGGTTAGAAGCGAACTCAGGATCTGATAGAACGAAGGCTCAAGTCGTTACAATTGAAGGACAGCGGGGACAAAATGGGGAAAACACAATAAAAGGAAACCTTTCTTTCTAGTTGAACATAGGGAATTTAGGATAGAATTTAAGAACCTGTGACATATACAGAAAAGCTTCGCAGTCAAGAACTATATTTTTCATATACAGAAACCAAAGTTTAAGCCACATAGCTATGTCTCAGAGCATACATGAAAAAAATTGACGCGAGCAGAACTTGGAGAGTACACAAAGAAGGGAAGATGGCACTTTATCAGTATGGTTGCTGGTTAACCATTCCCAATTTCTATTTTGTTGAAACCTGATTAATCTTCACTTCTTTTTTCCTTGTGTTTTATCATTAATTTTTTTCTCCATATTTAGGATACAGCAACCAAAAGCAGATAAAAAAAGGAATTTTTTTTTTTTTAAAGCGCGCTTGGTCTTTGCTTTCCAGTGTTTTATCGGCAACCAAAACATAAATTGGGAATGATTTCCATTTCTAAGATTTCTCCAAGTAGTGGCTCTGTTTTATGTGGGGTTCAAAGTAGAAAAATAAGCATAGGAAGCTGGATATTACTTTGGCTTGCTTATAAAGTATACGATTTAGTATGCGGTCCCGGCCATTTTTGGGGTGAGAAAAGGAAAAAGAGGAACTCTTTCTTTAGGGGTGAGAAAACGAATGGACCAACCAATCATTCTTTAAAAAACCCAACAGGTGATATCCAGTGTATGTTGATTCTTTTGTCCCTCTTTTCATTATCTATCAGTTTCTTGATTACTTCATGTTAAGAATATATCTATGATTCAATTCTTTGGTTCCATCTTCTTCAGTCTGCCTTCCTGCTGAAAAATATTGTTTATCCATTTGGTTATGTTTGTGTGATGAAAATTTAGCCAACCCAGATATTTGATTGTTGTTCTCTGTGCAGGCAACCCAAAACAATAATAAATAAATAAAAGAAGAAAAACCATCACTACATCAATCAACAAAACGATTAAAAAGGAATATCAAAAGAGAAACCAAAGAATTTCAATACTGTGCTAAACTCAAAAAATTCCAATTCTCAACATATGTCTGTTAATTGATAAAATCAAGACCAAAAAATACACTAAAAAGGTGAGGAGATGCATACCCGATGACAAAGGACGCAAGAACTCGTAGAAAGGTGCCTGAGATGAAGGTTGCAGAAACAATGGAAAATATCACAACGAACAGACACAATTTCATAAACCGAAAGGGCCGCTGGATTCGCAGCTCGACTCCCCAAACGAAAATCAACGGCCGCCAAAGCATCTCCAAGAGGGAACGGAAATCTTCCATCGCTGCCCCCCAACCAGCTAGTTCGAAATCAACGATGAACTCTTTCTCTGAGCTAACGATACGTTCGCTGGGAACAAACACTGAAGGAGAATGGGCAAAAGGGAAGAGCAGAAAAGGTAGAATGGACGGCATTTTCGGCAATTCACTGTGCTGAAGAGAAAATAGAACATATTTCAACATGAGGGGCATTTCCATCATCTCACTGTGCTTAAGAACTCACGAGCAACTTTCCAGTGAGTCACCCACTTTGGGGTTGCTCTATCTCAAACTCGCTTAACTTTGGAATTCTCATGACTCCAAAGCCAGTGAGCTCTCAAAAGGCATTGTGCCAAATGGAGGTGGGCATGTACATATAATGTAACACCCGACTCCAAATTTAATCACTCATTTAAATTATTTAATTGAAATTACGAATTTACCCTTCGGGTAGAGGTAATAAGTTCGTTTCTTTTCCGGAAGGATTTTGGGATAACAAGTGGTATGGTTACGTAGGTCGTACTGAGATGAGTCCGTAGACATGTAGTGGGCTCAAATCAAGTTGTAACGAAGAAGTTACGAGCAAAATATCACCAGTGGCAAAATCGTAAATACTTCGAAATGGGTTTTTAATAAAAATCGGAAAACACACACACACTCTCTCTTTCTCTCTCTCTCTCTCTCTCCTCTCTCGCAACGGAAGCACAGCCGGCCACGTTTTGGCCGGCCGTTCTCTCATCCGGCCACCAAAGTTGACAGGGCCAATACCAAAATAATGGGGCCACCGTCCTCTTTGAGCCCCAGCCCTTCGCCGCCTCGGTCCGCCGCCGTAGCCGCTGGAAAAAGCTGTGAAAGGGCCGGTTTTTCGCTCGATTTTCACCGGTTTCGTTCTCCGTCGTCCGGCCTCGGTTTTCAGCGATCCAGGTATGGAAATTCATCTATTTCTCAAGTTCTAGCTGATGGTTGTGTAGGATTGTATCAATTTTGAGCGTAGGTAGCTTGATTTTTGAATTGGATTTCGGTTGATTTTGAGGTAGGTCCAAGAACAAAAGTGGTTCCAATTAGGGTGTTATACCTAGGGTTGGAATCTTGAACCGTGATTTTGAGTTTTTCCAGCGATGTGTTATCGCTTTGGACACCCACGCGCTGCCGGCACGTGGGCACTATAGAAAAAAGGCATTGTGTGCAGACGTAATCTCCTGGTCCTCACGAGTGCGCATGTGTGCTCGGATTTCAATTTGGATACCATTTGAGTCTCGAACGGATATTGTCTATTGCGTGTTATCCGGGGTTTGATAGGTTTGAACCGTTGGATCGTCTTGAATATAACATATGATAAGCTAGACAACCTTAGGATCGTGTAGGATTCGACGGATCGTAAAACAGAGTCCAGGATACTCCGTAAATGCCAATCCTAGGGCTAGGTTTACAGTAATCGTCTGATCGTGCAATCGTGAGCGATCTGACCGTCCAATCCGGACCAAACTTGTAGGACGTGTATCCTAAACCTTGTGGAACCCATAGGAATTGTCAGATAGTAAAGCGGAGGTCATGGACCTCGTGGGCTCGTTTGACCAAGTTTGAGTAGTTTGACCCTTGGTTGACCATGAGTCTTCCGAGATAGTTCTACCTTCCCAGGAGGATTAAAATGACAGTAGTGGCAGGTCTTGATCATTAGTTGAATTATGTTGATTATGTGGGATTAGGATATTAGTTTATTGTTTTAAACCGAGGGAAATTGGAAATAAATATTATTATTTATTGTGGAAAATTATATATGATTGTTAGGTCACATGTGGCGTAAGATTTTCCGACGTGTTGATGGACCCATACATGATTTTGGATTTTCTGGCATATAGGGAGATTATGTGATATGATTGTTAGGTCACACGTGGCGTAGTATTTTTGGGCATGTTGACAGACCCCATACGTGGCATTGGATTTTACGGCGTATGGGGAGATTATGTGATATGATTGTTAGGTCACACGTGGCGTAGGATTTTCCGGCGTGTTGACAAACCCCATACCTGGCGTTGGATTTTCTGGCATATGGGGAGATTATGTGATCATTAGGTCTCACACGTGGCGTGGGATTCTTCTGGCGTGTGAGACAGGCCTCATACGTGGCATTAGATTTTCCGGCGTATAGGGAGATTATGTGATTATTAGGGAGATGAATTAAGGATTGTTATACTAAGTTGGGAAAGAAAGATGTTTGGAAAAGATTGTGCCGGGCGAGTTGGGATAAATTCTAGAGTCTATCATTTCGTGTTACTGTAATTGATTGTATGTTATTGGGACTGGGATGTTTGTAGAAAGAACTACGTGTGGCTTGATCCCTTGGTAAGGGTACGTAGGTAGCCTGAGGTCCCACCCAGGTGCAACCGCGGACTAAATTTTATTTAGTTTGTTTTATGGAGATTGATTCGGACCTGGTCGTTGGTCCTGAGCCTCGGATGAAAACGAGGCTTGATTGAATAAATATTTATTATGTCGTTGGACTAAGTGAACGTTGTTAATTTGTCGATGTGATCAAGTTAGATTTGAAACCCATTTTGATAGTGTTGTACGACTTGGGCTGAGTCCTTAATCTACTTTCGATTGGTGTGGGTTTGTTAAATATCTCATGTTGGACTTTGGGAAGTGGTTTGTTGTTAATTTCGGTGGGTATGAGTAAATTAGTTTGAGTTCATTAAATGCATGGTTTATTTCCATTATTTTGACTTAAGAGCTGGGTATGTAGCTCTGTTTCAGATTGTTTGAAGGCCGGAGGCCGATTATATGAATTGCATGAGACTATATTGTGCATGCTGCATGTTAGGATATTAAATTGTGATTTTTGTGCAGGTTAAAATTTTAGGCAAAGTTCAATTTATAGGGGAGACTCTGCCGAATTTCCGGCAGAAAGTCTCGTGCCCTCATTCCTATATTTTGGGAAAAGAGGATATGGAAATGTAAGTGGGCCCGGCATCGGTATGATGTCGGGAATTCCACAGGATTCGTCTTGGGTTTTGAAGAATTTGGGGCAGGTCCTATCATATAACGCACATCACCCCCTCTCCGTTGGTCGATGTGGGATGTTACAGATCTAATTCAAGCTTTTAAGAAAAAATTCCAAAATTCAATTTTGGCTCGTTTAGTTTTGATCAAAGTGATTGTTATGCACATTTGATGGAGTGATCGTGCGTAAGAAAAACTAAAATAAAACTCTGTGTTCATGCTCAACAATAGGCCAAGGGATTCTTTGATTTAAGAAACCAACTCATCTAACTCCTCAACATCATGGCTTTCTCCATCTGGTGATTTTGCCTTTGGATTTTGGCCACTTGAAAACAGTGATCTTTTCTTGCTTTCTATATATGGTATACCCTGAACCACATTGGTGGTCTCTCCATTTTGAAACATCCGAATTTGATCCTCAAACTACATTTTTTTTTTGGCCTAGTGATCCTCAAACTACATTAGTAAGTGGGTTTGTGAAATTGCCAAGGTAAAGTTTTGAAAAATAATCCTATCCTATGAGGTCATATGCTAGGTCCCAAACTTTTAACGTGGGACAATACTTAATCATGACAGGCTGATGCGTTCTTTTTTTTCTTTTTTTCTTCAAAAAGCTTTGAAATAATAAACTCAAATTATCTAACCTAGACATAAGTTGATGCTTAGATGTTATGTTTCCTATTTAGATCAGTGCACTAGATACTAAGTTATATCAGGTTTTGATAAGAATTTAAATTAAGTTTTGCCTTGAGGCCCAAAAGCTTGTGGAATAAGGAAACGTTTTGAAACCTATAAAGGGGTCCTATTTATTTCCTTTTTTGCGTGAACCGTTTTGGTGGGCTTGAAAGATTAGTCAAGTCGACCCTCGGTGATGAGTAGAGACGACTTAACCTAGCCCTATATAAGCTTAAGGCCTTGCTCTCATTGACACGTTCTTTAACACTAATCTCATCATAAAGAGAGAGCTGAAACAGATTCTGAGAGAGAGCAGAAGTCTTGAGCTATTCCTGTTCTTGCTGGGATTATTGCTGCTACGATTGAATTAGTTCAGAGGTCGTGTACTCAAGAAAGATGGCGCCAGGTATGTCTACGTATTTCAGATTGTGTGAAAGATCATGAACATACATATAAAGAAGCCTAACATTGGAGTCAAAGAAAATTACCCTACATTATAAAACATTGAAAAAAACTTTGCACCCACAATCCAAAAACAAAAAGACAAAGCTCCAATGGGTAAATCATGGAAACTAGAACTTGGAAAGTAGCAGAATATTCATGATTCTGAACCTTAGACTTAGACTTAGCCCATCATGTAACATGTGCACAACCTTAGACTTTGTTGACTTGGTGACTGCAATAATGTTGTGCGCGGCAGAAGCAGATTGCACTAAATGGTGGATATGAAACCAACTCTCTTCTCTCTCTGGTTTCCTATGGTTTTGCTATACACAAGCACTCTTCTCATGCACTACTTGCCTGATTAAATAGTCGAAGAAGAGAAAGAATAATGCAGAGCATTATTCAATCACCAACGCACCAAGTATAATGTCAGCAGACATTATCTCTTATGCCTACCAGCACTAGCATGCATTAAGAGCATCCACAATTGGCTCCCTAAACCACCTTCTTAGACAAATTTGGAAACATACAACTCCAACTATGCTCCCTATCCACCTCATAAAATAGAGAGACCTCTAGGAGCTCCTAAATCTGAGGAGAGAGAAAGGACTCCTAGTGGTTCCCTATAATTTAATGCTGCTTTATTTAATAAGTATTTCAAACCGTCAATTAATGTTTATTATTTTTTATATGATTTTTTAATAGAGATGGACCAATTAAAAAAGAGTTATAGCATTTATGACTCCCTAAACTAGAGAATGATTGGAGTTTAAATTTTATAGAAAGCTCCTAAAATAACTTTTATGTGTTTTTAGCTAAAATTTAACTAAAAAATAGAGAGCATGATTGTGGATGCTCTAATTCCTAATACATTGTAATAGCAAATTGAAGGTTCTGTTTTTTTAAGAGTGCTGCTAAACGAACTCTAAAATTAACTGAGTACACCCTACTACAAAAGTATATATTGAATTACTGATTTACCCTAATATAAAATGACCAAAAAAGATATATGGAATTGTGAAACAAATATAATTTTAATAAATACACCCTACTAATTGTATTCAACCCTAAGGAGTTTCAAAGCCTCTGTTGTACTTTTGAAATTATGCAGGTTTTATCTCAATGCTAACTGTACTTTCTTGGTGCATCTTCTACTGTTCAATACATGACTGAGCTTGTCGTGAAAAGATAAGTTAAAGCACAACCTGCTAAGCAGAAGAAGACTTGGACTCAAATCTGCTTCTTCTCGCGGTCCAATGATTCGGTTACCAATGATTCTTTCTCTTTTATAATTTGCTTACCAATGATTCTTTCTCCTCCCTAAACAGACTTCTAATGTTTCCTAAAACAAAGGATGACTCTTTTCATATTCCTAAGTAACTTCTTAGCATTCGCACTCCTTAATATCCCTTTATAAGAAAACAAACGGACTCTGACAAATGTTATAAATGTTTTGTATCAGTATCAATAGTGAAAACAAGATGTTGGCGGTGGTTTGGATAGGAAGCACTATTGGGCGGTGGTACTTAGATTTCACAGTAGCATAGTAGTATATAACTGAAACATGCATAAAAAATCACTATTGACGAAAGAGGTGGTGATTGCAAAAACTTGGAATTGCAAAAAAAGTGTCAATAGTTTTAGTAGAAGCATAAATCCATATGAAAAGTCAAAGATTTATAACACTATTAAAAAAATCAAGCTAAAAATCAACTATAAAATAATGCTACAAGTATTAGGGTGTACCAGGGGTATTTTTGGTAGTTCTATAGGGTGTACTTAGTTAATTTTACGTTTTAATTAAAATATTAGAGTGTACTTAGATCATAAAGTGTACTCAGTTAATTTTAGGATTCGTTTAGCAGCACTCTTTTTTAATCACAAAAAAAAAAAAAAAAACAGCCAGCTGGTCTCCAATCAGCCGTAAGTTGCTTCCTACTTGATGTTCCACTTCACTTGGTTCCTTTGCCTTTCACAAAGATGACCCCAGCCATCATTGCCCACTTAGAACCTGACTTTAGACATCTCACAGGCGAATTACTAAGTTACATTAGATCACCTAACACACTATGTGCCTCTTGACAAGGCCAAGGGCCACTTAACCAAAGTAACAAGTAATTCTTCCTAAATTTGAGCCAATTTACAACATGCAGAACAGTTTATTTCATGGTTCCAGAGAATGAAATAAAATTTTCCAGTCACTACAAATAAATTAGTCCTTCTTGTTCACCCCATAATGCAAATAAAGTCCTGCATTCTTAAAAATTTCTAAATGGTCGCAGCCATTTTAGACTGATGATTTCATCTATAGCTATTTCATAACAATTTTCAAATTTGTAGGTCCCACTTCATTATTAAAAATTCTGAAGTTTTTGTCTTTGCGTCACCTTGCCATCTCACAGAAATGAGCACGCTTCATGCTCCATTAAGATGTGGTACCCGCATTTATAGCAAGAAATTTCGAGGAAGCAAGGGCCATCGTGGTCCCATTCTTCATTATGAAATATAGCTAGCTAGGATATTGGTGCTAGAAAATTAGCAATGGCATTTACTGTACGGCTGCTTCTGTTTTCCTCACTGTTTCTGCTACCAGTTTCTGTGTTTGCTCAAACTAACGGTAGCATAGCAGTGGGGGATTTCCTAACTGCAACTGCAGCTAACTCCTCACCATGGCTTTCTCCATCTGGTGATTTTGCCTTTGGATTTTTGCCACTTGGAAGCAATGATCTTTTCCTGCTCTCAATATGGTATGCCAAAATACCAGACAGAACCATAGTTTGGTATGCAAATCGGGATAATAAGGCTGCAGTTGCACCCAAGGGGTCAACTGTGAACTTGACTGCCAACAGCGGTCTATTGCTTAAAAGTCCTCAGGGTGAAGAGCTATGGAAATCTGAAATCATTGTTGGTGTTGTTGCCAATGGGGTCATGAATGACACAGGCAACTTTGTTCTTCAAGATAGAAATTCAGAAAGCTTATGGGAGACCTTCAACAATCCCACTGATACCATGTTGCCTGGACAGACATTGGAAAGAAGTGGGAAGCTCTCGTCTCGACAATCGGAGACTAACTATTCGAAAGGACGGTTCCAGCTGCTTCTGCAAGAAGATGGGAACCTTGTGCTCAGCACCATAAACTTGCCAACAAACTTTGCCAATGAACCTTACTATGCAACCGGCACAACCTCGGGGACTGTGGCAGGTAGTGAAGGTAAAGAATTGGTTTTCAATGTCTCAGGCTACTTGTATGTTCTGAGAGAGAATGGTGGAAAGTACAATCTTGAAGTGGGAGAGGCAGTCTCAGCAAGGGACAACTATATTAGAGCAACTCTCAACTTTGATGGGATTTTTGCTCAATATTATCACCCCAGGAATTTCACTGGAAATGTAAGCTGGACTCTTCGGTGGTCAGAGCCAGATGATATTTGCCAAAGAATTACAGAATCTTCAGGTGTTGGTGTTTGTGGGTACAACAGTATCTGCACTCTCAAAGGAGATAAGAGGCCAACCTGTGGATGCCCAAAAGGGTTCTCTCTACTTGATCCAAATGATCCATATCAGGGATGCAAACCAGATTTCATACAAGGCTGTAAAGAAGATGAGCTTAGTGGCACAAAAGATTTATATGATGTTGAGGTGCTAACAAACACAGATTGGCCAATCTCAGATTATGTGCAGTTAAAACCTTTTACTGCAGAGAAGTGCAATGAATCTTGCTTTCAAGATTGTTTGTGTGCTGTTGCTATTTTCCGGTCAGAAACCTGCTGGAAAAAGAAGTTACCTCTCTCAAATGGGAGAGTGGATATAAGTCTTAATTCACAAGCCTTCATCAAAGTCAGAAAGAACAATTCAACTCTACCAATACCAGCTCCTCAACTTCCATGTCCAGATGAATTGTAAGGTCTGTAGATTATGAAGTTCAGGCCTTGGGAGATAAAAAGACGCTGGAAAAGTTTGTGACGGTTGCTATTTGGTGTATTCAAGAAGACCCTTCTCTTAGACACAATATGAGGAAGGTTGTTCAGATGCTTGAAGGAGTGGTGGAAGTACAAGTTCCATCATGCCCATCCCCATTTTCCAGATCATGCTTGAAGGAGTCATTTATATAGCAGGTTTAAATCATTTTCGGTACTAAGTTGCTTATTTTCTGTTTATCAATCGTTTTTAGTGGACTTATTTGTAGTTTTGCATCGCTTTAATTTGGCCATAGTGATAAGAAAGAAGGCTTTGTGTAAGTTATGTTCTTGTTGGGAAGGACAAATTCTGTTAAGAAAACGTAGTGCAACTATGTGTTTGCTTAATCTAAGTATTGATGAAGTTTGTGGCCTATTTATTTTTACTGGTTTCTGAAAAACCAAGGCCATTTTTGGTTGTGGTTTGTGTTCCTTTCTATTGGTGAGTACTTGTTCACACTAGTTTTCTTCAATGCCACAAATGTCATATTCCTATTTAGATCGGTGCACTAGATAGTAAGTTATATCATGTTTGATAGGATTTTAAATTTGGTTATACCTTGAGACCCAAAACTTTGTGAAATAAGGAAAGTTTTGAAGCCAATTAAAGGGGTCCTATTTATTTCCTTTTGCGTGAACCGTTGCTTAATAGACTTAAAGTGTTAGTCAAGTCGGCCATCGGTGATGAGTAGAAACGATTTAACCTAGTCCTATATATGCTTAAGACCCTGCTCTCGTCAGATATGTTCTCTAAACCTAATCTCATCATAAAGAAATAGCTAAAACAGTTTCTGATAGAGAGCAGAAGTCTTGAGCCGTTCGTGTTTTGCTAGTGTTGCTAATACTGAGGATTAAATGAGTTCTAAGATCATGTTCTCAAAGAAGATGACGCCAGTTATGTCTTCTATGTATTTCAAGTTATGTGAAAGATCATGAACACGTATATATAAAATCTAATAGTTGCTATCAGAGCACATGGTTACTCACACACACTGAGATCGTTTTTCAAGCATGCCTATTGCGATTTCTTTATCCGTTGATGCCATGACTATTTTGGTTATGTTTAAAATTTTGATGGTATTAAACATGTTTTCTAAATACTGTGAATATTAAAGAATCTGGAAAGGACATGTTTCAATTGATTTTTCATATCTTCAAAACTTTAAACCCATTTTTGACCTGATAGATGACCTTAAAACCTTAAAAATGGCCTTACCTCACTATAAAAAAGTGAATTCTGTTAGTTGCGTCATTCCCTATACAGAAAGGTACGGACACTAAAAACCCCTAAAACATTATAAAACATTGAAAAAGACTTGGCACCCACAATCCAAAAACAAATAGACAAAGCTCCAACTCGTAAATCATGGAAACTGGAACTTGGAAACTGTAACATGTGCGCACCCTTAGACTCTGTTGACTTGGTGACTGCAAAACATTTTCTTTCATGGTTCCAGAGAATGAAATAAAATTTTCCAGTCACTACAAATAAATTATTATTCCTTCTTGTTCACCCCATAATGCAAATAAAGTCCTAACAGGACCCGACCCAAATTCCACTTTAGAATCCGAGTCAAACCCTGTGCGTGTCCAACACCTAACTGTTGTCAGACACAATTGACCAAATTGCCCTTCTAACCAAAATTCAATGAAATTCAAGTACAACTTCTGCCGAAAATTTGGCAGAGTCTCTCCTGTAAATTGAATATTTTCCAAAAATTTCCACCTGTAAAACAAGCATATATGTTTATATATAACCCAACTGCAAGCATGCATTTATTTATATCCAAGAAAATCAAGCATCATATCACTCTAGACTCAGGCCTTAACAATTCAAATAAAATATTCTGCCAACCAAATTCAATTCAAATTCTTAGAACATCCTCAGAAAAATATTAGATTTCAAAATAACTAAGCTGGACTACCTTTCAATCACTTGACCTTGCGGCTGCATGTTGTGAATTTTAGACAACCTGAAAAATGGAGATTATAAAGATTAGTCTAAACACAAATTATACTCGCAAGTGCACAAGGTCAATCGTAATATAGTATGGCAAATACGAGGTCATTCCCACGAGGATTGATTTCAACTACCAAATAGTCTAACCTAATTTACTTCACAAAATAATTTAACTACTCTAATTATATAAACAAGAAATTAAACACGTAGCATACTCACGTAAACACGAAAGGGGTTTTTTGAAAGAATGATTTAATTAACAACGAAATTAAAAGACAAAATAAGTAGAAAGTCAGGAAACACAAGATGAGAAATTCAAATTGATAAAAGCACTAGGACAATGAATTCACCACTAGTAATCCGATCTAGCCTCTTATTCACCTACCTATTTACTAACCATTTGATGTCGCCACTTAGTTTTCCTTTGTCATGAATTACCTATGGTATTTTGGCTAACTCATATATTCCTACATGCAATTCACCTATGGTATTTAGGTCAAATATCAACACATAGAAACTCATTAAGATCAGTGAAAACCGCGAACAAGCATGTAAACCATAGGAGTATGGTATTTACCCTAGACAAATACAATCATAATAACTCAACTACCAGCTAAGACTCATTTATATGATCGTTTTAGTACTTCTTGATGAGTGACACAACCTTGGTAGACTCATGGTCAACTGAGGGTTCAACTGTCCAAACTTGGTACCGTTCGATTCAAACCAAACTTGTAGGACATGGTTATTAAAATATGTGGAACCTATAGAAACTCCCGGATTTGTGATTGGAGGTCGTGGGCCCTGCTGGCCTGGTTATATTAAAATATGTGGAACCTATAGAAACTCCCGGATTTGTGATTGGAGGTCGTGGGCCCTGCTGGCCTGGTTAACCAGGCCAGCAGGGCCCACGACCTCCAATCACAAATCCGGGAGTTTCTATAGGTTCCACATATTTTAATAACCATGTCCTACAAGTTTGGTTTGAATCGAACGGTCGGATTGATCACGATCATACGATCGAACGATTACGGTTGTTTAACCCTAGAGTTCGCGATTCCGAAGTATCCGGGACTCCGATTCAAGATCCATCAAATCCTATGCGATCCTAGGATTGTCTAGATCAACATATAATAATTTGGAGGTGATCCAATGGTTCTTACGTATCGAACCCGGATAATGCACAATAGGAGAAATCCGTTCGGGGTTCAAATGATATCCAAATGGAAATCCGAGCACACCTACGCACTCGTGACAACTAGAGGATCGCACCAGGATAAAATGCCCCTCTGCTACAGTACCCACGGCCCGCCACGCGCGATGGCAGCGCATGGGTGTCTAAAGCGATAACGATCGTCAGAAAATTCTCAAAATTAAAGGCCAAGCCGTGATTTAGGTTATCTACACTAGAAATTATTCCACTTAGAGTAGGGGGAGAGACGAGTTGTGACAGTTTTGGGAGTGAAGGTGAGGTTGAGATTTATAGTGCCTTTGACGTACCGAAGTATCCGTTTGGTGGCAACAAGGTGAAAGGTGTGAGGGGCACTCATGAACTGAGCAACGGTGTTGACCAAGGAAGAGTGAGATATTGTAAATTGCCAACAAGCTCACGATACTCAGTTGGGTTGGAGATGAAAACACCATCAGAGACAAAGAAGAGAACCTTGGCATCCAATGGGGTATATGCAGGTTTGGAGTTGAGAAGATTGGCTTTCTGTAATCATTTGCATATTTGAGTTGAATGATGTGTAGAGTATCGTCCTTATGAAGAACCTGTAAACCCAAGAAATAGCTTAGTGGACCAAGGTCTTTGATGTCAAAGTGGCCAATTAAAATATAGATAAATTGTTGGAGATAGGTGGAATCACTGTTAGTTACCACGATGTCGTCAACATATAAAAGAAGAAAGATGTTATGGGAGGCGTGTTGAAAAATAATAATGAAGTGTCAGCTTGGCTCCGTGAAAAACCCATAGAGAGAAGGAAGGTACTAATGCGATGGAACCAAGAACAAGGTGCTTGTTTGAGGCCATATAGTGCTTTATGAAGCTTGCAAACATGAGAAGGGATAAGTGGGATTAATGAAACCAGGGGGTTGAGCCATATAGACATCTTCCTGAAGAAACCAATGGAGAAATGTATTTTTGACATCAAGTTGATGAAGTGACCAACCATGAGAAACTACAAGACTGAGAACGGTGTGAATAGTGGCAAGCTTGACAACAAGACTGAAGGTTTCATCACAGTCCATGCCCAGACGTTAATGAAAACCCTTAGCAACTAGATGGGCTTTGTAGCTTTCAATGGAGACGTCAGAGTGACGCTTAATCGGAAAAAACCACTTGCACCTAACTAAATTCTGAGAATCAGAGGAAGGAACCGAAGACCACGTATTATTTTTGAAAAGTACATTGACCTCTTCAGTCATAGCACCACGCCACTCAGGATGCTTAGTAGCCTGTGAAAAAAAGGGTAGGTTCAGTATGATCAACAACAGTTAATGAGGCATGGGGAAGGGGGTTAACAGTGTAATCGATATGAAGCTTGGGCATGGAAAATGTGTTTCGTTAAATAAAAAATGATGGAACATGTAAACACGACCCCTGGAAGGATGTAAGCAATGGTAACCTTTGTGGTAAGAATTGTATCCAAAGAAAACACCTTCAAGGGTGTGGTTGGTGAGTTTATTGTCAATATAGGGTCTAAGATAAAGGAAACAAGAACACTGAAACACTCAGAGATGAGAGTAGGAGGGAGGATGTTGGAAGAGACGAGTGTATGAGGTGTCCCACTGAAGATTAGGAGTAGGTAGGAGATTGATGAGATGGACAGTAATTAGGGCAACTTCGACCCAGAGACTGTAGGGAGTGTGGAAAGTGATAAGTATGGTGCAGATCATGTAAGCAATGTGGCGGTGTTTAAGTTCAGCTAGGCCATTTTGTTGTGGAGTGTGAGGGCATGAGAAACATTAGTGGCTGCCTAGTTGACTACAAAGATCAGAGAAAGCATTATTAACATATTCACTGTCATTGGCACTTTGACTGCAAATGTTGGTGGATGCCTAGTTGCCTAGTTGACTATACAGTTGTGCGAAATTAATTTACCGTGGCAAGAAAGTTTTGAAAGTGAGAAAAGACCTCATTTATAAGGTGCATAGGATAGATCTAGGAGTAACGAGAAAAGTCATCTGTAAACAATACATAATAGCGATAACCAGTGACAAAAATGACTAGGTCCACACATCATAGTGAATTAAATAAAAGGGAAAGGGGGCAAAAGTTTTATTACTAGTAAAAGATAGTTTGGTGGATTTGCTAAGTGCACAATCCTGACAGAAAGCATGAGAAACTTTAAAGCCTAGAGATGGCACTAAGTGAAAGAGCAGATGATGGGATGGATGGCAAGGCAACGATGCCCAGCAAGAGAATGCACGGTGGTAAGGGGACGGGGGACGGTGCATGAGTGAAAGAAGAGTGAAAGTGGGTAAAGACCATCCTTAGAAGGTCCTGAAAAAGTAACGAACCAGTATGTAAGTAATATATTTGATAAAAGTAATGAGAAAATACAAAGAAAACAAAATTATCACGAGTAAAACGGGCAACAAAGAGAAGATTAATATGAAGAGATGGAAGACAAAAGACATTTTGAAGAGAAAAATTGTGAAAACCTAAAGGAAGAGGAAGAAAGCCAGTGTGAGAAATAGAGAAAGAATCACCATTACCAAGAAATACAGAATTATTACCCTGATATGGCTATTGATTTTGGAGATTAGAAGGACTATCAGTCATGTGATTAGTGGCACCTGTGTCAGGGTACCAAGTGGAGTCAGGTGGTTGCATGAATTGAGCCCCATTAAATGAAGGAAAGAATTCTGGGCCATTTGTAGCGATAGGTTGCAGGTGGTGCACCAAGCAAGTCCTAAGACACCAGGAGCTGAGTTGGGTCGTGCGTAGTGTTTGCTAAAAGTGGCATATTGGGCCTAAGGGGGCTGAAATGAAAGCAAGTTGCTTTGAGGTCCAGAACTTGGAGCAAAAGGAGGCCACAGTTGATTAGGCAAGAGGGGCTGCTGGGAGCCATTCCACGAGTTGCTCTAGGAAGGGGAGGAGTTATGCCAGCCATCATGGTCACGACTGTGCCAGCCACCTTGATAGCGATCGCACCAGCCACTGCAACCATCATGCTAGTTACTGAAGGAGCCACCACCACAATGTGAATTAGAGGAAGTGTGGATGGTGGTGTGAGGAAAAGATTGAGTGGCCATGAGCGTTGTGTTTTGATCAGGAAAGATAAGAGGAGACTATGCGTCGAAAGCTAACAAACGGGCACGAATATCAGCAAAGTCAAGAAGCAAAGGAAAATTGAGAATCGCAATTACAAGCATTTTGTAATCGAGTCCTAACCCCGAAGCACAGCGGTGACAAGTTCTTTTGGGGAGACAGGTTCATTGATGGCAGTAAGTGAATCGGCAAGGAACTTGGCATGACGAAGGTAAGCATCAATGGGTTGAGAGCCATTTTGCATATCCATGAGTTGAAAACGAAGAGCAGATTCACTGGCCATGCTGGATTGAGAGAAGTGGGGTTGAAGATACTCCCAGAGATCTCAGGCATAGGTGCAGCCGACTGTGAAAGAGAGAATGGACTTAGAAAGTGTACTAGTGATGTAGCTAACAATGAGTTGGTCTTGTTGGTACCACAGAGCATGGGCTAGATTGGTTTGGGTAAGAGTGGCGATGGTGGTTGTGGTTGTTTCGGTGGTAGAAATGGAGATTTGGGCATAAGGTTGTTTATGAGTGCCATCAATGAATTTCCAAAGGTCATAACGGACTAAAAAGGGTTTGAGTTGATGGAGCCAAAAGAGGTAGTTGGAGTCAGTAAGCTTGATAAAATGAGAAGACTTAGGGCTAGGGAGGGAGATGGTGGAGTCGGACGAAGCCATGAGGTGGACCTAAAGGAGAAGATTGGATCGAATAAGGGAGATGGAGGAAACCCTAGGTAAGGCTAATACCATATAGATAATATATTTCCTTGTATTAAACAAATTACACAAAGTCCCTATTTATACAAATATAGGAAGTCTACTTAAGGTAGGAAATAATATAGACATGAATACAATCCAATTTAGAGCAGGAAAGCTAATTGCTAAGAGGAGATTTGTGAAGTTGACTTCCATGTGTGCTAGGAAAGGAAAGCTGCATTAACAACAAGCTCACATTTTATGGATACTAGCTGGGGGAACATAAAATATTTTCTACTTTAGCTTTCCTACTATAAATCGGACTCCAACTACCTACCTCCTTTAGCTCCGTAATTTTATCAAGCTTATTGACTCTAAGGCCATCTCCAGCAATGGGGCTAAATGTAGTCCAGAGCTAAAAATTTAGCCCCCTAAAATATTAATTTTTTAAAGAATAGTGCAGGGCTAAATTTTTCCATCTCCAGCAATACAGGGCTATATTTTTGGGTCATTTATATTTTATTATTTTGACAAAAACTATGTTACAACACTCATACATTCAACAACTATATATTGTTTAATTTAATTAAACTACTATTTAGAGATAATATTCCACATATGACACGTATTAAGAACAATATTTATGATAAGATTTTATCTAGCTTTTAAAACTCTATACATTTATTATTTAAAACTCTATATATATCTAGCTTTTAAAAGGCAAGTAGGAACTAAAATATAATATTTGATAGTTGAAAAGCATGTGGTGGGGTCCACAATGAATTTGGCCTAGGCCAAAGCTTGGCTACATTTAGCCCGGTTGGAGGGCTAAAGGGCTAAATGTAGCCCTCCAAATTTGGCCAAAATTTTATTTAGCCCACTGCTGGAGATGGGTTTTGCATGAATTTAGGGCTATATTTGGGATTTAGCCCACTGCTGGAGATGGCCTAACTACCTCCTTTGCCTCCGTTAAATAGGGACTTTGTGTAATTTGTTTAATACAAGGAAATATATGCTCTACACTTATATGTATATATATATATATATATTGTGGTTAATTAGTTTATTTAAGAGAATCGGAGGAGGTTTCTATAAAGCTTTTCCAAGTCCTATTTTGAAGGATCACAAAGCCTGAGTTTATGTTTGTTCTAGCTTCTAATAGTTTATGTTTGCTTCTTATTGCTCACAGGATCCAACTTTGTGTAGCTCAACAATAGGTCAGGGGATTCTTTGATTTAAGAAAAAGATCACAAACTTGCTCTCAAAACTCAACCATGACTCATCTAACTCCTCATACATCATGGCTTTCTCCATCTGGTGATTTTGCCTTTGGATTTTGGCCACTTGAAAACAGTGATCTTTTCTTGCTTTCTCTACATGGTATGCCTTGAACCACATTGGTGGTCTCTCCATTTTGAAACGTTCCAATTTGATCCTCAAACTACATAAGTACATTCTTGACCCAAAAAACACTACGTAGTATGAATGGGTATGTGAAATTGCCAATGTAAAGTTTAGACAAATAATCCTATGAAGTTATATGCTAGGTCCCTTAACTTTTCAATGTGGGACAATACTCAATCACGACCGGCTGCTGTGCTTTATGGATTTTTCTTCAAAGAGCTTGGAAGTTGTTGGGTTTTAGGGAACAAAAAAGTGATTTTATTTATTCAACAAAAGATGGATACAAGGCTTTATAGAAGAGTAGGCTTATTGGCCTTCAACAACTAGAAACTATTTGCTAGGCTTATTTGGCCTTCTCTCACTTTCTTAGCATTGTACAAGAGACAACAACATCTATTTATACACTAAAGCTGCCGTCATTGTCCAAGTCGGTGGACTTGGCTTCTTCTCCTCACTACTTTATAATATTATTAATTACTTTATTACAAGATTTTTATTAAGATTTTTCTAGAGTTTACAATAATCATCTCTTAAAACTTGACTTTGTCAAAGTTAGTGAACTTTCTTGAGCTTTCTAATTTCTTCTAGATTTTTCTATATTCTTCAAGTGTGTGTTAAATTTAACACTCCTCCTTAATGCACACTTGAAGCTAATTGCAAGATATTCTGATCTTGTTGATGCCATATTTTTTGCTTCTGCTGATAATTGAGTTGCAGTCTTTGTCTTCCGGTCATTGCCACTGCTATTGATACGCCAATTTGTGTTGTCTTCTCCTGATGGTGCTAGACATGCATAAAACACATGCTCGTACTTATCATTTTCTACTGTGTAGTTAGCTTGATAGTTTTTCTTGAATCGACAATCTTTTTGTATATGCCCAAATCTTTTGCAGTTCCAGCATTTTGGTATGCCTCGGTACCAACAATCTTTCTCTTGGTGGCTTGTCTTTTTGCATACCCGACATGGAGGATAGTCTTTCCTCTCTGCAGTTTCTCTTTTATTTTCCCAATTATTGTTGGGTTCATTTTCTACTTCTCTAGTTTTTTCATCATCTTTAGACTTCTGAGACCTTAAATTTAGTTTGGACTGGAAGGCACTTTCTACTGGACTCTCATTTCGCCTACTCAGTCTTTTTTCATATGCTTCCAGAGAGCCCATTAATTCTGTCACTGACAGACTAGTTATATCTTTTGTCTGTTCAATGGCAGTTACTAGTGGATCATACTTATCAGTGAGACTGATAAGTATTTTTTCTACAATTCTTGAATCATTAATATTTTCTCCATAGGCTCTCAATTGATTGATTATTTCTTTTACTCTAGCATAGTAATCTTGTGAGGTCTCAGAATCTTTCATTTTAATGTTTTCAAAATCTCTTCTTAAAGTTTGTAGTTTAACTGCACGTACCTTGGCGTTTCCTTGAAACTCCTCCTTCAAAGTATCCCATGCTTCCTTTGGTGTTGTGGCTCCCATAATCCTTGGAAAAATAGTGTCATCCAAAGCTTGTTGCAGCGCAAATAGAGCCTTTGCATCATTCTACTGATCTTTCTTTAGCTGTTTCAGTTGTTCCACAGTTGGATTTTCTGGATTATTGAAGCCATTGTCAACTATGTCCCATAAATCTTGAGACATAAAATAAGTCTTCATTTTGATGCTCCAGAAATCATAATTTTCTCCAGTAAAGATTGGAAATGGGATAGAAGTTTGGCTAGCGGTAGACATGATGGAGGACTATATCGAACTCTTACGCCCAAGATGATCAAACTTTGCTCTGATACCACTTGTTGGGTTTTAGGGAACAAAAAAGTGATTTTATTTATTCAACAAAAGATGGATACAAGGCTTTATAGAAGAGTAGGCTTATTGGCCTTCAACAACTAGAAACTATTTGCTAGGCTTATTTGGCCTTCTCTCACTTTCTTAGCATTGTACAAGAGACAACAACATCTATTTATACACTAAAGCTGCCGTCATTGTCCAAGTCGGTGGACTTGGCTTCTTCTCCTCACTACTTTATAATATTATTAATTACTTTATTACAAGATTTTTATTAAGATTTTTCTAGAGTTTACAATAATCATCTCTTAAAACTTGACTTTGTCAAAGTTAGTGAACTTTCTTGAGCTTTCTAATTTCTTCTAGATTTTTCTATATTCTTCAAGTGTGTGTTAAATTTAACAGAAATAATAAACTCAAATGAAAATGATCTAAAATGGACATACTTTGATGCTTGAAGAAGTCAAAAGAAAATTGCAGCTTCCAAGTAATTACCCTGCATTATAAAACATTGAAAAAGACTTTGCACCCACAATCCAAAAACAAAAAGACAAAGCTCCTACTGTTAAATCATGGAAACTGGAACTTGGACAGTAGCAGAATTTCCATGATTCTGAACCTTAGACTTAGACTTGGGTCCATCCTGGAACTTGTGCCCAAAACTATACGCAACCTTAGACTCAGGCCAAAACTCTGTTGACTTGGACATTTCCTGGTCACCAGAAATCTGTGTGGTTTTGTGAGTGCAGAGCGTTCTCTTTTTTGTGATTCAATTAAGATGCATTCATAGAACAGCAAAATAATTGACCTTCATGAATCATGTGATGGCAGTCAGTTTATCGGCCTCCCTTTCAACTCTGATTGTCCATATGAACATGACTTAGTTTTCTTGGACCCTTAATATTCCACCTTTATTAATCTAATTGTTCTCAGTTTGTTTCTTCTTTAAATAGTGATTGCTTAGCCACATTGGTGTTAGAAAATGGAAATGGCTTTTACTGCACAGCTGCTTCTGCTGTCCTCATTGTTTCTACAACCAGTTCTAGTGCTTTCCGAAACTAATGGTAGCATAGCAGTTGGTGGGTCTCTTACTGCAACTGCAGAAGGAAACTCCTCCTCATCATGGCTTTCTCCATCTGGTGATTTTGCCTTTGGATTTCGGCCACTTGGAAACAATGATCTTTTCTTGCTTTCAATATGGTATGCCAAAATACCAGACAGAACCATAGTTTGGTATGCAAATAATAAGCCTGCAGTTGCACCTGCTGCACCTCTGGGATCAACTGTGAATTTGACTGCTCACAGTGGACTAGTGCTCACAAGTCCTCAAGGCGAAGAGTTATGGAAATCTGAAACCATAGTTGGTGTTGTTGCCAATGGGGTTTTCAATGATACCGGCAACTTTGTTCTTGAAGATGACGGTTCAAAGAAGTTGTGGGAGTCTTTCAAGAATCCTACTGATACTATATTGCCAGGACAGATAATTGAAACAGGAGGAAGCCTTGCTTCTCGACAATCGGAGACTAACTATTCCAAAGGACGGTTCCAGCTACGGTTGCAGCAAGACGGGAACCTTGTGCTCAACTCCATAAACTTCACAACAGGGTCTACTAACACACCGTATTATGGAAGTGCCACTACCACAGGGACAGTGCCAGGAAGTGAAGGTAAACAGTTGGTTTTCAATGACTCAGGCTACTTGTATGTCCTGAGAGAGAATGGTGGAAAATACCCTCTCACATGGGGAAATAGTGTATCAGCAATGGCCTATTATACTAGAGCAACTCTCAACTTTGATGGGGTTTTTGCTCAGTATGTTCACCCAAAGACTTTTTCTGGCAATGCAAGCTGGGAACTTCTTTGGTCACTGCCAGAAAATATTTGCCTGGATATTGATGCTGATTCAGGTCCTGGGGTTTGTGGGTTCAACAGTATCTGCGCACTCAGTGCAGCAGATAAGAGGCCAAAATGTGAATGCCCAAGAGGGTTCTCTTTGCTTGATCCAAATGACCTATACGGAAGCTGCAAACCGGATTTCATACAAAGCTGTGAAGAAAAAGAAGAAGAGCATCTATATGATGTTCAGATGCTAACAAATACTGATTGGTTAACCTCAGAGTATTCGCGTTTGGAGGAATTTACTGCAGACAACTGCAGTGAGTCCTGCATTCAAGATTGTTTATGTGGTGTTGCTATTTACAGCAATCAAACCTGTTGGAAAAAGGAGTTGCCCCTCTCAAATGGGAGAGTGGATAGCAGTCTACGTGTAACGACCTTCATCAAATTCAGGAAGGACAATTCAACTCTACCAGTCCCTCCATCGCCAAGTCCAGATGATAAGAAGAATAACAAGACCACTTTTATGGGAATACGACCGGTGATTTTGGCTACCGCTCTCTTGGTTTGTCTTGTGTTAATTGCTGCTGCATTTTCTCTTGGACTATTCTTTACTTTTCAGAAGAAACAGGTCAGGATTATGCAAAGTGGTTTGAACATAAGTTTGCGTCCTTTCAGTTACCAAGAGCTTCAGGAAGCTACGAATGGATTCACGGAAGAATTAGGAAGGGGTTCTTTTGGGGTAGTTTACAAAGGAATAATACAAAATGGTTCTCAAGTCCAAGTGGCAGTGAAGAAGCTACACTGCGTGATACAAGATGGTGATAAGGAATTCAAGACAGAAGTGAATGTAATTGGGAAGACACATCACAAGAATCTGGTACGTCTGCTCGGATATTGTGACGAGGGACAACAACGTTTACTAGTATATGAACTCTTGAGCAATGGCACATTAGCAAGCTTCCTTTTTGCTGATGTCAAACCAAGTTGGGGGCAACGAATCGAAATTGCTTATGGAATTGCCAAAGGACTTGAGTACTTGCATGAAGAGTGCAGCACCCCAATCATCCATTGCGATATAAAGCCTCAGAACATACTTCTTGACGATTATTACACTGCCCGGATCGCTGATTTTGGATTGGCAAAGCTTTTGATGATGAATCAGAGCCACACTCATACTGCCATCCGAGGAACAAAAGGGTATGTTGCACCCGAATGGTTTAGCAACATGCCAATCACTACCAAAGTTGATGTGTATAGCTTTGGTGTTGTACTACTAGAGATCATCTGCTGTAGGAGAAGCGTCGATGTGGACAATAGCTGCGAAGGGAAAGCAATTTTAACCAATTGGGTTTATGATTGCTACCAAGAAGGAAAATTAGATGCTGTTCTAGATCACGAAACTGAGGCTTTGCATGATAAAAAGAATCTGGAAAAGAGTGTGATGGTTGCTATTTGGTGCATCCAAGAAGACCCGTCTCTTCGGCCGACTATGAGGAAGGTTGTGCAGATGCTTGAAGGAGTAGTGGAAGTGCATGCTCCGCCATGTCCTTCCTCATACACCAGACCAGCCTGAAACCAGCTTTCTTGTCTTTGTATCAAAGCCAAAGCCAAAGCAATCCCAAAAACTATCAAGTTCATTTCAAGCTTTTCCCCCATCACTGCATGTGTTCTCTGCATCTGAATTTTCAGAGAAAACCTCTCATCTTGTTCCTTTTGCCTTTTTATATGTATCTAAGATTTCATAAGAACATTTGCAATTTTATTTGTTTAGCCAAATCCCAAATTGATTTGCAATGGAATTGGGTTTCTGTAGATCTTTCTTTTTGAAGAACATAGAATTGCAATTGCAACCTGAAACCACATAGCAATTTTATATATAATCAACTGCAAATATTCATTTCCAAAAGCAAAGAGATATACAACTTCACGCCCAGCGCAAATTCATGACCAATAGGAACCACATTTCTTAACATAATCATAAACCCACTACATATTACCAAAAGCAAAACAACAGATTTAGGGATTCTAAGCCCTCTCGCCTCTGATCCTACGAGCGAGCTGAATGTCCTTGGGCATAATGGTGACCCTCTTAGCGTGAATGGCGCAGAGGTTGGTGTCCTCAAACAGACCCACCAAGTAGGCCTCCGCCGCCTCTTGCAGCGCCGCCACGGCGCTGCTCTGGAACCGGAGATCGGTCTTGAAGTCCTGAGCAATCTCCCTCACAAGCCTCTGAAACGGAAGCTTGCGGATCAAGAGCTCAGTGCTCTTCTGGTACTTTCTAATCTCCCTCAGGGCCACAGTTCCTGGCCTGAAACGGTGAGGCTTCTTCACCCCTCCGGTCGCCGGAGCTGACTTCCGGGCAGCCTTTGTGGCCAGCTGCTTGCGTGGAGCCTTGCCTCCGGTGGACTTACGAGCAGTCTGCTTGGTACGGGCCATTTGCTCAGATGTGAAAGAATGGAGGATTTGGGTGTTTGGTTGGTGGGAAATTGAGAGAGAAGTATTATATGAACTTGTGATTTGGGGAAGTTTTGTTGGATTTTATTTATAGAGTGAGTAAGCGGGGAGTTTGAAATTTTTGATGAAATTCTTTTAAAATTTTGGATGAGTGAAGATTGAGCGTTGATACGTATTTGATCGACGGCAGATATTCTTTGTTGTGTGTGGAGGGATAGCAATCCGCGTGCTCTTCAAGTGGACCAATAGAATTGGTTTGTTATAGCGGCAATGATATATTTCACTCCCCCTATCAATTTTTAAGTTCCCGGCTCAATGAAAGTTGGGCTTCCTTTCAAAAATAAATAAATTTGGGCTTTCTTCCAATTGAAAATTCGAAATTTGGGCTTCTTTTAAAATGAAATTGACTAGACCCAAATTTGTAAAGGGCTTAAGGAGATGGATTCAATTGAACATGTGCGGTTACAATTTTACCCAAACCGGGGAAAGGAAAATATTTGGTTACTATTCTCAACCAGATTAGTTTCTTCTTTTCTCTTTAATCATACATTGTCAAAACATGATTGTAATTACTTGTTGATGGCTACATTATCATGATTATATCCTTTTCCACACTGAACGAGATCGACTGCGTAAATACTTCTCCTCCACTACTAATTATTATATCAACATTTTACGTGATGTTACCGTCACATGTAATAATCCTCATTTCATTTTAGTTTCCTTCCATCTCCGAAAGACCCAAAAACAAGAAGCCTCCTCCTCCACAACTTTTCTTCTCTTGCTTTTTGAAGCAACCTCACTGGCTTAACAAATGGAAAGTTCCTTAGAAAGATCTGAGAGCTTCCACACTTTTCAAGGTAGCCTTTTTGTACTGAATTAGTGGAGTAAATGTTGAATTAATGTAACATAAATATATATTATTTCATGTTAAACATATATAGGAGAGGCTAATCGGTATTTAGTAGGACATTGACATGTCGCTTTAGAAGCAAAAAAGAAGCAGAAAGTTGCCCAATTAAGCTACCAAATTAACCAACTTTATAGAAAAAGGGCTGAAAAGTTGGTAAAACTCTGAAGAAATTGTGCTGACCTTTTAGATCACTTTTATCATAATAAGCAGACAAGAGTGTCTAATTCAGGGGTCAATATTCAAGGATTAAGACTATGACATAATTGACATTTTGTTTTACTAAGCTTAACTAATCTAATATACCACTTAATTAGCACATGAATCATAATTGACATTTTTGCATATGACCCTAATGAACACACAAGGGCTGCTACCTGCCCTATCTACCCTATACTAACTGAATACTAAGTCAATTTTTCCCCCAAAATAGAATTTGAAAAGAATGCTGCTATTTCCACCCCATGTCCTATTTCCCCACCCACCATGTAAATTTAGAAAAACACAATTCTATCTTTCCCTCACCATTATTCCTAAAATACTTTTTAATTATTAATTCAAGCAAATTATCTTTTCTAATCATTAATAGTTGAGATATAGAGAGAATCAAGTTGTGTTTGACGGACTGAAAAAAGTTTCAAATTTTGAAAAAGACAATGCTTACTTTAGTATACATAAAAGCTCTAAAAAGATCCAATTTAGAAACATGCTAATAGGTCAGATTAATTCTTAATCATTTCCTTAACCTAAAGTAATTAAGGTGATTTGATTGCAAAGCTAATTGGTAGCAGGCAGCAATGCCTCATCAACTTGTATGAAAACAATGAACGATATTGACAAGGCAATCAAAATCAACTATAAGGCATGCATGAAGACAGCTATATAGACAAATAAGAAAAAGTGTATAAATATTATATAAACATTATAACAAGAAAAAGAAACAAAACAACAAGTGCAAACGTAGCTTAATTTGTTTCACAAGAACTACAACAACAGAAAGAATAACATGGATCCCCACAAAGAATATTAATAATAAATACGATACATATATACATAGTGCCAGTTTGGCATTGCTTATTTGGGGTGATAAGTGATTTTTTAAAAATTTTGAGAAGCCCAACCTGTTTGGTAAACTGTGAGAAAATCACTTATTGTTAAAAATTACTGTAAGAGAAAGCTATAAGGGAAAGCAGCTAATGAGGTGCTTTCATTTTCTGATTATGCAGGAATCAGTTTCGAAGAAGCGCTGGGTTTAATGATTATGCGGCAATTATTTTCTGATTATGCGTAAAATCAATACTAACAACACTTTTAACAAAAATTTTACCAAACACCAAACTGCTTTCTCTCACAGCTGCTTTCTCTCACAGCAAATCTGACAGCGATTATTTTCACAGCACAGCAATGCCAAACTGGCCCATAGTGTGGTTGCTAACTTGCTACAATGTTATTGCTTAATTATAATTTAACATTCTATATAAACTAATTAATGGGGTGTTCGTTGGATTGGTCGAGGCCTTTGATATACTCTTAAGTGGTCCTGAGTTCAAATCGTGTGTGTAAATTTTCCACTCTCCTTCTTTAGGAAAAAGAAATATTCATATAAATATATAAGGCTTGGTTTTATAAAGTATTGATGTATGATCAAATTAAGAAAAAAAACAATTAAGGTGATATACTCGAATCCACTTTTACTAGGATCAAACAACCAAAACAGGACAAAATCCAAGCATCATACGAGGAGGCGGCCTGCTGCTTGCTTTAACATCTTTGTGAAAAGAATATATATATATATACTTGTTATGGCAGACTATATGTGTACCATATTATATATATATATATATGTATGTATGTATGCACATTGCACAAAGTGATAGTGAGCCTCTGGAGGTGTTTAGATTGTGGTGGGCATTTGGCTGCAATAATGTTTGCTGTATACTTGTTGCTTGGAGTACTTGGTTGCATCTTTAATTAGCTGTTCTTATTATATTCCTTCTGGCGCAGGGTGAAAGAGACCAGAGGCGAGCTCTCTTTGTTTCTTTCACTCAATGCTAGCTGGCTTTGGGAGAAAAAGAGACTGTATCCCACAATATTGCACAGGGAATAATACTCTGTCGGTATTTAAAGAAAATCGAGCAGTGATTGGCTTGGAATACCACCACAAAAACATGCCCGTTATAGATGAAGTTCTTCTCCCCAATCAAGAGTTAGAATCTAATATAAGATTGTACTCACCCAGCCAATGAAACAATGTCGATGTAAAATCAATGCGTACGAGTTTATGTAAGAGGGTAAAATGTCATATTATGTAAGTACGAACTACAAAGTTATGTTGGGGGCAACATGATGGTACGAGTTCTATTATGTAAAGAGGCTCATTAAAGGAGAATAATATATGAGCTAATACTGATCATTTTAACCCTAATATATTTGAGTTCATATATAAGCAATCACTCAATCTATTTATTCACTTCCTATGTGACTCGTACATCGTTATTTTTATTTAACTTAGAAGAAAAGGAGGATAAGAGTCGAGCTCTTCTATTGGAGTAAAGATATATGAGATAGGATGGAAGATTCAAACTCCAAATATTTTCCAACATTGAAAAGTGAAATACCATTTATGCCAAAAACTAATTGATTAAGAGCCATCGCCTTTATATCTACCACTTTAATTTTTATACATAACTACTACATCTCATAAGTCATATCATGTCTTTACCATGTTGGATTTTGTCACACCACATTGTACTCATAGGGATGCCAATCAACTGCATGTGTCAAGTTTTAATTAATTCAAACCCAACTTGTTTAACTTCTCATGTTAGATGACCTAGAAACTAATTCAACAATTTGTCATCGAAGTGTAGCTATCCACCTGCTCCCACTCCAAGATTTACAGATTTTATTGTGTGCTTAAAAACATTTGTTTCCATGTATTTATTTTCGAGAAAGATTACTTTGTGATTGATTTAACAATAATTCAGAAACTAATTAAGTGGATTAAAGAAAGGAAGAAAACACTTTTTGCATGTGTGGAGGTTGACAAACCACACTAGCTTTTGGGTGGGTGGTTGGTGATCAGAAAGTTAATCTCACTAAAAAAAATTATTCTTTAACAAAAGCACTTACATGAAACATCGAACTCAACGTTAAAAATTTCCTAAAACCTACATGGAATTCCTTTGTCCAAAATACAAAAAGATCAAGGCATTAGCTTTTCTTCCTCCATGCCCAATGCCCATGACGTCCAACAACATTGAAATGGAGCATGGGCAGTTTGGTAAATCTACTGGTCATGAAGGGGGAGGAGGAGGAAGACCCATTTGGTCCCCGCTGTAGCACCACCAGGCTTTACAAGATTCACTCATTACAGAAAAGCAAGACAATGAGTGTTTGGAAGGTTTTGGATATTTTCTGTCCCCATTCCCCTACTCCCTTTCGGCCCTTGGACAGCTCAGAAATTTGTTCGCATAGACCAAACTATCCTCTTCTCATAAATTAATTCCACCAGCAAGAGGCATATAACTCAAGTGGTTAAAAAGCAATCACCCATGCACTCGAGGTCTTGTGTTCGAATTCCTTCTCTCTCAATATGTCTCGTATAAGAAAAACAAAAACTAACTCCACCACACCCAGAAAAAGGTTTTTTCAACCCAATTTGAATTCCTTGACCTTTTGAAAGAAAAGAAGCATGTGCAATCCATATGCACATGAACTTTGAGAGACCAACAACAATTGCTATGATTACATAGAGGATTTTCAGAATTAAAGTGGGCATGTCCATCATTTTGAAAATTTTGATATGGTAGTGGAAGAACATCTTCTAATACTAGCACCAAGCAATCATGTCATGTGCTCACAGTAGTACCACCACCTCATGTTGGGTTGCATGGTTATTTTAAGAAACTAGGGGCATTTTGGTCATCTCGGTTTATACTGAAACCATGCTTGAGAATTACCCCCCTCCTCTCTCTCTCTCTCTCTCTCTCTGCTTCACATGCTCTCATTCCACCAAATCCATTAAGAACCAAGACAAAAGCTCATTGGCTTTAGCCCTTAGGCTACCCCTCCCTCCCCATCTCTCTCTCTCTCTCTCTCTCTCTCTCTCAGTTCTCTGGTTTTCCAAGATTCTACTGTAGATATGATTTTCCTCTCTGCAAATCAAATCCAAGCGTTGTATACCCACTTGTTAACGCTCTTTGTTATTTTCTCTCCTTGAACAAATTCACAGCTCTTGCTTTGTTCTACCCCCTGGTTGTATATGCTCAGCTCTATTCTTTTCTCTGTTTTTCATGGCTGCTTTTACTACAGATAGAAAAAAATTTCAGGACCAAGAGAGTAAAAATAACAGTATCAAAAATGAAGTTAGCAGGCAAGAAATTCAAGCTGCCATTGCCAAAGCAGTGGAGCTGAGAGCTCTTCATGCTGCTTTGGTGCAAGGAAGCAGCCCTGCAAATCTCAGGTTTCCTTCTTCTTCCCCTGCCTCACACCCTGCTTCTCAGTTCTCTGCTCAAGACTACCCTGTTTTCACACCTGTAAGTGCAAATTTCCAGCCATGCTTCATTTTTACTCTGTAGTTTGGTATTTTCTCTGTTTTCTTTATTATTGTTAGACAATTTATTCTTTGTTTTCAATGTCCATTTGCATTACTTTAGATGTAGTTTCAGTTCCCAATTATAGTTTAACCTCTACCTAGTAAGTAAGCTTTCAATATTTTTTTTTTACAGAACTAATAATGTAAGTAAAGACGCATTTCTTTTCTTTTTCTTTTTTTGGCGGATATAATCTTTCTGTGGTTCAATTCAATGTGTCTCCGGAATTTTCTATTGTTTACTCATTAATGCATTTTTCCCCTTATCATCAAGTTGGTTCTTTGGTTGGAAGTTTGTTACTTCTAGTGAAATCAAATACATAATGTATAATTTGTGGTTTCTGAAATACTGGAAAAGTTCACTGAATTTTGAGATATTTTACAGAGTTATGAAGATGAACCATTACCCGGGTACCATCATGTTCCGACGATCAATCGAACATTATCTGAAAGTTGGGATGAATATGGCCTGGAAGAAGGAAATGGGGATGAAGCAGTTCTATCAAGTTACAAGGACAACTCATCTTCAAGAAAGGGTTTCCTTCTGACTTAGCCAATTTTGAGTCCCATGCTTGCCCAGCTGAGGATCATAAATCTGTGACTGGCTCATGCACGAACCAAATCACTGTGCTTCAAACATCACCTGCTAACGAGTTCTACAGGTCAAGTAGGAGAAATAGTTTGGGAGATTTCAACTCACTGTCATCTTGTAATAGATGCAAGCCTGCAATTATAACCAGCGAATCGGAAAGTGGAATGAGAAACTGCAGGAATTCTAATACTGTTGTGCCATTAACAGATTCTCATTCATCCGTTCAGTCACAGCCAAAAAGCCGAGGTGTGATTTCATGGTTGTTTCCAAGGCTAAGGAAGAAGCACAGGAATGAAAGTTCTCCGAACCGAACAGAATCCGAGGAAGTTTCCCAAGTTTATAGGGACTTGGGGATAATGTCAATTGAGACATTGAAGAAGGAGCTCATACAAGCAAATGAGAATAGAGATGCAGCCTTAATGGAGGTTTCTGAGATGAAATCTTCAGTTGGGGAGCTGAAACAGAAGCTGGACTATTTGGAAACTTACTGTGAAGAGCTGAAGAGAGCTCTAAGACAAGCAACACATGCTAAGAGTTGCCAAACCCCGGAAAAGCTGGGGAATTTTCCAAAGAGAGGAAAATCCAATGATGGGAATGCAGAAAACTTAATGCCGGTCAGCGAGGAAGTAATGGTGGAAGGTTTCTTGCAGATAGTATCAGAAGCAAGACTGTCAGTTAAACAATTCTGCAAGATCCTTGTAGCACAAATTGAAGTAACGGATAACACCCTGGTGGACAATTTGAATATGCTTCTCCAACCATTTAAATTGTCATTAAGTTCCAAGTACTCCAAGGCAGTTTTGTACCATTTGGAAGCCATCATAAACGAGTCACTCTACCAAGACTTTGAAAACTGTGTGTTTCAGAAGAATGGCTCACCAAAGGTTCTAGACCCTCAACAAGCTCGCCAAGCGCAGTTTTCATCGTTTGTGGCGCTTAGAAATTTGAGCTGGAATGAAGTGTTAAGGAAGGGAACAAAGTATTACTGTGAGGAATTCAGTAAGTTCTGTGATCAGAAGATGAGTTGCATCATTACAACACTAAATTGGACTCGGCCATGGCCTGAGCAGGTTCTTCAAGCATTCTTTGTCGCTACCAAATGCATTTGGTTGCTTCATTTGCTTGCATTTTCATTCAATCCACCGCTAGGAATTTTGAGGGTCGAAGAGAATAGGAGCTTTGATCCACATTACATGGAAGACATGTTCATGGATAGGCAGAGATCGCATGGTTCGAGCCGAGTTAAGATTATGGTAATGCCAGGGTTTTATGTTCAGGACAAGGTTTTAAGGTGTAAAGTTCTTTGCAGGTACAAGTCTGCTGGTTCAATAAGTTGACTTTTTTTCTTTGTTTCAGTTTATTTTTCTTAGTCAATCAAAAGTCTTTCTTAGGAATTTTTTTTCCTTTCTAAGGGTTATCTAATCAACAAGAGAAGCATGTAACTTCGATGTTTATATTTCATTAATTGTTCAAAAGGCTTCTTCCATTAAAAGAAGTAGAGAAGTTTTCTATTTTGTTTTTCATTATGTCTCGTTTGGTATATTTATCTAGTAAATGTTTTTTTTTTCTTTTTTTCTCTTTTCTTCTATTAAATGCTTGGAAGAGACAAATGAAACAAGGAAAATGGGATTAACGTACATAGGCACAAGATTTTGGCTACCCAAGCCTTTGCTTGCACCTAACTTCAACTGATTGATTTTGAGTGTCATTTCATTCAAATTACTAGGGTAAAAATGAATCCAAAATTTTCCTTGAACTACTTATAACTGGCAATAGCTTCCACTTTCAAATATAAAAAGAGGACTGGTATTTTTTGTATGGTTGCCCTGCATCTCCCAGGACATGTTAATTAACTGAGACATGGTTTCAAAAAATATAAAAGTACCCACAGTATCTATGTGTATTGCAGATTTTGTTCTTTTCATTTTCTCATACTTTCACCATTTTCCTATTTCTTATTGCGCGCTTGGTCTGTGTTCTTATACACACATACATGAGAGGAGGAATAGCAAACGTGTGGAATGCATGAAGAGAGCTTCTAGACAGAACACCAATCATCCAAGAGTAACAAGAATGCAGTGTTACTCATGGATCCTGAAGCACACGCTATTATGATCCATTTTGATGGTTGCAAAGCATATAGAATAATTGTTCTATTAAAACTTCATCTCAAAATTTCAGTCACCGACAACATTTTGACTAAAAAAACGGAAGAAGAATCCCAACTAGTTTTCTGCGACAGCACGCATATGTTAATACCATAGACAAGAGAGACGCTGGATTTATGTATTACCATTGAACCCTCGCCGCCTTAGACATGCCATCCATCAAATAAAGCTCAGTGCAGCTATCACTTATGAATTTACTTTCACTTTCTTCATCAGCTGTATGAATTCCCCAAAAGCTGCAGAAAAAATTTCCTCAAACTAAATATCATTTTCGTAATGTAATTTTATGCAAATGTAATCATTATAAAGAAATAGTGCAGGGTGTTAGGCTGGAAAATAGCCAGGAAGAAGCAACAGGGGAAAAACCACTTATGCTAGAGGTCTACCATCACCTTTCAGTTGGTGATGAAATTCCTAGATTTCCTATGAAGGGTGCATATCTCTAGGAATGTTCTGATACAATTGGTATTGGTGCAAGCACCTACCATAGTTGATAGTGGTAAATTTAATATTTATTTATCAATCTGTAGAAACACATCACATACCATAGTCCGAATCATGGGGTCCTGGGGATGCTTCAGGGTGGTACTGAATAGACATGATGTTTTGTGCAGGATAGGCAAGACCAGCACAGCTTCCATCATTAAGATTGACGTGAGTTACTTCTACACCCTCTGGAAGTGACGAAGAGTCAACTGCATAGTTGTGATTCTGCCACAAAATGAAAGTCATAAAAGGTTCATACATGTTCATTACCTTAATGTAACTAATAAGAAAAAACCAGCACAATGATCTGAAGACCCACTTCAGGATGTCAGTTCATTTCTTTCAAATTTATTAAGCATAAAAAGACTTCAAAACTACCGCATTCTATGTCATCGAAAGTCAAAAACTTATAAGACACACACCTGAGCGCTTATCTCAACATGTCCGCTACGAAGATTACGGACTGGATGATTTCCTCCATGGTGGCCAAACTTCATTTTAAAAGTTTTACCACCTAATGCCAAGCCAAGCAAATGATGACCCATGCAGATTCCAAAAGCAGGAACCTTTCCAATGATCTTCTTAACTGTTTCAACAGCATAAGGAACAGCAGATGGGTCTCCAGGGCCATTGCTGAAAAGGACCCCATCTGGTCTCATCTTAAGAGTCTCTGATGCGGGCCATGTTGAAGGCACAACAGTAATTTTACAACCATAGGAAGCCAAGCGCTTGAGTATATTATGCTTGATTCCAAAATCATATGCTATAACCTACAATTCATACCCATACAGAGAAGAAAAAGAGTCACTTAAAACTGAAATACCAACATCAGGCCAATACCAATCCATTATCAAACATGTCTGCTTTTTGTTTTAATTGAAGACATAAAGGGGAGAGGGATGAGAGAAATGAGAATTGAGAGCTGAAGAAGAGAGAGAATAATACATAACTTTAGAACTAAAAACCATTTATGGCTGTTTCTAGTTCTTATTTCAAAAACCATCTCTCTCTCTCTCTCTCTCTCTCTCTCTCAAAACAAAAGGCAAAAATGTTATCTGGCAGTAATCTAAAAGTAACTTAACGCTGACTTACACGGAATGCCTCTCCACCTCTTTTACTGGAGTTAAATTCCCACTCTGGATTTGTTTTATCAACCCAATCATAAGGGGCCTTACATGACACACCACTTATTAAATCAACCCCTGCAAAATTAAAATAAGAAACCATGGATTTTTAATCCTTTGCCTTGTTTAACAAACTCAATGAAATCCTTACCAACAATGTCCCACGAACGAGACATTTCCAATAGTTCTTCATCTGTTTTTGTCCTTTCTGTACTCAAAACACCAATAAGGCTTCCATCTTGCCTTAATCTTCGGGTGATAGCACGTGTGTCAATATCATCTGTTGCATAATCAGTCAGCATCAATAGCAAAAGTCAGAATTTATACATATACAGCATAGGACACCAGCACACATGATTCTGCAAAATCTAAGTGCCTTAAGGAATAATGCCAATGTTTAACTTACAAATTCCCATGATATTCCTTTCTGCTAAATAATCACCAAGTGTTTCTGCACATCTCCAATTTGAAGTACTGCAAAACAGGAAACAGAAGAAGTTCATTGGAACTGAATGGAGCTCAACCAGTGAAGTTACTGATGCCAATTTTTCAACAGTAGTACTAGAAGGAAGCATACCTGATACTTAAACTTCTAACCACTAGACCAGCAAGGAAACATTGTCTTGATTCTTGATCATCTGAGAGGGAAGGCATCAACATCAGAATTCAACATATTAAAAGACAACATAATTTTCAAAACTTAAGAAAGAAAACTCCACCTACCAAAATTTACACCAGTATTTCCAATATGTGGGTTTGTCATGAGAACAAATTGGCCAGCATAACTAGGGTCTGTAAGAATTTCTTGATACCTGTGTAAACATGTAGAATGCCCATATATCAGACTCGTATGATCATGCTGAGCTCATCAACTCTTGAACATTGATGCCTAACCAAAGATGAGGTAACTACTTCCATTACTTCAAGCACTAGATTCCTTTAACCAATGTTTGATTAACATCACTCTCAAATGGGACAAAGGCGGGAGCTATACGAAGTTTCATATAATTTCCTACATTCTACTTAGACAGTTCAGGAAGTCTAACGAATACTTATTTAGTTAATATACTGTCTCAAGCCCAAAAGAGAGGGTCCATAGTCAAAGGTTTCAAAATCTTTATACTGAACACTGAAAGGTTTAGTCTTACCAAAAAATAATAATTGAAAAGGTTATATAGCAGTTAAGTCCCACAAACACAAAGAATCCAACATGACAGTCGACATGTTAAGATAAATTGGGGGGAAATACAAAATTATGAGTCATCCCACCGGGTCAAGGATGTATTGAATACAACTTCACCAACTTGGGTCCCTGAAGCACCAAACGACTTTGCTCTCCAGATTGAACCATCTTCAAGCACAAGTCTAGCATCTGAAGTCTTCCAAGGTATTTCTGCCAAATCTAAAGCCAAAGAAGTAAATAAAGTACAGACAATGAGAAATTTTTTATGAAACAAATCTAAACCTGTATTATCAAGAATAACAACATTTAACATTATATAACGTGTGAATTCTTCTTATTTATCAAATGCAAGATAAGGGGCAGAAAAAGCGAAGGGTTGAGATATTAGTGTTGATTGTTTATTCATCTAAAAGATGAATGCTGAGCCTAAGAACAAGAATTACATAGCTGAATGACTTTGTGGGGGTTGAAGTTCTAACAAAATAAACCCATCATTTTGTTTTTTTATTTTGTTTCTTCTTTTCAAAGTCTTGGACATAAAACTGAATTCCAATGGCATCCAAACAACTTGCTCTTCAAAAACATTCATGCACACTAATCTAATGTATTAAGCAATTGGTACAATGAGAGAAAACAATAGAAACGATAAAGGGAAATAAGAGAAGTAGTAGCAGAAGTACCAGGGACCGCGGTTGAGGTGGCGGAGGAGCATCTGAGAGTGAAAGCTCTGAGCTTTGAAGGATTCGGAGACTTGGGATGAAATAAAGTCGATGGATTTATTAGAGCTAAGTTGATAGCTACTGTTATGGCCATTCTCCTCTCTCTGTTGCGGCAGTGGCTTCTTGTCTGAGTTTCAGAGAGAGCTAACACAGACTACAAAAGATACTTATAGCCGGTTCGGGTTCCAACTCCGTCTCCGGCGTGTTTTGACAAAAAAGGAAGGTGTTTTCCAACTCGGTCGCCTACATTTGGACGTTGGACTCGGACTTCGGACTCGGGTTTCGACCCTCATTTTTGGCCATGCTCGGAATCACTCCACTTGCTCAATTTGTTTTGGGCTAGACTTAAAAAAAGATAGTAAGATATTGGACGGAAAGCCAACGGTCCAGTCCAATGAAAAATGACATTGACTTATAGATTAATAAGATACTGAACAGAAAGCCCACAATAAGATGACAAATTCAGCCATTTTATTATATTTTAATTATTTAAATTTAAATTTTTTAATGTATAGTCTTTATTCAATAATTTATGAAAAATATTACCTATATTATTTAAAAAATTAGTACACATAAACGTGAGGAATACATATGTACATTACATGAATAATACTTGTATAATATATTCGATTTTAAAAATGTGTATTTTACCATATCTTTGAGAATTTGACAAACAATAAACATCTTTCATGAAAAGCTCATCACAGGATTTTGACAAGCCTTTTCTGAACAAAAGGCTTGAATTATTGTTTCGAACGTGGGGCTGTGGAATTGCAGGCAAGGTATCTAATATCTATGCATCAAGTCCTTTTGCTGGTATATGACACAGGACTTCTATCTCTATTATTGTTGATCTTGACGTATCAAGAACCAAAACATGCAAGCCATTAATGTTAGACACCATTGCAACCGTGTGTTGAACTTGAAATGGCAAGAACCCATGCAGGCCATTATTTGCCATCTTTCCTAACACGTGTAGTATCGTTCTATCTCTAAATATGTTAAATGCTCATCAAGAGAGGCCCTGGACACAAGCAGGTAAGGCGGCTGTCTAGGGCTTCCGAATTAGGAGGGCCCACAATTTGTATAATACCTTATACTTACCTATATATGTTTTTTAATTATATTATATAAATATTATGTTAGGTCCAAACCAATTATAGTAGATATTTATAAAATAAAGAAACTTACCTAATCATTCAATTCAAAATTAAAAAGAGGAAACTCAATAAAGGCCTTTTTTCACAATAAATGTCCACTCATTGTAAAAAAAGAAAAAAGAAAAACTTGCTTAATTACTCAATTCAAAATTAAAAAGTGGAAAATCAATAAAGACTGAATTATTTTTTAAACTTATAGCTTAAATCAATTAACCTAGTTGAATCAATCAGGAAATTAAAAAAGACATGGTAAAAAAAACTTGATTGTGTAAAATGAATTGATATTTTTGAATCAAAAAATGTAAGACAAGTGATATTTTGATGCATTGTATAAAGTTGTTGTGTAAATTACATATTGATTGTTTTTTTTTTTATGTTACAATTGTGAATTTGAGTTTATATAATATTTTTTAAACTTACCAAAAAAAATCACATAAATATACATATAGAGTAAAATGCCCCATTTAGGATGTTCGCATAGGGCCTCCAAAACGTAGGACTATGGAGGGATTCTAAATTCATGGATTTCGATGACATTATAAGGTAAAATTATTTGTATAAACTATTTACAATCCATGTATGCCAAGATTTGGATAAGAAAGAAAGGAAAAAAACTACAGGATTTCAAATGATTCCTTCCACATAGCCATTAACTTTGTTGTCAAATCCAAATCATTTCTTTCAAATGCATCCATCTAAATGGAGCCTTAAGGATTTAATAATAACTACATCTATGAGACCCCAATCAACTTGCTCTTCACTGTAATTGCAGTCAATTGTGAAACCAAACTAACAATAATTTAATTTGGTCCACTCTTAATTTGTTGAGTTGTCTTCCTCATTAGCTCTGCAGCGTTCAAGAATTCCTCATTTAGGCTCATGTTATTTGTTGAGCACTTTAAGAAGACCCTCCATGAGCCTAATGTGGATGGTTGAAGCTTCTGGAAAATCAGGGAATGTAAATTCATGGGAGTCTGTGTCTTTGTGAGGCAGATTTAGCCACAAAGATTGGTAACATGCAAAAACAAAGCCACAGCCTCCAACAAATATTGCATGGAAGAGCCCAAACTTCTTCTTGGTCATGAGAAATTAGATCAGAGATGAGTTTTTTTTTCTAAATGAGGGCTTGAAAGAGAGAGTAGCTTGGAGGAAGTTTGGGATGAGGTGAAAGGGAATGGCATTTTCTTTCAATGTTGGGAGGGAGGCCATGGTCGATCTAGTCTAGTGTGGACAATACATTAATTGGAGTTCATTTTCTTGGTTAATGAGAGCTTACAGCTATATTAGGCAATTATTGTATCATAATGAGTTTGTGAGAATATTGTACTGTTTCGATAATTCAATAAAATATACTTGTTATTTTGTGTAATTCTAGGGTTAAGGTTGTAAGTAACCATTTAAATATAATTTCTGAAAAAAAAAACAAAAACAAAAACAAAAACAACAAAAGAAACTCAATCAAATGCATCGAACAAATCGAATGTTTTGATAACAACTAAATCGTGCAATCCACATTTCTTGGAATCGAGATTTAATAGGGTTATGATGTAGGGTACATGATGGAAATGGAAAGGGTATTACTTTACTTTCTTGCCTAATTTTCATCTTGTTATTTTCAATTGCAATCAGCTTTAATTATTCAAATTAACTGCACTAGAGAAATTGTTGAAGTTCTTATTACTTTACTTTCAGGGATGGGTTACTGATCCCCCAGATTTCCTACAAGATGTTTTGTTCATTGATGCTATGTAATTTTCTTGTTGTGTACGTTATCGGCATATGTGGTACTCTTTCCTACTCCAGGGTTTTTCCCTTGTGATTTTCTCCTGGAAGGTTTTAACGAGGCCACGCATTATATGCCTTTTATTACCCCCTTCTAATGTAATGAAATCAACCTTTTCAAAAACAAAAAACAAAAAAAGATTCAGAACTCCACCAATTCTCAATGATGTGAAAATAATAATAATAATAATAAATAAATAAATAAATAAATAAAGAAGAAAAATCAATATTCAATTAAACATATCAAGTATTTTTCTGCCAAACTGCAACAAAGAGCTTTTAATCCAAGCAAAAGAGTCGAGTTCCCACACCGGAAAAGTAAAAACATTATTGCGCCGCATACAGTGACAGATAGGCGGAGAAGCCAACTCCACAGGTTTGTGACCAGTAAAATAGAGAGGAAAGCAACTGAGAAGAAATATATCAGAGGACTTCAAAGAAATATAGCCCGTCCAGGACCCCTTGAACGGGTTTTCTAGCCGTCTCGCGACTCCTCGAAAATAAATAAAGTACAAAATCTTTGAACATGTCCAAACTTTACCTACTTTCCAAATTTCCCCATTGACTAGAAATGAATGCAGAATTAATCACAAAGGAACCCTTTGATTCCCCTTTCTCTTTATATAAATGATCCCAACTTGGGTAAGCAAGTAAGCAAGACATTATCCATTCTTGTTTTTCATTCTGTTTTCAACAGCAATGGCACAAAACAAGGAACACATAGTTATGTTCCCATTCATGGCACAAGGCCACATAATTCCATTCTTGGCTTTGGCCCAACTACTAGAGAAGAAAAAGGGTTGCACCATAACCATCATCAACACCCCACTCAACATCAAGAAGCTCAGCTCCTCCATTCGCCTCCTTGAAATCCCTTTCAAAAGCTCCGACCACAGCCTCCCTCCTGACGCCGAAAACACCAATGCCTTAACCCCCCATCTCTTCTTCAAATTCTTTCAACCCCCCATCTCTTCTTCAAATTCTTTCAAGCTTCCTTGTTCCTCAAACCCTCTTTCAAACATCTCATGCACAATCTTGTTCATGAAACAAATGGACAACATGGACGACCGGCTTGCATGATCACTGACATCTTCTTTGGCTGGACTACAGCTCATTAGCTTGGCATGCGCCATGCTGTGTTTTCCATAGTTGGAGGGTTTGGCATGGCGTGCTATTACTCATCATGCTTGCATTTACCTCATCTGAAAGCAAAATCTGATGAAACTGAATTCACACTACCTGATTTTCCAGAAGCTAATAAATTCCATTCCTCCCAGCTCTCAGAAAGTCTTAGAGCCAGCAATGGCACTGACCCTTTTGCATTGTACTTGAAAAAAGTATTTACTGAGGGCATGAAAACCAACGGGCTTATAATCAACACAGTGGAGGAGAGCTTGACAGAATTGGAACAATGTACCTCAGGAAGACCTTTAACATGCCAATTTGGGCTGTAGGGCCACTTGTTCTATCATCAGAAAATGGAACTAACAGAGCTGGAAAAGAAGCTAAACTCGCACCAAAGGCATGCAAAAACTGGCTTGATGCGAAAACACCCAATTCGGTTTTGTACATATCATTTGGTTCTCAGAATACAATATCCAAGTCTCAGATGATGCAGTTGGCAATGGCATTGGAGGCTAGTAGCAAAAATTTCATTTGGGTTGTGAGGCCACCATTGGAATATGATATAGATTCAGAGTTCAAGGAGGATGAATGTTGCCAGAAGGGTTCGTGCAGAGGATTAAAACTCAAAACAGAGGGTTGATTGTGGAAAAATGGGCACCTCAAGTTGAAATTCTGTCTCATAAAGCAACCTCTGCTTTTTGAGCCATTGTGGGTGGAATTCAGTGGTGGAGTCTCTCATCCATGGGGTGCCTTCAATTGGGTGGCCTATGGCTTCTGAACAGTTTTTTAATGCCAAGTATTTGGTGGAGCAGGTTGGGGTTTGTGTGGAGGTAGCAAGAGGGAAGAGCTGTGAGGTTAGGCATGAAGATATAGTGGCAAAGATGGAGTTGGTGATGAATGAGACAGAGAAAGGGAATCAAATGAGAAGAAAAGCTTGTGAGGCCAAGGAAATTCTTAAGGATGCCATGAAGGATGAAGATGGATACAAGGGGTCGTCTATCAAAGCTTTTGGAAGACTTTCTTGCTGCTTGATGGAGTTATGATTGATCATGTTGAATAAAGTCCATCCTAATAGTCTGTCCACATTTGAAGTCTTTACACATTCGTTTTAATTACTGTTTAAGTATTGCAATAATGTTTTAATTACTGTTTCAGTATTTCAATAATGCTTAGAAGTTCATGGGGCCAAACGTTTGTTTTTGTTGGCTATTAAAGCTGGTTGGCTAGTGGACTTCAAGGGCAGTTGATGTTTGTTTATTGAATAAAGATTGAGATTTTTCTCTCATCTCCTTACTCTTTTCCTGGGTATTCTCAGAAGTAACAAATTAGGGTTTTAATTCCGGGTATTCTTAGAATCAACGGAGTTAAGTTCGCTCAAAATTATCTTTTGTTCTTGCTTTGCTGCATCACTGTTGCTGCAGAGTCATACCGGTAAAATAAAAGGGTGGACTATTAAACAAATTATATTCAGCTAAAAGAAGAAAAAGGTGAGATTGGGTGGAATAAGAAAAAAAAAACTTAAAAAATAAATATAAAAGTGTTATTAGAAAACCAATCTTGTATGATGTATTACCAAATGATAGAGATGATCCTCCGTAGGTCTTGATTCTTAGGGGCCTTTGCTTTTCATGGTTTGGTTCACTTACTTCAATAAGTTCCTGCTTAACTAGATGATACTCTTGTGCTGTATTATAAAGTTCTTACTCATTTCTCCATGCAAAAAGGGATATAAATGTTATCTATAGTATGCTCCTTGTCTGCTTAACTTGTTCTTGTGTGGAGAGAGAGAGAGAGAGAGAGAGATGTTGAAATACTATCCTAAAAAATGTTGTAACAGTTTCTTTTAATTCAGAAATCTGTGAGTCTTATCATATGATGTAAGATTGAACTGAATGTCGTATACATGAGAAAGTCATATTTTTGGAACTGACAACTGCCCTCTGTCTTATACCGAAACCAAAAAGAATAAACAAGACACAGCTGAACTTCTAAATCCACCAAAAGCTATGAACTTCCATACTCACTCCACCAAAAGCTAACAGAGAGACTTGTTGTTAGAGACCGCACATAGTGCCACCACTTTGGTGGGATATAAAGCATATCACCTTCCTCTAAAATGCAATCAAGAAATTCCAAGTCACGCATCTTTGGGAACTCTTTCTCGTCTAAGTTGTCTAGATCAACCTTCAAACCCAAATTATATTGAATCAGTATATATATTTGATCTTTAGAAAAGAGAATCCGATCCCATCTACATGATCTATACTGACATCATCAAAAAGAAAAGAAAGGACATGCATGGCAAGGCACTCATTGTTTAGAAGGGAAAAACTACATAAAGGAGGTCACATCAATTTTGGCTGGTATAATTAACATGCAACTATAGCATCTCTATTCCCAACAAGATAGTAAGCAAATTTGTTTAGATGGTTCCCTCACTTTAATGAGGTCAAGAATGTAATTACCTGGCTTGAGTTGCAAAGCATGGTTTCAGTGTATGGGTAGAGTTCCTCTGACAACGAAGCCAGGTAGAGCCTTATATACTTTTTGCCAACTACCTGAAAATGAGCAATGGATTTCAGTCATATAGATGTTTGATCAATTATTCGTACGATGAAAAACCACATGCATATATGAACAGACACATATTTGCGCATGTTTGTGCATATATTCAAGTGCTGTATGTCTGTGCCTGGAATGGAGCATGCAAATAATCTTGTCATTCATGATAGTTAAGCACACTGAACTGGTTATGTACTTAAGACACAGTCTCGTAGTAACATGTTTCAAGATAACTATAAGTTGCAGTCTTCAACAACATACTATGGTGTAGAGCCAGCACAACTAGGTATGTTCTATGAAACTATCAGCTTCTAAACTATGTTTGAGCACGAGATTTCACTGTTTTGAGATGGCAATGAGACAATGCCCTTAGTATACAATCATTCATTTCTTTAACTGAGACTCTTTATCTCCACAATGATGCGACTCTCCCATTACCAATGATTTGCTTCCCTGGCAAAACCATGGAATGAACTCTGCAAATCACAACTAAAACGATTTGGTGGTAAATCCAGCTTACTATATGATTATTCTACTGAGTAAGCAACCATTAAACTAATGTATGCCATTTCTAAGGCCAAACCTGAATCCCAGCCTTGCAATAAAGCTAATAGAAAGGGGAAATATAAGCAAAACTATGACAGAGACTCAACAATAAGAACTGTAAGGTTGAAAATGAATAACGAACTCCAGTAGGCAAAATGATGATAATAGTATTCCATGTAGAAAAATTAGTCTAAAATACCTGAGCAAGCACATTATGGTGTGGATCATGGTGTAATGGGGTTACTGTCCCAGCTGGACCAAACCAAGCATTTAGAGACCTTAGATCCCCACCACCAGCAAAACAATAGTCGGGAATACATATGTCGTCACGCAGCTCATTTATCTGCCAATCATTAGTGGGATATCAAAAACTGGAAGGTGGCATATTGGCAATGTCCAGCCAAACAAGTAGGCATATTTCTATTAAAACATGGTAACCGTGTAAAAGAACACACCTGATCAAACAATGGATGCTGAGCAAGATATGTTGGGGCAGTAGAGGAAGGGCCATTAGCCTTAATCCTCTCAAGAAACTGGGAAAATGTAATAAGTTCTTGCTTCCACTCCGGGTATAAATAATTTTTCCCAACCTACAAAGCATTCAAAACTTTACCAATTGTCAGTTATTTAACAAAAGCGAAAGAAGAAAGAAGAAAGTAATCCAATCAAGCATCAATTACTTATTAATGTAACCAAAAAGTAAGCATCTTTCCAATCAATTAGTACTAAATTTATAAATTTCGAAGAAGATTAATCACCTCAACTGGCACTGTGCGATCACCAGCAACCCTTGTCAGATAATCCATGTCATTCCACTTAGTCCTGGCAGGCCAATGACCCATGCCATCGCTTATTATAACTGGGTAACCCGGTAAGAGATATTCACGCAAAAACCCCTCCAAAGATAGACCAGACCTCTTCAAAACCATTTTACAAGAAAGTGACTTTGTGGGCAAAACTCCAAGCAACTGCGCACTCAAAACCAGAAGACTAAAATCAATGGGTGTTTGCGATAACCCAGTAACTAGAAACCAATTCCAAGATACACTTGTGAAAGCAGAGGACTTGGGATCCCTTTCAATGTGTAAATTAATTTAAAAAAATTTAAATGCTATGAATTTCAAAGCAAGATGCTACCTTTGAGCTTTGAATAATAAAAAGGCTATGAATTCAGATATGAAATGACGAACCTCACCTCCTTCGAGTCGAGATCGTCAGGGACCAATCGGCGGTCCGATTTGGGGCATTGCTGTTGTTTTTCAGAAACCCTAGCGGCCCTGGCTTTGGCAGAGACAATGGCGACGAGGGAGTGCAAGTCGGGTTTCAAGAGCGGGCCGCCCATGATGAGGCCCATGTCGAGTGCCCTGAGGGCGTCGCTAAACTCACCGGCGATGGCATGGACCTTGGCCACGTGCAGGCAGGCCATAGAGTAGGCGTCGCGCCACACGGGTAGCACTGAGTGCCAGGGGCCCGAGTGGAGCTGCTCCCAAGCCATCTCGCGAGCCGCCTCTGCTGCGCGGAGGTCTCCGGCCGCTGCTCGAGCCGCCATGCTGACGTAAGCGTAGCCGCCGTGCTGGGAGACAGCCTGGAGGAGCTGAGCGGACTCAGAGTCAAGGATTGGGGTTTGGAGATGGTTGTCGGAGTTTGCGGTGGACATGGCGGTTGGAGGAGGAGCTGCGGCCAGTTGTTGGGAGGGTGAGGAGAGTAGATATTTTGAGTTGGGGTTGGTTAACTGATAACTGATAAGAAAAGGAGAGAGATTTTTTATAAAAAGTGCAGATGCGACGTGTTGGCGCTGTTTTTGGTTTCGATCTTTCTCTTTCTTTCTTTCTTTGGTTTTATTAGTCCCCCAATTTGGACCGGATTTTCATTTGAGTACCTCAACTTTCAAAATGGTACATGTGATCCTTTAACTTTAGTTTCATTTAGACAACTAGTCCCACCGTTACTTCTGTTAATTTTTTCTGTTAAATACAGGGATAAAATGATATTTTTATATTAAAACCAAAAAAATGAATAAAAAATTATATCTTTAAAATTGTAAAAGAACATCAAATAAAAAACCAACACACAAAAAAAAATAAAAATAAAAATAAAAATCAATCATCGTCCCTCTCTCTCTCTCTCTCTCTCTCTCTCTCTCTCTCTTTCTCTATTTGATCTCTCAACCCAGTTGAGATGAAGAACATCAACAACACAAAGCTGATCCTTCTCCACCCCTACATCCAGAAACAGGGAACCTCCAACCACCTCTGGCTTCTAGCCTTCATGTCCATCTTCACACTCGCTTTCCTTCTCACAATCATTTACACAAGCGGCTTGTACGCATACTCATCAACCACAACAACCACCATCTCTGCCGCCACAATAACCACCACAACAACCGCCTCCACAGTCGTTCCCCAGCTCCCCACCACCGTCCCCCAGCTCCCTACCACCATCATCAACACCCTCCTCTACTATGCCACCAAATCCAACGACACATTCAAAATGTCGTACGCCGACATCAAGCCCATCTCGGACGCCCTCCGGAAATGCTCAACCCCCTGCAACTTCCTCATCTTTGGCCTCACCCACGAGACCCTCCTCTGGAGATGGAGATGGAGATGGAAATGCTCAACGCCGAAATCAAAATCTGTCGTTGTATATCAAAGACCAATTTTTCATAATCTTGAGTTTTTCTTATATGTATGCATAATTCATCGTGCATTTAAATCGAATCAAAACTTATACTAAAAGAGAGGCGAAAATGGAGATGGAGAGGGGCTGGGAAAGGATGGGTGAGGTCATGGTTGGGTTGGCTGGGAAGGGAAGAGAGAAGGGGAGAGATTTTTTTGTTTTCAATTTTCAATTTTCAATTTAAATTTATTTGTTTGATATAATTTATTTTTTAAAAAAATTAATATTTGAAAAAAAAAAAAAGATGAATTTTTTATTACTTTTTTTGTCCACGTGGAAGTTCACTTTTTTTATATAAATATTTTATTTATATTTTAATAAATTTAAAATGTAAAAAAATATAAAAATACTATTTTACCCTTGTATTTAACAGAAATTTTAACAAAATTAACGACAGGATCATTTGTCTTAACAAAATGAAGTTGAAGGACCACGGGAACCATTTTGAAAATTGAGGTACTCAAATGAAAATCCGGTCCAAGTTGGGGGACTAATAAAACCATTAACCCTTCTTTTTTTCTCTTTCTAGTTTATGAACTTGTGATATTTTTGGGTCCACGTGAATAAGAGATTTATGATGTGGGTTGATTTTTATTTTTTTATTTCTATACAAGTGATATTGGAGGGGGATTCGAGAGATATTGTGGGTGAATTTAAGCATGTGAATCGTGTGATGATAATGATGGGAGAACAACGCGGAATTTTTTGTTTTCAAAGTCTTGCTAGGCATGCTTTGTTGTTAGCAAGTAAACTTTTTGGTTAGAGGAAGAGCCTCTGTCTCTTAGGGCAAAGTCCAATGGTAAGCTCTAAATCTAAAATAGGCTCTATAAATGGTGGATGGAGCCCCATTTAGAGCTCTGGTAGAATTTTTCGGGCTTTAAAGGAATCATTTCCACAATAGAGGTTCTATATTTGGAGCTCCAAATGTTTTAATTTTGTAATTTACATGCTAAATTTTTTTGTTGTAAATTTATTTTGTGTTCATGGATGTTATGTTTTTTTTTTTTTTTTGTGAGTAAAATTGTAGCAATGGTCCCTGGATTAAGATCAAACTTTACTTTTCGTCCATTATATTGCTAAATTGTTATAGTGGTACTTTAATTATACATCCATTTGCAGAAATCGTCATTTCTGTCATTTCAGTCAACTTTTCCATTAAAAATGAGGGCATATTTGTCTTTTCATATGATCCACTCTTCTTCCTCGTTCTTTTCTCAGTTCTCAAAGAACAGAAATTGAGAACAAAATAGTTCACACCAAAGTTAATTTTTCTCTAGTTTTTATTTTTTATAATAGCATACAATAAGAATTTTTCTTTGGCAAAATTCTTCAGGTGGGTTTGTTGTGTTGATTGGTAAGGTTTGGACTGTTGAGATTGTGGCTTGGACTTGGGCCTGCAACTCTTGGCAAGTTGGCACCCCACCCTCCCCATCCTCTCTCTCTCTCTCTCTCTCTCTCTCTCTCTCTGCGAGTTGGTGATGATATTCTTTTTTTTCTTTTTCTTTTTTTCTTGAGGCCCCTATAAGACACCAAGTCCATTTTTATAACTTAAATGAGAAATGAATTGGTCATACCTATAGGAGTGAGTGACCGATGCTTGAGAAACTGAAATTCCACGGCATGATTTTATTAGGTATATGAATATCGACGAGACTTTGGCTATGGCATCTGATTCTGATCGGGAGGGAGGGATGGAGTTGGAAAGGGGGTCGAGAGAAAGGGAAGGAGAGAGAGAGAGAGAGAGAGGAGATTTATTTTTTAAAGTTTTTGGGTGAAAATACATTTTTGTCCATGCCAAATAGGACTTGTCCATGCCACATCATCATTTTTAACGGAAAAGTTGACTGCGATGACGGAAATGATAATTCCTGAAAGTGGAGGCATAATTAAAGTACCATCGTGACAATTTAGCAATATGAGGGACGAAAATTAAAGTTTGGTCTTAGTCTAGGGACCATTGCTACAATTTAACCTCTTTTTTTTTTTTTTTTAAAGAACTTTCAATTTAAAAAAAAAAGTAAAATTTGGATGAGATTTTGAAAAATAATATAAATTAAAAGCAAACATAAGGAAATAACAAACCGAAAAAAAAAAATACAAAAAAAGTAACAGCATAACACCCACTAGCCTATAAGAGCATTTCCACCCCATTTGCCATCGCAAAAGGAAAGGGGAGGCACGGGTTATTACTATTCACTTGAATAGTGCATGCCCTAGCAATTTTGTTGTTGTTTTTCCACTCATTGCCATGGCAAAGAGCAATTATTATTCACAACAAATTAAATTTTTTTTTTATACTTATTATAAGATTAATTTTGCTAAGATTTTTGGTTGTCATATGTCCATATTTATTATAAAATTCACTTCTCATATTTCGGATAAAATTTTCAGATAAAATTTTCAGTTGCTACATGTCCATATTTATTATAAAATTCACATATCAGATTTCAGATAAGATTTTCGATTGCTACTATTACGTCATAAGGTGGCTGCTCTTATCCTCCAAGCTCGATGGGCAATCATTAAGGGGCTGCTCGTATGTTTGATGAAGAGGTGCTTCAGAGCATTATGATTACGTGCATCATCCTCCATAACATGATTGTGAAGGATGAGTATGATTATGATGAACCAGAGATGTTCGAACTGGATACCATGAACATGACATTTACAAGAATTTATGAACGGCCCATGAGAGCAAATGGACAATCCCTGGAGCACAAACCGTTGATTAGGGACGGTCATTACCATAATCGTATAATTGACCATTATACGGAAGTGCAATCTTCTTATGTTATGAAAGACATCAAGTTGACTTAATCGAACACTTATAGGCACTGAAAGACAATCACGGTCAATGAAGTCAAGTTTAATGCTTTGTTTTGTTTGTGGTTTGTTCTCAATTATACTTTGTTTTGATGTATGCAATGTTTTAAATAAATGACTATATTATTGAATGATTTATAAAAGACAATCAATACAACTAATCAAGAAAGGGCATCCTTATCAATACAACCTAATGGTTTTCGTCATTTAACCAATTCGTATTGCTAAGTCCATCATCACGGAAAAGCCTTCTTCTCATAATATCCTTTCGTTCTTGCTTCCAAAATGCCTTTGTTTCAGGGGACATATGGCTCCTATCCATGGCCATGGTTTCCTAATCTTTCTTGTCCATGTCTTGTTCATGTGCGTACTCCTTTTCTCTTGCAAATGCATCATTTCTTACCTTGTCAGCCTAATCCCTTTTCATGTCTCTCTCAATTCTCGGTGCGCCATTGATAGCAATTTGCTCCAAAAATTTTGCACATTCATTGTTCAAAGTGCTCCTTCTCTTGGTCTTTACTACCTTTCTCCCAATAGGCATCGACTCCCTTTGGATTGGTGAGTCTTGATCGACCGGGGAGTCTGAAAATACCTGTAGGATGACTAAAAATGCCTAAAAGATGGTGAATAGGCCAATTTACGATTATAATCAAATAAATAAAAATAAACTTCGGTAGCAGGTTGATATGGCTTATCAATCCTGAGATGTGCTGAACATAAAATAAAAGAACACGAAGAGAATTATTTTACGTGGTAAAACCCCACCTCTGGGGAAAATCCACGGGACTCCTCAGTCCAACACAAATCCACTATAGAACGATGATTACAAGAAGTACTCACACACTTATCCTAGACACATTCTAGATAATATTTACCGACTTCTTCGTAACTCAACTTCTGTCACGGGATGATCTTCGACACTCCTTATGTTGAACGCAATACTGGCCACGATTGCTTCAAGCTCGCCGAAGGAAAACCGCCACCACGGTCTTGGTGCCCTCAACCGTATGAGTCACCGATATGCGTATGAATGCAATATGAATAATGAAAGGATTTGATAAATCACCAAGTAAACAAGGAACACTTGATGATTTATCTAAGAAAAATAAGCACAGCAGCTTTCTCAAAAACAGATTCAATATGCTCTCAAAAATTAATGCGTTCAAAAGCTGCACTTGTGAAAAAAGGACACCTGGGTTTAATTCAAAACAAGTTCTCTTACTCAAGAATCTACGTGACAACCAATCCCATTCACCTAAGACTTTTAATCCTATTCAACTACTACACAACAAAACATGATGCAATATGAAAACTAGTTAGAAACGACAAACAGAAGACCACTCAAACTATTCAAGCATGAATATTTCTTTTGATTCAATTTACAAGCCATGTGTTTCATGCCAGCTAATGCACGATGTGAGGACTTTCTACTCCAGCCAATCTTCTAAAACAATATCTGCCTAACAAATTAATAAGCCCAAACAAGTAGGAAATAATATTAAGAGATAAAATCTAATCCTATTAAAAATAGGATTAACATAAAAGTACTTGAGTGAAAATAACTCAAACTAGGAATCCTATAATGAATGCATGATTATGTCATGATTTACCTTAAATCAGTTTCCTCATATCGGTCAAGTCATGCCTCGGAAGTATGAGATTGAACGAGTTGTGCCAAAACGTCTAGTAACAATTCTTCACACACTAATTTTTCACCTATGCTAAAGTCTAGGAAATGACAATACAAATTTCATACTAACAGAGTCCAACGGCGAATCCAATACCAGTGAATCATAGAGTGGCGTCTCATTCAACACAACGCTCAGACCTGTGGGAATAAGTTTGAATCTTGGACAATTCTTCACAACCTCCTAACATTGGTGATTATTGAAAGATTTTTTGCCTTTGCCAATGGCACCAAATCATATTTGTGCTTGAATAATCTATAATAATTAAATAAAAAAACAAATTGAAAATGCAAGAAAATATAAAAAAATATGACATTAAATTTAATAAAACGGCAATTAAAAAAACTTTACCTTGTTGCCACGATTTTCACCGCTTCGAACGTTGTCCCTCGCTTTTGCCAACACATCTCTTCATTTCCCTTACTCTTTATTCAAAATTTTCCACCTACTAGCCAAGACCATTTCCTTACGAAGCGAACCCAATCTCTCATAAAATTCTCCATGAATTTTTCTCCACATATGAGAGAACTTCATCTCATTGCCCATGATCGGACAATGACCAACTTGGACCTAACACTCACACAATAAAATATCTTCCATGGTTATCCATGAGCCTCCAGCTTCTATAGAAAATGTCATTTATATTTTTAGACAAATGGAATTTAAAGTAGTCAAAATTTTGGTGTGGAAAGTGAATAATATTAGTAGGTATTTATAAATATAAAAAATTTAGAATTTTTAAATATTTTTTTCAATTTTATTTTCAATTTTTATGTAATAAAAATTGGCAGCCATTGGATGACAACGGAAAAATTGATCGGACACCCCAGGTAGAGCCACGTGGCTTCTAGCCATTGGAGGAAAAAAAAATTCAAGTTTTTTTACCATTGACATAGATGACGCACGTGGTTCCCACGTGTACGTCACGCGCCAACGGTAGAAAAACGAAAAGAGTGCTCTAAAAACAAAAAGAAATAGAACCCAAAAGAGGGCCGCCAAGGAGAGCCAAAAAACACAAGGTCAGCGATTGGATCAGCCAAGGACAGCAGATCCGGGTGAGTAGCCATGGGGAACTGCACAAGAGAGTGAATGGCAGCACCTAAAGTGGGCTTTAGCTTTCCACGTAGTGGGCCCCGCTTGGTTTCACAGGCTTCAACCAGAACCCTACATGTATATATGAAGGTGGATGCAACCCTCCATCCAGGCTTGGATTTTTAAAGACCCAACTTGCTTCTTTTGGGGATGACTTTTTGACCCCAGGTGCAACCTTTTAAAGCACAAGAGTGGTGCAGGCCCATTTAGAGCATTCATTGAGCTTGCTCTTACGTTTTTGCTATTGGATCAAATTAATGAAATCTTTATTCAGGTAAAAAAAAAAAAAAGTTATGGTAGGGCTCGGTTGAGACTGCTTCTTTATAAGGCATTTATGCTCATAAGCGTTTTTATTATAAAGATGTTGAAATTTTCATAAGAAATCGAAGGACTTTCTAAAAAAGCACTTAGGAGTGCTTTCTGAAGAAGCAAATGGCAAGTGCTTCTCCGAAAAGTGCTTCCATGACTCAAAAACACTTTTAAACTTTGATGCCAAACGCTATCAAAAACACTTTTGATTGTAAGAAAGCGTTTTTAACCCTTCCAGAAGCACTCCCAAATAAACTAGTAATTTTATGTAGTGAATTTATAAAATTTCTTTCACTTTAATTTATAAAACAAACTCTTTCGATTGGATTATTGGATTAACTTTGACAATTGCTATTGATATTTCAAGAGTAGAGTTTAAATTTGTGAACACATCACACATGAGCATGACTCACAAAATTTAAATGCTTAAATTACCTGCATAGATCTCTTAAATTTGTGAAAGTGTAAGCTCACCAAATTCTTATTATGTAATGTAGGAATGTATACTTAAACGTGATTTATTTATGACTTGTCTAATTTACAAGTGATTGCTAGCACCTATTTGAAATTTGTCTTATAGTTATTCTGCGTAAGAAACAAATCAGACATGACACTTTCTTTGTTGCCCAACTTAACAACTTAACACAAGTACTCCAGTGGTCTTCTTTACTATAAACCCATCTAGATGCCACCCTTTTTCCACCCACCTTGGTCAAGAGACAGAAAGTCCAAATCCTATGGGTCTAGCTCCTTCAAAATCGTATAAGATGCTCCAAGTTTTAGCATCTTCTCCTATAATTTTGTTTAGTGATTTTTCTTCAGTGGCCTCTTAGATGTCAAATCACTTTGTATTCATTGTGACGAAGAGACAGAACAGCAGCATTTGTGGAATTAACTGGAGGTCTAAAATGTTGAATCTGTGACATGCGTTCGACAAGGGCAGAAGGCCTATTGGCTGAGACCTGATCGCGACTTAAGTAACCTTTGAATCCAATCTGCAGAAGAAGAAAAAACCCAACATGCATATAGTTGACCTTTCAATGCCCAACTTGTATTGAATTTCAAACATCAATTGAGAACATTCTTCTTGTTAATTATAATAGCTTTGCTTTCAAAGTTAATATATTAAATTTCAAACACCAATTAAGAACATTCTTCTTGTTAATTATAATAGCTTTGCTTTCAAAGTCAAGACAAAGAACCCCTAAACATAATGGTAGGCTTAACTCAATCAACTGTTCCATAATTTAAATTAACCTCCTAAGTACTTCTTAAGTAGTCTTAAGTCCACACTTATGCTTAATTATTATATTTGATCATCTCTTAATTCATAACTCTCCTCAACTTTCCTCTTCAATTTTGAAAGGGTTTTCCTACTTTTTTTTATCCCCCAACTTGTCATGTGCATGCATATCACCAAGAGAGTCAGTCAACATTAAAATCAGTACTGGTTTTGTTTATTTAATCAATGTCCTAAACTTAGATCTAAAAATTGGCTTACTGTGGAATTTAATCATTGTCAAAGTCAATGTAAACATTCTGAGATGAACAGTTTTAAAGAGATAGATCTATTAGGCCCTCCCCTAGTGGTGTCCCCCACAGTCATCAAAGAAAGAATAGTCCAATTAACCAAGACAAGAAGAATTATTTAGGGTGCAATTTCTACTCCAGTCCTTGTCTGGACTCTCTGCATTTGTTTCCTTTCAATAAGTCCAAAGCAAAGACTTCAAAATTCAATATTCAAATATGGCGGAGAAGGTTGAGCCTAGCAGCGTGTGCAATATAATATAGGATAATTCTGGCATAGCAATAGCAAAAAGAACCATGGCAGTTCCTAGTCACATAATGTCTTGTGGAGTCTTCTTCATGTTCTTTTTTTTGTCCACTGTCATCTCTACAAATCATGCATGCAACAAAGCAGATCACAACTCTCTTTGGTCATCTTTTGATGTACCTTCTTCTGCTTTAAACTGGTCTTCTAGTGATTGTTGTCACTGGGAAGGCATCACTTGTGACAAGGATGGTAGGGTAACTCATTTGTTGTTGCCCTCCAAACGGCTCCAAGGAAGCGTTTCTCGCTCTCTTGGAAACCTCACACATCTTTCGCACCTCAATCTCTCCCACAATCAGCTTCTGGTCCTCTGGAAGCTGGACTCATTTTGTCCTTGAGTTTCCTTGAGATTCTTGATTTGAGCTACAACCTTCTCTGGTGAAGTACCTTTTGTTTCCGCCATCCAGTTATATTCGAAGAGTGGATTTATCCAGCAATCAATTCAACGGAACAATTCCTTCTTCATTCCTCCAGCATGCTGGTAATTTGAGCATTTTGAATGTCAGCAAAAATCATATTTTTGGCCAAATGCCATCCTCTATGATGTGATTAATTGCAACTGGACAATATCGCTCAAATTAATATGTAGTAAGTAGAGTATCATTCCAACAGGGATCAAGTAATCTATTAAATACTAGAGTGATTTATTTCTAATTATATTTGAATTAAACGAAAAGAGAATTATGATGACTAAAATCTAATTAAGCAAGTAAAATAAATTGAGATCAAGTAAATAATGTAAAAGATGAAAACAAAGATGATAAAACGCTAGGGCACCGATTTCACCTAGCTAATCCCACCCAAATCCTTCTAGCTTGTTAATTCTAGTTACCTAACATGTTCATAATCGTTTTCCCTTACCTCACCAATACTCTCTTCCGAGTTATATTAGTTGTATTTCTTACCATAAATCCACTCTATTCCTAGTTATGGATTTAGATAGCTAAAAACTCATTAAGATTTGTGAAAAACAATAAAGATTACACAAACCATAACCTAGTCTTCCGAGTCGGCTAGGTAATTTATGGTACTTGTTACAAGAAGCTATTTAATAGGAATCCCCTTCCGGTCTCAACCTAATTCTTCCAATCATGCAATTAGTGGCCAATTAATTGAAAGCATTAAGAACGGTAACAAGTACTCAACATGTATAGATAAATAATTAACAATATCAAAGAATTTGAGTATTCATAGCTAGGCTATGTTGTAGCCCTAGTAAAAGAAATTAGTTCATGAAGGACTTATTGAGAATCATGATAGTTGATGAAGACATGGAAGACACCGAATTCTCCGAGTAGAATGCCAAGGTTGCGCAAGCTTTCTTCGTAATCTCCTTTGGATATTTCGGCTATGAGTATGAATATGTAGGATGATGGATAATGGAGGATGGAGGATGATGGTTCCTTTGAACAATGACCTAAACTTCCTATTTATAAGACTCCTAGAAATCTTATCTAAGGTATAATTACAATTGTTATAAAAGTAGGATTCCTTCTAAAATAGGGTCTTCTTTATTTCTCCTTATTTGACTTGATAAGACTTGAAACATCTTGAACTAGGAAATTTGACAACACTCCTTGCGACAAAAGGAATGACTTGGCTTCTTGACTTGATTAATCTCCACTCTTCATCTTCTTGCCCTTTTTAGCACACTTTCTCCTATTTCCACAATTCCTTCACAAATCTCACAAAACCAATTAAAACAACCAATTTAATCCAAGGAAATTAACAAATAGATAAGTAGAAGAGGCATAAAATATATATAAAATATAGGCTTATTACTCTATCTATCTTTATTCTTCTTTGGTTAGAGTCTTGGATTTCTCCTACAATAATTTAAGTGGCTCAATTCCTCTTGGTCTAGGGACCTATTCGAAATTGGAGGTCTTTCGTGCAGGTTTCAATAGTCTCTCAGGGACCCTTCCTAGTGATATTTACAAAGCTCAGGCACTTGAAGAAATTTCATTACCTTCCAACAAGCTTTTTGGTCCCATCAGTGACAAGATTGCCAATCTTACCAGCCTCACAATCCTGGAGATATACTTTAATCAGCTGACCAGCGTGCTCCCTCACCATATTGGGAAGCTCTCCAAATTGAAACTCATGCACCTTCATTTCAACAATCTACAAGGTTCTCTGCCCCCATCTTTGATGAATTGCACAAACCTTGTAGAACTATATCTGGGATTTAACCGTTTGGAAGGAAATGTCACAAAGCTAAATTTCTCCAAACTTAGTCAACTTATTAAGCTTGATCTAGGGAGTAATTACTTCTCTGGTTTCATGCCAGTAAGCCTTTACTCATGCAAGTCCCTGAAAGCAATTCGACTGAACGGAAATGATCTAGAGGGACAAATACAACTAGAGAGTGTCTCTTTAAAATCCCTGTCCTTCCTCTCCCTTGGCAGGAACAGACTGACCAATGTCACAAGGGCCATATATATATATATATATATATTGATGGGTTGCAAAAATCTCAGGCCCCTGTGACATTGGTCAAACCAATCAAAGATGGGTTGCCAAATAGCCCTGGACCTGTCTACTAATAGACTCACAGGCTTAATACCTGGATGGTTGGGGACTCTTCCTAATCTTTTCTTTATAAGCTTGAACAATAACTCCCTTTCAGGTGAACTTCCAAAGGAGCTTTTCAGACTACAAGCACTGGTATCAGAAAAACATGCGACTCCAATAGACCATGCTGATGTTGAACTGCCTATTTACGCACAACGCGCGAATCACTCCATTATTGCTTTGCAGTACAACTATCTGTCCAACTTGCCAAGAGCAATTTACATCTGAAACAACAGTCTAAGTGGCAACATACCGGTTGAGATTGGCCAATTGCAACACCTTCACGAGTTGGATCTTAGCGTCAACAACCTCTTTGGCAGCATTCCAGACCAGATATCTAACCTCACAAACTTGGAGAGATTAGACCTCTCAAGAAACCATCTATCAGGCGCGATCCCATCTTCACTGTCAAATGTTCATTTCTTGGCTTCATTTAGTGTTGCATACAATAATCTGCATGGACAAGTACCGTCAGGCACTCAGCTCCAAGGCTTCAATGCCACCGCCTTTGAGGGTGTTGAAATTAATGCATATTTGTAGAAAAATCTAGAAGCTTGAAGAAAAAGCTATAAGCTTGAAAGGAATAAAAGATTGAAGAATGTTCCAGAAAAACCAAGAAAGCATGCAATAAGGAATTGTGGAGAAGTTTCTAGTCAAAGCCAAATATGCGGCTAGGAGAGATAGTCCAAATCGGTGGGACTTGGGCAATGGCGGCAACACTTAGCCTATAAATAGGCATGTAGCTTACAAGTTTGATGGAGTGAACCATTCAACTCCCAAACTAAGTGAGCCAAGAGCTACCCAAATCAAACTATGTTGAGAGCCAATAAGCTCACCAATCAAAGTGTAAGGGCCAAATAGCCCAAACCAATCAAAGTGTAAGGGCCAAATAGCCCAAAACTAATCTAAATCAAGTGTAGTGGCCAATAAGCCAATATGCTAAGTGTAGAAGGCCAATTAGCCTACACTAAGCCATGTACTATTCTCCTCCAATCTAATAAATTCACTTTTTTTTCCCTTACAAATCTAACAGAGGGTAACCCAGGACTTTGTGGTGCCCCGCTTCTGAATGAGTGCCAACAAATGAACACAAATAATAATAAAACTACGAACGTGGAAGATGTACATGACAATGCAAATGGAATTCCATGGCTTCATATTTCAGTGGCTCTTGGTTTCATTATAGGATTTTGGGGAGTTTGTGGCCCTTTAGCTTTGAGTAGGTCATGGCGATATGCATATTTCAAATTTCTGTCCAATGTTAAAGATCGCTTTCTGGGATAGTGAAGTGTATTTTTCCTTGGGAAATAAAAGATTTTATTAACCATAGCTGCTGCATAGCAACAATCTAAACCCTCCTCTTCACTTTGTTCCTCCCTTACTCTCCAAAGTACACCTTGGAAAAATTCTGAAAGACAGACAGTAATAAAGTAAGTTTTTTTTACTTTATAAAAATTAACACATGATTATAATCTTGCTCTCCCTCCTTGCCTGCCAGTAAAACCAGAAAAAATTGTATCGACATGATGAAAGGAGTAAAAGAACTTTCTTTTTTGTTCTTTCTCTTTTTTCAAAGTCTTTGATTCTTTATTTATTGCTCGAGAGTCTTTGTGCTCGAAATGGTTCAGGAAGCAAAATAACAACAAGCATGTGATGTGATATGAGTATCTTTGATTCTAATCTAATCCAAGATGGTATTTACGACTTTGAACTACAGACTTTGACTTAGGACTTTAAATACTTGGCGTTTTCATTTCTCTTTCCTGGCTAAAGATTTTAGTTTGACTTCTTACAATGAAGACGTATATTTTGCATATAAATATACATACAAACCTGTGAGTGATCTAAATCAAGTGTAGTGGCCAATAAGCCAATATGCTAAGTGTAGAAGGCCAATTAGCCTACACTAAGCCATGCACTATTCTCCTCCAATCTAATAAATTCACTTTTTTTTCCCTTACAAATCTAACAGAGGGTAACCCAGGACTTTGTGGTGCCCCGCTTCTGAATGAGTGCCAACAAATGAACACAAATAATAATAAAACTACGAACGTGGAAGATGTACATGACAATGCAAATGGAATTCCATGGCTTCATATTTCAGTGGCTCTTGGTTTCATTATAGGATTTTGGGGAGTTTGTGGCCCTTTAGCTTTGAGCAGGTCATGGCGATATGCATATTTCGAATTTCTGTCCAATGTTAAAGATCGCTTTCTGGGGTAGTGAAGTGTATTTTTCCTTGGGAAATAAAAGATTTTATTAACCATAGCTGCTGCATAGCAACAATCTAAACCCTCCTCTTCACTTTGTTCCTCTCTTACTCTCCAAACTACACCTTGGAAAAATTCTGAAAGACAGTAACAAAGTAATTTTTTTTTACTCTATAAAAATTAATACATGATTATAATCTTGCTCTCCCTCCTTGCCTGCTAGTAAAACCAGAAAAACTTGTATCGACATGATGAAAGGAGTAAAAGAACTTTCTTTTTTGTTCTCTCTCTCTTTTTCAAAGTCGTCTTTGATTCTTTATTTATTGCTCTCTCTCTTTTTCAAAGTCGTCTTTGATTCTTTATTTATTGCTCGAGAGTCTTTGTGCTCGAAATGGTTCAGGAAGCAAAATAACAAGCATGTGATGTGATATGAGTATCTTTGATTCTAATCTAATCCAAGATGGTATTTACGACTTTGAACTACAGACTTTGACTTTAGGACTTTAAATACTTGGCGTTTTCATTTCTCTTTCCTGGCTAAAGATTTTAGTTTGACTTCTTACAATGAAGACGTATATTTTGCATATAAATATACATACAAACCTGTGAGTGATCTAAATCTAAGAAGAAACATGGTACCTCAGCCTGATCATCAACCAATCTTTTATGGCTTCCTTTTCATCCTCTTCTTTTCTTCCATTATATCTGCAAAATATGCATGCAAGCTGACTGAACGCAGCTCTCTCATGTCCTTCTCTCTCTCCCTCTCTTCCCCTCCATTAAACTGGACTTCAGTTGATTGTTGCCAATGGGAAGGCATCACTTGTGATCAAGATGGTTTGGTCACCCAATTGCTCTTGCCCTCCAAAGGCCTCAAAGGAGGTATTTTTCCCTCATCACTTGCAAATCTCACACATCTCACCCACCTCAATCTCTCCCACAATTCGCTTTATGGTTCACTAAATCAAACTGGATTCTTCTCGTCCTTAAACCGTCTTGAGATCCTTGATTTGAGCTCTAACCTTCTCTCCGGAGAGCTGCCAGCTTCTCTACCATCCAGAAATGTGATCCGGATGGTGGACTTGTCCAGCAATCACCTCCATGGCGAAATCCCATCTTCATTCTTCCAACAAGCTTGGAATTTAACTAGTTTCAGTGTCGGGAACAATACCTTAACCGGGTCTATCCCGTCCTCTATTTGTCTTCATTCTTCTCCCTCAATTAGGCTATTGGATTTTTCCTTCAATAAATTCAGTGGCAATATTTTTCCCGGACTAGGGGCATGTTCCAAACTGCAGGTTTTTCGTGCCGGTTACAATAACATTTCGGGTCTACTTCCAGATGATATCTATAATGCTTCAACACTTGAAGAAATCACATTGCCTCGCAATTCACTGTATGGAGCCATAGGTGAAAGAATTGCCAACCTCACCAACCTCACAATCCTTGACCTCCAATCTAATGGATTGAGTGGTCTGCTCCCTGCAAGTATTGGTAAGCTATCCAAACTGAAACTCATGTTCCTTCAATTCAACAACCTACAAGGTTCTCTGCCCCCATCTTTGATGAACTGCACAAACCTTGTTGAACTCAACCTGGGACTCAACCTTTTTGAAGGAAATATCTCCACCCTTGATTTCTCCAAACTTGTTAAACTAACCGAAATTGATCTTGGCCATAATAACTTCACCGGTTTCTGGCCAGTAAGTCTTTACTCATGCAAGTCCCTGAAAGCGATTCGACTGAGCAAAAACAATCTAGAGGTGCAGATACAACCTGAGATTCTTTCACTGCAATTCTTGTCCTTCCTCTCGATCAGCTATACCAGATTGACCAACGCCACGGGGGCAATAAAGATCTTAATGGGTTGCAAAAGTCTCAAGGTGCTCCTCCTTTCATCAACTTTTTATCTAGGGGAGGAAATTCCAGCTCTTGACAACATGGATGATTTTGATGGATTTCAAAATCTTCAAATGCTAGATTTGAGCAACTGTAAGCTCAGTGGTCAAATACCTGCATGGTTATCCAAGCTCAAGAAGCTAGAGGTCTTGATTCTAAATTTTAATAGAATCACAGGGCCAATTCCTAGTTGGCTGGGGACTCTTCCAAGGCTCTTTGTTGTAGGCTTGGGATCAAACCAAATTTCAGGTGAATTTCCAAAAGAACTTTGTAGGTTACCAATGTTGGTATCTGAAAAAACTGCAGTTCAAGTAGATGACGATGTTCTTGAATTGCCTATCTATACATCGACCAATGGAACACTTTTGCAGTACAAATTGTCCTACTTTCCTCGAGTGTTAGACATAAGGAACAATAGCATTAGTGGGAGCATACCTATTGAGATTGGGCAATTGCAGCTTCTCCAGATGTTGTATCTTAACATGAACAACTTCTCTGGGACCATCCCGGAGCAAATATCCAACCTCAAGAACTTGGAGGGATTGGATCTTTCCATGAACCATTTGTCTGGAAACATCCCAACATCATTGGCAAGCCTTAGTTTCTTGAAATCTTTCAATGTCTCATACAATGATCTCCAAGGAGCAATCCCAACAGGCACTCAGCTCCAAAGCTTCAATGCTTCTGCATTTGAGGGGAATTCAAAACTCTGTGGAGCCCCACTTCCAAATGAGTGCCACCCAAGAAATGGCCCTGATGCGCATAAGAACAACCAAGATGCGGACAATGGGCACCAAATTCTGTGGTTTGAGTTATCTGTTGTGCTTGGGTTCATTGTAGGGTTCTTGGGAGTCTGTTGCTCTTTGCTCTTTAACAACACATGGAGATATAGATATTTCCAGTTCCTAGACAATGTTCAACATAAGCTCTATTTGATGCAGAGAAAGGTTAGAAGGTAGAGTACTATACTGTTTTTTTCTTTTTCTATTAATTGGTTTTAGTATTTCTGTAGTCTTCTATTTGTTTTATGATGCTTAATTATTTTTCCTTGTTTTTCTTTCTCCACTTGATTAATCAAACACAGGGTGAGAGTTGACAGACAACTCCAAGACCAAGTCCAAGTCTCAAACCAAAGGCCCGAAGTTAATAGCAGCAATCGGTACAGTGATACAGATGGTGAAAATTGGTCAGAATTTGCAACCCTCACAAGTCACAATGCTACCAATCCACCTCCCTTCCATGATCCAACCAAAGAAGATCCCTACGTGTCCCTCGGCGCAGAAGAAGAAATATTTTTTGATACAAGCAATATTGAAGGAGGAGAGATTCAAACACAAGATGTCAGATTCACGAGTAACTAGTATGAGTTCAGTACCTCTTTTGTTTATATTTTTTTTTTCAGGTAGGGATATCTTTTGGTTTCTGTTAATGACATGGGTTTGTCTTTCTTTTTTTGGATGAGTAAATGCTTCAAGGTCTTTTGGTGGACAAGAATTATAATCAGGCAATCATTTTGGTTACTCCGTTTTTTCATTTTTCGAGGGTTTTGGGCCTAGCTTCTCTCCTTCCTACTACTAGCAACAAAGCCCACACTACAAGTACAAAATAAGATATATAAAATAAATGGAAACTAGAAAAAGGACATCCTCATTGATGCTAATCATCAAAACCTTTTGTATAGGCAATGGATGCCACAATCATTCTACAAGTTCACAATACATCTACGTCTGTCTCTCTATCTCCTGTGTTTGATTCTTGCCTTCTTGGGCGAAAAACTAAAAGACACTAGAAAACCTAGCATTAGCAACAAAACGAGAGCAGAAACCCAAAACACACCAAAAATAATTTACAGGATACAAACAATGGCCATCACCTCCTTGTGCGCTTTCTAGGCCTTCCTGCACTCCCCATCTGATCAGCCTCACCATTGCCTCTCCCTCTTTTCCCACTTCCATTTCCAGCCTCTGCGGTCTCCGGCCTTTTTGGGGGTCTCCCAACCCCTCTCTTTGCCCTCCCACTGCTCTCCTCGTCTCTTCTTCCCCCTCCTCTCCCTCCCCTCCTCCCAGTAGAACTCCGGGTCACCCTCTTTTTCCTCTCGTCTGGTTTCGTCTTCCCCTTCTGCTTCTTCTCGTCCTCCTCTACCATACTATCCTCACTCTCACCACCCTCCGAAACATCCGAGCTCCCTCTCTTCACTTCGATGCTCGTAGAGTTCTGCTTCATTCTCTTCAAGAACGTCCTTGCCGCACCTTGCTTTGTCATCTTCGCATTTTCGATCTTCTCCATTTTCATTTCCTCTAAACCATCATGGGAACTAAGCTCATTTCCACCATACGCATGCTCCGTTTTTCCCACATTCTTGCTGCTGTCCCTCCGCGACCCTCTCCGCCCGCCTCTTTCTTGGGTCCTTTTCTTCCTAATCCCCTTGTCCTCAACCTCACTCGCCTTTCCTTTCTCTTCAACCTCCCCTCTTTCCTTTTTATCTCCCTTCCTGTTCTTAGCTCCGCCACCTCCATTGGCAGAACGACGTAAACCACACGCAACCACGGAGGGCTTGCTGGGTTTCACAGAGCTATCGGGTTCTATCTTGGGTACTTTGGATTCTAACTTAGGTGCATGGAGTTTTACCATATCGATCGCGGGTTGTGGTTTTTGTAGCTGGTCCTTCATTTCCTTTAGCACAATGGATCGTAGCTCTTGAGCTGCCATGTGCTCTGGAGAAGTCTTGCGCAAGAAAACGACGGCGTTGTTGAATAGGAGGAGGAGGTCGCGGAAGAACTTGTGGGTGCAATCTGTGTAGACCCCTTTGTTAAGCCTGGATTGAACCTCATGCAGGTCCATGTGTTGCCGGATCAAGCTTTTATATCTATCTGATTCCTGCAAAAGTTGTATGCTTCTTTATTAGAATATAAAGAAAAGAAAAGAAAAGAAAAGAAAATATACATATATATAATATATAAATTGGCATTTGGTAGTAAAAATAAAAATAAAATAAAAATAACTAATAAGAGTTAATGGTTATGGTCGGGGCGAAATTTCATCTTCTGAATCTCGATTAATTGAATCTCCTGCTCCTGGTATTATTTCGAGACGTTCTGTATACGAGCCTCTTCAAACAGGACTTATTGCTATTGATTCTATGATCCCTATAGGGCGTGGTCAGCGAGAATTAATTAGTTATTTTGTCCCATGAGGAAAATACGAGGGTAAGGGTACTATGGTAATATCGCACTCCAAAAGTGAAGGGACGAAAGCCACTAAAATAGCGAAGTGCCCATCACCCGCAGTTTTGGGCTTCAGGAGTTGTACCGTACACATGTGTAACATTCCACAAGGTTGGCCCATCACCTGATTTTTTTTGTATTTTGCACTGTAACAAATCGGTTGGGATTGGACGGGAGAAATTCTTTTGTACGCGGAATGCACCGGACAATACAGTACACACTATAAATAGATCCCCACCGTACAAAATGAACTATCATCATCCACGCAATGCGCACAAGCTAATAATTTTCGCTTCATAGAGTAAGGTTTTTTTTTCTTTTTTTTTTTTTCAGAGAAGAGTAAGGTTTTGTTATATATAGGAAATGTGAACTATTTACTTTGTATACTTATATATAATTATATCATTTTAACAATAAGGATAATATGCTAAGGCAATTCACACCCACTAATGGTTAAAAGCTTCGCGCAGCTAGGTGCAATTGATGGTAACACTCCTCATATGGTAATACGTTACCTAACTTCTAATCTACCAACCCTCATTCCATGTATCTCACCTTTTCTATTTTACATATATCATGTTTCACATGCAACATATACGTAAATTCGACCGTCCAAAATTATTTAAACAATGCAGAAGTTACATTTTTTATTTTATTTTATTTGGTCAAGGGCTTATTGGTGCAGCTCCCTAATAACAATATCTAAGAAATGTTTTTGTGAGAGAAACAAAAATTATAAACAGAACCTTGGAAATATATACCTTATATAGAGAGAGAGAGAGGAGAATTTTCCTAAATAAAGGACCACCCTTGAGGCCCATAAATACAAAAACTTCCTGAATCTAACTATTTTTCTCATATGTCCTTGGCAAGCTTAGCCATGTAACCGAAAATAGCTGTATATACGTATATAGGGAGTGCATAGAACAGTTTCTCCATAAACACCATGAGAATGATGAGGAGAATGATGATTGATTACTAGGGTGCATGTATGTGCTACTAGACTCTAGATCTTATGATTGATTTCTAACTGTTAATACATGTGAGCTGCAATTCGAGACTCACATATATTTATGGTTAAAAATTACCTACATCTTAGTCACGAGGGCTAAAAAAAAATAGAAAAAATAAAACATAAAAAGTTCGAAATTGAAAAAAGGGCAAAAAGGAACGAACAAGACCATAAAACTAACACGCCCCATGACTGTCCAACACACTTGGTAATTTCGTAACACCTTCTCCTTTGGGTTGGACTGTTGGAGGGGTTATAAGGGTGGTGCTAGAGGCACCAACTTGGGCACCAACTCTCTAATAGAGGTGGAGCCCGCCAGCACAACGGGTCCCACGCTCTATTAGAGAGTTGGTGCCCAAGTTGGTGCCTCTAATATTTTCCGGGGTTATAATTATATCCTCTAAGCCCTCATATTTAAACTCCCTAGTGGACCCCACCACTCCCCTGGGGTATAAGCTACCCTTCATCAAAATCTTGACCCAGTTTTTGTCCTCTATCGTAACGCTCATGTGCTGCACGCTAACATCCTCACCAATTACAGCATACCATCCCAAACAAAATTTTCATTTAACCCTATTATACTGCAGGTTTGAGTTGGGCCTAATCATAAAGTACCAAAACACCCCCATTGTATTCCTCGATATGACAAAATCACCCTCAACTTCGTGATGTGTCACGCTCTGATTGGTCCAGCCCCCACGCCATCTAAATCTAAACTGGCAGTCACCACCTCGTCCGGTAATTGCGACCTCCTTTTCCCAACCCTTTTTGCCAAATCTTCATTTTCCGAGTTTTTGGATTATTTTGGGTAATTATTAGTTTTTTTTTTCATCTTGAGTTGCATATTATAATTATATACGTCAAAATTTGTTTTTGGAATAATTGGAATATTTGTCAATACCTGGCTCCGAAGCCGACGCTCAAATACGGAGCCGAGCCGATGCGAGCGGATGATCCGGAGGACCTTGATCAACGGCTCATGTTTAACCAGCTTAGGCTTAATCCCTTTGCTGGTGGCGGGAGAAACTTCGTCACCCTCGGCCTCTTCGCCGCTGCTACTCCTACTCCTACTCCTTCTCCCTCCTCCCTCACCACCTCCGCCTCCACGACGTCGTTTCCTCTTCGACAAGCTCGCTGAACTCTGCACGTCGCTGTTCTGCTTCGACGCCACTCCTCCCCTCTTTCCCTCCCGCTTCGACTCACTCACCGATTCCCAAAACTCGTTCGACTCGCCGAGTTGAGTCGCCCCCACCGTTTCACCACCTTTTTCATTGTCTTCCTTCTCATCGTCGATTACTTTACCGTTAACCGAGCAATCGCGATCCGGTTCGGTCCGGGTTCCGGTTCGAACCCGATCTGGTTCGTTTGCGTCCGGTCCGGGCTCCTCTTCCTCCGATTGTTTTGCCACGACGCTGTTTTCTTTCGCTTCGCCTCGTTGGCTCGTTGAATTGGACTCGTTGAAGGATCGGTTCTCGCGCTCGTCGGAGTCGAAGTCTTCGCCGGAGTTTGTTTCCCCGGCGATATTCTCCGGTGAAGCCTCTAGCTGATCCTCTCCGCCGCTTTGGAGATCGTTGTTGGGATGGGCCTCCGCCTCCTCCTTCAAGCTCCGCTCCCTCTCCTCCTCCAACCTCTTCACCTTCAACTCCAACGACCTGTAAAACGACACACAGACAGAGTCTCAGATCTCAGACCATTAAAACGACGACCTCTCACACTCAGATCTCTCTCAAGAGACGCGGAATTTACACGATCGAAACGTCGCGACGGTGGACCTCATGGCGGAGCTCATCGACTCGAAGGTTCCGGAGCTCGTCAACCATTTGGCCCAAGCTGTGGGATTGGCTGCCGTTTTTTGATACGAATCGTCGTTTGAGGTCGTCGAACTTGTCTCTACAGTCCTGAGCAGTGAGGAGCGTGGAGGCAAAGGTGGAGGAGCTCTTGGTCTGGACCTCCATGGCGACGGAGTCCCAGCTCTTGGTGCCGTGGCGGTTCACGGCGCACACTAGTAAAAGCTCCTCTAACGTGCCCCATGGGTGCCCGCTCGTTCCGTGTTCCCGGGCCATTCTCCTCTCATTTCATCATTGGTTTTCAAAATTAGGGTTTTTGGTTTTATAGTTTCAGAAATAAAATCTCAATTTTTTACGAGGATGATGATGATGATGATGAATGTACAGATTTATTATGTTTGTTCGTCGCTTTTATATTTCCATCTAAATGAATTATAAAACTTTTTTTTTTTTGGTTTTGTTTTTGGTCTCTTCGTGAAGTTCGTGTTTCGGCTTGACAACGCTAGTAGGCTTTGTAAAGCTCGCATTCTCGCTCCACCACCACGTTGGGCCTAAAGACTATACTACCAATTGGGTTCTTCTTTTCCATAAATTTCTATGTGGAATTCGAAATTACCCATTTACTCCCGCCATTATGAGTAAAATTCGTAAATATCTCAAATTATATACTCATGGTGTTAGTAAAATTACAAAAAAATTCCCATATTTTTAAATTTATTGGAAAGACAGTGTGAAATAATACAATGATTCATATTAAATTGTGGCACAGACACATCATCTAATGTGGACCCGAGATTAACGAATAATAATCGACAATCGTGGATGATCCAAAATGCAAATAAGATATCAAATACGATAGTTATAAGTCTAATCAAATATTTTGAAGAGGCAATCATTTATGACTCCACATAACTTGTAATGTAGGGCAATGAAAGAAGTGCATTGTTTGCCACGACCTTAAACGATTAAACAAAATTCAAAGGAAAATATTCTACAATGATAAGGTAACAACAAATTCTATAGATTTTGTAATAACAATCAAAACTTGAACGAATCACCATTACTCTGGAAGTTCGAAAATCCCAAATATGGGCTAGAGCAAGATTCAAATTAGGGCTACAAAGAAACTTGTATATAAAAGAAGCGAAAGTTAGCAAAAAAGACCGTCAATGCTAATTTAGTACAATAATTGCACCTTAACCTTCATTAATTTAAGTTTCCGTATCAATTATCCTTTTTTTTTTTTGGGAGCTATGAGTATACAAGTCTATTTGTAAGCAAAATGCTAACGATGCTTGCTTAACCGAGTGTCTCTACAAGGACTTGTTGACACCTCATGCTTTTGGCTCGAGAATTAATGCTAGGTTTTACTCATTTTACATGATAAATATGTGGTGGGGTGGCAACAAAATCCTTGTAAGAATTATCTTTTTGAACAAGTCTATTAGCATTTATCCTCTTTGTAATATATCAACTCATTGTTTCGTAGTAATCAATTTGTCAGCGATCCCGATCATAGCTGCACCAATAAACATTTTTCTTTTTTTAAGTTTCTATTGGGTCAACTTGATCGAACCACATAACTCAATTATAGTGGGTTGGGCTGGATTGACTTACAAATAAGCGGGTTTTGATTTCAAAAAATCATAAATCACTATATACGGATTGGAATTAAAACTTAAAAATATGCTTAATTTTGAGTTAACCTGACCGAACCTCCCAACTTGATCACAAAAAGTTGGTTGGCCTAATAATGAGCGGGTCTTAGGTCCAAGAAATCATAAATTGCTATATATTGGGTTGGATTACAAGTTAGAACTAAAACCGACCCAACCCAACCCATGCCCCACTCCTATCATATATATATATATATATATATATATATATAAAGCAAAAGGCAGAGAATGGTGAAACATTCAAAATACCAGAAAATGTCATTGGTTAATTCAAACATTAAGAATTGAAATTATTAATTAAATGAGGATAATATTGTAAATTCACATTTTTTCATATTAAAAAAATTAAAATTAAAAACAAATTAGATAATTGGTCATACTTTTATGGAACATAACTACCCATGTTATCTTTTTTTAATTCTAAAAGTAAAAGAAAAAAGAAAAAAGAAAACCAATTGGCACATGCGTGAGCATGTGCCAAGGGGCTAGTATATATAAAACAAAAGACAGAGAATGGTGAAACGTTCAAAATATCAGAAAATGCCCTTAGTTAATTCAAACATTAAGAATTGAAATTATTAATTAAATGAGGATAATATGATAAATTCACATTTTTTTCATATTAAAAAAAATTAAAATTAAAAATAAAATAAGATAAAATGTCAAACTTTTATGAAACATAACTATCCATGTTATCTTTTCTCAATTCTAAAAATAAAATAAATAATAAAAAAGAAACCAATTGGCCCATACATGAGTATATGCCAAGGGGCTAGTATACTATTATACACCACATTTCTCATTGTCTACCAAACTAAGTAAAATGTTAATTATATTCCTTTTAAAGTAAAATTAATTTAAATTTAAAGATGGGATATATAGCTTAAGGATAATATAATAACTAAAATCTCAATCTTTGCTCACCATCTTTTTATGCCTCACATCTTCCCTTTTTTCCGCTTTAGTTGTTTATTGCAATAACTTCTTGTGTTGCATGAGTAACATGTATAAGAGTTGGTTGTAATTCTGTGTATGTAGTCATTTCAAATCCAAAATAGTCCACTATTGCCAAATCATAATTTATATATTAATTTCATTAATAAATGTGTTATATAATTAGTAATTCAAAAAATGTAGTAATTTACGGATACAAACATCACACATGTAGTGGAAGAAGACATAAACATAATTTTTAATTGTTATTAAACTTGTTCTAAGTTAAAATGATTATCTACATATTTTTAGGGTGCTGATTTTCCCACTCCCACTTTGTTCACTTACACTCTCTTTTGTGTTTTTTTAAAATACGTTTTACTATAACATATAAGAGAGTAAGTGGACAATAGAATAGTGAGAACATACAATTTCTAACAAAATGAATGTAAGTGGACAAAAGATAAGTGAGAAAATCAGCTTCTTATTTTAAACCAGAGCAAAGTTTCCTTTTTATATACAAGATCTATCCACACGTGCTAGGCATGTGTTGGAAGTTACCACACATGGTAACCAAAGCAAGGTTTCCTTTTTATTTACCGTATTACTCGTAACTTTTAAGTTTATTATGGAAATTGTTTAATACTAAAATGACAAAATTGACATTTTGTCCATACAATACAAGTTAAAAGGAGAATTAATATGTAGAGGGGAAAAAAAATTACATAAGTGAAATAAGTGAATTAAATTTAAAGAAAACCTCAAAGTTTTTAAATTTAACAGATATAAAATAAGAAATTTAAATTATTTAAATTATTTAATTTTATATATCTGAACTGCATTTTATCAGCGAAGAGAAAAAATCCCCTGCCCGAAAGAAACGCGGAAGTCGAATTTTAACCGAACTAATTTGCGTTGAGCGGGAAATGCACCGCCCTCTCCAAACCGTGAAAATTTTCGATACTTAAAAGAACTCAAACTTAATTTCCAGCTCTGCACTTTCTTCTCGAATCTTCATTGATTCAAAACTCTCGAATCTGAGCTTTGAATTTGAATTTAGGGTTTCTCAGAGCTTCGAAATTAAGTCGCTTCTCCAAGAATTCTGGTACGATGCCCAAGTCTGCGAAACGCCAACGATCCCGAAGCCAAAGCCGGGACGTTGACGACGCCGAGCAACTCAGAGCCGTGAAGCGCGAGAGGGTCAACGCCAACGCCGGCCGAGTTGAAAATGAGTCGGATCTCCCGAGTGAGCAAGACTCCGTTCAACGGCGAACCCTTCGGTCCGACTACCTCGCCGTCAAGAACCTTATCAGTGGTATGCATTTCGACTTATCGGAAATATGTGTTGTTAAAAAATAAAAGATTTTTGCATTTCCAATTGTTTTAGTTTAAAATTTATTTATTTTTCCTTTTGTTGCAGAGAAAAGAGATGATTTAATGTGTCCAGAGTCGGAGAGGTTCTGTCTAATCATCAATAAAGTTGAGAAATTGCACGAGCAAGGTATCCCCAATCACTTTTTGATTAAATCATCTGTGTTTTATTCCTAAGAATTCATCAACTTTGATCTTGAATATTTAAAGCGTTTGTGTTATTTTTTATTTTATTTTTCCTTTCGTTGTGTTGTTGCTTAATGAGAAGGCTGAGTATTTGTGAAAGAAAAATGAAATTTTTGTATTTCTTGAGCTCGTATGTTGATTTTGAATAATAAATTTGCAATGCCCATGTGGTAATTTTCAGTTCAGAAGCCAAGAGAACAAGTAGCAGATGCAGAGGCGCTGCTGGACATCACTAACACACTGTGGACGTCTGTTAAGTCACAGTCCAGTGCAGGAATTAGCCCATCAGACTTTGTTACTTGTGTGCTTAATAATTTTAAGCAATTAAATAGTTCATTAGCCAGTCAAGAGGATGCGCCTGTCTCAATTAAGTGGAAGGATATTGGACTTGCTGTTTCACCCATTTTCAAGAGGGTTCATGGGTGTTGTACCATGTGAGTTGTTCTATGATTATGTTATGAGTGAAGATTTATTGTGTGACATTGCCTTGTTTCTGTACTAACTCATGGTTTTGCTATTTTTTCTTAAGGCTTGGACCCATGAATACCGAGTTGAAGCAAAGGAAGGCTGTGGTTCGCAGCAAACATGCAAAGCCTACCACAACTGATCGACCTGATGAGGTAAAGTTGATTATATTGGCTGTATTCTGTATAAATCATACTCCTTTGTTTTAGAAGCATTTCTTACAATTTGTACAAACTTTGCTGATGATATGTTCGTGTTTGTGGTTTATATGCAACAGATAGATGATACTCAGGGAGAAGAAAAAGCTGAGACTGACAAGAACATGTCAACAATGTTTGACATTCTTAGAAGAAACAAACGGGTTAGACTTGAAGGCTTGATACTAAATAGGAAGTCTTTTGCACAGACAGTGGAGAACTTATTTGCTCTGTCATTCTTAGTCAAAGATGGCCGGGCTGAAATAACTGTGGATGCAAATGGTTCTCATCTTGTTTGTAAGTAGATTATAAAAGCATACAAATTGATTATATTTTCCTATTATATTTTGTGTTTTAGCAATCTATGCTTTTGGCTAAGTCATTATTTATCTTTTTCAGCACCTAGGAATGCTCCTGCTGCCAATTTAGTGGCATCACGTGAGGTGGTTTATGACCATTTTGTGTTCCGATTTGATTTCAAGGACTGGAAGGTATAGTAACTAGCCATTTCTTCAGGTTTAATGTTTTATTTAATATGTCTTGCACCATAAGTTTCATCACAGAAGCATGTTCCTGCATTATCTAGGAACTGGAAATAAGCCCATCTCAGTGTCAAAACTGCCAAATTTGTAGAATTCATTTGGTATTTTGTTAAAACGAACTGTTTGAGAAACTCTAAACATAAGACACGACTGCATATACTGAGTTGAAATTGAGTTCTTGTCAAATTATTTTGATCTTTATTTTCTCTTACGGTCATATAAAAAGAAAGTTGGCATCCTAGTCTTTATGTGCATCACTCCCACCGCATCCTTTTCATGCTTGATTGTCTGCCCTTTTGTGAATATCCGTTTTGTTGCTTTGCAGTTAATGAAGGATATGTTGCCTGTTGGCGAGGAGCTGATGCCACATAGAAGCCCCCCAAACTCCTTACCTGCATCTCAAGAGGAACCAGCAGCATACAGTTCCCAAACAGCCTTACCCACAACCCCGATTCGAAAACTTTCCAGAAATCGTGGCCGGCTTGTGCAGGAAGAATCAGTAGTAGAAGAATCCCCTGAAAATGATGATGCTGCTGGAACCAATGTTGTTCGCAGGAGTAAGCGCAAGCTTTGATCAAGAGAGACTAGCTAGATAACCGCCATTTATGCTCTATGGTTCAGTAACTTCAGTTATCTGCTCCGTGTCCATTTGAGTCCAATAGTGTAAATTGGATTAGGAAGATTGCCTTCTACTTGGAAGTATGTTTTGCATTAGGTTGGCTTTTGATGTTTTGACCCTTTTGGAGTTCGTTCTACTCATTGCAAGCGTACTCTGTACTGGACTCAGATCGGATTGTAAAAATGTGCGGGCATCATGTATAATATGTTCCTTGTGACATTAGAGAAAGAAAAATGTAACTTTTGTAACATTATTGTTTCATCCATCCTCATTCGGAATCTTTTTGTTATTTTTGTGGTACCACAAATGAACATAAAAGGCAGATTGAATTTGATCATTTATACACGAGTCCTAACAAGAATAAACCCAGCATCAACCACAAAATCTTTAAGTTGATTTAAGCATTTCAAATAAAGGTTCTTGAAAACTGTTACAATCCCTGGGGTAAAATTTCTCTCATGCCAAAAGGGGGCCGCCGGAAAAGACATCTGAGGGTTGGGGGAGGGCACAAACTAACAGCATTTAGTCGTCTACAGTACAACTAATCACTTTTGGATTATCATTCAGCCTGCCTGCCTGCCTGCTGCCTCTAACTATCATCCTCAGTGCTGAGCCTTTGGAATATCGAGTTTCTCGAAAATTGGACTGTCAACTCCCACACCCATTGCATTCAATCCATTGTCTACATATATAACACCGCCAGTAATGGCAGAGGCCAAAGGTGATGCCAAGAACGCAGCTGTGTTCCCTACCTCCTCTGTTTAATGAGATTTGTGACTTCAGTATCTATAACAGAAAAAGGGAAGAGTAAAATAAAATTGAAGAGGAGACTGGTAAATTACCTGCAGACAGTTCTTTTTGTAGAGGTGCATTGGCTGATGAATAGTCAATCATCATATCAATAAATCCTATTGCTTTTGCAGCACGGCTTCTCAGTGGACCTGAGGATCCAAAAACAGAAGTTGAGGTAATACTAGCCAAATGAAAAACCTCCAGGAATCTTAACACCTATGTAATTCAATAATTTTTTTAATGAAGCTCCAATCATGGTTGAGAGCGAGAAGATCTTCCAGATATCACCAATATAAATGACCACAATAGTCCACCCATGAGGATTCCACTATTAATTTAATCCATAAGATATAGGATATACGGTACCAGCAGATATTGTGTTGACTCTAATTCCCTTTCTTCTCCCAGCTTCAAAAGCAAGAACCTGAATAATGCCAAAATTCATGTCAACACAAGCTTGGAAGGAATGGAAACCGGGATAAATTACATGTACAAGTGCATGGAAGAAAAACTCACTCGAGTGTCACTCTCAAGAGCAGCTTTTGCAGAGCTCATACCTCCACCATATCTGCAAAGGATAATTCAAGAATCCATCATCATGAAAAATTAGCAAAAGTAACTCCATACACAAATGTGAAGCAGACAATGCATAGAAAAGATACCCAGGAATGATCCTCTCAGAAGCAATATATGTAAGAGAAATTGATGAACCTCCTGTAACCACAACATTCTAATTCAAATTGAAGAAAACACAAAAATAAAAGAAAACAATACTGGATAACAAATGTGGAAGTTTGCCTGGATTAATTATTGGGAGGAAATGCTTGAGTAGAGAAACATAGGAATAACTCGATGCGGATAGAGCAGCGAGATATCCCTTTCTGGATGTCTCCAGCAGAGGTTTAACTACCTATTAAAGAGAAAAATTAATATGCGCCAAGAAAATAGAGGATAGAAATTCCATTATGAGTATTAACGTACCTCTGGTCCATTTGCAAGTGAGTGCACAAGAATGTCAATGCTGCCAAAATCACTCTTGACAGATTCAGCAGCTTCCTGCAAAACATAAAATCAAGATTCAATAAAAACCATATGTTGTTTGAAAAATTATGTTATCTGTATATTTAAAAGCCAACTTAAGCAAAATCTGAAACCCCTCATCTAGATCATCAAATTGGAATGTTGTCAAACGACAGTCTCAATAGCTATTGAGGGGTGAGATGCCGAATATCAGACAACATATGATATTTAAAATTCAACATTTTGGAAAGGCAAGAGTAGCAATAAGGAAATTCCTTACAGCATAAACAAAAGATAAGATTCGTGACCAGTAGAATGCAAGACTTAAACTACAAGGAAAGAGGAACTTAGCCAAACCGTTTCTAAAGTTGGTGGCTGTATGTCATGGATCCTCATTCGGTTCCATTTTATTAGGAAGTGATCTCCAGGGAAAGTACAAAAAGACCTGTTACTTTGGCACTGAATTTATGTTCTAATTTGTTGTCTGTCCATGTTAAACCTTAAAACTAGTCTAATGCTCCAACATACAGTCTAAAGTTTTTCTAGAAAAACTTTAAAACAAAAACTAAGGCAGTTTAATTCATACCTGGACAGTCCATTTACTGGATCCTGCATAGCGCTTATTTGTTTTTATCTGCATGAAGGAACACCAAAACACATCAAGTATATTTGACCATTTTCATCTTTTAATAATATAAACAATATATTTCTCCCTTACTTCCTCAGGAACATCCTCAGGGTTGTCAAAAACAGCATCTAGGGGATATATCTTGGTAATCTCCATTAAAGAACCATCAGGTAACCTGAACCATCAAATGTCTTGTCAGAAGCTATTCATCAAATTTACCAGCTAACACTATTCAAAACCAGATCTAACATCTTACACGCGTGATTCATCAAACTTTCCACGTCGCAGGCTGGACTCAAAAATGTTCAGAGCCTGCATATAAGCTCTTCATAGTCAGTGACTACATCATTATCAAAAATTAAGAAAGAGAAAAAGGAATTTATGAAATCCTGGAGATCAGGCCGATCAACTTACAGGCACCCACGTGCCCACAAGAATTTCAGCACCTGCAGCAGCTAGAGATTTTGCAATTGCCCAACCATATCCATTATCATCAGCTACACCAGCAATAAATGCCCTCTTACCTGCACAAGGAATATCCATATCTAGTTGGAAAGGCATAGTGCTCATCAAAAGGCAGGAACATAATTGCAGTACGGACAACAACTTGGGCACATATACAGTATTCCAGATCAGTAAAAATCTAAAAGCTAAAATTTGAAGGAAATATTCTGCACATAGACCATCACCATTTAAAATTTACTGTATTTGATCAGATAAAACATCATCGTGAGAACAATGCTGTTCCTCCAAGCATATTCTGTATGGCTACAGTCAGCCTTCCCAAGTGTATACATCCAAAACAAGGAGAATTATGTAAATAGAAAACCGAAAGCTGATAAGTACACACTTTCAGCTTTCTTTATTGCAATACAAAGATCCATAGGAAAACAAATCATTACCACAAAATATGACATTAAAGTAAATTAAAAGACAGAAATCACCAATATGAGCTACCTTTGACAAGAAAAGAAGAGGATAATGAAAAAGCAGCAACAAGTCCATTATATTAAAGAGGAAGGAATGAACTTAAAACAAATCAGTACCAATACGAGTGAGGGAGCAGAGAGGTAAAAAGAAAATTAACCTTTCAAATCAATTGGCAACCCTGAGGCAGGCTTGTTTTCACTAGCTCCAGCCATCGCCTTTGTAACAAACTTATCCATTTTTAGAGATGATGATGTAAAGCTCTGGTGGAAAGGTTGTGCAGATGCTATATGGCATGCACTCGAAAGCTTAGTCCATGAAGCCAGCTTAAAATTACCATTAAGCATTGCAGCACTTGACACAAAAGCTCTACGAGAAGAGGACATGCAGGGTCTGGCAGTTGCCATTTGCAGGCTGGAAGCAGCAGTTGTTGCCATCTTCAATAAATGGAATCTCACTAAGGAGAACAAAGATCTACATAATGCACTAAATCAGAATTAATATTCACAAAGTCATGAAGGAAATCTACAAATAGAATCTTGAAAACAGAATTCTTAACAATATTAATTTTTTTTTCCTGTTTTAAATCAAATGACTTCCATTGTTCAACTATTACTTGCACTACCACAAAAATGCTGGTTTGTCACACTAAGCTAAACAAACCCTTTTGCAACAACTCTTCTTAACCCATAGAGGAAAACCCAGAAATTTACCCAAAGCAAGCTGAACCCAGAAATTTAAGACACATACATTTTCCAGTGAAGCTAAACCCAGAAACTTTTGGGAAAACAAACATAAAACTACAACAGTAAAGCTTCAGTAACCTCAATAATATTAACGTACGCAACCATCTCCACCTTAAACCCCAGAAAATTCCAACAACAGTGTATCACATCTAAGATAAATCCAAACTAAAACTACATTTCACAAAAATCTCAGCCGAAAATAACTGATCTGAAACAAGTATCCACAACCGCAACAATAGTAACAAGTAAGAAGATGAATGCCTCCATAAATTTCTTACCTTTGTGCAATAGAAAGCGCCAATGTGGAAGGACCTTGGTCTTTTCTCGTTCTTATCAGGTATTAATTTGTTTGAGAGAGAGAGAGAGAAAGAGAGGGAGGTAGAGAGAGAGTAAGGGTACTTGGAAAACAAGAGGGTGTCGATGAAAACTATGATGTGTTTTAAGAGCGAAAGGGGCAGATCATACTCTCTGGAGTGGAGTGGGAGTCAAAGGAACTTGCAAAGTTTTTATTTTTTAATTTTTTCCCTGCTTTTGGGAAAAAAAAAAAGAAAAAAAAGAAAAGACTTCATTTTTCAAATTCTTGTAAACTCATACATAAACTTCTAAAAATCCTACCAATTACTTACGAGTAAGGGTGAAACCACAAATTTAAACAAGGGTGGACTCAAATTTGTCAAGGGTCTTGTAAGTTGTAACTACGGATTAGGAGCATTTATTATGCACTCGAGTTATTGTGTTCAAATTCCTCCTTTACCAATATCGCTTATGTGAAAAAAAAGAAAAAAAAACAGACTAAAATTTGATTAACGAAGAAGAAAAAAACTAAAGCAATCCAATTATTGAAATTTGTTAAACTAGAAAGATGCAATTAGCATGGCTAAAACCATGGAAATATGACTTTTATGTACTAGCCATAGCTGTTGGACTCGGCTAAAGTGTCCAAAACCTAAAATCATAGTCTGTAAAATGTAAAAGCCTTAGAATTATATGATGTATACAACCACAATCCACAATGAACTCCACTGAAAACCCAAATCACAAGAGGCCTTAAATTGATTTAGTTTGTTATTTTCTAGTCAATGCTCATTTCCCAGAAGTTATGTGACATGTTTGCATTTGGACACGATGAAGTTGACGGACCAAGTGGTGAGTGCTCGTATAACTGTTATTTAACAAGCTTCCATGGTCGTGACACGAAATAGGGACTGTCTGTAAAGCAATAAATGGCCAGTCTCCAGTTTCTAGATTAGACCCTACGAAACGGAGAGAAACTCTCATGAAACGGGGATAGCACTTTTTGCTATCCCCGATCAATAACACAATGACACATAGGATAACTTTTCCGACACATATGACAAGTTATCCTATGTGTCATGGTGTTATTGGCCGGGGATAGCAAAACAGTGCTATCCCCGGTATAGGTAAGTTTTTTTCCTACGAATAGAATATCTTCCATCTCTTCTTCTTGGTCTGACTGCAAAAAGTCATCTCTCTCAAATCAAAGCTCTTGGTTTATGCGTTTGGAACATACAGGAGAATTTCTGAATCACTTCCAACATCCGCGTAGAAGAATTTATGTATATATTTGTTGCCTCATTATTTAACATTGTAACTGTGAAGCATATCAAAGTTAAAAGAGCTTAATACAAATTTGGTTTGGATGGTGGCCATTTTTATCATTTCCCACTCCAAGAGGATGGTCTTGAGGTACTCTCCTACACCTTCATGAAATCATGTTGTTGGCATAATAATCACATAATAGCTTAGTAGCTTGGACTGTATTATTTTTGACCCTTTTTTCTTCTTCTTTCAAACAAGGTTTTACCACCATTGAGGTTTTTAAAAAAGTTGGGATGGACAAGATAAAAGATTATTATTATTATTATTTTTTTCTTTTGGCAAACACAAAGACTTATTTAAGGTGGAAGAGAAGAGATATCATGGAAATGAAGAGTTAGGAGGATTGCATTGCACCCGAATGTAGGGGGATTCAGAATCAGTTGTGTGGTTTAGAATGTTTGATTAAAAATCCAGAAATTTTAATTTAATTTATTTCTGTGGGGAGAAGGCTATGCCTGCGCACTTGTTGCTACTAAAAGAGAAGCTAAAATCCTAATAAAAATGAGTGTACCTGGACTTGTTAATGAACTTAATTAAATTACAATAAGCATATGTATATTTTCTGGTCTAAAATCTAAGATCCGAATGACTTGTAAACTCAAAACTAGTTATGGATAAGACCAAAGCATTTGAGTTTTTTTCTGAAATCTGTTACGTAACAGAAGCCTGAATGTGTGGCATTTGTCATCACTGGAACAGGCCTTCAATACATATATATAGATATATACACACAAGCATGCTTCTTCAAGTGTGTTCTTCTCTTTGAGCAACAACATCTCCCTTTGTCTTCTCTTTCTTTGTGTCCTCTTTCTTTGTGTTCTCTTTCTTTGGTCTTTTCTTTATATAAGCTGCATTAGGTTTTTAGTCTGAGATGGTTTGTCGAGGCTTTTCAAGAAGTTTGGATTGAGATATTGGGTTGAAGCATTAAGGGGCATCGTTTGGGGTGAATTTTTGTTTCGCTTCTCCACCATAAATGACAAAAGGTTTTTTCGTATTTTCTAGTTTTCTGGCAACTCCTGTGATTTCGCCTACATTGCCACTTGTAACTACCGACACTCGCTCTTCCCCGTCACCGGAGTCCTCCAGAATTTCAAAAGCAGTTATCAAGTTTCGTAAAAGGTTGGTATCCTACACTTCAGCTGGCTTCATAGTAATGTTATAGCTACACTTTAGTTGTTGATGTTCATGTTTGATTCAATTAATAGGCCTTGATTTATATTGCTATCATGTCATGCCTTTGAATTGATATTGAGTACGTTTTTCGAAAGTTGGTTCCTTAGTAGAACGCAATTAACTTGATCTCTCCTTTCAAAAATTGGCAGATGATTAGCGAAGACAATAACCGAGACGCTGAAGTATCAGGAGCTGTGGATACAAACATCCCTGAAAATGAACAGCAGGTGACAACTGAGATAACTGAGAGTAAGGAAACCAAATCCCCTGTTCAAAAGAGCAGAGGAGGATGGACCCTTGCAACTATCTTGCTAGGTACACATCATTGATGACAAGCAAATTTTCATTCCTTAGGTTATAGAGTTGCAAAGATATACTTTCCTCTTGATATATATTAATTGTCTGGCTTGTTCTGTGCAGCGAATCAAGGCCTAGCAACGCTAGCTTTCTTTGGTGTTGGTGTGAACCTGGTTTTGTTTCTAATCAGAGTTCTTGATCAACAAAATGCCGCGGCGGCAAATAATGTCAGCAAGTGGACTGGAACTGTTTATTTGTTCTCTCTTGTTGGAGCATTCCTCAGTGACTCCTATTGGGGTCGTTTCTTAACCTGCGCAATCTTTCAGCTCATCCTTGTGCTGGTAATACTTTCTTTTTTGGTGTTGCCAACATATTTCTTTATGTTTGTATTTGTTTTTTGAAACATTGGTGTAAAAACTTAATGTTCCTCAATCAGGGCTTGGGGCTATTATCACTGTCATCTTGGCTCTACCTGATCCATCCGTCTGGTTGTGGCGATGGAGTAACTCCTTGCAAGCCAAAATCCACAGTGGGTGTTGTTATGTTTTACCTATCAATATATCTAATAGCACTTGGATATGGTGGGCACCAACCTACTATAGCAACATTTGGAGCAGACCAATTTGATGAGACAAATCCCAAACAACAGTCTTCAAAAGCAGCTTTCTTCTGCTATTTCTACTTTGCACTCAATGTTGGGTCTCTTTTCTCCAACAGCATCTTGGTTTATTATGAGGATAAAGGGTTCTGGACTATGGGGTTTCTGGTGTCATTAGGATCTGCTATCGTTGGCCTGGTGTCGTATTTGTTAGCAGCACCAAGGTACCGGTACATAAAACCGAGTGGCAACCCTTTGCCACGTGTAGCTCAGGTATTTGTAGCTGCATTTAGAAAATGGAAGGTTGTTCCAGCCAGCCCTGAGAATCTGTATGAGGTGGAAGGATCAGAATCTGCAATCAAAGGGAGTAGAAAGATTCTCCACAGTAAAGAGATTGTGTATGTAATATTGCACTTTATTAATTTTGATACAAACAAAATAATAATTAGCTTTTTAGTATGGCAATGAACTTTTTTGTTACTTAATTTGGTCAGGTTTTTGGACAAGGCAGCAACAATAACAGAGATGGATCAAAGTGGCCCCAATAATCCATGGAGGGTGTGCACTGTAACTCAAGTTGAGGAAGCCAAATGCGTTCTGAAAATGCTCCCCATTTGGCTTTGCACCATAATTTACTCAGTGGTGTTCACACAAATGGCTTCCCTTTTTGTGGAGCAAGGTGATGTGATGGAATCACACATTGGAAATTTTCACTTCCCAGCTGCTAGCATGTCTCTTTTTGACATATTCAGTGTTCTTATCTGCACTGGGATTTATCGCCATATTGTTGTGCCTGTATCTGGAAGATTAAGTGGGAATCCAAAAGGCTTATCCGAGCTTCAAAGAATGGGAATAGGGCTCATTATTGGCTTGCTATCAATGGTTGCAGCTGGTGCCACAGAGGTGGCAAGGCTCAAACATGTGCAGCCTGGTCAGAAGGTAAGCTCACTTAGCATATTTTGGCAAATTCCTCAATATGTCCTTGTTGGTGCTTCAGAAATTTTTATGTATGTTGGTCAACTTGAGTTCTTCAATGGGCAAGCCCCAGATGGAATCAAAAGCCTTGGAAGTTCACTCTGCATGGCCTCCATATCTCTTGGTAATTATGTTAGCAGCTTGCTGGTTACCATCGTGATGATGATTACAGCTAGAGGTGAAAACCCTGGTTGGATCCCAAATAATCTGAATGAGGGTCACCTGGACAGATTCTACTTCCTAATTGCAATTCTAACAGCTTTGGACTTTGTAGTTTATGTGTTTTGTGCTAAGAGGTACAAGGGCATTAACCTCCAAGGCCCTGAGCAGGAAATGGAGAGCATTGAAAGTCCACAAGAGGAGGTGGGGATCAACAGAGTTTAGGCCTTTAATTTTATGTTTCTTAGTAGGCAGTCTTTCCCTCTGTTTTGTTTTATTTTTTTTATAAATTTTTTTATGTAAGCATGAGTTTTAGAATAATGGTAGTGCAAGAAAAGAAGAGAGGATGACCTCTGCTTTCTCTCAAATGCCTTTCTGGGTATGTTCTGATATGACTGGAAAACAACTTCGTTTATCTTTCTGAATGGTTCCTTTCTTGGTATATTCTTCTGTTAATGATTACCTGTGACATGATTGGATTGGAAAACAACTTGGTTTATCTTTCAGAATGGTTAAAGCCCAACTCAAACAACTGATCATCCACTACCTAAATCTTTTTATAAGCCCAAAGAGGTAGTGATGTTGGGAAAAGGAGTAATCGAACTTAGAATTTCGAATACATAAATAAATACTTTTAATCTTTTGAGTTACAAACTCGTATTGTATTGTGATGATCCTATTTATGATCCTATTTATTATCACAAATGGACACTTCATGCACAAGCTGAAAGCGACAACAACTTGAAAAAGTGTTGGCAAAATTGAAATCGAATCAGTGGGTAGGTGGGTTAGGTGGGTGTCCCTATTAGCAAAAGCTTTGTTGCGTATGGTGCTGGCATGCATGGAGTCTCACTGTCTAGAGTCTAGACCTAGTAAGACCAAAAGCATGCAATGCATAATAGTGTAACCCACCTTTGCTTTGGGTCCTTCAATTCGTCACTTTCGCATAAATCGTGCGGATTTATCACATGAAAAACTGTTTGTTAGTCCACCTTTGAGATTTTTGAAGTAAAATTTTTCAGATTTTGTATCGTCACTAAGCTTTATCGTCATGCCTACAAAAGATGTATTAATCATTATTTTCGTAGCATATGATAATTAATGATGTCATGTTGTTGCCAAAGATAAAGATATGGAGAAAAAAAATCATGTGCACGAATTGGATGATTCTTTTATGCCATTTTATACGCCCATAAACATAATGAATTGCCTTTGCCTTATCCTTTATGGAGTGTGAAGGTAATGGCAGATGTATCTTTCCAATAAATTCAGTGATATGATAACCCCATTGTACTATATGAATAACCTTAACTATTTGTTGACACATGGAATTAACTTGGATATAGTCCACTAGATATGTTGAATTTTAAAATGATTTCAATTTTTAACTTGCCTTGTGTTTATAATATACGAAATTAAAAAATATGAATAAAATTAACTCGAACTTCAAACATTATTAATAAGGAGATGGAGTTAGGGATGACAACGGGTCGGATAGGGGCCTGGTACGTTAATACCATTCTCGTTCTTGCTTTCCATCCCCTCCCCCGTCCCTGAATCCGTTCATGTTTAATAGGTTTCGGAGAATCTCCATCCCCGTTCTCGTCGGGGGACTATCCCCCATACCCGTCCCGAATCCCCGGAATTTTTTTGCATAAAAAATATTTATCATATATTTTAACATTAAGTTTCATATTAAATTATCATTCAACACATCCAAATTAACTATAAAGTTCAACTCAACTATTCAAAATCTCATTAATATGAAATTCCAGAGAAGATTAGGAAGAATTAGGAGAGGGAGGTTAACTTAGGGTTAAACATAAATATTATAATTATATATATATTTATTTAAATATAAACATATACATTTTCGGGTCGGGTTCGGGAATGGCACTACTACAAAAAGTGTAAAAGACGACTAGGAAAAAACGACGGTCTAAGTAAAAATCGTCGTGGTTTTTCAAAAGACGACGGTTCTAAAAAAACCGCCGTGTAATACCACCTTAGACACCTAAAAAATGGAGATTCAAATGGCTGTTCAAAAACAACGACGTACCTAATTAAACAACTGACGTCTATTTGAAACAGGATTTCCGCAGTGTAAAATCAAAGCTAACAAAGAACGGCAGAAGTTATGAATCGACCAACGTAGAAAGTAAAGACGACGATTTCAAAAAAAGCCGCCGTATTTACTCAGAAAATAACACGACCATGTTTTCGTATAAGACGCCGTATAATTATAAATAAATCCACGGCGGTAAAATACAAAGTATCGCCGTATTAAATTAATGTACAACGACGTCAAAGATAAATATATCGACGTCATTATCCTATAGTTCTACGATGTTATCTTTAAAGAATACCATGTTGGGTTTTTAATTTAACGACGTATTATAAAATTTAACGTCGTATTTATTCACTTTATACGTCGTACCTTTAATTTAAATCGTCATCTTTACATATAATAGACGACCTTTTTAAAAAAAAACCGTCGTCTTTACTTCATAAAAACAGTGGAAGCAGAATGGACGTAGCGGGAATTTGCAATTTTGTCGTCCGAGCTTTGATTGAGGTCCATGATACCTTTTTGAAAAGGGAATGAAGCCAGGAATCAGACTCAGTGCTTTGCGCTGATGTATGGTGGTTTTTGGCCATTTGAGGTAGTTTAGCCTTCCAAAAACGCATTAAAAAAAAGCGTCGTCTATTACTTTCAACTCTTTAAATGCGTTTTTGGAAGGTTAAACGACCTCAAATGGCCAAAAACCACCATATATCAGTGCAAAGCACTGAGTTTGATTCATGGCTTCATTCCCTTTTCAGAAAGGGGTCATAGACCTCAATCAGAGCTCGGACGACAAAATTACAAATTCCCGCTACGTCCTTTCTGCTTCCATTGTTTTTATGAAGTGAAGACGACGGTTTTTTTAAAAAAAGCGTCGTCTTTTAAAACACGCTAAAAATGGCCGCTTAAGTGATTTCCCGCTCGATAAATTTTCAAATTTTCACCCATATTTGAAAACCTTATCTCTCATTAACAAGCGTCGTCTTTTAAAACACGCTAAAAAAAAGGCTACTTAAGTGAATTCGCGCTCGACAAATTTTCAGATTTTCCCCCCTCTCTGAAACCCTTATCTCTCCCTCCTCCTGCACTCTCTAAAACACCCCCATGAAACTCTCTAAAATACCCTTCTATATCTTGCTAGTGAATTCTGGATTAGTCTCTTTGCGTTTCTGGTATGTTCTTTGTCTCCCTAATTTCAGATTTTGTCTCTCTTGATTTGTCTGATTTGTTTACATATTTTTTTATATTTCTGGTTCCTTTTGCAGGTTCTCGATGGTCTTTTTTATGCTCATTTTACAAGTTTTCTATGGAAATATGGACCAATGGTAAAATTTCTCTTCCACCTAATTTTTTATGTTTATAATCTTAGCTTTTTTTCTCTCTTTGTCATTTTGATTTATTTACAGGGATGATGGAGGAGACTTCAGTTGTGCATCATTTGTATGTTTGGATGAGGAATGCTTGGATTAGGAGTACTTCGCTCTTGTTTGGAATTATGTTTGTTGTAGAATAAAGATTTGTTAACTATGTAATAACTATTGAATCTTCAAGTTTTATGAAAGAAACTATTTGTGTATATATTCATTAATAAAGCATTATGGTTGGTTTTCTAGTTAAAATCGTTGTATAGCATCATAGGAAATCAAAAAGAACTAAAATGTAGCAGTTTGGAAACTTATTAGACGACGGTTTTTATAATAAATCATGGTCTTTACAGATAATTAACGACGGTTTTTATAAAAAAGTGTCGTCTATTATAGGTAAAGATGACCTTCTTTTAGAAAAGGGTCATCTATTTTATATAAAGACGACGGTTTTTTTTAAAAACCGTCGTCTTTATAATAATCCACGACGGTTTTTATAATAAAATCGTCATCTTTACATACAATACACGACGGTTTTATTAAAAAATCGTCATCTTTACAAACAATACACGACGGTTTCTTTAAAAAAAAGTCGTATTTCCTCCTATAATGAACGATCTTTACCTCTAAACAACGACGATTTTGTTTAAAAACCGTCGTCTTTATTGATAAACAACGACGGTGAAAAGCCGTCGTAGTTTGTTAGGGAAAAGATGACGGTGGATTCCACGACCATTGAAAAATCGAATACACGACGGTGATTTACCGTCGTCTTTTTGCTTTTTTGTAGTAGTATGGGGACGCCAATACCATCCCCTCCCCATACCCATCGGGAATTTTTCAAGTTCGGGGATCCCCGTACCCGATACCCGTTTGGCCCTGAAATCTCCCCCCATTAAGGTCGAGGACCTGCCCCCGCGGGGATTTTTGCCATCCCTAGATGGAGCGATACTTGTTTTTAGTTAAAAGGAGTGGAGAGAGGAAATGTATATGCAATTTAAACTATCGCTCTTGTATTTAAAAAAATATATATCTTTAGGGGTGGGCATGGGTTGGGTCAATTTTGGTCCTAACCCGTAACTCAACCTGATATATCGGTTTATGATTTTTTGGATCCAAAACTCGCTCATTATTAGGCCAACCCGACCCTCTAATGATCAAGTTGAGTGGTTGGGCTATTGAGTAGTTTAGTTAAGTTGACCCGAAATTGTGCTCACCCCTACTCTAAACCTTTTTCCTTTCGGGTCCATTTTGAGTCTAAGTTTTATTATAATAAAGACTAATAAAAAAAAACTTTATAAAGTTGGTTTATTTAGAAAAAAATAAAATAAAAGAAATAGAAGGCACTTGTACGAAATATTATGTGCCTTTAGGCCACTTCCAGCAGCCCCTGATGGCTCGGGCTGGGGGAGGGAGGGGGGGAAGAGCCCAAAACCACTTTCTAGCAACAAAAGCTGGCCCGGGCAGGGTGGGGTCCATGAGCCTGGGCTGGTTCGAAGGCGGGGGAGCCTGAGCGCGAGCCCGAAGGTGCGGTTGACGTCATTACTGATGCCAGTGTTAAAAAAAATTCAAACGCGCGCGTCAGCTTTTCCCCCAACGGCTCTCTGCGACGTGGCACACTCTGGTCCTTCCGATTTCATCTTGTCATCCAATCCAACGGCCTGGAATTTTTCAAGGCAAAAAATTATGAAAAAAAATCGTAAATTTTTTTTAAAAAACCCAAAAAAATACTGAAATTTTTTTTTCTATAAATACCAATACCTACTGTTCAATTTTAACAACAAATTCTCATACATCTTCTCCTTCTCCAACTATTATTCACTTTCTACTCAATATTTTCTTCACTTTCTACTCTAAATTGTTTTCACTTTCAAGTTTAATTTTTCTCTGTCATTATGGCTTTTTCTCAAGAAACCGGAGGGGCATGGAGCATCATGGAATATGTCTTGTTGTGTGAGTGTTGGGTCCAAATTAGTCATGATCCCATATCGGGTAATGAGATGAAATTCAGTCAAATGTGGAAAAAACTAACCACAACCAAAGCATTAAAAATATAAAAACAAACAAACCACAACCAAAGCATTAAAAATATAAAAACAAACAAACCACAACCAAAGCATTAAAAATATAAAAACAAACAAACCCCAACCAAAGCATAAAAAAACCAAACATAAAACATAAACATTAAAATCTTAAAAATGTTCTTCACTTCACTTCATTCACCGTCATTGCCTTTCACCGCCCATAAATGCTCCATTAAGTCAACTTGACGGCATTCATGAATATACGAAGATTGCATCTCCGTATATCGATCAATTATACGATTCCTAAAAAGACCATCTCTAACCAACGGTTCATGCTCCACTGGTCCTCCATTTGGCCCTATGGGTTTTTCATAAATTCGGGTCAAGACCATGTTCATGGGATCCGATTCGTACACTTCTTCAGCTTCGTAATCATACTCATCCTCCACAATCATGTTATGAAGGATGATGCATGTCATCATTATGCTCCTCAACACCTCCTCATCAAACATATGCGCCGCACCCCTAATGATCGCACACCGAGCTTGGAGGATACCAAAGCACCTCTCCACATCCTTTCTATACCCTCTTGATATGTAGCAAATAATTTTTGCTTCTGGGTTCGGGGATGCGGAAGTGATTTCATAAATGTTGTTCACCTCGGGTAGATGCCATCAGCTAGATAATACCCAGTTTGGTAGACGGTATTATTTAGGGGTGGCATTTTAGACCGAAAAACAGCAAAACCGCAAAAACCAACCGATAAATTACCGCAATCGCGGTAAACCGAACCGCAATCGCGGTATTAAGAACCGAACCGCATTTGCGGTTGCGGTATTCGATATTCAAATATCGCGGTTACCGCAAACCGCAAAGTATATGACAACTTGTAAGTAATTCATTTATTTATGCTAATGTTATTTATGTTTCTTCTTATAATAAAATGTACTAAACTATGTTGTTTTATTTGTAGATAGCATTGGTGCTCAAACAACACAACGGGATTCTTCAAATTCACTCACCACCAACACTTGAGTTTGTAACTTTAGTGTGTAACATTGGTGCATTGCATGTTCCTTTTATATTGTAACTTTAATTAACTTTGAATTGGATTTTTCTTTTTGGTTGTAACTTTAATTCATTTTACTTTGCATTTTGCTTTTGGTTTGTAACTTTAAAGGATTTGGAATTGGAATGCTTGAGAAGTTTAACTTTAATTGGAATGCTTTGAATTGTAACTTTAATTTTCTTTAGGTTGTGAATTTATAATATGCTTGAGGAGATTGTGAATTTATAATATGCTTGAGGAGATTGTAAATTTATAATATGCTTGAAAAGTTGAGGTTGTGTATTTATTTATTTAGGTTGTGAATTTATATTTTTGTGAATGCTTGAGAACTTGCGGTTTTAAACCGCTAATTCGCGGTAACCGACCGCAATTTGCGGTTTACCACAATGCAGTTTACCGCAAATTGCGGTCGGTTCGCGGTTTGAAAAATCACCAAACCGCAAATAGTCGGTCGGTTCGCGGTTTAGGCAAAAATTCGCGGTTACCGAACCGCAACCACCCCTAGTATTATTGACTTCATATGTGATTTTCGGGGCTTCTCCTCTCAAAACATCATTGAACACCGGGGATTGACCTAGGACGTTCAAGTCATTTTGAGATCCAGCAACTCCGAAGAAGGCGTGCCAAACCCATGTATCGAAACCTGCAACGGCTTCAAGGATGATGTTTTTTTGGCCTTTCCGATTTCCGTAATCACCCTGCCAAGCAGTTGGGCAATTCTTCCATTGCCAGTGCATGTAGTCAATGTTACCAATCATTCCTTGAAATCCTCTCCGTTCGGCTTTCTGTAGAAGTCGTTGCAGGTCTCTGGGCGTGGGTCGGCGTAGGTAGTCCTTGGTGTACAGAGTTTCGACTGCATCACAAAATCTAACCAAACTCTCCAAGGCAGTGGACTTCCCCATCCGGGCAATCTCATCCACCTGATCAGCAGATGCACCATACGCCAACATTCGTATAACAGCTGTGAACTTTTGTTCGGGAAGTAGTCCCAAAACACCAGCACAATTTCTCTTTTGAACAAAGTATTCATCATAATTGCAAATATCATGCATGATTTTATTGAACAAATGTTGCATTCTATACCGCCCTCGAAAATGAACGTCATAGTACAAAGATATTGGGATAAAATAATTTTTCATAAGATTCTTACCCCGAGAATGCCTATGTCTGTCAACATTTGGGGCACGACCTTCATGTGAACCACGAATGCTCTGGTTTTCTTCATCAAGCAAAGCCACAGCCATGACAAGTTGCTGATCTAGATCTCTCTGCGCTCTTTTGCTTGTAGCTCGTCTATGCTTTCTTTCTTTGATTTCTCGCTCTTGCCTCTCCAAGACCTCCTCTATGTCTGACATTGTGAATGGAATATGAAATAAGAAATCTGAAATCTGAGAAATGAAATTTTTGAGAAGATGTAGTGCGAGAGGTTTGTGAGTTGAGCCTTAGTTTTATAGAAAAATTTAGGTCGATAGACATGACACGTGGCGCAATTTTATAAGGTGAAAATCTTATCCGAAATTTGAAATTCAAATGAAATGTATCTGAAATGTGAAATTCAAATGAAAAGTTGAAATTCAAATGAAATTTATCTGAAATTTGAAATTCAGATGACACGTGGCGCAATTTTATAGGGTGAAAATCTTATCCTAAATTTGAAACTCGGATGAAATTTATCTGAAATTGAAATTCAAATGAAAAGTTGAAATTCAAATTAAATTTATCTGAAATTTGAAATTAAGATGAAATTTATATGAAATTGAAAATTTGAAATTTATTTGAAAGTTGAAACAAAAATTTATCTGAAATTTGAAACCGAAAATCTTATCTGAATATTTTATCAGAAAATCGCATTCGAAAATATTGTCCAAATTAATTGTTTAGGTAAACAAATTTGTGAAAAAAACAAAAAATTGAATAGTACCCCCTTGCCATGGCAACTGTTGGAAGTGCAACTTACTTTTTGCAAAGGCAAACGCTATTCCTGTGAATAGTATCAGCCCTAGCCCTCCCCTTGCCATGGCAACATTCTCACTGCTGGAAATGCCCTTAGATGTGGCATCAAGATTTGGTCGCATCACATTCAATGGCCAAAAATTAGCTGCAACATTTGTAGGTCCAAAAATATGGAGACACAAATTTGTGTTTGTATATATACATCCTTCTCTAATTCATCTATCCCTTGGTTCCAAAACTTAGATTATTTTATTTGAATTCGAAAGTACTAGCTATAAGTCTCCAAATAATTTTTTTTTTTGTAGAATTTAAATTCTAGATGTTTCCCTTACAAAAATGAAATACCATATGAAGCCTTTTTTTTTTCTTTCTTTTTTTCTCTCTCTTGGGGGTACAATGGGGGCCAAGGGCCAAAAAGAAAGCAAAACTCACCCCTTATATTTGAAAGACAACTCAGAGATGGTGATATAATGAGCCCCATTCTAAAATCCAATATCACTATTGTTTTCATGTTTGCTCCAAAATCCAAAAACAAAGTCCAATTCGTGGAAAGAAGAAAAAAAGGAGTGACAGAGAAGAAGGTGGAGAACCACCACTTATTAGTGCATGAGTGGAATGGATCAATGGGTATGGATGAGTGGGAGACAGCTTATCTGCTGATAAGATGGTTTGAATAAGACCCATATTTCTCATAAATGGTTGATTTGATAAGTCATTCACATACACAGTGTAATATGGACCTATCCTTATCAAAATATTTTATTTGATTTTTCCTTTAGGCTGAAATCAGGTTCTCCTTATATTAATCTTCATAAGCATTTCTGCATATGCATTTTTTTTTATATACCAAATATTTAAAGTATATAAGTATAGTTCATGAATACGTACGTATATAATACATGGATGACGTATGCGTATATTTGTAGAGATATATACATGCCCACTTGCCATTTCCACTTCTGAATTACTACTGATATAAACAAGTGAAACATACAATTAAATATGGGAGAGAGAGAGAGAGAGAGAGAGAGAGGAGAGAGAGAGAGAGAGAGAGGAGAGAGAGAGAATTTGACTTCTATATAGGTAGCAACAATGAAATTTCACATTTGTTCATGATGAAAAATTACATTCCAAACTACTGGTGCTTTGACAGCCTAAAAGGATCAAAAGTAAGATTCAGGAGATTAAGGATTTAAGAAAAGAAAAATAATCTCCTAGACAGTTAATTAATATTAACACCAAAGAGCCTAAATCCTTTTTGGTCAGCCATGGATGCCTTGTGATCTTCACTATACTTACATTCACCTTGCTGAAACTTGTAGCTGCTACTTCCCCCCAAATTCAGTTCCAATTTGACCTGCAAATCCTCACACTCATGCTTATTGATCTCCTCCTCAAGCAAACATGGTCTCTTGCTGTCACCCTCACTATGCATCACATCAATTAACCAAAATGTAGCACCTTCTCTGTCTTCCTCTCTCAATTGATCATCATTCTCACATGTATAAAATGTGATCACATCATTTGCCTTCAAATTGTTTTCCTTCACAAACCTATTCCAACCCCTTGTGAACACAAAGCTTTGGCTACTCTTCCAATAGCAATACCTGAACTTCCACACCCTCATGAGCTTGTCATAGAAAACCAGCTCAATGTCATCAACCCCATTTTCTTCCACATTCTCACAAATACAAGGGAAATACTCAACAGCATATTTCTTGGGAATTACAAGCCTATTGAGCTTGCCCACATCACTTGGTGTCAATTCTTTTTGGAAGAGTTGCCTAGACAATATTTTCCCATCACCATGCACCCTAATTGAGTTGTTACCCTTGCCCATTTCCTTAGTTTGTGATTGTTTTTGTGACCTTATAAATGCATCAAATTTGGATGGATAGGAACCATCCCTAATCATTTTTATTATTGCATCTGTTGTGTAATGGTTTTGAAAATCAGGCTCTTGAATGGTGAAATTGGTCCATGGAAAATTTCTATGCAAATCTTTACCATTTCGAAGCTTGATTGCCGCGCTATCATAAGCCATGGCAGCTTCCTTCTCGGACTTGAAGGTGCCAAGCCAAATTCTTTGGTGGTTTGCATATATTTGTGCACCCCAGTGACCATTTTGTTGTGGCACAACCCCTTTAAATTTTGCAAATGAGACATCATTGTCAAGTCTCGCACGCTTATTTGGATGAAGCAGTCCAAAATCGTTCTCGTTTGAATCAGAAGTTTCGGGAGCTACATTTCTTTGGACGCTTGAAATCATGCTTGATGCTGCATCTTCTTCCATTGTGAATCTCAAGGGCAAAGACAAGCACAATATTGGCATGGAGATGTGAAGACTAATTGATCAACTGATGCTAAAAAAATGCAAGGCGATCCTCATGATGGGGTTTCAAGAAAAGCATGATGAGAAAAGGTTTTAGGTTTAGCATTGCACAGATCATAATATTGGTTCTGAGAGAGAGAGAGAGAGAGAGAGAGAGAGAGAGAGAGATTGATCTGCAATCAGAGATGTGCATGATGTTGTATGAACATGGGTGGGTTTTTATTTGAAAGGCTGAGAGTTGAAAATATTAAACTGAATTAGGTTAAGTAAACAACAAATTATTAAGCACCATATAATTCTAGAAAGAAGTAACAAAATTTTCCAAGTGAAAAATCAAGTCAAATATATTTGAACAAATTTGAAGCGGCCGGATTTATCTTAATTTAGGCAAATTAATTAGGTGTCACATTCTGAAACTAAATAACCCATTTTGTTTATAGCATATAGTTGACTACAAGTTACAAGTACGTACGTAGGTGTTTCAATTCTTATTATGGGCTGGCGTTATCTACATCAGAGATGTCCTAACTTTCAATCAGTCACTAGAAGTTTCTGATGTGTCACAATTTATGTGCTAATTATAGAGGAAACTGATGTGTCAGATACTGTTCATATGTACAGCTTGGCTCTTATAAAACAAACACGCAAGCAAATGCAAGATTTTTGTTCCACTTTGGATACATACAAGTTATTTTTTTTATTAAAAAAAAATTCAGAGAATTTCCCAATTATGTTAGAGGGCTTTACGTCAACAAGACTGCTTGTATTTAGCGGAAATTTTTTGAGTGTTGCATAGTATTATTAATCCACATATGTTAAAATACCGGTAGATAACAAAGTTGATATTTCTTGGACTTTGTTAGTAAAATCATGCCGCTGAAAAATATGTATGTTATCATATAATATTAGTAATTCCGAATGACGGTATGACTGTCATATTGAAAATTTCTCCATTTTCGTTAATAAAACTGCAATAGGAATATGACACGTGATACACATAATTTTTGTCCTGTAAGATAAAGATAAACAACTTAAAATTAGGGAGCATTGAGCTATAACCTGGTCTAAGTAAGCCTCGTGCAAAATAAAGAAACCATTTCTTAGCTCACTGTAACTAACTTTTACCTTTATGAGGATACATAGAGAAGATTTATTCCAAGGCATTAATTTACAAATAAACGACAATAATTAAGCTGACATGAACTGAAATATCCTAACGATTGTAACTACAAAATAAGAGATAGAACCATTGGTTAGGTTCTAATTCTGTCTGGACTATATGGTTTAAGAAAATGAAACAGTAAGGTACATCCATAGTCAAACCTAGGACCCAACCCTCCCAATGCCACTTCATTCTTGGTAGTCGTTATACCTTTCAGGATCAGGAGCTTCTTAATTAACAAATCTAATCAACCTTTAAATATATATATATATATATAATTAGGAACTTATATCCGTACTTATTACTATACTAGCAGCCAGTAAGTACAGTTGTACAGGTTGAAAAAGCGTTGGAGCTTTATCCGGATAAAAATTAATATATCAGAAGCCTGTAATTTAGAGCCATTCCAGCGGTGAAGCCCAGTCCGAGGCTGGGGGAAAAAAACAAAAAAATGGTGTTCCAGCGGACATCCCAGGCCCGGGAGAGGTGTGGGATCCACCAACCCTGGCTGGCCCGAAGGCAGCTTCTGCCTGAGGTCCAAAACGAGGGGGGTTACTGTAGTGCTACAGTATTGCTATAGTACCCCCCGCTACAGTCTCTCGCTGATTGGATTTTTTTCCCTGTTGCCACGTGGCGTCGTCTGGGCTCTCCGATCTGATTTTTTCATCCAATCCAACGGCAGCCAATTTTTTTGCAATAAAATACTGGAAAAAATTCGGAATTTTTTTTTAAAAATACCCAAAAATTAATGATTTTTTTTTTCTATAAATACCAGCCACTTTTTTTTTTAAAATTTATTTGAGATTTGAAATTGAAAATTTTATCCGATTATGATATATGAATAGTATTGACACGTAGGAACCCGAAAATCTTATCCGAAAATATTATCCAAATTAATTATTGTGGTAAAAAAAAGTTGTGAAAAAAATATAAAAAAATGAATAGTAATTGCCCTTTGCCATGGCAACGGGTGGAAACGGAAAATACTATTTGCAAGGGCAACTACTATTCACATGAATAGTGGCTGCCCTAGCTCCCCCATTGCCATGGCTAAGAGCATTGGCAGCAGTAGCCTCTTGCCATGGCAAGGGCTGCCCTAGGGCAGCCACTATTCACGTGAATAGTGGCTGCCTTAGAGCATTGGCAGCAAGGAGCCCAAGGGGAGGGTTGGGGGGGGGGGGGGGGGAACCCAAAAAGTGGTTTCCAGCAACAACAGGCTGCCAGGGCAAGCAGTGGAGCCCACAAACCTGGGCTGGCCCGAGGGGGAGGTTGGCCCGAGCTCCAGCCCGCGGGCTGTGCTGACGTCATAGCGCTGACGTCACGATGACGTCAGTGTGGGGTTTAAATTTTTTTAACTCTGGCGCGTGCAATGCACGCGCCAACTTTAAAAAAAATATACGCGCCGCTACAGTGCCAGACCAATGGCTCTCTTCCACGTGTCGTCTGCTGGGCCATCCGATCAGCTTTTTAAACATATCCGACGGCAGCCATTTTTTCGCGAATAAAAAAATCAGAAAAAGCAAGCCCCAACGGCTTTGTGCCACGTGGAAGCTTCTGGACTTTCCGATTTTTTTTTCCAGCCATCCAACGGCAGGGAATTTTTTGCCCAATAAAAAAAATGAAAAAAAAGGGGAAAAATTTGAAAAAAAATACTGAAATTGTTTTCTATAAATACCAACCAATGCTCTTCACTTTTAACACCAACAACCAATATATTTGTAATAAAAAATTGAAAAAACCAAAAAATTACTTCTTTTTTTTCTCTCTATACCTTATTTTCATTTTCAACATGTAAGTAAATGTCTTTGTCCTTTTACTTTTATTTATTTGTATATTACTCCATTTACTTAAGTTTACAATGTAAATAAGGAAGTACCCCCCATTTGGATTCAAATAAAAATACTAGAAAATCAAATTCCCACCAAATCAAAATATGAAAAATTGGTTTTAGTGCAAAATACGATTTAGGCTAAAAATGATGGCTCATTAAGTCAATATATACTTTATATTAAAATCCCATAAAATCAAGTTTTCTTATTTGATGTGTAAGGAATAAAAGCCGCCAAAAATTTTCTTGAGAAAATGATTATTTCGAAAAACCATTTTTCATACTTAGTCAATATTGCACCTCCGCTAAAAATCTTGAGAAAATGATTTTTCATACGTAGGAACCCAAAAATCTTATCCGAAAATATTATCCAAATTAATTATTTAAGTAAACAAAGTTGTGAAAAAAACAAAAAAATGAATAGAGATGATGTCAGCACAGCCCGTGGGCTGGAGCTCGGGCCAACCTCCCCCTCGGGCCAGCCCAGGTTTGTGGGCTCCACTGCTTGCCCTGGCAGCCTGTTGTTGCTGGAAACCACTTTTTGGGTTTTTCCCCCCCCAACCCTCCCCTTGGGCTCCTTGCTGCCAATGCTCTAAGGGCAAATGGATGGAGTTGCTCTTAGACTATTGCTTTTATTTTAAAAAAATTATATAAATAAATAGCACTAATTAAAACCTGTATTTTGAACTTTAATTGATGAAATATACAATGCATATATATACACACATAATATACTGCAAAACAGGAATATTTTAATGTGTACTTATTTTCCTTGACATGATTTATATATCTTGGACATAACTTTTCAAAAAGTATATTATATATTTTTGAGATCATGATTCATTACATTATGGAAAAACTATTTATTTTCTTGCATGTCAAATAGTATTAAAATAACGACTGTTGCTTTTTTCTTTTTTCTTTTGGTAATACTGTTTGACAACTGCTCATTATGCTCAGTGATGAATTTACAGACATTTAACCTGAATAAAAAATTAAACATGAATAAAAACTACTGAAATTGAGGAGAGACTATCATCATCATCATATATATATACATAGGACATTTTCACAGGGGCAATCAAATGCCATTCATGGAAGAAACGACCTAGTTTGTGGTGCAGACTCTTCTAAGCTGACCTTTCCTTCTCCCTATTCCACCAATATTTTTCTTTTCAGTTTTTATCTTGTAAATTTGATTGATAACAAGTATAAAGTAAGTTTGACTATTAATTTCCCCCCCATTACTCTCCCCTAGCTATATATATATTGAACTCTCACAACCAACTCTTGTCATATTTTCTTCAATTGGTTCCATTTCTATAACTATTCCATCTTAATACTTCTTCAACCTCATTACCTTTGAAGTAAGTTCTTGTTGCTTTCTTTATCAGTTATCTATGGCTTAGATTGATACATAATATATATATGGTTTCAACAGTTCCACCATGCTAGCAAATTTGTTTATTCTGATTCAACTCTCTTTCATTTCCATTGATATATATTTTGCAGAAGGAACCTTCAATGGCCAGTTCTGTGGATTTACTCAACTTTACTAACGAGGCTGCGCGAAAGGTCAGTGAAGTACTGAAATCAAGTAAAATATATTGTTTCAGATGATAATGATTCTGTAAAGTCGTTATATGGATTTTGATTGATCTGCAAACTGTTAGATATAGCATCCATGAATCAGAAATAGTTACTTATTATTTTCATTTTGATCCACCAAAAAAAAAAAAAAAACTAGCAGCAGGTGAGAGAAGACAACAGATGCACCGGAGAATCAGAAACTGCGAACCGAAACTTATATGAAGTCGAACAGAAGGTGATAGCTGGTAAAAGTAAGGCATCCCTTATTAGAAAGAGCACAGGAGGGTGGAAATTTGCAAGCCTCTTACTAGGTACCAATAATGAATGATAATCACTTTCTTAATTTCATTCTTTTAATATATTTATGATGTTCTTGTTGGTCTTGTCTTGTGCAGTGAATCAAGGGCTAGCAACTCTAGCTTTCTTTGGTGTTGGTGTGAACTTGGTTTTGTTTTTAACCAGAGTTCTTGATCAAGAGAATGCCGTTGCCGCCAACAGTGTCAGCAAGTGGACTGGAACTGTTTATTTGTGCTCCTTAATTGGTGCATTTCTCAGTGATTCGTACTGGGGTCGTTACTTAACCTGCGCAATCTTTCAGCTCATCTTCGTAGTGGTAATTAATTTATTATTATTTATTATTGTAAAGTATATATATATATTCTTTGAAGTGAATGAAAATTGATGTTGCTTTAAATTAAATATCAGGGCTTGGTGCTGTTATCTCTTTCATCTTGGCTCTTCTTGTTCCACCCTTCTGGTTGTGGTGATGGAGAAATAGTGTGCATGCCTGCATCCCCAGTAGGTGTTGCTATCTTTTACTTTTCCATATATTTGGTTGCATTTGGATATGGCGGGTACCAGCCAACTATAGCAACCTTTGGAGCTGACCAATTTGATGAGGCAAATCCTAAAGAGGGAGCTTCAAAAGCAGTTTTCTTTTGCTATTTCTACTTTGCACTCAATGTTGGGTCTCTTTTCTCAAACACCATATTGGTCTATTATGAGGATACTGGCAAATGGACTCTGGGGTTTGTGGTGTCATTGGGGTCTGCTATCATAGCCCTTTTGTCCTTTTTGTTAGGGACACCAGGGTATAGGTACCTAAAACCATGTGGCAACCCTTTGCCACGTGTCGCTCAGGTATTCGTTGCTGCAGCTAGGAAATGGGATATTGTTCCAGTAAACTCGGATGACCTGTATGAGGTTGAAGGACCAGACTCTGCAATCAAAGGGAGTAGAAAGATTTACCACAGCAATGAGATTGAGTAAGTATCAGACTTTTCATCTGTACAAACTTTACAGTAAAAAGTCTTTCAAATCATACCATGTACTACAAATTACTCAATACATAGTAAATAAATAAGACAACATATAGAAATTTTCGAGATCCACATAGCACTTGTCTAAAGTACTTAAACTAAATTGGTTCTTAATTTGATCAGGTTTTTGGACAAGGCAGCAACAATCACTGAGGGTGATCTGTGTGGCCCTAAGAATCCATGGAGGCTCTGCACCGTAACTCAAGTCGAGGAAGCCAAATGCGTCCTGAAAATGCTACCCATTTGGCTTTGCACTATAATTTACTCTGTGGTCTTCACACAAATGGCTTCCCTTTTTGTAGAGCAAGGGGATGTGATGAAATCCAACTTTGGAAATTTTCACCTCCCAGCTGCTAGCATGTCTGCTTTTGATATATGCAGTGTCCTCATCTGCACTGGAATTTATCGCCAAGTGCTTGTGCCTTTAGCTGGAAAGCTGAGTGGGAACACCAAAGGGATATCCGAGCTTAAGCGCATGGGGATAGGGCTCGTTATTGGCATGCTGGCAATGGTCGCAGCTGGTGCCACAGAGATTGCAAGGCTCAAGCATGTGCTGCCTGGTGAGAAAATAAGCTCTCTGAACATATTTTGGCAAATTCCACAGTATGTTCTTGTTGGTGCTTCTGAGGTTTTTATGTACGTTGGTCAACTTGAATTCTTCAATGGACAAGCCCCCGATGGGATAAAAAGCTTCGGAAGTTCACTCTGCATGGCTTCAATGTCGCTTGGGAATTACGCGAGCAGCTTTCTGGTTAACATGGTAATGGGAATTACAGCTAGAGGTAAAGACCCTGGTTGGATCCCAGATGATCTGAACACAGGTCACTTGGACAGATTCTACTTCCTAATTGCAGCATTAACAGCTTTCGACTTTGTGATTTACGTGTTTTGTGCTAAGTGGTACAAGTCCATTAACCTTGAGGGCTCTGAGAAGGAAATTCAGATCATTGAAATTCAACAAGATGTGGTGCTCAGAAGAGTTTAGGCATCTTAATTAGTACTTGGCATAAGTTTAAGAAATAATCTTTGCGTACTGCAGAAGAGGAGAGAGCATGACCTCTTATATATTGCAGAAGAGAAATGATTGCTTTCCTAAACAGTGTAACATGCTTTTGCCAAGTTAAGAAGGTTAAGTAATAAATAAGTTTGTTTAGGCTGGCCGCTTTGGCTTGCATTGTAAGTTTCAAACATTTTGGTAGAGCTAATGGAATCAGTGGATATTTTGGTAAATTACCATGTACTGCTTTTGAATTCTTGGAAAGTGATTGCAGCTTTGGAGATTCCTTCTAGGGAGGAAAGTGATAGAACTTACAGATTGGTCATCATGAAAATGGTAATTCTCAGGATGCATGATTCATATATGTCTGCTCTGCAGTGATACTGCTAAGTGGGCACTATGAAAATGGACCAAAACATGTACGCATGTATTAAAAACGTTGTTGAATGAAATTTTGTATGTGAAGTGAAGCAATAGGACAAATTATCCGTTTGGAAGACTAAGACCTCACCACACAGCCCGTCTTACCAAAGTTGAGGTTTCAAAGTTAGAGTCAACCACTCTTGGAACCTGAAAAACCCACACACACACACACACACAAAAAAAAACTCACATTGACTGTCAAGGAATGATAACATGTCGATACGTTTTGTTGGCGATAATGATATCGACACCTTATCTATGCATACCAACAGTCCGCTAGAGAATTCTATACAGACATATATATATATATTGTAGCTGGCTTCTCCCATGTTTATCTGTGTTTTCACATAAAGTGGGGAACTTCAGCATTGGATTCTGTACTGACAAGATAAAAGGGTCATCTTCTGGAAAACTGAACTGTAAAGATTAAGACTTCGTGAAAATTCTATCATTCTCTTTTCCTATGTATAGAGATGATGTGACACTACTATAACATATTAATATGGTTGTCTTAATTTCTAGCTATAATAAGAGCCCTATAATGGAGAGAGTGATTATATATATGAAGTTGATAGATAGATCTGTGGACATACGCTAAATACTACTGTGAATTTGGACGCAGTGACACCATTGCCACACACTATAAGCTTAGCTTAGGCTAGGACTCCTGTGGTTGCACCAATTTTAACTGTCCATCTCCTACTTTCTACTATCACCCTAGCCTAGCCATAGGATATGAATATTGTGCTAGCTACCTAGACGTGACTCTCAAGCTAATGCCTGAAAAAGCAGAGAGTATGTGAAAGCTTCTGGAATGTCACATTAATTAGCAAAGCTTGCCTTAAGTTGCCATATGGGAAGGAAATGAAAAAACTAGTGAAAGTTCACCATCTATTATTACACTTTAACAATTACTTTGTCGATATGTAATCACTGGCCCATATTGTGAGAAATTATTGTATGGTACTGAAATACAGTCACGTGGTATAATCTGTACACGTATCATAATATAAGTGAATTAGTTATACCACGTCATCATACTCCTATAGTACACTATAATTACTCCCCTGTTTTAGGTCGTAGACTCCTTTCAAATCAACTATCCCAAATTTATGGAGGTCTACACGAATTTTTAATTTTTTTTTTCAAAAGGCCTGTAGGAAATTCTAAAGAACCCCATATCAAGGAATTTTCAGTCTCATTAATTTAGAAGCCCATTAATTTTTTGTTGGTAAAATAAGCCCATTAAATGAAATTGGTAGCCCAATCCAATAATTGGAAGCCGTAGACGCATCCCATCTCATCATCCGAGATTCGGATTCGGATTCCCAACAAAAGATGATTAAACGATAACGTCACACGGGGCGCACGTGACCCCCACCCCTCTATCACCGTCTCACAGACGACAGACCACAGTCGTGGTAGTAAGATAATTGCCAAAAAAAAATCTGTCTATTTAAAAAAAATATATATTTATCAACCCCATTTAAATTGCAATTTCAAGTCCGCCCTTCCCTTTCCCCTCTTTCGTGAACCCTAGACAGTTCAATCTCTCCTCCTCTTTCTCCCTCTCCTTCTATCTCCTAGGGTTTTTATTTTTTTTGTTCTTTTACTTTTTCGCGGTTTCTGCCTCGCACGCTTCTCTCTCCTTGTGCTGTAATGGACTTTGGAGGTGGGCGCAAGAGAGGCAGGCCCGAAGCTGCCTCCTTTAATGGCAATGGCGGCTTCAAGAAATCCAAACCAGGTTCGTCTTCACATTACTTTCAACCAGGCTCACCTGTTTTGTTTTGTTTTTTTTTATATTGTTGTACCACGCGCAGACATGTATGACATATGTATGTGTAAGTTCGATGCATTGAAGCTAGGGTTGGTGCTTGTTCTGCTTTTGTGCATTTAGCTTTGCTTTTTACTTGGTTGGAGTACTTTTGGAAGTGGAAGAAGAAATTAATTTGATGAAAATCTTAAATTAAGTGTGGAAAAAGTTTAAGACAGTTTGAATCTCAAGTGTTAAGCTTCCTGGATTAATAGAATGAAGGAAAAGTATTTAAAAAGCATTGAATTTTTAGCTCAAGTTTAAAAAGTATTGAATTTGTAGCTCAGTTTAGTTTGGTACGGAAAATTTAAGAAAACGAAGTTTAATCAGTGATTTTAATTTTTAATTTTTTTAATTAATAAATTGGGCACTTGGGAAGCCAAGTTTATTGCTAGTTTTTTTCTGCGTGAAATGCACATTAAAGGCATTAGCGTTCTTTGTAGTGGAGCTTGATTTAACATGATGTTCTATTTCTTTTCATCACTCCAAACTTGAAAACGAAAGGAAATTTTGTTTTTTGCTGCTATCTCATTTAGGCGTTCATCTCTGTTTGCATACTGGTGATTATAAAGTTTCTTTAAAGGCTTGTGCTCCTTTGTGCCTTCATAAAAATTCTTTGCTGGGTAGATGGAGTGCAATTCAGAGTTGGCTATTGAGTGTTTGCAGGATATGTTTATTCCGTTTGGAGTTTATTAGAACTTAAAAAAAAAAAAACCTATGTATGTAGATAAGTGAGAGATATTATCCACGGCTTTAAATGATTATTTTCTGATGACTGGCAAGGAGAGAAGGAAATGGAGAATCCTAAGTTCTCTTAACTTTCCTGTGAGAATGGAAACTTCAACTTTTTTCTTGAAAGTAATATATTGAAAACCATAATTTTACAATATGATTTAAGTTTTGTTTTTACCTCTTTGTTGGATTAAATAGTACAGGGTTTAGAGGTTTTTCTCTAATCAACAGTATAAGAGGGTTGTTCTTCGACTATTTGGATTCTTCAATGGAATTGGTGTTTTATATATCTTTTATTAGTGATAAAAATGGTAACGTCATGTTGAATATTGTTAAAGTTTTGAGGATTAATAAACCACTGTAAGCATAACTGAGGGAAATTAATTAATGTTCTGCAACAGAAATGGAGTCCTTTACAACTGGTATAGGAAGCAAATCGAAGCCTTGCACAAAGTTTTTCAGGTTCTAATCTTAACCTATCTAAAATGAATACTCTAAATGTAATTTTGCATATTGATAATTTATATAAATTCAAGAAAGAGTTTGTTATCCAGTTTTTGTGAATAAAATATTTGCAATTTGGACTAATGAAATGGGCAGTCAAAGCTGTGATACAGGTTGAACTCTCTGTTCTAATCATGATAACAAAGACTGAACAGATATGGTTGAATGACAACAGCTCGATTAAATACGTACTGGATCCTATGTAATTTAATGTGGTTGTATGGGATGCAGAAGTTTCCTTTATATGGTGTTTATATTTAGCTTCTTTTATATTCTTTGCAACTGAAATCAAAGCAATTGGTCGCTAAGTTTTAAGACAGGTTATTTTATGTTCGGACTATGAAAAAAAAGTAAGTTGAATTGAGAATTCTGATTCATTATGACGTCTTAAGTCATGATCTCTTTCAAAAACTATGGGGAGTCCACTTGCATTTTGTTAAACTCTGTGGGACGTAAAGCTTCTATTTAAACCGTCACTGTTCCTTGATCTCTTTCAAAAAGTTTTAAATTTTTTTCCATTTGTATTTCATTCACTGAATTTGTCCTAAGGTTTGTATAGGATGAGGTCTAAGTCATGTTGGTATCTTTGTATTGTAAGAGAGAGATCTTGTTGTGAATTATGCTGCCTTTCCATCTCAGACTTCACTCATAGAAGCTTGTCTTTGGATGCTTTATTTCTTTTTCATTTCAGTATGAGGTAAGAGTGGTGGTGAAGTAGTTGGCTAATAGAAGTTTGGCCTTGTATTCACCTTCTAAAAGAACATCTCTTCCATTGCTAATGAAGCATTTCTTGCCTGAGTTGGCTCAAGTTAAAAAAATATACATAGTTCCAGACTTTTTAGGATTTTTCATACATTTCATAAGAGAAACCAATTGGCTTTTTTGTTTTGTTATGGGGCAGTGATTCTGGTGAAGAATTTATTCTAAGTTTCGGTTTCCTTTTTCCTATATGTGCTACACAGCCTTGTCTCAGCTGAGTTTATATATAATACGTGCTCATTACCCCATTTCTGATCTGTATGCTTGTTTGTCAGATTCCCTGTAATTTTCTGTCATATTTGTGCTCAGAAGTTTTTGTTTTGTTTCTATACAGCACTTCTGGGTGCCCTTTTGGTGAGGGATGTCATTTCTTGCATTATGTTCCTGGCGGCATCAAAGCAGTGTCTCAGATGACTGGTAGCAACCCAACTCTTCCTCCTCCTCCTAGAAACTCAGCAGCCCCTCCATCATTTCCAGATGGTTCTTCTCCTCCATCTGTCAAGACCCGGTTGTGTAATAAGTACAACACAGTTGAAGGTTGCAAGTTTGGGGATAAATGCCATTTTGCGCATGGTGAGTGGGAGCTTGGGAGGCCCACTGCTCAATCCTATGAAGATCCTCGTGGTGGGGGAGGATATCCAGGCAGGATGGGAGGAGGTCGGATGGAGCCTCCCCCGCAAACTCATGGAGCTGCAGCGAGATTTGGAGCCACTGCCACAGCTAAGATCAGCGTTGATGCTTCACTTGCTGGAGCCATAATTGGGAAAAATGGTGTGAACTCAAAGCAAATATGTCGTGTAACTGGGGCAAAGCTTTCTATAAGGGAGCATGAGTCAGATCCCAAGCTGAGAAACATTGAGCTTGAGGGTACCTTTGATCAAATTAAAGATGCCAGTGCCATGGTTCGTGAGCTTATTGTGAACGTGAGCTCAGCTGCTGGACCTCACATGAGGAACAACCCTGGTATGGCAGCCTCAGCACCAGCAAGCAACTTCAAGACTAAGCTTTGTGAGAACTATACTAAAGGCACATGCACGTTTGGGGATAGGTGCCACTTTGCACATGGACCTGAAGAATTGCGCAGGCAGGGGATGTGATTTCTTTCAATTCCTCTCTCTCCCTCTCTCATGTCCTCTTACCATTCTCTCGTAGGATACGCTTATTACAGCATTAATTTTTGTGTTCGTTGAATTTTCCAAGAGTGCAGTTTCCTTAGTTTTCTAGGGTTTTAATATTTGGAAATTTTTATAGTAGCTTGCCATATTTGATCTCGACTTTGCCACTTTTGTCTTGTGGGATCACTCTGAGGTTTCTTGGTTGAACTAATCTAGCGATTAAGCATAAGTTGCCAGTAGCATGTGAAGTGGCAAATGCTATTCTTGGTTGCTTTATTGTGTTAATTTTGTTTTCGTCAGATTAAAAAAGAAAAAGTAAAAAGAGATGTTAGAGAGTTGTTGTTCAAGTTTTTCTTTTTATCGTTCTTTCATGCTTTATAACTTGCAGTCGAGTGAGCCATTGCCGTACAATAATAAGATTGGGCCAATCGACCCTGCTCTGGTCAACTAGCTTACTAAGAATAAGAGACCCATGAAATGAAATGCAATTGGGGAAATGGATTAAACAAAATTGATCTCAAATTGTTAGTGTGAGCCCCTAGGTCACAAGGCCATCTGCTCCAACAGTACGGAAGCGCAGGGTTGTGGTGGATTGGTACAGATCTTAATTGGCCCTAATATTAATCACAACTCTAAAGTAGAAATATAAGCAAAAGAAAGTTAAGTCTTAATTTTTTAGTTTTTTGGGAACCTTTCCTATTGAGATGGACGATAATATACTAAACTCACACACAACACAGATATTAGGACTCAAATTTAGGATCTTACCTAGGAGAGCAATTACTTCAAACCACTACACTTGTGGTTTCTTTGCATTAACTCTTAATTCTTAAATAAAACTAAAATGAAGTAGATAGATGACTCAGCACAATCCAATTCTATTTAATTATGAGTTTTAGTTTTGTGGGTCGAAAATTCAAACCCTATGGCAATTATTTCCTTGTATATTCTTGAGAAATTTAAACTTATTAGTAACTAGGTTTTCATTTAACGAAAAGAACTCATACACTAAATGAATCCAAATCCTTCTAGGCTTTTGTTGAGGTTAATTTCATGCAAGTCAACTTGTTAAGATTTTAAGATCTATGATCTAGGGTTCCTATCAATTTATTAGGAAACCTAGTTTCTTTTAGCATATATAGATAAAAAGAAAAATGATATGAGCAAATAGAAGACAGAGAAAACATAAATCCAAATAAATAACCATACTTAAAAAAGCCAACATTATCCATGGCTAATATATTGTCGTCCCAAAATAGAAGATAGAAGAAACTTAATTAAGACATCGCAAACTTATAAGAATCACAAACCCAACTTATTAAAGCTTAAACAGTTTAGGGCTTGGGAATAAGCATCCACTCTAAACCTAAATCCAAATTACTAAAGCTTGGAGACCGCATGAAGCTGTTTGAAAGCTGCTTCCGCAGCCTGCTGCTCTGTTTCTTCTTTTTGCTTTATCTTTCGGAACCTGATTCCACACCGATTGCAAAGAGACTGCAAAAATAAAAACATCCAATTATAAAGACTATGATTATATTCATTAAGTTCCACAACAACAAGTGTTATATATCTATGAAAAATGCTAGGGAGATCATCGTTAAAGACCAACTTGTATACCATCTCCCTAAATACAGGTGGGATATGTATACCTTTCAATTACTTTATGTACACCTTTTTTATCAATGATTCGGATTCATATTCTAATAACAAAAAAATGAACTTGATTGTTTGATTTTGTGTAAAGCTTACCTTGGGGCCAAGGGGACCAGTACGCCACATGGGAGATTCGGTAACACGACAGTTATAGTTGGTGCATGTTTTATCAATGTCACCAACTTTAGCTGGACGGCGTCCAGTAGTCTTCCTCTTTCTCGAGCCACCAGTTTTTCCTCTTCTGTTGGATATGTTTATTATGCAGTAATTCTTCAACTCCGGTGGAGCTGGAAATTCATATTGCTTATATCCATTAACGTGGAGATTGTTGAGGCTAGATCTATCGACGGCCTGCCAAACAATTTGTATGTGTAAAACAAATTAATCATCACTTTGAAATATCACAGACCAAAAATTACACATGACCATTGTACATTAATTCAGAAGATAATAATATTAAAAAATAAAAATAAAAGTAATCATCATCATCATCATTAGCAATCATAATTGCATGGCTTCTCTATAATGAACATTTATTAATGGGTACGTACGTAACATATATACGTACATTTCATTTTACAGCTGAAATAATTGACTAGCTAAAACAACAAAAAATTCTGTCAAATTTGTATGAGATAATTATATGCAACTTAGATGGAAAAAGAGAAAATGAAAAAAAAAAAAATTAACCAGTAACATCACAGAGATTTATGGCATCTGCCATAGACTCGAGTCTCCACGACTTACTTGTTTTTGCTAGAGAGATGAGCACTCGGAATACACAAACAACAAGAGAGAGAAGAATGTTCGAACTTGGTGATATTTGATCCAAGTATTTTTACATGAATTAGATCGCCAGGTATAAGACTAAATTTGGTGGTTTCATTTCCTTAAGCATTGACAGCGGCGTCCGCCTCTCGGAGGACAGCCAGTGAGGTGTTGCACCCACCCCGCGGTGGCTTTCCAAATAAAAAAGAAGAACATTTAGGGTTTTAGGGGTACTTTAAAAATATTGGACCTTTTAATTAGCGGCGGTTATCAAAACTAAAAAGATTAACATTAGGGTTTAAGAGGTAGTTTAGGAAACTTATATTTTATGACCCGGATGCAATAGCGTGTCACTCTAATAATTGTTGCACTAAAAATTAATACTAACATTTACAATGTGTTTACGAAACATTTTAAGTGATAACGACAAATTTAGCACAAAAGGTATTGTCATTATATTTATCATACACTATTTGACCAATATATTTAGTAATAATTAAAACCGGGTAGCGCTAGTTATTGTCACTCTCTAGTACGGGTGGTAAATGAAAATGCAAATAGCACTCCTCGAACGTACTGTATAAAAAACCTGATCCATGATAGATAGTAAAATAAACCCAAAAACTAGCGCACATATATATAGGGAAAAAGGTTAGGAAAATACCTGAGAAGTAGAAGAACCATTTGCAGTATGGGATTGTTGATCATTGCTTTTGTCGGAAGATGGTATTCCTAGCCTCAGGGTGAGGTCCACCAAACAATCCGTACCCCCTAGATTGGCTTCATGTTGATCAAAGTTGGTCATTTCGAAACCATTTTGAACACCTTTGGGATCCATATGTTTTCTCTGGAAATCGATCGTATCATACCAAAGTTAGATCTTTTAAGATAAGTAAGCCCATGGAGAGAGAGAGAGAGAGAGAGAGAGAGAGAGAGAGAGAAGAGAGAGAGAGAGAGAGAGCTCTATCCAGTCATGCATGAAAGTTGAAACTGAAAGACATGATGGCGCAAAAACAGAGAATGATCTGGAAGGCTGACACACATACACACATACACACACAGACTAGAAAGGGACAACATTTTCCATGAGTAGATACCAAAAGAACATCATTAAGACTGCAGATCTATCTAGGGTGTGAGAATGTGTGAGATCAGAATCAGATTTAGACAAGAACATCACTAGTAGTGTTACCTTTGATTCTAAACTTAGATATAAACGTGATTTGAACTTTAGTCCTTTTATTAGGTATGTTATTTTGAATATATATACGCGTCAGTACAAAGCTGTATATACATTCATATTCATAAGTACATCAATATATTATATATATATATCTAAAAATCCTAAAAACAGGGAGAAATATATTATATATATATATCTAAAAATTCCTAAAAACAGGGAGAAACATAGAGGTACATGTAAATGTTATGCACAAAAAAAAAAAAAAAAATATATATATATATATATATATATACAGAAATTCTCCTATGCGGACCTCCGGATGTTATTATTGTGCGGACATCATGTATTTTTTCACTGCCCCACATTGCTTTCCTCGTTTACTATGGCATTCACACGATAATTACATGCGAACATTCGGATGAGAGAATAATTGATATATATATATATATATATATATATGATTTTTTAATTTGGGACAAGATCGGATAAAAGCGATCAATATCAAAAGTGTTGAAAGGCACCAAAAGTGTGTCCCTGTTGCATATACACATAATAGATCATGAATCCCCTAACATATATACACATAAATCTTTTTTATATATTATACAAATGAACCAAAATATCCGATCCATATATATTTAACTTAATATTTATATAGATAATTAAAAATCTATAATTTTGATAACAAAAAAAAAATCATGATCAAGATAAAAAATAAATGGATCTCCCATTTTTTCCCTTTTTGATCTGTTTTGATGTATGAAAGATCTACAACCCTTCCCTTTAAACGCCACAGCTATAGATATATAGATCGTTCATGCAAGAGAGAGAGAGAGAGAGAGAGAGAGAGAGAGAGAGAGAGAGAGAGCAAATATTGATCTCCCCCTTTTCGACTCTCAACATCGATCAGTCACATAGCTACTGTATACACAAACAGACACACATTTGCACATCAAAAGGGTGATGAGAGAGAGAAAAAAAATAGAAGAAAGGAGAGACTTACAGAGCAGGAGAGTAGAAATCTAGTGATGCAAAATGGTGTTTGGTATAAGAGTTGGAGGCTATGAATGTGCTTGGAATGGGAATGAAATGCCAAATTTATAGAAGTCCTCCCAGAAGGAAAAGGGATGGTCTTTTATGGAATGCCCAATAAAAAAATCTTACGGAAAATTGTTTATACATGAATTCAATGCCAACAAAAATATTTATATGCTTTTTTTTTTCTTTTTCTTGTCTGTGAACAGCAGTAAGCTTCACACACAGAAGTGTAAACATATATCAAGCTCAATACTTTGCATATATGACTAGAATTTAGATTTTTTTATGTAGAGTTGCAGGATAAAATGGACCTGGAGATTTGAATAAAATCCAATCAAATGGCTTGGTCCCTTCCAGAATGAATAACGCTCCAGGACCAGGATTAGGGTATATTTAAGGCTTGACAACACAACATATCCAGCAATTTTATTTTGTTTTGGTAACCTTGTAACGGGGGTTTGTCCGTACTACTATGCCTTATAACTTTTGGGCTGGCATGCCTCAACCTATATATATAAATATATATATATATATATATATATATGTGAGGGTTGGTATGCTATAAAAAGATAATTTCTGTATTATTTGGACTTTTATATTTTTATTTGTATTTTTGTCTCGTATTTATATCTGAGGGTTGGTGTCCTGACAATATATAATGTCCTACCTTGTTTGAAAATTTATATATGGTAAAAGAGCTGGACCATACTCTGTATCTTCATCATATGATGAACTTACTGCAGGTTCACATACGCTTAAGCTTCTTGTCACCCCGTCACCTCATCGCCTGGTCAGTAACCGGTGCCGTAGAACATTTGGCGTGCGTATTTTCATTCATATTTTTCAGTCCCATACTTTACTAACTATTCCTCATCCTTAATTTCCTTTAGATTTACATATATTATATATATATATACACACACACACAGAGAATATATATATATATATATTATTTATCAAACAGTCTCGTATATAACTTCTGGAATCACCCCAATTTTACTTAACATTCACTTTTTAAAATAAATAAAAAAATAAAAAAAAGAAGAAGAAGTAAATTAATGAAGTTCAAGCCACCAGATAGAAAGGCAAATTTGTTAAAGGTGCTACGATTGTATGATAAATTGATGCAAAAAAAGAAAAAGAAAAAGGAAATTGACTTCAACGAGCTTATTCACTCTTTGAACTCCGTTGTAAAATAAGGAAAGATCAGAAACGTTTTTTTTTTTTTTGGGGTCAAAATTAGAAACGATGATATATCGTAATTAAACTGGTATTTGTGTTTAATAAAACATGGAATAATAAGTACTTTTCTTTTACTTCTGGCAACCCAAAAAAAAAAAAAAAAACACTACGTTTTTACTTGGTTTGTGAAATCCCATATTCAAATATTAAATCCAAACACATAATTTAGTTTAGTGGTATTCCATGTTCAAAGTCCTATGGACGAAAATTTGAATCTCTTTGGTTGTTTATTTGTGAAGGTGTCAAATTTTATGAGGAAAGAAATATTGCCACTTGTCGTCTAACTCGAAAGTGCAAGCTTTGTACAGAAAAACAGTTACGAAAAATGTAGACAAAATAACAAAGAAACTACTCCCCTCTCGTATTTTGGAAGGAGCGTCTTGTTTGTTTGTTTGTTTTTTTTTTTTCTTTTCAGTACAAGCGATTGAGGGAGGGGGATTTTGTATACTGACATTCTTTGGTGCTTGGGGATTTCGAACCTCTACCTACATGATTTGAGGCCAAAAAGCTCAATCAACTGAGTTAGCATCTTGTTTAGATAGACAACGCACCTTTTCAAATTTGTGCAAAAGAAAGTTGTGCAGTTAATAATTACTGGAAAGTTCTCCTAAGTTATAGTATCTATTCAAAATTATTATTTGTCAACGTTTATATTTATAAAACGTTCTTCCTATATTCGTGTCATGTTTTACAAGTTCCACCTTTTTTAAAAGAAAAGAATGGTGCAAAGGACTCACTAGTGTCGTGGTTTGGAGTAATTGTTCCTCTAGGAAAGGTCATAGGTTCGAGTCTTAGCATCTATGTAATGTGTGTGTTTAGTATATTATTGCTCTTCTTAATAGAAAATGTCCTCAAAAGAAAAGAAAGGAAATATATTGTAGTATTTTAATAAAAACCACAATTTGTGTTGAGTTTAGGGCCTACGATATGGTGAAAGAAGTTCGGGCAGAAGGCTTTGGGTTCGGAGGCTGTAACAGGGGGTTATAATGAGGGAGTTCTCAATCGTCATCCGATCAATTGCAGAACTATTATTGGACAATTAGATTGAACTCTTCAACACACCCCTCAACATAGCCGCCTCATTACAGAAGCTCCAATAGAATTTGCGGTCTTGGTTCTAGTTCTAGAGTTTAGGGCCAGGCTTGGCGTCCAAGGTATAAGGACTAGGCCTTGAGGTGTGTGTGTTTGGTATCCAATGTCCGACTCCCATAAATTTGTCGTGGAAATTAGGAATGAAACCCTAAAATGAAGTGCTAATAAGTACGAATACTTTTGTGTAACCAATATTTAAGTATAATAGACCCATGTTAACTACATAAGGAGACTCTTGGAGTTGGGCAGCAAAACCAACAACAAAGCGCAAAATGGATCTCTTCACATTGAACAAAATGAATTGACAAAAATGGTTTTCAGGGTCCAGAATGAAGACCACTCTGCACTAGCTGTTTAAAGTACAATTATCATAATTACTGTTGAATGAAAAAGGATTTGACAAAACAAGGTAGACTATCTGACATCACAAAGGATACTTGGGTCTCTGTGCGAATGTCTTTTTGAAATGCTTTCTGAACCCTTCTGTTTTTTTTTTCCATAGGTGAGGAAGATGTCTGTAACTTTCATTGTTGCTGCCTTGAAGCATGCTGTGGGAGCAAGACGTAGGAGCTCTCTCGCAGATGACTTTCCGCCATTTGCCTCCTGCTCCCATTCCTAACTGCATCCGATTAGGCCTAGGCTTTAAGAGATTTATCTCCATTAGCCTTCTTTCTCTTCTTTGATCTTTTTGCTTGAGATTTTACATTCTTCTTTGATGTATTTGTAGAGTGTTTATGCTTCTTGCTTTCCAGTTTTGAAGGCGCTGGTTTCCCCTCTTCATCTTCCTCAGCTGAGAAGGTGTTGCTTAAAGACCCATCTTCTTCATCAGAACTGAGCACCAAGTCCTGAACAATATCTTCATCCATGGCTACTTGGTCCTGGTGCTCAGTCTTTCTCTTCCTTTTCTTCTTTTTCGTATCTTTGGGTTCTTTTGCCCTGCAAACCAATAATATTGCAACAGAAATATAAAACCAACAATTATTAGAAAAACGAGAGAGAGAGAGAGAGAGAGAGAGAGTTATTGTAACCATACTTGGAATCGGTTCCTGGTAACCAGGATGAACTGAAGACAGTAGTGCCTTCCTCATCCTTGGGGTCATATTCTTCGTCACTTTCCCGTACTTTACTTCCAAATACAGATGAATGCTCCCCCACGAGAACACTGGAACCCATTTGCACGTTAGAAAATGATATACTAAAGATGATACCATGAATATGAACCTAATAGAAAATATGATCTCAGACCTGGATTCAAACAATGAATCATTTCTTTGTTGTGCTACTTGGCGTAGAGTTAAAGCGTACTTCGATAGAGGGCTTACCCCTGACTTTTTCTCATCCTATGACAACATATAAGGAATTCAGTTTCTCCAAGATTATATCAAAATTATATGAAACGAAGGGCAAAGCATTCAAGAAAGGGGTGACCAATGAATTACAACACAAATACCATTCATATGGGCTTATCAACAAATTACATCATGATAGACCATTTTCAGATGACAAAAATGTTTGTTTGAAACATCTCTGTTCCAACAAGAAAGAAGTTGTTTTTATTACGAAAAATATACCACTTTTCAAACACTGCACCAAACCAGCATGAGTTGAACTATGTTGACCGTGCAGTAATCAGCAGGCTGCTGATTTAGCATCACCTATTTGTCTTTCATACCATTCAGACTATAATTATACCATGGAAAAAGAAACACCAATATCAAGCCAAGTAAAGCAGGGATAAGTAGCAACTCTTCTATCTGGTCTCACCATGCCTTATGATTATTGGCTGGTAGCAAAGTATAGCACATAGAACATGTTTGATGGCAAACTCACAAAGGGAGAGAAAAAAAAATTATGGAAAGTGCATACCTCCAGGAAAGATGCAGCTGCAGGATCATTTGGTAGAAAAGAAATTGACATACGCCTTTCATTTGTAAACTGACAGTTAGCCTCAATCTGGGGCACAGAATAGCTGAAACATTAGCTATGTGCACAAAGGCCTTCCCATATTTAAAGGATGCAATCAGTAGCAGACAAAACATACCTGACGAATAAGCTCCCTCATTGCTCTCCGGAACCTCTCAACCTTGGTTGATTTGCAGAAGCTGCGCAATCGTACAGCTGGAATAAAAGACAACTCAGGGAAAGCAATAGAATAGCTCCACTGCGCCAAATGCTCAGCAAGCTCATCAACAACAGATAGCACACATGCCTCCTGAAATGCTCTGGTCTTCAGTGTTGGCTTGCTAACCTGAAAAAAAAAGCAAAATCCATAATCCACTTAAACAATACAAACGTAGTATTGAGTTTGAAGCAGAGAATAATGTCAACACTCAAGTATACCTTAAGTATCGTACGCAAATCAAGAGCTTTGCCAACACCGCCCGTGGCAGGCCTATTCAGTTCTTTCATTTCAAGCATGTCCAAAAGTAGCATAGAAACCGGTGTGAAAGTACCCGTCGAAGCAGCAATTCGATTAAGCATTCTAACACACCTCAATCTAAGGGGAAAATATCTAGCAGTTGGAACTAGACGGGCTACCCCATAAATTATTTGGGCCAGGGGATACACAACAGGCCTAAAGTCGGCTTCTGAGCCGTAGGAAGAGATGGCCCCAGTCCAGAGCTCAAGGCAGTTCATGAACTTCCACTCATACACCTTTCGGAATGCTTCCTATAAGACACAAAACAGCATAAGTACAACACAAGAAACATAGTGCATCTGCTAGGTTTTGAAATAAATAAATTCTTAGAATTTTTTTTATATATAAAAAGCAATAGAAACTAAAATTTTGTAAAATGGAGGCAGAAGGCTAGCATTTTTATTCAATATGACCAAGAAAATCTTTTTGTTTTTATGTAAATAGAGGCAGCTTATGTAAACAGTCAATTTTTCAGATAAGAATAACAAAATTGGTACGATGATCATTCTTAAGCCCAACTAAGATGTATGCTGCAACAGAAATGCAATAACATAACAAAGGGTAAACAATAATATCTAAAGGCTTGTAATACCTTAGTTTTTGCATTGAGTGCTTCCCGCAAAATCATTGCTAATTGTCGAATGAAAACAAAGGCATGTTGATACGCAGTGGGAAGGTCTACACCGTAGAGTTCGATTACACAATTTGCACGAAATTGGACATGTTGCAATTTTGCTGCAGTTATAAACTGGCAGTTCAAGACATAGGCTTTGTACATCCCCTTAAAGCATTCATCTAAGCAATCAGATCCAAGCCGAACGCATAAATCTCTTAGAAACAGAAGGGAGACAAGAGGGAGGGAACCTCCCCCTAAACCCCATAAGTCTACAGCAGTCTGTGAAAAGTAATACAAATTATTTAGTTCCCACTTAACCAACATTAAAAAGAATACTATAAAGAGAAATATTAGGCGGTAAAAACCAATAACAGATATCTATTCTGAATATAACCTACATGCCCACATATAATGGAATTGGAAATTTATATAGAATGTATTGATAGCAGTGACCACAACCTCAAGCTATATCCAAAGCACAGGCAGTAGAGTAGTAAATATATAACAACAAAGAAGAAAGTATTTCAAACAGAATATAAAATCATGTGTATCTCTGCACTTACCTTAATGTACTTCCTTAAGAGAACAGGAAAAGCAGCCAAAAATATGGAAGAGTATTGAAGACGCCGTAAAGTAAATGATATCATTTCTGTGTCAGTCATTTGACGCAAGACATGTAAGGCATTTCCAAGATATGACTTCACTAAATGGTTGTAGTTCTTCCATCGTTTTGTGTTCATCGCATCTAGTATGGTCTCCTTCTTCCCACCAAAAGCAGGGAGCTCCAACAATTTTCGGATTATTCCATCCATTTCCTTAAGTACAAATAACATCACTTTATTAAAGACACTGCTAGACATAACACCGAAATCTAACATAGACTCATCCTCTTTATCGTCACCATAGTGGCAGGCAGTGCGGAAAGCTTTCATTAGAGAATGAATAGCACTCAACTTCCCATCTTCTCTAATTGAGTTGCACCAGGAATCAACCATTTCACTAGTTATAACTTTTTTAGAGGGTTTCTTTTTCTTTTGTACAACATCATGACGGCCAGTCTCTTCATCCACTTGTATTTCATCATCTACTGGTGTTTCATCTTCTTTCAAGTTAGTATCTGAATCTTCCTGTGTAAAACAGGGACGAGCTTAATTTCATATGTAGCATTCCCTGAGTAACATTTAAAATTTAAAAAGAAACTTTTGCATACTCACTTCGATGTCCTCATCATTAAATTGTAGAAGTTCCTGGTCATGCTCTTTTAAGAAATCATAGAACTCTGGGTCCTGCAGGTTAAGAATCATTAATAACTTCATTACTTAAGTGTAATAGCATATAAAAAAAAACACAAATACAAAGTCATAAAATCAAGAAGTTATCAGCCAAACACACTTTCCTTAGTAGATGGCAAATGCAGGTAACACATCAAACTTTAAAGATTACATCCTGCGTCCAATTAAAATCTGGGCCAAAGCAATTAAACCAAAATAGCTACAGAGCCAAAAAGTTGTTATGGAATAACAAACAAATGAAACAACTTTGAAATTGATATCTCAGAAATGTAACCCAACCTCCCACCAAATCAAATCCTAACTTAAGTATGAAAGTTGCAAACTTACATTCTCAAGTGCATATTCTTATATACTCAGATGGGCATATGCATATAAACATTAACAAAAATACACAAATATGAATACACGTCACAAATTATGGCAAAAAAAAACAAAAACAAATGTACACAGTAAAAATCACATATACTTGTATAAATGGCAAAACAGAAGTTCTAACCTTTTCACTAAGTCTTTCCAGTTGGTCCTTATGCTCTTTCGCCTGACCTGGAGACTTGGAGCTTTTCTGGCTTTTGTTCCCATCTTGGCTTTTTCGACTTTTCGAATTTGTCACTGAGATTACAATTAAAGCAGTGGAATTTTAATGCTTAAAAGTAAACATCAGCTTGAATATGCATGAAAGACAAACACAGAGAGAATAAGAAAACTGTTGCACATAGAGAGAGAGAGAGAGAGAGAGAGAGAGAGAGAGAACCTGGGTGTTGTTCTTCCATGACGATAAAGGGTTCCTGCAAACGAAAAAATAAAAATGGGAGCTGAGAGGCTTTTTTGTTTTTTTGTTTTTTTTTTTGGAGCTGAGAGGCTTAATTCAATCTTCAATTGAAAAACCTGTGCATCGGAAACACAACAATCCAAACACGGAATTTTGAGAACATGAAAAGGAGAAGGAAATTTACCTTAACCTCTTTGCTCCAACTCTGAGAAACGACCACCAAAAACCCTAACGTTCAGTTTTGAGGTTTTGACTATTTCCTTGACTTTCTCTCCTTTTTTTTTTTTTTTTTCTCCATTAGCTTGTTTGGGTTAGAGCCTCAGCATCAAGATTTTAGGCCGGGCTTAAACGCCATGGTACCAAAGAAAGAAAAATTAAATGAAGTGGCCCAAATTACGCGGGTCTATTTAAATTTATAAGGGGAAAAAGGTATTTTGCCCATTTTAGTTTAAGAGCGCACTACCGCCACCTAGACAATCGGCGATCACCCGTTGGATTACCTTCGGCTGCCACGTAACCAACCAAACTAAGCCTTATTTATAATATTATTGTTGAATACCAACGTACATTTTTATTTTTTGTTACATAAATTATCATTTTCTCTTATAAAATTACACAATTATTCATTAATGAAAATAAACCTTAGTTTTTTTTATAATTTTTTTTATTAAAGAGAGATAACTTCATTGCAACAACAATGTCAGAGTATAGGAAGAAGACTGGACTTTAGTGATGTAACAAGTGTGGCCTCATTAAAACTTTGCCTTTAAAAACCCCCAAATGAAGGAAAATCCAGTCAAGGGAAAAGAGTACCACTACATCACATCCATTATAAAATTAAATTAAGTAAATAATTTGTCATTGACCAAAACATCAGAAATCCATGAAGGACCATCCTCTAACCACACTTGAAAGTCCTGAGACAGGAGCGCCTGCTTAGCCAATAGATGGGCAACCTGGTTACTCCGAGGTGCAAAGTGACAAGAAATATGATCAAAACGATTAAAAAGGCCCCTGACTTCATCCACTAAAGCACCCTCCACCGACCAACTTTGCTCATAAGTTTGAAGATTCATAATAATCTCTTTGGCATCCATTTCCAAAATGATAGAGCGATGTCCCATTTGACTTGCAATCTGTAATCCCATAATTGTTGCATAAAGTTCAGTAGCTTTAGGAGAGAACATGCCATGAAGACCTTTATAAGCAGCCAACATTAAATCACCCATACTATCTCGTATGACAACCCCCAAACCTCTAAAACCAATCAGCAAAAGATAAACCTTACTGTATATTTTCTTTAGGGAGTTTTGGTTTAAACTTAATAAATACTTTAATAATTTACTAACCTCTTGACACAAACAAGGTTGTTGTAATGGTTTGGGATTGAGGTTTCTAAAAACGCCATTCCACCACATTGCTTCAACCGCTCTCTCCTCCGCTCCTTCTCCTATGTCCTCTTTGACCTAACCCTGTCCTTCCTCCCCTATCACATTGCCACCTCATACTTCCACCTCCTCCCTCACCCCCTCCTCCCCTACATCTCTTGGCCCATCTATTGGATCCTCCAAGGCTGCACGCTAACCAGTGTGTGGATCATCGCACATGAATGTGGCCAGGCCACCATGCCTTCTGTGACTACCAAATAGTGGACGACGTCGTTGGCCTCGTCATCCACACTGCTCTTCTTGTCCCTTATTTCTCATGGAAGTACGGCCACCGCCGCCACCACTCGATTGACATCGGTTCGATGGAGCGGGACGAAGTGTTCGTTCCAAAACCTAAGTCTAAGATGCCATGGTACAACAATTACTTCAACAACCCACCAGGCAGGCTCTTGGGTTATTCTTGTCACTCTAACAGTCGGCTGGCCCTTGTATTACGACCGGTTTACATGCCACTACGATCCCAACGGCCCGATATTTTCCAACCAGGAGAGGCTTTAAGCATACATTTCTGACCTCGGGATTTTACTGATTGTGGGTGGTGATTTTAGGTTTGAAAATAGAAAAGGAAAAGAAAAGCAGATAATTTATGAGATGTTATTTTTGACATATCTCTTCCGGTCTTCAAATAATTCATGTAAGAATTGACTACTCAATTGAATTGGAGTAAGTTTTTTTTCTCCAAATGTTGACATTTCATGCCCGTACACATCAATTAATTAATATCTCATTTGGAGATGCTCTAATAAACAAATTAGCAGCGACTTGGTCCATATAATTATAAATGGCATGTGACAGTAAACCCTAGTATTCGGAGATGGAACAAAAACAAAAAACAAAAAAATAAGACATAACATAAGTTAGTAATAATATTGGTTGGAACTTGGACGAATAGTTATCCTTTTCTTTAGGAAGAGTGCGCTATATATTCCCATTATTAATTTATTATGCATCGGGTCTCACCAGGATTTAAATATCAGAAAGACATGAATTAAAGATTTCATAGATTTGGAAGCTGTTTTCAGATAAACTCATCTGATCTTTGGTTTACTTTATTTTTATATATAACAACTTGCAACCTCCAAATTTGAATAATACAAAAATGGCATTAAGAAAAAACTTGCTCATGAAAACTGTGTGCATCTCCAGCTTTTAGTTTTAGATTGCCAAATCACTTGTTTGAATTTCTCTCAAAGAAAAATCTAAAAGGTATAATGGAGAATTTGAAAGAAGCCAAACCCAGTATAGCCGGGCAGCTGTACTATTTATTTAAAAAATAAATATATAATTTTGGTAAGTTACAACAAAAAAGTTCAGCCACTATATAATATTTTAAAATGGGTACTGATTTTCCCACTCCCTTTTTATCCACTTACACTCCATTTTTCTAAACAAAAAGGAGTGTAGGTGGATAAAAGGAGAATTAAAATATTATTTTTATTCAATAATATGTGAAAGTTATGTGTATAATACATAAATTTTGTATGTATTATTGAAAATTTTGTCAGTTTCACTGGGACAAACATTGGTCGAGAGAGGGTTTTTTTTTATTTTTTTTCATAATAAGTATAAACTTAGTATCTTTAGGTCAATAAACATTCGGCGGCTATACTCGATTTTTTGTAATTAAAAAAAAAATAGTATAGTCAAATCCAAAGCCGAGCATATAGCCAAGCCTATTAGCCAAACTCTCCAATGTTAACTACACTTACCAAACCATCATAGTGCTTTGTTTATAAACACTTTTATAGGAGTGTGGATTTTCGATGTAGGATTTTCACAAAGGGCACCTCAAAAGATAAGCCTACAGAGAAATCTATATTTTTTTTTAATTGTTGGTGCCATGTGGAAATATATTTAAAGTGTATAGCCACCCGGCTATACACTACAAAATAATATTTTAAAGGTCTAGCTGCACGGTTATACTCCAAAAATAGATATTAAGCAATATAATTCATGAAGTTAATTAAAATATTTAATACTAATTATTCACTATAGAAATAATAATTAAAATATAATTACTAATTTAACTAATTAAATGAGGCAAAGATATTATTTAATTACTAAAAATAAATTAACCTTAATATACTAATTTTAGGATTTTTTTTTAAAATTGTATAGCCGGGCGGCTATACTCTATTTTGTCTTTTTTTAATTAAAAATAGTATAGCCGCACGGCTATACTGTCCAAATTTTCTATAAAAAAATACTGTAGCCAACCGGCTATACGCGGTTTTTTAAATTTTATTTTTAAAATAGTATAGCCGAACGGCTTTACTACTTTTGGACACGTGGCGCTTAGGCGATAGGCAGGTTTTTATAAAATATAGTATAGCCGAACGGCTATACGTGGTTTTTTATTTTTTTTAAATGGTTATATTAATGTTTCTTGAAAATAGTATAGCCGCACGGCTATACTCGGTTATTTTCCTTTTAAAAAAATCGTACAGCCACTCGGCTATACGCCTTTTTTTACCTAATTTTATTTAAAAATTAGTATACCCACACGGAGATACTCTTGTTTCCCTAATTGTTTTTTAAAAAAAAATAGTTTATCCCGTGAGTAGCATAATATGGATTTGTCTCTTTTAATTACTTAATTAGAAGTTGTGTTTTAGTTATTATTTACTTAGTGAATTATTTGCACTTAAATATTTTATTAAAGAAAAAAATAGAAAATTTTAATTACTTGTTATTAAATAATATAATTCATGAAGTTAATTAAAATATTCAATACTAATTGTTCACTAAAGAAATAATAATTAAAATATAATTACTTATGTAACTAATTAATGTACTAAAAATAAAATTGAAAAAAATTAATTAACCTAAACGTAATTGGTTTATACTTATTTCAAAAAAGACCTTTCTCGACAAAAGTTCTTCAGCAAATGTCTATGCCCGCAATTTGAGTATTAGACATTTCTCGACGACATTTCATCAGCAGAGCTAACTTTCGTCGGCAGATGTCTAATCTGGCAATTTTCGCCGGCATAAACCTGTACCAACGAAATTTCATCTGAAGAGGTTTTTTGTTTTAATTTTAAAAATATAAAATTAGTTTCTTTACTTCTTTTTTTTTTTTGGCCAACTTCTTTAGTTTAATATATGCAATTAAATAATATCTTAGCCCTTTTGAACTACTGTAATTCTTAATTTTGTTTGAATTATTATTTCTTTAGGGAATATTTAAATGTTACTGATTTCATAAATGACTTAATAAATAGGAATTAATTATTTTAAATTTTTTTGTGGAGTTTTTTTTAATCTATTTTTATTTTTAAACATTAAATAATAATTAAAACATAATATATTTAAGGAGTATAGAATCATTGTATTAATACAATAAGTAATGTGTCTATACAAGAACAGATTATACAAAATGCAGAATAGAATAACACAGAAAGATAAAGAACACTGACTTTATTTTCAGATAGAGGCTTGCGTATTGGCAATGTCCTAAAGACAAAATTTCGTTGTTTCTAAGTACTTGAGGTTTAATGGACGTCTATCTCTCAGGATTCAACTATCCATAAATGAAGGATCCAACAATCTATAAATAGTATTTAGTTTTTAAATTTTTTGAACTTAAGAAAACTCTTAAATACTAATTATTCACTAAGTAAACAATAATTTAAACATAAGTAATAATTAAAGTAATTAAAAAAGAGAAATTCAGTTTATGGTATTTATAAAGTATAGCTGCGCGGCTGTACTTTAAAATATTATATTCCTAGAGTATAGCCGTTTAAAATCAATAAATAAATAAATAGGGCTGGCTAGGCGCTATGCGGGTTCTTTAAATAAAATAAATAGTATAGCCGTGCGCCTATTCCCTTTAAATATCTAATGGGTGCCTTTTTGTTTTTAAAAGTTTTTTTCCCTGATTTTCCTTTGTCGATAAGATTGGTCTAGAGCAGTATCCATTAAGTTTAGGCCGTTACCAAGGCATAGCTACTGTCTCCATGTGGTTTTTTACTTTTCCAGAGTTATTACCCGTATAAAGAATATAGCATTTTCCCATTTAATACTCGTATTGTATATGTACGTATGTGTTTTTCAATAATATTTTCGTTTTCCATATAAATCTTAAAGACTCGATATAATACACGTATTGTACACGTACGCACATATTTTAATGATTATTTACCAAGTAATTTACGAAATCAATAAAATATTTAATATTCACTAAGGAAATATTAATTAAAACATAATTACTAATTAAAGTAATTAAAAAAAAGGCTAAGGTATTACTTAATTACATGTATTAAATTAAAGAAGTTGGCCAGAACACAAAAGTAAAGAAACTAATTATATATTTTTGAAATTTAAAAAATAAATAAATTAGAAATTTAAAAATATTTATATAAAACAAAAAAACAAAACAACCTCTCCCAACGAAATTTCATCTGCACAAGTACATAAACCTCTCCCGACGAAATTCGGGCGGGGGAAACCTAATCTGGCATAGATCTATGCTGATGAAATTTTGTCGGTAGAGTTTAAAAAAAAAAAAAAGTATCTTTAGGTCAATAATTTTTTTTCTTTTCAGTAATTAAATAATATCTTAGCCTTTTAATTGCTTTCATTAGTAATTATATTCTAACTATTATTTCTCTAGTGAATAATTAATATTAATTATTTTAATTAACATCACAAATGATATTACTTAATAAATAGTATTTAGTTTTTCAAATTTTTACGTTTGATAAAATTCTTAAACACTAATTATTCACTAAGTAAACAATAATGAAAACATAAGTAATAATTAAAGTAATTATAACAGAGAAATTCAGTTTATGGTATTTGTGGAGTATAGCCACGCGGCTGTACTTTTAAAATATTCTATTTGTAGAGTATAGCCGCGCGGCTATACTCTTTAAAATCAATAAATGAATAAATAGGGCTGCCTAGGCGCTATGCGGGTCCTTTTAAATAAAATAAATAGTATAGTCGTGCGTCTATTCTCTTTAAATATCTAATGGGTGCCTTTTTGTTTTAAAAATTTTTTCTCCCTGATTGTCCTTCGTCGGTAAGACTGGTCGAGAGTAGTATCCATTACGTTTAGGCCGTTACTAAGGTATAGCTATTGTCCTCTTTTGATTTTTTATTACCCGTATAAAGAATTTAGCATTTTCCCATTTAATACTTGTATTATACATGTATGTATGTGTTTTTCAATAATACTTTCGTTTTCCATATACATCTTAAAGACTCAATATAATACATGTATTGTACACCTACACACGTATTTTAATGATTATTTTAATTACTATTTACCAAGTAATTTACGAACTCAGTAAAATATTTAATATTCACTAAAGAAATAATAATTAAAACATAATTACTAATTAAAGTAATTAAAAAAAAGGCTAAGGTATTACTTAATTACATGTATCAAATTAAAGAAGTTGGAAAGAACACAAAAGTAAAGAAACTAATTATATATTTTTTAAATTTAAAAAACAAATAAATTAGAAATTTATAAATATATATATATATATTTTTTAAAAGCGAAACAACCTCTGCCGACGAAATTTCGTCGGCACAAGTACATAAACCTCTCCCGATGAAATGAACCTTTGCCGATGAAATTTTGTTGGGGGAAACGTAATCCGGCAAATTTTGCCGGCATAGATCTATGCCGACGAAAGTTCGTCGGGAGAGGTTTAAAAAAGAAAAAAAATGAGTATCTTTAGGTCAATAATTTTTTTCTTGTCAGTAATTAAATAATATATGAGCCTAATTGAATTGCTTTCATTATGAATTATATTCTAACTATTATTTCTCTAGTGAATAATTAATATTACATATTTTAATTAACATCATAAATGATATTACTTAATAAATAGTATTTAGTTTTTCAAATTTTTATATTTAATAAAATTCTTAAACACTAATTATTCACTAAGTAAACAATAATTAAAACATAAGTAATAATTAAAGTAATTAAAACAGAGAAATTCAGTTTATGGTATTTATGGAGTATAGCCGCGTGGCTGTACGTCTAAAATATTCTATTTGTAGAGTATAGCAGCGCGGCTATACTCTTTAAAATAATTAAATAAATAAATAGGGCCGCCTAGGCGCTATGCGGGTCCTTTTAAATAAAATAAATAGTATAGCCGCGCGCCTATTCTCTTTAAATATCTAATGGGTGCCTTTTTGTTTTTAAATTTGTTCTCCCTGATTTTCCTTTGTCGATAAGACTGGTCTAGAGCAGTATCCATTACGTTTAGGAAGTTACCAAGGTATAGTTGTCGTCCCCTTTTGGTTTTTTACTTTTCCAGAGTTATTACCCGCATAAAGAATTTAGCATTTTCCCATTTAATACTCGTATTATACACGTATGTATGTGTTTTTCAATAATAGTTTCGTTTTTCGTATACGTCTTAAAGACTCGATATAATATACATATTGTACACGTACACATGTATTTTAATTACTATTTACCAAGTAATTTTTGAAATCAGTAAAATATTTAATATTCACTAAAGAAATAATAATTAAAACATAATTACTAATTAAAGTAATTAAAAAAAGGCTAAGGAATTATTTAATTACATGTATTAAATTAAAGAAGTTGGCCAAAAAACAAAAGTAAAGAAACTAATTTTATATTTTTGAAATTTAAAAAATAAATAATTTATAAATTTATAAATTTTGTTTAAAAAAAAAAAAAGCAAAACAACCTTTGCCGACGAAATTCCGTCGGCACAAGTACATATACCTCTCCCGATGAAATTAACCTCTGCCAACGAAATTCCGTCAGGGGAAACCTAATCCCGCAAATTTTGCCGGCATAGATCTATACCGACGAAATTTCGTCGGGAGATGTTTAAAAAAAAAAAAAGTATCTTTAGGTCAATAATTTTTTTTCTTTTCAGTAATTAAATAATATCTTAGCCTAATTTAATTGATTTAATTAGTAATTATATTCTAACTATTATTTCTCTAGTGAATAATTAATATTAAATATTTTAATTAACGTCATAAATGATATTACGTAATAAATAGTATTTAGTTTTTCATATTTTTATATTTAATAAAATTCTTAAATACTAATTATTCAATAAGTAAACAATAATTAAAACATAAGTAATAATTAAAGTAATTAAAAAAGAGAAATTCAGTTATGCTATTTATGGAGTATAGCCGCGCGGCTGTACGTTTAAAATATTCTATTTGTACAGTATAGCCGCGCGGCTATACTTTTTGTTGAGCTACTCATTGGAAAAGGATTTTGTTTTGTTGAGCTACTCATTGGAAAAGGATTTTGTTTTGTTTTCTTAGTTTTCTTCTCTTATTCTACAGATGGTTTTCCATTAGCAAGCAATCCAGTTGGGAATATCTCAAGTGGCCAAGTACTTCAGTACGAAAGATCTTCTCGCTTTGTTGATAATTGGTGTAAGTATGAAGAATACCAAAGCTATATGAAAATAGATGGAGGTAAATCAGATAAAATCACAGGCAAAGATGAGCGTAAGGAATGAAATCAGTTTTCGCTTATTAGAACCCAGGGCTATGAGCTTTCTCGCTTAGGGAAGGCTGATGAAGTTTGCAGTAAGAAAAAGAATATATTACATCACTCTTATGGAAGCTTTAAAGGACTTGTAGAGGGTGGACGTGATTCTAATGAAAAAATTCAAGACAATGCCCTGAAATTCGGCTTATCTCGATTGGTTCCGCAGTCCCAGAGAAAGCCATAAGCCGTTTTCAGACCTTCTTTTAAAAGGAGATCCTGTGATGCAGAAGAAACCAGTGAACAATGTAAGTATTCAAATAATTCAATTTTCTTTGAATGGAAAGAAAACTTAGAATATTGGGATTGATGTACATGTATATTACTGAACATTTCAATGATATATCCACACCACAGGTTAATCAAAAAGGTTTCTGTATCGGCTAGACCAGGATATATCATTCCATGTTGTAGAGCCGAGAAGCCGGCTTCAGGATCTTGGTATGAGATTCCACCCTCAACGTTTAAATTCCGTGGCGAGAACTATTTCAAGTATGACTCTGGTTTTTTCTTTTGTCAAAACCAACCTTAACTGAATTTAGACATTTGCAACTAATTACTCTGTTCTGCCTTGCTAATGGTAATATTATTTTTTGTTGGTATACCATCCAAGAGATAACAAAAGTCAACTGCTCCGAACTACAATCCATATACTCCAATAGGTGTTGATGTGTTTGTATGCCCCAAAAAGATACATCACATTGCCCAGCATCTTGAGCTTCCCAAAGTGAAAAGCAAATGAGAAAGTGTTCATTGTAAACATATAGGTATTTTTTCAGAATTGATATATCTTGTTATGTTTTGTTTGTTATATTTTGGCAATATCTAACGATATTGCTCTGCGCCTTGTTGCAGTTGCCTACTTATCCTGCTGCAATATTTCTTGGTGATAGGGAGGGAGGGAGAGGGGATGAGTCTTGTAATGTATTTCAAAGACTCTCTCCTCAATTCCACGACAGCATCAAGGTAACTTCATTTTGTGTGCAACTTCATCCATTTGGATAGGCATGTACTTTATTCTAACGTACTCTCTCTGATGGAAATGTGATCTTATGTTCTATTGGAACACTTTGTCTGTTGATATATTTGAATGATGCTTTTAGAAAATGGTTGACGATGAGACGGAAAAAGTTAAAGGATTCGCAAAGGACTCCATTATACCTTTTAGAGAAAGACTAAAGATCTTGGCTGGGGTGGTAAATCATGAGGATCTCGGTCGGAGTTCTGCTGAGAAGAAGCTTGTACATGCATATAACGACGGGAATAGCCGCACGGCTATACTTGTTTATGGACAGATCTTTCAAATATTCTTTTTATGGAGTATAGCCGCGCGGCAATACTCACTTTTAAAATATTCTATTTATAGAGTATAATATGAAGCAAGTTAAGTTTCATATCAAGCAAATACAAATACCGAGTCATAGCCCACTAATACATACAATTACAGTAACAAAGTCTACTTTTACTCTGCTTCTTTGCAGAATGGCGTCATCATTCAAAGAGAAGTAGCCTTAGATGTTTAACTTAGATGATGTGAAATTTGTATAGGCATCAAAAAGGTCTTCTTGAATTGGAGCGAGCGACCTCCACCGTGCTATTGGAGAAAATGTATCAAATAACAACAATATGGCAGGATTTTCACCTGTTCCATTACGAGGAGCAAAATGTGTGTTATATAGCAGCTCCACAGCTGGTATTAGAAAACCAAGATTTTTCCCAGATCCTGTCCTTGCAGCTCCGAGGACATCTTGTCCGATCAACAGCGGTGGGATTGCTCTGGCTTGAATCTGCATTTGTAATTAATTGTAAATTTAAATAAGCCCAAATCATCTACAACTTTTGCAAACAAAATGTAAAACATATCTCAACGAGCATACACATTTCTCATTTGAAGGCAATTCCCAATATGATAGCTTATACAAAAGTTCATTTCTTGAATGGCCTTGATTAGGGTTTTGAGGCTCTGCTTGTTCGGTGTCTGCCGATTCTGACTGTTTCTTCCCTCTGTTTCTCTTGCGCTTCTTCTTCTTTGTCCCGTCGTCCGGAGATGCGTAAGGGATTGCGTCTGTCATGGCGACTGGTTCTAAGGAATTGGAGCTTTACACTTTTTGGGGAGCAGAAGAAGAAGACAAGCTCTCTCTCGAACTGAAACAAAGAGAAAAGGAGCTCTGTGATTTTAGTAGGATTTGGTGGTTGGTAAACCCTAGCCATCATGCGTCGCTGTAAAACGACTCACTCTACTAGGACGAGCCTCAACATTTGGATGTGTCAAACTTTGAGGCCACACTTCGAAATGACATTGTTTTCTCAATCTTTTTACCGTTGTGCCATTTTCTTTTTTCTTTTTTTCTTTTTTTTTCTTTTTTAGCTTTTTTAATTTTTGTGATGACGTAAAATTAGGAATTTATTGTTTGGACAATGTTTGACAAAAACTTATCCAACCTTATGTCTTAATTAGGTGAAGAAGGGCAAGAGCACCTTCTTCTTCATCTTAGGGATGGCAACGAGTTAGGTAGGGGCCAGTTATGACAATACCATCCCCGTTTCCGCTCTCCATCCCCGCCCCCGTCCCTGAACCCATCCATGTTTAATAAGTTTTAGGGAATCCCCGTCCCCATCCCTATCGGGGGACTATCCCCCATACCCGCCCTCGAATCCCCGATTTTTTCTGCATAAAAATTATTTATCATACATTTTAACATTAAGTTTCATATTAAATTATCATTTAACACATCCAAATTAACTATAAAGTTCAACTCAACTATTCAAAATCACATCAATATGAAATTCTAGAGAAGATTAGGAAGAATTAGGAGATGGAGGTTAACTTAGGGTTAAGCATAAATATTATAATTATTTATTTATTTATTTAAATGTAACCATATATAATTTCGGGTCGGGTTTGGGGATGGGGACGCCAATACCATCTCCTCCCCATACCCGTCGGGGATGTTTCAAGTTAGGGGATCCCCATACCCAATACCCGTTTGGCCCGAAATCTCCCCCATTAGGGTCGAGGACCAGACAGGAACCGGCCCCTGCATGGATTTTTGTCATCCCTACTTCTTCCAGCGTACATCTTTTTCTATTGACCTATGAAAACTGTCAATAAATATCAAACTGTTGGCAGAGTACATGATTTGTGACCATGGTCAATTCAATTGTATGTACAAAAATGGCTGCTGGTGGGCGAGGTCAGATTTGTCATTTCGATACTAGTCCTCATCATCCCTCATTTATGTAACAATGTAAATTTTGTAAGAACAATTAGGAAATATATATTTGTATAATGTTTGCCTTCGTTTGAAGTAATTTTTCACTGTGGTGGTGTGGTTGCTACTTGCTATATAGTGTTACACATTCACATATTATAACATGTGTGTATATGTATTACTTTGAAAGCAACAAAACATTTTTTTTTTTCAGTTTGATGAAATTTTTTATAAAAAAATTGGCTAGAGGCAACCCCAATCTGTAACTATTCACCCAATATAATCTAAACTACGAAGATGGGGATTCAAACTTCGGTGCAAAATGAGGAGCACCAGCTCTAACGAACTTGGCTAAGCCCATCTGCAAGCCATCACGCATTATCAATCAAAACTGAATTAATTAAAAGGGAAAAACTACAAAGCAAATACAACAGAATTTGAACTCAAACATAAGAGAATAAGAGGCTAATTATTAAAAGATCAAAATTCTTTAAATTAATGTCTTTTATTGCCTAGAAGTAGGTCCCTCTTCATCTCTATCCTTCGACTTTTTTTCTTCTCGTTTCCCCGAAGGTTCTTCAATTCCCTTGGTACCTTCGTTAGTACTTGGCCCACTTGGACCATTGATACTCATGGTGGGGGGATTGGTTGCAGTGCGGGAAGATGAGCCATTCTCAAACCCTGGACTATGATGTACGTAGTCAAAGAATGAATCCCCGGGCTTGAATCTTTTTCCACTTGTTGCAGCTTCCAGTTTCCTTTTCTTTGCATGGGAGCTCATGTGTCCCCCCAAGGCACTGCCGCTTGCAAACGACTTACCACACTCGAAGCACGTATACTCACCCATGGGTTTGGGCCGCGGGGGCTGAGACGACTTCGTTGCAATAGCAATAGAAGCAGCAGCAGCAACTGTCGTAGTAGTGCTTTCCCTCGCAACATGAGTTTGTTTGTGACCGTCTCCGGGTTCTTCTTTAATGATGGAAGAGGAAGTAGAAGGCTCATGATTTGGGACAAACTGCGATTGGGATGAAGTGGGAAATCGAGTGGCTCTTACTAGGGTTGGCAGTGAAATTTGGTTGTCGCTCATGATGGATGCCCTTCCAATGTTGATATTGGAAGAGAACGACGGAGGTGGTCTAAATCTAGTTGCCGCATTCATGATGGGGTTAGGACTAATATTTCCATAATGATAGGTTTGTGAAGAACTTTGTTGGTTCCTCATGACTCCAGTGCGGCCATGGAATCCAGACAAAGTTGTAGGGCTTGAAATGTTATTTAAGGGTAAATGGGGTGCACGTGCAACTCTAGGTGGTTGAAATCTCATAAAGTTGAGATTAAGGGTGTGGTTTGGAAATGTTGGACCGGTTTGGGTTGGTTGAACTGGAACATGAGTTTCCCTGATCATCATGTGTGGGTTGCTTATGATAAGGCCTGGTGGACGCGGTTGATATGATCTTATCATGGGGATCACGGGTCTATCTGGGAAGACCACTCCGCCCCAATATGCAGGAGATGATGAGGATGATGATGGGGAATGAAGTAGATGCATGTTTTGGAAGCCTGATCTCACTGCAGGCAAGCCATTCAAACCATAAGTAGTGGTAATAATAGTTGTGGAGTAATTGGACCTGTAGACCATTTGTGTGTGGATGAGACCATTTGTATTGTTGATGCTGCCTATTTGGTTGTGAATTTCGCTTGGGAAAGCCATGGGTACTAATTAAAAGTTGGAGAGAGAGAGAGAGAGAGAGAGAGAGAGAGAGAGAGAGAGAGAGAGACTCTAAAACAATGGAATTTGGAGAGTTGTACTGAGTCAGTAAGAGAGCGGTGTGCCTAATTGACTTGTACTGTGTACTGCTATATAGTCTTTGTCATGGCCCCATGAAGTTCGAGAGGGCTTGCATGAAAGGAAACTTAGTTACTACTTCTTAATGACTTAAGGTAACTTTTACCCTAAAAGCAAAGGGTTTTGCTGGCACAGGTCAAATGCATGTATATGATTGAGAAATTCATTTTCTTACAATTTGTGAAATCTAGAAAATGATATCCGGTGATTATATATATATATATATATATGAAAAACCAAAATTAAAAAGAAAGACTTGATATCCGGTGATCCCAAAAACAAAAATATGATGAGAATTTTAATTTTTACTAACCAAATTAGTTAAAAAAAATTATAATTGTTCTACCATTCAAACCTAACTTTTTGGTTTAGCAGAGATTAACCAACGTAAAAAAAAAAAAAAAAAAAAACCTTCAAGTAATGAAAATGGCACAAATTAACCTCCACCTAGCTAATACAAAGCTGGTTGGCAACATGGCACAAAATTAACCTAGGGAAGAAAATATTCAACTTATGGAAATAGTACAAATATTTCATAATTTCCATTCAAGTACTGGGAGTAGCCAAGAATGCACATACATGTATCTGCAGTCATTTCTTTTTAGAAATGCATTTAATTTGTGCACCTCTCTGAGGATATGCTCCACAGCTTTCATATGCCATGCATGGATTTCAGTTTTCTACAATTTACTCTTCTTCCTAATAAACCCAAAACATACGACTTTGGTCATATCACGAAAATATATTGATAAATGTATTACTCGTGGCAAAATCCATTAAACTTTTCTACCCAAAAAAGGATTTAATCCCCGGCTCTATATGTAGCACATACCTTATATGCCTCAAAATGGCTCTCGTAATATATTAAATACAAATTGGTTCTAATTAAGTTTGAGATAAATATTCGGAGTTTAGTAGAACAATATTGTTTTTAATTTATAAGTTGTGTTTTGGTATATGGATGCCCTTGGGTGTTTCTGTTTTAAAATTTAGTTATATTCAAATTGGCGCGAAGCGTTGACCGTTATATTGAAACGTATGTATAACTTGAATTGAAGGCAACACTAATCATTTTTTATTATATAGAAACTTAGTTATAGTTAAATTGGCGGCAAAACAGACCGTTGTACAAAAGCGAGCTAGTTATCAAACTACTATTAACAACGATGTATCTCTTTTTGTTGTAATGACCAAATCAAATCATTAAAATCAAAGCGAGCTAGAATACATTATCCAAAAGCCAAACGGTGAAAGTTTGAATGCGAGAAGATAGCCATTCTCAACCCTAGAATGTGGTCACAGAATAATGAGTCCTCAGGCTTGAATCTGTTGCCATTTATTGCAGCTTCCAGTTTGCTATTCCTTGTATAGGAGCTCAAATGGCACTGCCACTTGCAAATGATTTGCCACACTCGAAGCACTAATGCTCACTCAGGGCTAGGGGCTCGGGCTATTGTTGAGACGACGTTGCCGCAACAACAACAACAATATGAGATTGGCACTGCAGCTTGGTTGTTGCTCATGATGGTTGCCCTTCCAATATTGCTATTGGATGAGAATGATGGAGGTGGTGCCCTATACATGATGGGGTTATGACTAATATTTACATAATGGTTTTGTGATGAGAAAGTTGTAGGGCTTGCAATATTATTTAGGGGGAAGTGGGGTGCATGTGCAACTGCAGGTGGTTGAAATCTATTAAGATTGAGATTAAGGGTGCTGTTTGGAAATGTTGGACGGATTTGGGTTGGTTGAACTTCCATGATCATCCCATGTTGGTTGATCATGGCAATGTCATGTCCACCTCGTGGACGTGGTTGATATGATCTCATCACAGGAATGACAGGTGTATTTGGGAAGACTGGTATGCCCCGATATGCGTCGGATGATGAGGCATGAATCATATGCAAGTTTTGGTAGCCTGATCTCACTGCAGGTAAGCCATTCAAAGTAGTGCTAACAGCAGTATGAGTAGGGCTATAGGATGAGTTCAACACCCTTTGTGTATGTATGATATGGCTATCATGATGAGATATATTGGGAATGGGCAAATGGATGTTGGTGGTTGAATATATGTGAGGGTGAGGGATTTGGTTGTACATGTCCTTTGGGAAATCCATGGGTACTAATTAAGAGTTTATGTAAAGGAGAGGAGAGAGAGAGAGAGAGAGAGAGAGAGAGAGAGAACTAAAACAATGGGATTTCGAGAGTGTTGTGCTTGGTAAGTGACTATTCTGCCCAATTGACTTGTACTATGTATTGTTATATAGACTTTTTCATGGGCCCAAAAGCCCACATATAGAAATGGGCATGAAAGCAAACTCGGTTAGTTTCTTCATGACTTAGGGTAACTTTTTTTGGTCCAAATGACTTCGGGTAACTTTAGCAAAGGGTTTGTTGGTACACCTCAAATGCATGCATATGGGAAATTCATTTTCTTACCATTTGCAAATCTAGGAAATCCTATATGGTGATTTTATATATGGAAAACCAAAAAAAAGAGAACAAGATGAGTTTTTGCACCTCTCTAAGGCTATGAGCTTTCATCCCGAGGCAGGGGCCAGGTATGAATACCATCCCCATCCCCACTTTCTATATTCGCTATGTCTTTATCACCATTCTCGCTAAGAATTATCTGGGAATCCTCATCCCCGTCCCAACTCTGCCTAGAATTCCAGAATTCGTTTATATAATAAGAATCCTACATTATAACACTTATCTTTCACCTTAAACTATCATTTTATTATTGGATGGCCAACACAACTAAATGTCATTGGAAAAGCTTTGGCCGGGGACTTGAAATTAACTTAATTCTTAAGTAAATTATCATTCAACAAAATGGTAATGTTGTTTCTTTTTCCTTGACAACGCACATTCTCACCAACCATATAGTAATAGTACATTCAATTTGAGGTCAGATATGAAAATTATTGCAACATCCATAAGATTATCTGTTTTCTAGGCACATATATATGTAACCCTATATTATATATACCTGAAGACTTCTGGCTCCACTTAAACATAGTGAAACTCATTAATTTCTTCATTTTGCGTATTAATTAAGTTCATAATAAGAACAACAACATTCTATATATCAAGTGGGCTCCATTGGGCTCATTAACAAAATGGGCTGGGCTCCATTGGGCCTACCCAGCCCACAATCCTAACTTTCAATTTATGAAAATGGCACAAATTAACCTCTCTCCACGTAGCTAATACAAAGTGGGTTGGCAATTTGGCACAAGATTAACCCTAGGTTATGGAAATGGTACAAATATTTCATGGTTTCTATTGAGGGAAGGAGTAGCCAAGAATGTACATACATTGTATCTGCGGTCGTTTCTTTTTAGAAATGCGTTTAATTTTTGCACCTCTCTAAGACTATGAGCTTTCATATGCCATGCAAACAAACTGCATTAAATAAGTAGCCGGTTTTCAGTTTTATTAACATTTACTCTTCCTAATAAGCCCAAAATGGACAGATTCCTTCTTATCACAAAAATAATGACCTCGGTCACATCTGACTTGGCCACTCGTGGCAAAAACACATCAAAAATTTTAAATCAAAAAGGAAAACGTTACGGGCACCAACTTGTTCATTCCTGACTCTATATATAACCCAATTCATTTACCATATTTGCCTCACAACCCCTCTCATCATATATTGAACTCATTTGTCTTTCAATACACCCAAAAAGATTATTAATCTCTCTCTCTCTCTCAGCAGCCTTTCCCAAATTTGTTCAATCAATCAACCCAATGGCTTCGTCATTGTTTCGTTTTGGCCTTCACGATGAGACCATAGAAGCTACTCGACTTCGTTTGAGAAGTCACCCCAATTATTCTGCTTTGAACAACCGTTTGAGTGAGAGCTGTGGTTTGATGAGCTCATTTTGCCCTCATTCTCACCCATGTCATCCTCATCATCAGCCTCAGCCTCAGCTCCTGGGTAACAACATTGTTAACCCTAACATGAGGCTTATTTCTTATCAAAACCAACAACCTCTCATTTCCCACCATATGCCTAGAAGTAGGGTCCACATACACACATTCATAGATATTAACGAACCAGCAGCAGTTCAAGGCCTAGGCGGCAGCCCTCATCTTCTTCTTGCTCAGCCGAGCAGAAACTGCCCTCATCTTCTTCTTGCTCAGCCGAGCAGCAGCAGCTCTCTGAGAGCCCGTGAGGAGGTTCTGAGAAGTCAACTTCTCAGTGCAACCTCAAACGCTGAGCGCTTTCTTGGCCAGTCCATTTTCCCAAACCCTACTTCTTCTTCTTCTTCTTCTTCTTCAGTCCTCCTAAACACCAACCCAGTGAACCGTCACCATCCAATTCATTTCGGTACTAATAACACTGCTGGTTCTACTAGTAGAGTTAACAAGAGAGCCGAAGCCTCAAGCAGCCATGCCCCTTTTAATTTTCAAAGACCAAAATATTTTAACAACTATGGTCATATATTTCCTTATCGTTCTCAAAACTCCCAGCCGCCAACAGTAATTTCTATTGAGAGTGATGATGATGTTTCTTCTTCTGATGATGAACCTATTGTGGCTGAGCCAATCAGTGTTTATATCCCAACACCTCAACCCAAACCAAGTGAGTATCAAAGCAAAGAGCCAACACCAAAAGCGCCAACAAACTTTCAAAATCTTAACTCTCCAAATTCTGATGATGCTCGTCGGGATCAGTCCAATGGCGAGAGAGAGCTGCCACCATCCGGTGGCGACGGTGACGTTGGTGATTTATTAGTTGTTCCTGATGAGCATGTTGATCAGGTTGCTGTTTGTGATCTGGGAGACGGGAAAACACGCAGCCTAAAACACGACAAGAACGGGCCGTACACCTGCTCCAAATGCAGGCGGGTCTTCGAGACATCGCAGTTCTTTGCCTCTCACGCAAGGTCCGTTCACCCCAGGAGCCCTGAAGAGATAGCAAGAGGAGAAGCACTGAAAGCGGACAGAAAAAGCAAGAAGAGGGTTCCCAGGAAAGAGAGAAAGCAAGAACCAAAGAGGAAGAAAGTGAATAAGAAGAGTGCTTCCATGAAAGAGAAAGATCCAGAACCAAAGCAGAAGAGATCTAGAGTGAGTAAGAAGAGTGTGACCATGAAAGAGAAAGATCAAGAGCAGGTTGTTGCAGCTTCTGGATTTGCAGGATATGGATCTGGTGGAGCAGACAGCACAGTCACTATCGTGTTGCCTCATGGTGAGAGCTATTCCCATGAAACAATTAGAGCAAAGAAGAGGAAAGCCCGTAGTATGAATGTTCCTGCTGCAGTTGCACCAGACTCTGGAGGAGCAGGTGATGGTCAGGTGGGTGTCAAGATTGGAAAGAAGAAGGATAGTGAGAAGGCTGGGCCTTCTGGATATGGTGGAATGGACTTTGAGGGCCTATATGAGGTTGAGGTGCAGATGGAACATAAATAAAGAGCTCAGGTGCTATCAAGAATTGAAAGTGGTTTTAGTCTATCTATGTTTGAATATGAATTGGATCTATTATAATTAGTTTGTGTCGGAAGTTTAATAGGACAATGTGGTTTTATTTGAGAATCTGTGTTTGGGTCTATGAATGTTCTTGGGTGTTTCCTATATGTGTTTGGGTTTAGTAGAACAATGTTGTTTTTAGTTTGTAATGTGTTTTTTTGTCTATGTATGCTCTTGCGGGTGTTTGCTATATAATATGTTTTAAAATTTAGTTATATTTAAATTTTCGCGTTTTATTGACCGTTATATTGAAATTTAGGTCTAATTTAAATTGGCGGCAACACTGAACGTTATGTTACGTAGAAACTTGTTATAATAAAATTGGCGGCAACACATGCCGTTATATAAAAAATTGGTTAAAATTACAACTTAGTTGAAATTACTTTGGCGGCAACACGGGCCGTTATATAAAAGTTAGTTGTAATGCCGTTACATAAAAATTAGTTAAAATTATAACTTAGTTGTACTTACTTTGGCAGCAACGCAGACCGTTACATACAAGTTTAGTTAAAATTACATTTTCGCCAACTCATACCAGTACTAACCATCCAACGTACCATTATTAATTATCCAACTACTATTAACAATTGAGTATCTTTTTTTGGTAATGACCAAATCCCATCATTAAAATCAAACCAAGCTAGAAAATTCTAGCACATCATCCAAAACCAATAAAAACATCCACACTACTAGACCATCCTCAATCCAAAGAGTTGCAAGGGCGAGTCCATTGCTTAGTAGGGTAGGCTCTAGTACAAGTTTTTGGGAAAAATAGAAATTTGGTGCTAATGTTTAAAAAGTCTACCCAACTTGGTGGTAAAAATTGGTTCACTCCTTTCCTTTCCCACAAATCTGAAGACAAATCCACTCAGTCACCTAAGCACAATAGACGGATAGAAAAATTTCAACCTACCATTGTAAAAAAATTTATAGTTGCGTCCGTCTTTGCATGAAATTGTAAGATAAAGCATGTGTCACAAAATGATAGGAAAAATATAAAAAAAAGTTATATACAAATATTTTTGCTACAAGCAATACATAGCTCATTATGTGATTCACTTTAGTACTCTTGAAATTCCTGACTAAATAAGACTTAGGAAAGCAGCAGAAATGCTCTAAGGTTTTCTTGCTTATTCATTCTTCTATATATACTGAAAGCCCTTTTTTTTTTTCTTTTTTCATTTTTTTTGAAGCTGTAATATATTACGCCCATCTTTGCCTAAAAAAATGTAAAACGCCTGCAAAATTGTAATTATTACAGAGGAACAATCCTAGCATGTCTTTCATACTAGATTAAGGTTTTCTCCAGAAATAATGGCATGTAGCAGTTTTGCACTCCATGTTACTTCAGCAAGGTTTTCTAGAGGAACTGCAATATCTTCTGTGCTTTCCCTTAAAAGCACCCTGCATTCTGGAATCCATGCACTAATTAAACCACAGAATCATCAATACTCAATCGTTTCCATCGAGTGATGCATCGACAGATTCTAATCTTCAAAACTCAGAAACAAGAAATAAACCAGACACGTGTATATTTACACCAGTGACACCACAGTGTTTGTTGTTGATTTTTATGTAAAATTTGTGGAAAATAAGTTTATGTAGAAGTGACTAACCAGATATTTTGCTGAAGTTGAGCATAGACACTGAAGCAAGGATCTTCTGCTCAACCTGCTCACCATTCTTCAGCCTCTCTTTTAGTGGAAAAATGAGAGATGAGAAGGCTGTGAGCTGAAACTCAGAACCAGATAGTGAAGAAAGTGCACGGCTCAACCATTCCGCAGTGATTAGGCACACCCTCATCAAATCCAAGTTTTCAGATCCTAAACACTTTGAAAGGGTTTCTAAAAAAGACTTTTTCCCATTACCAAGCAGTGTTACTGTCAAGTTCCTCAACCAATCTTCAATGGAATTGTCTTCATCATCCTATAATTTGAAGAATTAAAACATCAGATGATTATCTTTAAACATATCACTAAGAAAGCGGGAAAACAGAATATGATATTGAAAATCTGGAGAAGCTATATCTAGTGACCATGGTATGAAATTATGAATATAGATGAGAAATTCTCTGGAATAAGAATATGGGGATCGAATGTATGTACCGATGGAGATGTGCCATGAGCCAGTGAACCATCTTCGTTGTCAATTGAATTCACTCTACAACTGCCACTAAAATCTGCTGGCTTTAAGATCCAACTTCGCGACAACGATTTCCCTGAGAAAGAGAAGTACCTTCCCAAGATAAGAAGTGCTTTGCAACAATTCTCTCGGACATTTGCATCAGTTAAGCTGCAATCAAGAGCCTCTGTAATTGCATCAACAGCTTCCTCTCTATGCATGCCATACTTCTGAGGTTCTACTTCTACCTGTAACAGATGGTTGTCTTAGTTAACAACATTTGATCATGCAGAATAGAGATAGAGACAGTAGCTTCTAATAAACAGAAATGGGAGTTCAAAGTATCACTGGATCATCAAATGTTGAAAGTAACCATCAAACATAGGGCAACCTCTGCGGTCTGTTTGCCTTCTTTCTATGAGCACCCACAGAGGATTAGCCTCTTTTAGGATCCCTATGCTATGGCTACTTCTTCAGAACAAGATACTTATATACCTATAATCATATCAGTAGCTTAGTATCTAAGCTACTTTTCTTTCATACCACCAGCAACCTAAACAGTTCAGATATGAAACTTTTCATCTCTCAACCAAGCAGCCATCAATTCCCTTCAAGTCTGAGCTCGTAAGATGAGCAGCAATAGCTAAAGTCCTATAATTACTGCAGGTATATGCACCATTAAGCATGTACGGAAATTATTCCTGCAAATCAGAAATTATAGCTCACATTGTCGAAAAAAAATTTGATTGTCATTTATTTTATTTTCACACAACATAATGCCTTCCACAGTGACTACTTCAGAGTTTAAGGGGGCACCACTAATGCAAGAAAGGGTCAAGCAAAGTGGCATGGCATCAAGAATAAATGGAGACAATTAGGATGGAACTTTTAGAAAATTCCTGTGAACTACTTGAGGAGTGTACCAGAAGATCTACGTGTAACAAAAGTACTGCAACCAAGGGTCTGTGATTGGCTGGAGAACTCTGGAGACACACAAGCAAAACATCCATTGTATTCACAATCCGTTCATTCTGCAAGCCACTGAGAAATGTTGTGACATCTTTCTTCCTGCAATGACAAAGAAAAGAAAAATCAATGATGAAAGGTACTAGCAGACACCATATTACCACAAACAATTACAGTTATGCAATCCCTCATCTTTCAATAGGCATTTATTAATTGTTTCAAGCCTTCAACAACCAATCCAAGTTCATCGGAAATTTCCATATAAAATTTCTTTTATATGTTGTCTCATCACCATTATACAGTCTGTTTATGCACATATCCAAAACTAAAAGATGGCAAGGTTCTCAAATAGTGGATTCTGAATTGCTCACACACATGCACAATGAAGATAAAAGGAATACATGAAGGGGACTGCTGCCAGACTCATTTTGTCAATTTTAACGTGCTAACTTCAAAAAAATATCTATATATTGAGAAGCAACCAGAGCAGCTCATTTGACACGTATTACCAGCAAGCCAATGTTACTCACCTCTTCAGGCAAATCAGTTCTGTCAACAACAACACTGCATTTGTTCTTATCTTAATCTGCTTGCTTTGAAGTAGTTCCATAACATACTGTTTGTTAATGTCTCTTGCTATTATATTCCTACAATCTGCATCTGCTTCTATACAACAGGACAACAGCACTGCAGCACGAGATTTCTCTTCCACCTTTCCTAATTCAAACCATTGAAGAAGAAACTGCAAGCCTCCAAGAGACGTAAGGTGCTTGGCATTTTCTGTCCTTTCCTCTTTGCTGAAACAAGTGAGAAGTTGCTCTAGCATGAAGATAGCTCTCTCATCATAGTGTTTGGATCCATCTCTCCCTGAGGTCCCCACTACTTGAGAGGCAAAAGCCAAGAGTTTCCTACAATGTTCAGATTTCCAACTATGAATCACACGCTTTAAGATGAAGTTGTGAAGAGGCACTGCTAGACATTCCAATGATTTTCCTGTCACAGGACATGTTCTGTTTCCTTTTTCAAACCATGCCTTGATGGCTAACTGCTCAAAGGTTTGACCAGTCTCTAGAGTCACTGGATCTTCAAACAACCTTCCAGTTAGAGGGCAAATGAAGTCCTGGGGAATGCTCCAGAAAATGATTCCTTCTTCAAAGTAATCTCCATGTAACTCTGTGTCAAGGGAATGTAAACATGAGAAACAAATCGAGATGTGCACTCAAGGGTGTAATATCTTAGATGTTCCTTTCGACTCACCTTCGAAAGAAGACCTTTCTTTGATTGGCTGCGCTTAAAGAGAAAAAGTATAAATACCATAAACTAGAAAATGACATTGTACATAGTTAAAGATTTTAGAAAGCATTCAGTACATTTACAATAGAGCTGGCAATTGATGCTTCACTGCAATTTGAAACACTAGAACCCTCCGCTCGTTGCTGTTCATAATTGGATTTTTCACAGGTTTTGAGGGTAAGCTTATTCTCTTTTGCACATGCTGATGCATGCAGCATCTGGGTGCTTTCTGTATTTTCTCCACATATGTTATCAAAGTGATGATTAAGGTCACTTTCTGGTAGATCACTCACTCCAAGATAACCCCACTTTTGCTCTTCTGTCATTAGGAGTCCATTTTCCTACAGAAATGTTTTAGAGCATGAAATTGGATTTAGTAAAATACTAGCAAAAGGTGCCCGCGCGATGCTGCGGGTTTTAAAATTACGTGAAATGTGTATAAAGTGATGAAAATAGGTAGGGAACATCGTTCTATTTATATATACATGAAAATGTAAATAGTGCCATCACAGTTAGTTTTTCAAGTATTACAAAAAATAAACTAATAACATGTTTTATATGCTGTTTGACATCTTAAAATATTGGGCATTTTTTATAGATCAAACAGCTATAAAAACATCAAAATATCATAAGTTTTGAGCCTTGCATTGTTCAAAATAGCCTGTACAACTGTTTATCTATATGCTATTGCTTCGTGGAAGGGGATTTTTCCTTTTTGATGTCTGTTCAAAGGAGATCAAGCTGTTGCTGGCTTTGCTGCTGAGCTGACTTATGCTGCTTTTCCTCAGCAGAGGTTTTAACTATGTTCCCATAAAGTTAGAAAATGTCGTGTGTTAATGTTGGTGAATGAACAAATTTAGAATGAGGGCAATAACTAATATGATAGAATTAAGTTCAAAAATCAAACATGATAAACAATAACGTCACTTCTCTCATTCATTCATGTTCATATATTGGCAGCAAACCACATCAAATAACCATTGAGACAGTTTTTAATCTCTAACATGAAATCACCAAATGAATATATACTACACAAAATTAGTATAAAAACATATGAACATAAAACAGAAAATAAAAAATAAAAAAACTAATATTAACAACAATAGATCGTTACACAATTTAGAGTAACCCATCAACAACTGATGAATTGATTGTTTTTTGTTGGAGATGAAAGCAAGTGTTTCTAAAACAGAGTATAAAAACATAAAAGTTTTTGAATCTTAGATCCCTTTTTTATTTTTTGTTTCTTTTCAACATAGATACGAACCTCTTGTTTAATAGAACAAAAAACAACCACCAAAAAGAAATTAAGAAATTGATTAACATCCCTCAAATATAAATCCTTTTCGACATGGGCAATATTGTAGATCGATGGGCAAATGAGTTCCCTTTTTTATCTGCCCGCACGATGTTGCGGGTTTAAGTTACGAAATAAAAACTAATAACATGTTTTATATGTTGTTTGTCATCTTAAAATATTGATAAGAATTTGGAAAAATTGAAAATCCACAACAAAAAATTAAATAAGGGATATAATTAACTTCAATCATTAAGTTTTACTTAAGGTTTGGCAAAATCCGGGAATTAGGAGATTCCAGTCTTCCAGTCGACAAAAGTCTCTCTTCCAAAAGTATAAGCAAATATTATAACAAAATCATTTAGCCTTCAAAAAGAATGGAAGCAGTTTCATAATATTAGAAAAATTAAAAGTGGAATTTAATAATCTGTTGATTGTTACAACGGTTTTCCTGGTCACAGGTTGCACTTCTAGCAGTGTAGAATTGGGACAAAAAACTTATAAAAATTAGACAAAATCTTTAAGAAATTTTAACACAACATGGTGTACAAACTATATAGATCCAGAAATCATTTTGTTGCAAAATTACTTCACTCTTTAGCACTCTTAAAAGAACTGGACCTTCAATTTTTTCATCTCCATTTATCTAATTAGTATAGAAGTACATTCTATGAGCAGAAAATATAGATCAAACTCTATTAGATGACCTACAGAGATATATATACTCATTCATCAAATAGCTGTTATGCAATATGAAACAATGGTAGTACACACAGAGAAAGAGATCATCTTTTTTCCTTCAATCAATTACGCATTGTCACTCTCTCCCCACGTTGGGAGTTCTCAAGTACCTAATTACCAAAACACTTAAAGGATTCACCAACATGCTCAGATATTGTAATCATCTAAAGCCATCATTACAGCAACAAATTAACAACCCAGTACAGCAGTAAAATCATTACAGAATCAATTTGGGCAAGGAATGAAAGGATTGAATAGCATGTTCAGAAATCCATCAGCAAGTCATTAATCTATTAAAAAGTTCAGGGGATGCAAACAGTGCTATCATGATTTTGGCCTATTTATAGATACATTGAGATGTAAACAGTGCTATCATTGCCTATTTATATATACATTGAGATGAAAACAATGCCATCATGAGTTTGGCGAGCTTATGTTGCAAAATATAAACTAACATCATGTTTTATATGCTGCTTGTTATGTTAAAATATTGTGCATATTTTAATATATCAAGCAGCTATAAAAACATCAAAATATGAGCAGCCTTAAGTTGCATATTGTTCAAAAAAACTTGTACATGTGTTTATCTATATTTTAATGGGTGGCGGATATGGATTAAACTTTTTTGATGTTTTTGGTAAAGGGCTTTTGTTGTTGCCGCATTTGTTGTTTGGCTGGTTGATGCCCTTTTTTCTCTGTTTCAGACGTGTTAGCTCTGCTGGCATAAAGTTAAAAACTGGCAAGTATTAATTATTATGATAGAATTAAGTTTAATAAGTAAACATGAGAATAACAATGAAATATTTTGTGTGTAATATGTGCGTCAGCGAGATGAATGAATTGAAAAGGAAAGAGTACAAACTCTGATGTGGGAGTAGGAGAGGCGGTTTCGGAACTGCCTTGAACTGTTTTCTTCTTCAAACCGATAATTGGCAAATTGTCAGAATTTGACACGTTTTCTTCTCTGGTTTGCACAGCAACAGTTTTCTCATATTTGTTTTTAGCTTCAACATCACTTAGAAAGATGTAAAGCATAGTGAAAAGAAAAGTATTAGTAAATGTTTATGTAAAAATATCAATACAAAAGAGTTAATTGTTATGTAAAATCTAACCTTTTCAGTTCTTTACTTGTTAAAGAGGAGAGAAGAGCTCTTTTCACTGCAAGTTTACGTTTCTTTTTCGAATTTGAAATGGGCTCCACTGAAGAAGGATTGGATGAGACAGCGAGAGATACAGGCGGTGTTTGCTTTGAAAGAAGTGGGGGAGTGGGCGGAAGCATTTGGGCAGCTATATTTTTTTTCTGATGTTCAACAAAGTTTGCTTTTGATCCTGATTCAAGAAGTTGTACCTTCTCATCAAACACAGCTTGAATAAGCAAATCATTTCTGTTTGAATCAGTTTTTATGTTCCCAAACCGAAGTTGAAAAAGTTTAAATTGGCCTCTTGTCTGTAGAATTGCATGTGGAAACTCTTGCTGGTCAGTATAACCTTGTTGAATAACCAATTCATTGCAAGAAATTCCAAACAATTGCTCTGCTGCTCTTCCAATGATCATAGCATTTGTTTCATCAGTTGAATCCTCAAGAACCAAACCAACTTTAAACCTGTATGTAAAATTCATATAATGTTTTAATAATAAATATAATTGTGTATGAAGTTTCTGAAAAAATAAGATGAAACTAATTGCTAATATTAGTATTACCAAGGTAGTGGAATTTGATTGTTGTGTTTAGGACACAGAAGTTCATCACTGTGTGCAATGGATCTAAGCTGTTTGAAGCAGGATGGGCATGCTCTATACCACCATCCACTACGCGTATCAAAACGCGTAATGGCTGCTCTACATAAAATGAAACCATCCTAGAACATGTTTAAACAGACTTGTTAATAAAATGATAACAATTATAAAACATACAATAATAAGAGAAAATCGAAATAAATTCTAGTTTAAATAATTTCTAATGTTGTATGTTAAATTAAGAATAATAGGGAGATAAAGGGAGGAAATTGGCATTTTTACCTTGCATAAATCCGGATCAAGAACATTCAACTCTTGTACAGATAGCTTTTTAGCAATTTCTAATTCCTCAGGCTTGATTGGTTGAATTGAAGAAGGAGGGACAATTCTAATAGCATCTGCAAAAGCATCAAAGCTGTGTTCGTTTTTGTTGTTTTTTTTTTAATATAAAAAAGAGGTGATTAGTTCTGGATAAAGGAGGAAGAAAGATGCATGTTAGCATAAAGAGGATAAAAAAATCATACGTCATTTTGTATGCATCTAATTCTTGTATATCCGGATCGATGAAAATCATTGTTGACACGCTACTGTTCAGAACAATTTTTCCTACGCATTTGTAAACGACAAATCAGATTTATTTTATTTGAGATGAAGTTTGAATAATGGAAGGGAGGGAAAATTAAACTGAATACCTTGGAATTGTTTGACTTTAAGACTTGTGAAAACAGCGATTATTGGTGGTGCCAACTCTTCCAAAGCTTGGAAATCAAACGCTCGTGCAGTGTCTCCCCATAGCGTTATTCTAACATCTTCTTTCCTGGATGATCAAACATGAAACAAAAAACTTTTTAGCAAGAGATATAATGGTTTGAAAATGTGCACACATTTTGTTAACACATGTACCTGATATTTTGAATGTAAATTTCACATTTGGTTTCCAACCTTCCATTGCCCACCATTTTTTCTTCTAAAGGTTGTACAGCAGTGATGTGTCCTAAAACATCTGCAATTTAACAAAGTAGTATTATAAGTTCATTGAAATACATAAAAATTGTTGATAAATATATATTATACACAAATGCATATTTTTGGAGAATATGTAGAGTATTACCTGTCAGGATCTCATTTTTGTCTATGCGAGTGCACAGCTGACCAAAATCAAGAAAATAAAATCGATGTCGTGGAATTTGGGGATAAACACTTGACAATTCGGTGAAAACGGTTCTTGTATTGAAGAACAAATGGGCAGCATGGGGAACAACTTTGTGTGATGTTTTGCTACGGGCGGAGTGAAAATGTGTGATCTCATAAACACAACCAGTTTTTATCTTTGCACCAATTAAATCATAGTCAATCTCTTTCATAGTGGCTTGAATAGCATCTGCCTACATGTTTGAAAAAAGAAGCAAAAAAAGTTAGTACGAAACAAATTATATTTGTAAACAACCTACTTGAAAACCAAATATTAGAAGTAGCATAAATCTTTAAGCATTTAAACGAAGCAACTTTGAAACAACAGTGAATTTAAAAATGAAATATTAGAAGCAAGTTAATATCATCAAGAAAAGAGTGTACTTGGGTTTATTTACAACTATACAATCATAGCAATTAGTTCAAATTTATGACATGCTTCAACTTTGTTACTCCACTACTAACACAAAAGAAAAATCCTGGAAAACAAATCCAAAGAGCCGTGAACCCCTAAAGTATAGCCATCCAAAAAAATTCAAGGCTAAAATATTTACTTGTTATCAATCAAGCTCATGAAAAATCAATTCCTTGATTGGACACCAAAATTTTTAATCACAAAGTACATTTCTACAACAGATGTTTGTGATAATGGTCGAAAAGCACATGATTTACAATAAATAATGATTTTCAAAAGGAAATGAAGAAAAAAAAGAAGCTACTAATATACATAAATAAGATAATCGTCTATAAGCACGACTTCAATATTTCAATATAACGGTTTTATACATGCACCAACATGACTAAACAGATAGGTTATCACAGGATGAGAAGACTTAAAGAGAAAAAAAATTTTCATTACTATCTGAAATGCTGCTCATATTTTTAACACCAACATAAATTTAGTTTTGTGTAAACAACTTCACAATCACAAATATCTATTATTCTATCAAGGAATAAACTTGATTCCATAATGATCAAACAGTATGCATATACTAATGTCAAGCCTAGTTAAACCGATATGCACAATTAGCACATTCGACTCAAAACTCATAATCAATCAAGCCCACCAAGTCAAAAAATCAAGTGAAATGTTTACTGAAAACCTCGAGAAAAACATTCAAAAGGGAAGAAAAAAACACTCATCATCAAAACATATTCTACTTCTATTCTTTGGAGCACTAAATATTACTTCTAGATAACCAGCGATGCCAAAATCCCTACCCAAAAAGAAACAAAAGGAAACATATATAACTATTTGTATAATTACAAATAAATAAATCATACGCTGTTATTTTCAGTAACATAGAGCAATAGAGCATAGGATAAGGATGTGAAACATTCATTATATGAAAACCATGAGAACAAACAGCAAACATAGAATTAAACTATAACAACCAATTTGGAACGGAATAAAATTAAAAACAATTTAGGATTTTGGAAGGGATAAGGGTGTTTAACAAAAGGTATTATGTAATCAAGTGATACATACACATATATACAGGTTTAAATTATTGACATTGGCAGGGGCTAGATTATAAAATTTATAGAAAAAATGAATGAAAAAGACCTATATTAAGATGCAAATATTAATGTTAAGATTATATAAGAATTGTTCAACTGAAATAAACTATTAGGTAATTTTGAAACATAATTTAATACAGGTAATTAAGCGACTCTAATATCATAGTAGTAAAAGCTTAGGCAAAATTTAATCCAGTTGGATTTAATTCTTTGCAAATGAAGTTTTCATAGTTAATTAAAACTGAATGCAGTTTTAGGAAATATATTAGTTAACTTTAAAATCAGAGTAGAAAATACATTAGTAAAATTCAATCTAGTTGAAATTAATTGTTTGCAAGTGAAGAAGCTGTGATAACTAAACTGAAATAATATGAATAATGAATAGATTTTCTCACCATTTGATCAACCAATATACACTGTAAACCACCGAATTGATCATCATATCCAATAAGTTTTGGTCTCCACATTCTACATACACGGACTTTAATCTTCTTGTTAAATTGAAACGGCTGTAAATCACGGATGTGAACGAAACTCATTGTATCATAAAGCTGAAAATAAAAAATATATTTTGTTAGTATAAAAATGTATACAGCAATGTATGAAAATTGATATAAAAAATATAGAAATGTTTAATCACGGATGGATAAAAGTTGAAACCTGATTGTAAATTTTCAATAACATCTTTGTACACTGTTTTTAGTGTATTTGTTAGGCACTTCTTTATTATTGTGTATTATGATTTTAAGACCTTGCCTTGATGTAACTCTAGATAACGCAACATAAAGTTGCCCATGGGTGAACACAGGTTGAGAAAGATACAGTCCAACTTGTTTAAAAGATTGGTCTTGACTTCTGTTTATCGTCATTGCATAGCATGGCCGAATTGGGAATTGGCGCCTTTTAAAAATAAATGGCCATTTGTTTTCGGTTGCTGTAAGGCTTATTCTAGGAATGAAAACTCGGTGGTCAATGTTGTTGTCAGCAAGTATCTTTGCTTTAATAATTTTATCGTACAGTTGGGTGATAACTAATCGTGTTCCATTGCATAAACCTGAAGATTGATTTAAGTTTTTCAATAACATGATAGGCATTCTTATTTTTAAAGTCAAACTATGTGAAAGCAGACCATTGAATTCAAGTTTATTTAGAAATTTTGTAGGGTACATAATGCTGGGGTTTTCAAAATTTCGAGACGATGAACATAAAGAATCTGAACTCAAATAAGTTCATTCTTGTTCGGGTAATAAATGAATTTCATAATTATTTATCTCTATTACAATTGTGTTTCTAGGTGTCACAACAGCTCGTTCCCTTAAGTAGGCAAAATTGTTTAAATTTTTGCCAAAATCTAGGTCAAAATCTGGGTATGTTGCTGCAAAAATTGAATGAATAGGATGTGTGTATGAATGAATGAGTAAATCTTCAGGAATTTCAATCCAAGATGCATCTTTATCGTTTGGATCATCTATATCAATAATTTGACCATCACCAATGCGCAAAATCCAATCTACAAAATCACTTATTTCCTGTTTTTCTTCAATGCTTAATCCATTTTTTGCAGCCTCATATTTTCTTTTAAATGGAATATTTTTAAAAAAGGCCATAAACAGGAACTGTTAAGGGAGGCATTTATTATTTCTTCTCTTGTTCCTCCTGGAATAACTGGTAATATTTGTCTAAAATCACCACCTAACAAAAAAGGCTTGCCACCAAATGGAGCATTTCCATTTGAATTGTTCAAATGCGATAAAATATCATAAAGTGATTTGTCCAATGCTTCAAAACAATGTTTATGATTCATTGGAGCTTCATCCCAAACAATTAGATCGGCTTTTTCAATTAGTTGGGCAAGATGAGTTCCCTTTTTTATCTGATATGTTGAGCAATTGTTAACAGTTAAGGGGGTCTTAAATTTAGGAAACATGGCTACCGGATAGGTTTTCTTTTTTAGGGCAGTTAAGGGGTTCTATAAAGTATTAGGCTATCGGATTTCTCCTGTTCAAAGAGGGATCTTAATAAAATTAGAACTCACAAACTAAGAGCGAATTGAGAATGGTTACTTTCATATTTTCTGAGCATAGATATATTATACAGAAAGAAAAGCCGGCCAAAGAGAACTATACAAAAAGATATTTATTTAATTAAAAAATAAGGGTATATATATACCTATCATCCAAAGCAGTGTCTAACTTACCAATGGTTTCTTCCTCTTCAGCAGTGATATTCCCTCTCTTCAAGTCAGCCCTCAGAGAATTTATGCACCTCAGTCTGTAACTCTTCCCACACCTCAGCAATCCTTCAAATCACACACAAAGACATTGATTTGTGTATATTTACAACCAAATGAAGACACATTGGGAATATATATAAAGGATCCTTTATTGCAAAAATCTTTCAACACTAAGGTTTAGAGTTTAAATTCAATCAGAATTTGTCAAAGCATATAAAATATAAAAACAATTTCGAACCCAGAAAAAGCCAAATCCAGCTAGTGACAACAGAGTAAACAACTAAAAAGACCATCGCTTGTAATGAGAAACCCCAAATCCGTAATGTTTCCCATCATTTATCATAGACTACAACTAAACAACGGCTCTGAAACGCCGGCAAAAAATTAGATATAAAAGAAAATAGAAGCCAAACATACAAAAAATTTCACACACATTCGATCACAAAAGAAGCGTAAAATATGTAGCAGTAATAAACACTGACTCAAACTGATCAAAATTCAGATAAAAATAAAAATGTCCAAGAGCTATAGAGATAATCTCACCAAATCCAACACGTTAATAATTTCTTTTCCTTAAACACGGAATTAGAAAAAAGGGGAAAAAAACAGTTCCACCTTTTCTTCAAATTTCTATATCAACTATTTTCAGTTTTGAAAAAATTTGGGAATCCCATTGCTCTGTTAGTGGTTCAAATTAAGCAAATTAAACAAAACAGAGGAAAAGATAGAATGTCAAGATGAGGAGTGTTAAAAGGAGAAGACAAATAAAAAGTCTCGAGACTCGTAGGTATTGCATTTGGAATTTCCCTTTTTTACCACGCAATGTCGGTTTGTGTGTTGGCTCTCTATGAGGGTTGACAATTCTCTCATTCAATATACAAAAATTTCTCTCCTTTTTTTTTTCTTGTTCTGTTTTTTTTTTTTTTTTACAACAAACAAAAGAAAACCATGTTCAAGACAAATTAATAATTAACTTTTTAGAAGCAAGACAGACGAAAAATAGAGCAGGAAAGATGTGTTTGTGTGGTGGATGTACTAATATGATATGAAAGTTATTAAAAAAAAAAAAAATACTAAAAAATCCAATAAAAGTAGCAGATCAATTGAAGTATTATAAAGTGATTCTTTAGTTCTAACCTTTGTAAGTATATTATTGGATTAAAAGAACGTTTTCAAGTTTTGTTGTCCTAGTAATTAAGAGATAAAGTGATTCTTCACTTCTAAATATTATTGTTACTCTATTGATCATAATAGCTTTTTCAAGTTTTGCTTTCCTTGAGAGAGAGAGAGTATTGAATAAAAAATTTCACAAAAACAAAAGAAACAAACAAATTCAAAAACCGAAAACAACAGAAAATCAGAGTTAGGACCACTTTGAAATGTTTTGAAAATTTTCCACTGCTTTAAATACCAACCAATTGCAATTTGCAACAGAAAAATGAGAGCGTCTCATAAACGCTGCTTCAGAACACAGGGCCAGTGATTGATTCCCCACTGACCCACATACACACAAAGAGAAAGACACCATGTTTTTCCCTCCAATCAATTACGCGTTCTCACTCTCTCCCCATGCTAGGAGTTCTCAAGTACCCAATTGCCAAAATACTCAAAAGGATTTACCAACATGTTCAAATATTGTAATCATCTAAACCTATCATTACAACAACAAATTAACACTAACCAATTGTCAATTGATGCCATTAGCTAAGTTCTATGCTCTATTCACAAAACTTAAAACAATTAATTGGAATTTCAGCCTAGAAACTCACCCCTTGCTTAACAGAATTGAAAACACCAACCAAACTACTCTATCCAAAGCAACAAAAGACCACCTGCAAAATATCAAAAGAAAACATGGTTTAAAAAAAGAAGAAGAAAAAGGAAGAAAAAACAGAAAAATCGGAGAAGAAATTAGCTTGAGTATTTTATATATGCACAATCTTTTCATTAAACAAAAAAAATTAGCTTGAGCAAAATCTGTACGGAAAAATGTCTCTCTGTTAAAATAACCTTGTCGCCAAGGAAAGTTCTGGAAATCCACTTCAGGTTTAATAAACGTTCTTCATAGTGTTTTTTCTGGTAGTTACTTGGTGCACTAAGGCCTCTGTTATATTTTGTCTGCCTTGCATCTCCAGGCCCTGTTTAATTTAACCAGGCTTGACCTCTAGGTCCTTCTTAACAAACTTTGGGAAGGGAATCCAATTTCTCTTTAAGGCGATAGACATGAAAGACAGTCTTTAGTTTGGTTGAAGCAGGAATCTTTAGTTTGTAAGCCAGTGCTCTAATTCTTTCTAAAATCTGAAAAGGGCTGTAACCTCAAGGTGAAAGCGTAAAAGCATTGGCTATGTGACTGTAGGCAGAAATAGACCTAATCTCCTACCAGAAAAACACGATCTCACCGCTTCTTATCTGCAAAATTTCATGTGCCTTTGAGCTTCATGTAATTGTGACACAACTACTTTAAAATGGAATCAATTCCTTAGTTCTTGCCAACCTGTGGTACAGAGCTTGACCCAGTAACACAGTAACTAAGCTTTGGTGGTTTGTGCCCATAAACTACTTCTAAAGGAGAGGCCAAGCGAAAGAAGAAACATAACATTCAACAAAAATAAGTACAAAGTCTTACTTGCAAAAACCTCTTCATGACATTAAACACACATATGTATGACAAACTCGTAGTTGAACATCAAATATATATCAGAGTACTGTTGAACTGATCACAGATGAAACAATTAATCAGAAAACAATGAAGATAAGTACAAACAGAAAAAATAAATAAATCAGCCACACAGAAAATCTATAACCACATGCAAACAGAAAATATAACATCTATTAGAATTATAATTCTGATCTGGAGTCATAAAAATAAAATTTAAAAAAAAAAAAAAAAAAGGAGTCGTCTATAACCACACGCAAATAGAATATCAACCACACAGACATCAATTACCAGATTGATGAGCAGACTGGGGGTTCTCATATTGATTACTCCATTTCTTCTTCCTTAGATCATCCTCCTTGTAAGAACAAACCAAACTCAATTTCTGATTTACTTCTCAATTTTCATCATGACAAATGAATAAACCAACCTAGAAAACCAAAAAAACGTTAAAACCAACCTTTTTTTTACGAAACCTAGAAATCGTTTGAGCTAAACCCGTGCGATGAGAAGAAGGATGAAGCGTAGCTGGAACGGCAACACACGAACACAACATCTGAGAGGAAAACCGATGAGATAAAGACCAAAAGGGCGGCTGGATTTGCAGCGCGCCTCCCCAAAAGAAAATCGACGGCCACCCACGCATGCAGAACAGTGAACTCTGATCTTCCATGGCTGCCCCCAACCAGCCCAACCAACTGGTTCGAAACGGACTGGAAACCTCTGAGCGAACGAAACCTTAGAATCGAAAGAGATGTGAATGAGAAGGGGCAAAAAGGGAACATAGGGAAAAATTCAGTAAAGGGCAAAATCGGCAATCCACTATTGCTAAGCTACAGTCTATGAACAGTCTAGGAACAGTAACATTTGATCAGCTTTAGTATATATATAATTTCAGATTTTTTTTAACACTCTTCAGGGTGTGATATTGTTTTTATTTAGAATCAATTCCAAATAAACATTAATTGGATAAAGCTTCTTATGTTCAAGAGAAAATGAAAGGCAACACTGCTGCTAATTACTATAGAAGTTATTCATAAGACAATCCCAGCATAGAATGGGTAAACATCTATAAACCCTATAAATTTTTAGATGTGCTTGGATAAAGAATTAATTCACACACAAAAAAAGGTTACTTACAGAAAGAAATCCATCTTCTGGTGCACTCTTAGTGGATTCTTCTTCAACATCTTGGTACCTATATTGAACTGTTTCAGAAGAGTGCTGACTTGTTTGTTTAGCATCAGCTGAACCATCAGAACTTCTCATACAACTATCAAAGTCTTCTATATCTCCATCATCTTCAACCTCATCAGATTCAGGTTTACTTGAACGACCAAAAACAGAATCGTACAGTCTTTTGCTGACCATTGACTGGGGACCACCTGGACTAGGGGCCTCTGAAGAATAACTATGAGAACCTCCCTGCTGAACTTCCTGAAGAGATACAGATGGGATAGGAATGGAAGGGATTGAAGGAGATTCAGCTCCTTCTGTAAGCCAGTCCTTGTAGTAAACTGCAAATTGGTAAGTACCAGAATCTAAAATTTCATTGTACGCTTTTCCTAAAAGCTTCAGTTTCCTTGGCTTGTTTTGTCTATCTGCTAGAGAATCAGCTTCTTGATCATACCAAACCTTTAAATGTGAAAGATGCGGAAGAAACAGGTGGTCCCATAATTCAGGCAACAATGTCGTTCTTGCGTGAAAGGGTGTATCACAAAACACTTGCAAAAGATGCTTAGCTGATACCCTGTCTTTCTTCTGTAGCTTATACACCACACTGAGGTAGAGATGAGCACAAGCTGACAATTTATAGTTAGGAACCCCAGATGTAAATCCATCCTTCAAATCAGCTGAGTTCAAACCTGTAATAACACTAAGCTGCAAAGAAGCTCTTTTTAAATCCTTTTCACTTGCAGATTCCTCTGCAGCCTTTTCCACTGTTTCAATTGCCTGCTCAAGGCTGGCTATGATTCTGCTCTCAGAATGCCCCCCTTCCTGATGAATAAAGTTTAGGGAGGAGATACGGTTGTCTCTTAGTGCACTCCGGAAGTTCTCATCTTTGAGAAAACGTTTAATATATCCACTTAGGATGGAGACCATGGCTTTGATAGCAATTTCATCGAGAGCGGGTTCAGAAACTGGCAGTAAGACTTTGTCACGCTTTTGACCACGAGCATCTTCAGAATTTTTGCTATATGATGAATCTCTCCTTAATCTGTCATGAGAGGTCTCAGGCTGTTTCCTGCTTTGCCTATTATTCTCACTAAAACTTGTACGTCCAGCCACATGTTTGTTTGAACTTGAACTGTGGCTATGTCTCCTATCCACCTTTGTCTCCTTCTTTGACCTCTCTTCAAATCCTTCGTTTTCCATACTTCCATCAGAATACTTATCCTTCCTTCTTTCTGAGCTATACAGTTCATTTGAATATATGTCCTTGTATCTCTCAAAGTCTTCATCATCAACCTCAACTATCTCATTTGCTGCCTGATTCTGGGGAAAAATGCTATTTAAACTTCTAGCTTCCCACACACTGCGGCTGGTAGGACCTTTTCCTCCAAGTCCATCCCTAATTTCTTTCTTTGATCCTCCTCCTATTTTGTCTTTTACAAGAAGATCTTCTCTTGGTCTCCTACCTCTAAGATCATCGCCTGTTGGCAGATTATTTCTCACACCATACTGAGACACATCAGACCTTGTTTTCTCTGGTCTTATTCTATCTCCTGACATGGAATGTTTCCTGTGTTCTTCTGAATTAGGAAAATGGCGTATAGTTGAACCAGAATGGTAGGATGTCCTCGACCTGGTCAATGATTTTCTTCCTTTAAACCCATCTTCTGCTAGAAGATCCTCCAAAGACGATGCCATTTGTGCTGCTGATATGAAAACCTTTCTTCACACTGAATCTTATGCCAAAGAATAAAAAAACCAAGTTTAATAGCTGAAACTGAATCTTCATCTGTTTTATACAAAACCATGCAATGGAATCCAAGAAAATCAAAAGCACTGTAAATTATGCTAAGAAGAAACCACTAGAGCAGAATAATATCTGGATGTTACCAGTAAATTGGATGTAAGATTTGATCAACTTATCCCTATAAATACTTCAAAGCACATGTCTGCCACCTAAAAATTTTATGTTTCTTAGTATCCTGTAATCATAAGTTGTAAACTTTTTTCCTCAATGAATGGTGAACAATGACCAGTAATAAGAGGCTACTCATCCAGTGTGATCAAAACTCATTTGGAAACAGAAACAGAACCAAAGAGACAATAAAAAATTGGAAAAAGAAAGAACCACAGAGATTTAACAAATGCAAGCATTACCTTGAACCTATAACCTATTGTTGAGAGTGTTTGTCCCACATTGAAAAGTTAAGGGACCAAGTCTGGGTTTATAAGGAGTTGGGCTACTCCCCCCATTGCCAATTCGTTTTGGGGTGGAACCTCAACTTCCTTCATGGTATCAGAGCAAGGCTTCACGTGTTGAGCCCAACGGCCACATGTGCTCCCAATATGTGTTGTCCACGTGTTAGGCTTGAAAGTTCGCCACACGTGCGGGGGCGTGTTGAGAGTGTCTGTCCCACATTGAAAAATTAAGGGACCAAACCTGGGTTTATAAAGAGTTGGGCTACTCTCAACTTCCTTCACCTATAACCTACTTCATAAACACCAAATTTTCCTACCCTCTTGAACCAAAATCAAATATTTTGAATCATAAACTCATTTACTCCTTTGACTAATTATCTAAACTTACTTTGAGTCGGTCTAAAAACCCAGAGAGCATCATATAGTATATATTATATATATTCTGTAAAGACGTCATTTTTCTCACCTTCAAGCTCTCCTCAACGAAATTCAAGGCACTTGAGGAAACTTCAGGCAAAACCCTGTTGCCGAGATGCCAAAGGCATATTAGTAGTTGAATGCCTGGAACTCAAACTACTGGCTCCGCAGTTGGCAGTTGGCAGTTGGCACAGCAACAATCCAAGAAGAAGAAAAGATTTGGTTTTGGAACTCCAAGGAGAAATGTGGTGGAGGGAATCTTAGCAAGGAACAAGTAGGGAATGAAAGAGATGCTGGTTAAAGAAAAAACATGAGCTGGGTTTGTTTATAAATTAAGGACTGCAAGCCATAAGATAAAACAAAAACAAATGAGAAATTGATGGAGAATTGTAACAATAGGCAACGAGGCAATCACTGAGAGAGAGGGTGACAAATGAAAGCTGACAAATGAGAATGAAAGAGAGACAGAGAGGGAGTTTTTGAAAGACAATAAATAAATAAATGGAGTATTTGATTGTGTATGAGTTGTGTCATCTGTGACTCTTTCAACTCAAATATGCGTCTCTCTGTATTTGCAGGCTGGCTTGCTGCTGTTTTCAAACTCTTTCAACTGCCGCCCCTTTTAATTAGTCAGTTTATCATTGGCCACTTTTTTTCAGTGTTTTTTTAAAAATAAATATAACCCGTGCTAGTTGCCATGCAAGCAATCCAGAAAAATTCAGTGCTAGTTATTGATTGAAAATAAAAATATTTTTTTTAAAATTTTTAAGGAAGGAAACAAATTGGCTTCTTATAGACAAATCACACTGTAACGTGTAAAGAGTCGAGCATTATTTCATAAGAGATGTACATGAATGAAAAAAATTAATTGTTTTTCTAATCTAATATGTTCCAACATCTCAATCTGAAAAGAATAAATGGAATAGAAAAGAAGGAATTGGAATTGATCATGAAATGACTAACTCTAAGACAGGGTCCATATTTGCATCCAAATCTCGTATCACCAGACATCTAACTTAAATAATGGAGTAATTAGTGTAGCATAGTTCATTTCATATAGTAGGTTAGTTTGCTACATTTTTAAAAGAAGAAGAACCCAAGTCCATACAAAGTGAAGAGGGCGTTTTGTGTGTTTTACAAATATTTGCACCTATGGCTGGGACTTTTGATCATAGCAAAAACCAAATGGAAGTCAAACTTATGAATAGAGAAAAAAATTGGAGAAGGTAAAATTCGAGCGTGGGTAAACTTGACATTATAATATATATATATATATATTATATTACATTACAATATAATATATGCATCTTATGGAATTAGTAATTCTCCCCTTCCATATGGGTTTATTTATGGGAGATTCACTATTATACCCAATATAGGAACCTAAATTATATAAAAAAAACCATATATGAAATGAATTTTAGAAACACAACCAAAGCACATTTACAACATAACAAAAAAGCTTTTAACTTCTTCTAAATTACAAAACTGCCATTGATTTCTTAAAACAAACCCGACCCCAAAACCTCATTAAAAAACCCAAAACACTCAATAAGGCATCAAAGAAATTTAATAATCAAAATTAAATTTAATAAGTCTAGCTGTCATTTTTTGAATTTTTTTTGGTATTTTTATTAAAATTGAATGGTGTAGAATTTATTTATAATTTTAGTGCTAAAAATTGGTATATAACTAAATATCTCTTCATTTATTCCCTCCTATGTAAGTGTTTTTGGTGGGCCTAGTATTAGCAAGCTTAAGCCTGGCCTGTGTAACAAACAAGTTTAAGCCTAGCCTCCTAGCCTGTGTAACAAACAAGTTTAAGCCTAACCTCTGTATAAATTAGCGGGCTCACAACAGAAAGTCTACGTAAAAATATGGGAAAACTTCAAATTATAACAATGGGTTAAATGTTTGTCCGACGTTAGAAAAGCCAATCAACCAAATGACGTAAGGCATGGTTTGATAATTTAGCCAGGAATTTTATCATATCTACATAGATACAAATATGCAATTGTAATAACATCTGAAAAATTGACAGGGCTGCCGTCAGTCAAGTGGAACTAACAAAAATGCAACCCAAACACATTAATAATTACAGCATATACCGACAAACTATTGTTAAGTAGCACGGCAATCAAAAAATTAACTTGAAAGCTGCTCTTGTAACTAGCATGGTTACTCCTTGTTCCGGGACGAACGATCCTTCCGTTGCCCACCAAGAATACGAGAAATCTGTAAACCTCTGCTGAATGCTTGGTTGAAGAGCATACGGGTTTGGAATTCAGAAACGAAAGGAAACCAGGCCAAGAATGCAACTGGGGTGAATAGAAGCAAACCCATAACAATCTCAAAGCCGCGAGCAAGAGTCCGAACTGATGGCCATAAACCAGCCTTGTGGACAACAGGCTTGCAAGCTTGAGCAATCTGGTAAGAGATAGGAAGACAAAATGACATTAGGAAATTCAAGGACAAAGAAATGCACACAAGTGCAAGATGCAATTACAACCTCATTGTATGGTGCAAATTTTAGTTTTGGGAAATCTCATTGTAACAACTCAAACTAACAGCAGAAAGTTGGGAAATCTCCAAAACAGAGGGTTGAAAATCACCATATCACCCTTATTCTAAGAAATTAACAAATCCAAGTGGGTTGGATCTGAAGATGGTACCACGGCTACCCGTGTGCTAAGAAGTTTGGTTCAGGTATCTTATAGCCCAATTTTCAGTTTAGGATTAAAGAAAACACAACATTGTCGTTATATCCAGAGAGTATTTGCAACACGGAACTAAGGTAAGGCAAGACTGGAACATTCACTCACCAGAAGAATTCCCCAACCAGTTGGCATGAAAGCAAGAATGCACACAATGATATCCTGCAGCGTCATGTGAGGCAGCACAATCAAAGTCACCAAAATGGACACAAAAGTTATGAATATTAGTCCCTTTATTAGCCGGAACACTAGTTGAAACTCTGCACTGAACTTTCGCCTCCCAACAGATACAGTCTGGAAAGAAAGATAAACAATTAAGTACATTTGTTGAACTATATATTTCTTTTTATGGAGAAAATACTGATAATATTAGTAAGTATAATCAATGTGGACCAGCAGTCCACGAAAACTCAGAAACAAGCCACCAGATAAAAGAAATTCGACCACCCCCTACATATTTGATAACCTCTCCTACGAAAAAACTCGCAATACCGACTCCATTCGTAATTCCATCAATTACTCGTCTATTAAAAATTGAATTAATATAATGCATCATTTATTTTTCCGAACAAGAAATATTAAAATTGGAATGAAAAGCGTCCATTGTCTAATGGATAGGACAGAGGTCTTCTAAACCTTTGGTATAGGTTCAAATCCTATTGGACGCAATTTATTTCCATATGTATTTTTTTTTTTTTTTTTTTAGATTTCTATGTCAAGAAATATATTTTGAATGACTTGAATAAGAAACGCTCTTATTACATATTAATTGAATAAGACAAATAACAAAAGCTTGCAAATGCTGTCCACATGTTGTAAGAACATGTAGAAAAGGAATGAGATTCACAAACGAGAAAGGGAAACAAAAAATGTCTAAAATCAGATCTATGCACCAAACACCCAAACAACTGAACTGCAGGAATCCGAATGGGCAAAGCAAAAGCCTAAAGTTGCCTCACAACCAGATTATAACTAGGTAGCAAACACAGTATTAGTTTTGCAAAGCAATTACTAAAGCTAAGCAGCCAGCCTATATTGTGGAAATTATGTATGTAAAGCACTTTTTCTATTCTATGTTGATAAATAAGCCAATATGAATACAATTTTGACTCACCTTCATAACAAACAAAATAAGGAAGATCACCAGCCAAGAAATGCCATAGACCTGTTACCAAGTGAATGCAATATAACAATAAGTTTGCAATTGTCATATCCTAAAAGAAAAGAAAATACGATTTGGGTGGGGGAGAGGGAATGGAGGGAAAGAGATCAGGTTCATTATTTACCAGAACACTCTTGGTTTTCTTGGCAATGTTCAAGTGATAGACGAGCCCATACTGATAGATAAAGAACCGTAACGATAACAGTATCTCAGCTACAATACCACGCTTTCCAGAATGCTGGAGATGCTCTTGTTCCTCCTCCCACCATGATTCCCAGCTTTTTTCAGGGGGAACACCTATACCCCCACGGTTACTTATCCACTTATTCCAATCTGTCCAATCATCAACTATCTTTTGCCACTCAAAACCAGAAGGATTGAACAAAAAGGGAGCAAAAAGCCAGGTGCCCACCATAAACCACATAGATACTGTGATCAAAATGTACGCAACAGCACTTCTATAAGTATGGCCAAAGATCTGGTAAACCAGAAGTAAAACTAAGAGTTCAATACCCTTAACAAAGTGGCTGCGGGAATAGAGCCTATAGTTATCAGCAAACTTAGCATGGAAAACCACAAACCCACGGCCTGTAGGTCTATATTTTGCACCACCATGAAGTAATGTTCGTCCGTAATAGTGGGTCTTTGTTCCAAGTGAGAACGTAAAAAATACTGGGGCCAATTGCAATTGCATCAATATGAATTCACTTAGTGCAGTTCGGAAACCCTTTTCCAAACCAATTTCCATCAACATAGGCAATGCCATCAAAAATCCTATTTGAACAAATGATTGAGAAGCAAGAGCTACTTGAAGAGGCTTATTATCTCGGATTGCTGGTTGAGTGCTCAAACCCTCTTCAAGTCCACTAAGAACTAGGTAAAGGCGTCCATAAAGGAAGACATACACAGTAAGCACCGTAATCTGCCACAAAAACATTCTGCCATGTTCAGAACCTTTAACTAACTACATATATTATTTTTTAAAGAACCAAGTACATAACAGTTGAAACCGAAACTAAAAAGCAGCATACCAGAGTACTGTAGTAGAAACCAATTGTGGTGAAATAGCATGACAACATACGGAAAAAGTCAAAACGGTGTCCAAGTCGGTATATATCTCGACTGAGTGTCTGCTCCCCATTTCCATTAGCGATTTTTGCTTCAAACATTGAGATCTGGTTAAGGCCCACATCTCTTCCCTTCCCAACTTGTATGTACTCGTGATGAGTTACATTGCCTTCACGGAGTGTGGAATTAAAGCCTGCATCCAAATCCATAATAAGATCACAAGAGCCCCATATAAATTGTGATAATGGATAATTGTTCAAATAAATGTCAACTTACCAGCAAATATGTCTTCACTCAAATTGATAACCTTTGATGCTTTACTGACACCCCCCCTGGTAAGGTGAAAGAGCCTATCAAACACATCTGGATGACCATAATGGAATCGAACCCTGGATGAGCAGAAACATCAAATTAGTAGAACTCTAGTACAAGTGAAATTATAAAATCAGAAATTTAGCACATTGAAAAAAAGAAAAAGAAAAAACCAAATGAAAGTACAAACTTGTCCACGTACAAATAACAGATTACACAATACTTGTCTGCAATAATTTTTAGTTTCAAGTTTTTCATTTCCCCAAAATTTCACGGGGACATTATGAGGTAATAACTTACTTGAGAGGGTTGGCCAACAATCTCTGACCAATAGTGACAAAACTGTTTTCCTGATTTGACATGAACCAAGCTAGAGAAGAAACACTGCATGGGGTCGTGAAAGAATGTTAGTGATACCTAGCCATCGTCCGTTTTTTATACAGCCACCCTTAGTAACAACAGAAGAACACCTACCTTCCAGTAAATATATGCTCCCTCAGTCCAAGAATTGTAGGGTGTCTCACCCCATCATGCTTCTCAAGAAATTCTTGCAGCAAATTCCTCATTTTCAAGGCTTCTTCCATGTAGTTATCCTACAGGATGAGTCATATTAATTAGCAATGTCTAAGCTTGCCCCCATGAAAGTAAAAGCCTGAATCCACCAGCCTTCTGGTTGCAACCACCATACCTGGTTCATATCAATTGTCTGCAACCCTTCCCCACGTGTGAAAATAATGGCATGATTTTGATTTTCTGGCTTTCCCTCACCCAAAATAGCAGGTCCTGGAAGCTTTATCCGATAAATTACCTATATACAGATAACAATACAATTTAGTAGAAGATATATGACCTACAAGACTGCTCAGGGATAGCAGTTCAGAAATTTAAAATTATTTATGCCCATAAAGAAGCCCAAATTGAATCCTTTTCCAACTGTGCTCCACCTCCTCACCCTTCACAAGCTACAACCTTTGTCTATATCTTAATAATTATTTACCTTAAAATACAATGAGATATTACTCCTCCTATAAATCAAAGTTGGCTGCAAAGTTTTATGGGCTCATGGTGCATTTTTTATTATTTATAAGTCATTAACACCCTTATCCATATTACAGTATTAAACATAATTCCTACCAATATTTTAAGACTCAAACTCGCCTTTCTGCGAGGCCACTTTGCCATGCCTTCAGGCATTGAACGCAGTGCATTTCAACCCAAAGGCGTAACTGAGGCACAGCTAAGGCATAAACAGGCATATCGAGGAGCACTGAGGCTCAGCCAAGGGCACACCTATACTAGTTAAACCCTTTTCAAGGTTATGATTAGTACATTCCACTCTCTCCCTAGTTATCAAACCACTGTCGCATGTGCTCAGAGCCCTGGGCTCCCACCCCCTCCCCCCAAAATTTATTGGGAAGTGTCGAGTTGTCACAAGCAAGGAACAAAATATTGATAATATTGACGATATGTCACCGATATTATCGTTTTTTTTAGGGGCGATATTTTAACACATCCGTTAGTTAAACCCTTTTCAAGGTTATGATTAGTACATTCCACTCTCTCCCTATTTATCAAACCACTGTCGCATGTGGTCAGAGCCCTGGGCTCCCACCCCCTTCCCCCATAATTTATTGGGAAGTGTCAAGTTGTCACAAGCAAGGAACAAAATATCGATAATATTGATGATATGTCACCGATATTATCGTTTTTTTTAAGGGATGATATTTTAACACATCCACACAAGTGTCGTCAACATATCAACATTTTCAAAGGGGGATAATTTCCCTCGTGTATGCAGGATCTGGGCAACATATAGCGATATTATTGAAAATATCGCAATATGGAACCAAAAAAGAGATGGAAAAATGCTGAAACTGCTCGCATGCACAGGGGGATTCGAACCCCTTCAATTCCCATTCCTATTGCTCAACCTTATCCAACATGCTGCTCATGCATGTGTGATTAGAAGCTACAACGTTAATATTTATACTGCCTCTAAATTTTCTACAAGCTTTTGACAAAAAACTAGAAAAAAGACAACTTTATACAAGCTAATTTTGATGTTATTTATTATTTTATTATGGAGTTGTATTATCTAATATCCACACACACACACACACACACACACACACACACACACAGAGTGAGCTTAGGTTGAGGGGTCCCCAAAATAAGCTTATTTGAGGGACACCCCTTGCAGGGCCCACTCTGCATTGTTTTCATTAATCCAAACCGTCTATTTTTTAGATATTCATTTAAAGATCATCACTATAAAAAATCACTTGAATCCGATATCATTTGACTCAACTGAATTATTGAAATTTTAGTCCTTTCTTGAAGTACTGTGTTCATTTATTTTGTAGGACACAATTGGATGTCGAAACGGTTTTCAATTTGTCTCATTTTTTGCAAGGATGATCTACGAATGTAAGACTTAAAAAATGGATGGTTTGGATCGTTGAAAAAAATTCGTAGGGGACCTTAAAGGATGTCCTCAAATAAAATTATTTGATGGATCCCTCAATAGAAGGGGATTGTGTATGTATATAAGCAAAAGGCAAAGAGTGTGAAAGACGGCTAAGTCTGAACCTCATCGGAATTATGTGGTACTAAATTACTCATGTATCTTTTCATGCAATGTACAAAGTGTAAAATATTGTAGTAAATTATTATTAAAAAAAAATTGGTGTTTTTAATATTCTTTCATTAATTGCTAGAGATTTGCTAAAGTCACAGTGTTTGTTAGCTCGCTATATAGTCAACTTAAATCACTCAAACCCACATGCAATGAATTTCCTTCCAATTTTTTGTGATAAAATAGTAGATAATTGAGTAAAATAAACGTCCTCTAAATTTTCAAAAAATTTCCAAGTTTTTCTCACAATTTCCATGGTTTTTATTTAATTTCCATCGATATTCCGTATTTTTGGACCACCGATATTTCCAAAACCCTCGATATTTTAGACCTTGGTCTTACCAACATTAAATAAGTAAACTCAACACCATACAGCTCTAATATCAATATGGCCATGCGGATCAAACATGTAAGGAAGTATAGAGCATTACCTGGTCCAGATTTTGTACTGGCTCTGGAGAATCAATTGACTTTGGCAAAGCCGCCTTTACTAAAGTAGAATAATAAGCCTTTTGGTTAATCTTCTTGGACCTATCTTTGCTAGGTTCTTCAACCTCATCAATATATGCCACACGTAGCGATGGATATCTGTCACACAAAAAATATAGACCTTCGAATTAAAAGTTATGACAATCAAAAAATCAGAAAAATACTACCGGAATACTATTTGAAACATACGTTGTCATAAGCTTCAGAATGTCCTGAGCACGAGGATCACCAGATCGCTTGTGAATCCCATATAGTTGGCATGATACCACATATGTGAATTTCATATCAGCTACTGCTTGACATTGTGCCCACAGTGACCTTTCCTCCTTTGATTCATCCTCTGAATTTAATTCTATAGCCTTATAGCCATCCATTAAAGCTGGAAGGTATATTCAGACAAGAATAAAAAGCAAAAGATACTTTCTTAGCTTTCATTATACTCGCTTCAAAAGAAGTGTTAAATTAACTATTACACAAAATAGGAAATGATAATAAAAGGCAATTCCAATGAAAAAGCATTAGGTACCATCATCTTGGGCCATATCAAGAAAAGCCTGAAGCTCCAAAGCTTTCCGGTAGTACATCATTCCTCTTACTAGCATGAGTAGAGAGATTTAGTAAATACCAAAGTAGAACAATGTCCGTAAAGAAAAATATAGTCATCATTATGTTTTAAAAACACGTGTATAAGGCATCAACTCATAGGCGGAGAGAGTACCAGTGCGAGTCAAAGTTTGGCCTCTATATGATGCCCAAAGGCGAAGATCTTCATCCAATCCATTAGACCCTTTAAGCTCCTCTTCACTTGTGCAATTTACACGCTGAAGAAAGTTGTTCCACTCATCTGTTTGATGTTCTCAGCAGCACAGAATCAGAAGTTTAAGTATTATAAGAAATACAAATACATAAGCTTTATATTTTAGAGAGTCCAAACAATAAACCTGGGAAAATTTTTTGCAAGTAGAAGAGAATTGAAACACCATCTTCATTTGGCACTTCCAAATCATGTGAGGAAAAGAGAACCTCTTCGGTGTAGTAAGGAGTTAAAACACTACAAGAAAGATTATTATTTTAAAAGCAAGTACTACCAAAAAGAGTAACAATTATACGACACACACACACACTTACGAGAAAGAAAGCATATTGCGAACTTTTGGTGCTGGAGGCATGTCCATAAACAATGAATTTGAGAAGAAAGAAATCCTCCTCCTAGCTTCTAAGTTGGACGGCACATCCATGGCAGACTCCTTTGTCGTAAGCAATAAAAAAAGACGTTTAATCTGCAAAAATAGGTAACTACTAAGGATTACAGGATTTACTGACGAGTAAAATTTCTAATCATATCTCTACCAAAGGCACACCTTCTCCTTCCAAGCCTCTGTTACTTGTTCAATCGGAAACCTGATAGCTCCAGAAGATGCAAACAATTGATACTGTTGATGTTGATCAATGGGCATCATCGCTTCATGGCCAGACACACCATGGATTGAATCTACCAAACTACACAAGAAAAGTGAACATTTTAAAGAATACTTGAAAAGGAAAACAAAAAATGAGGATGTAATCACATCATGATGTGACACCTGGATATATGGTCCTCCATCATTATGTCTCTAGTCACCACCTCCAGCATGTCCTGAAACAGAATCACAACTTGATCCCTGTCGTCCTGCTTATTACCTAACTGCAAAACTTAAGAACACCCGGTTAGCTCCATTCATCAAACTGGCTGGGAAGATCATATGCTAAACTATATTTAAAATCTTACCAGATATTCGATAAGCCTAACAAACTGGGCATAGAGGTTAGGAAGAGCACTCATCTTGAATTCAACCATCAGGTTATTACCTTCTATGTGCTTGTCAACCTCAGAAAATATAAAATCTATAACCCTGAAACCCAATCACTTTAGCTTAGCAAGTGGTAAACGTAAAGATAATCCTCACAAGTTAAAAATTGTGGCACAAATGTCAGATGAAACTTTCTTGCAATGAACAGAAACCTACTCTTTCTCACGGTTCCCCTGAACCAGGAACCTAATTATGTTCTTAAATGAAGCGTAGCATTCACAAACAGCACAAGACATGTAGTTGTCTGCATCAATCCTCTTCTTCAGTTCTTTATCCTTGCCATTGCTGTCCTTGGCCATGTCTAAGGCTATTGGGATCTGATGAGCAAATACACAATCACTACGTGCACATAGGGATATAAAAATTTCCATAAAAGTACACTAAAAACAAACCTTGCTAGCAAGTAAAAATGGAGGCCACTGAATAAGGTGCCCTAAATCACGATTAGCCCAATAAGGAACAAGCAAAAGGTCCATCTCCCTGAAAATTGAAATATCTTAGCACACACTCAAACGAAAGAACACTATGGAAAGAACCTGGACAAAGAGGCAGCACCATAACATTGAGCTACTACAAGAAATCAAATGAAAAATATATCCTCCAACACAGCAGCTTTACAGATTACCTATCGCTTATAAGATCCTCTTCTCTGAAGCTGCTTATTATTTTGTTCCATAATTGAGCAAATCTTGCTGCTTCTTTCTCTTTGTTATCTTCATTCTGCAAACAATAGAAGCATTAATGAATTAATACAACTCACGAAGAGGGAAAATAACAGAGGTGTTACAAGTTCTACGGTTCTACATAAAGAAAAACAAAGCAAGTTAACCTGATCAAAATTGCGGGACAAGGTAGCCTTCAATCCTTTCTTCTTTGGTTCACTCTTTTCCGCTGGAATCAAACGGGCATTAAAAGCACCAGGCAATGATTGAAAACGAGATCTCAGCATTCCTAACGTTCGAATCTAGAACCAATTTGAAAAAAAAATAAGCATTAAGATGCGACAAAGACAATTCTTTTAAACTGATATAAAAGATTTCCACAACGAAAAACAAAGAATTCATAAGAATTCCCTGAACTTTCAGAAAGCATAATGCAAAATGCAATCAGGACTGATCATGTTTAACCCCTCCAAAGCATAAAAAAGGAACAGACATCCTAATCATATAGAAGATATAGTTGAATCTAATACGCAACATGAACTGAAAAAACTATGTCCATGTTGCAATATCAATTTACAAAGTATATCAAAGGTTAGCTAAATGAACTTTGTCTTGGTAATTTACAGTGTAGTCAAACTTCTGCAGAAATATATTGTTTATCTAGGCTCTCAATTTCTCATTATGTTTCCACTGCTAGAACATGTGCAAGTTCATTTCTTCTTTTCAATTGTGACTTTGCCACTTTAGTTTCTGGAGTAATTTGAATGATTCTGAAATTGGGATAACTGTACTTACTACTTTCTTTGTCAGATAACGCTACTTTGATTTCTTCTAGACTGTAAAGGATGGGCTGCAAATTAGAGTCTACTTGGGTCTTGTAAATCATATCCAAAATTGATTTATGACCCTTATCTTTCCCCATTCCATCCCTCTTCCATGATTTTGGAAGGCTAACATACCATCCAAGGTATGAGTATTAGCATGGAAAGAAAGGTGCCATTCCAAGGAGTGAGGAATATCCTGAGACTCATGCAGAGAACCAAGTTATGATCACTTGTTAAATCACTGCCTTTGTATTAAATTTATGGTTGAGGTTGTTTACAGAAGCTAATGTGGTTGGGTAACAGCATCTTGCTCAGCCTTATTTCGTGAGAAGCACAAGTTATTTTCGGGAAGGGAAGAAGGGTGAGGGCTTGGGGAGCGGTGATGTGATGGGGGTCTTTTTAAGTAGTTGGTTGGAAAGACATTGGAGGATATTTGATAACGTTAGGGGTGAGGAGGTGAAATTTTCGGGATAAAGTTTGAGTTTGAGGTATCAGTTTCTTCAGAATCCAGGGAAACACCTTTTTTGTGCAATTTTGCAGATTGTAGGGCAGCCTTTTTTTAGGAGATTTCAGTATTGAACTTTAAGATTGTTACCACATGTGCCAAGTTAGCTAGTTAATAAGCATATGCAATGTGCATCCATTAAATAGATCTCCTAGCACAAGGAAAATCTTCTAGCATCTGTCATATTCTAAGGCAGAGTATTAATGGAATTCAATTCCTGCATGTATGTGTTATCGAGAAGGATGATTCCACAACATCAAATTAAATCATGTAACATGACTCCAGAACTTATTTGCACTTTGGATATACGAACCGAATAGCTCAACTCTTGCAACAGAAAAAAGGGTCCAAAACAGATTTTAGTGTAGTGAGAAAAAAGCTAATTTGATCAATAATAAACAAATGAAGCTTAAAAAAGGAGCTAATTTGAAAGCGTAGAACTAAAGAGTAAGGGAAAGATCCACTAACCTCTCCAAGGCGACGAAATGCACCATAAATTCCTCCAAATATTGTGGAGAAGATGGCATACCAAATCTGGGTATCCATAAAATAGACCTGAAAAGATTCATGTATAAGAATTTACTCTATACTGGACTGCGTAACAATAAACAAGAGGTCAGTAAACAATATAAAACATACAAGGATAATTGGAGCCCAGAGTGCAATCACAACACCGATATTGTTCTTTGCTGCACAGCAAATAATTACATGATGAACAACATATTGAGGAACAAGATAACATCAAACACAAAAAAAAACCATTTGATACATTACCGCGGGGAAAAAACTCGTGCCACTGAAAAGTGGTTATATGTACACTCATGATGGCTTTTGTTGGACCAACTAAAGGCCTTATCTGGAAACGGAAAGGAATATTAGAACAAACAAATGAACTGAACAGCAGCACAAATCTACATACTGGAAATCGCAGTCAAATTTACTCACAAAAAGTTTGCCTTATTAAGACATTTTTCCCCAGTAGAGGATTGGGCTACCCCACCTCAGTTTTCCCATTATACCATTTATTATTTTCATGATTTATGTACTACAAGATTACAAGTAAGAGCAACAATAAAAGTACAATGTGCTTAGAAGAGGCACCTCTATGTAGTAACTGAATGCCAGCTTTGTAATTATAAGAAGAACCCAAAACATTGTGTACCTGAAAAGTTTCAACAGAGAAACAGAGGTTATACATGGAAGACAATGACAACATGAAGCAATCCCATTTGTCTATTGAGCAATGGATTCTTACTTGAAAAGAGAAAATGTGCTCTCATGCATTCCCCTCCCAACATAAAGTCGAGGCTGCAAATAATCAGGAATTCAGCATAATGTTAGGTGATTAAAAAAAAGGCACTATATATACAGATAGAAGAACCTATTCCACGTACCTGTGACCACCACATCATAAGCATCACAATCCTATAGTTTGATCTCTCTAGGAATCGGCGAATAAATGGGAAAAGAAACAACACCGCAGCCAGCATATTTGGCGACAAGTAGACAACAACAGCCAAGATAAACAAGGAAGGTGAATGTGAGTCATTCCCAAACCAACTTTTGATGGTTCGAGCAAACCCAGGAGGGTTTTTCCAGCTATATGAATAAGTAACCGGTAGAATTATCACCCACGCAGCAGCTGTAATAACCTTCAAAATGTATCTCAACTTAACATGGAATGACATACTCCGCCTAGCCTTCCAGCTAAGAATTACATCGAGAACAGCTGCATAAGTCGAGAATTCATCAATCAACATTCAACAACTTGCACTTGGTACAATCAACAATGAATTTTCAAGTCTAAAACTACTTTAAAAATCAATAAGAAAAATAAAGATAAAAGCTGTTTTGACCTGTTGACGTCCATAATTAAATAATTGTATTATCAACTAATCAACATTCAAATGTTACACCTTTATTGGCCAATGAAAAAAAATTATAACTCAGTCGCATTTTGGAAATTTGCAATAGCAGTTTCTATAATGCGAATGGAATTTCTTAATTCCCTAACTGAGAACAAGAAAATAAAGGTTCCAAGAATGAGCTACTTGAGTCTTGTTAAATTTAAGCCATCCAACTCAAAACCAATTGGCAGCAGGTGCATTAGGGGCCAGGAGTTTACACACTGTGATGCCAAGGCTTAAAATTCCCAATGTGAAATTTCTCAACAGGTCCATTACCATGTGGCTGGATTGAGCCAAACACATGGATCACTACTATTGGGTGATACCATGTTAATGTTAAAGCACCCAACCAAAACCGATTGGCAATGGGTGGATAAGCCTACCAGTTTACATATTGTGATGCGAGGGTTATATTCTGAACTACTTTAAAAAGTTTTGTTAATCAAATCATCAGTCTAGTAGTTCTCAACAGCCTGTCTATGTTGAATGGCAATCCATTCTGCTAAACCTCGGTCAGATAACAAACCAATAGTGATTGATATCCATTGGGACAAAATTGTCCATGGAGTTAAGCGATTATAGCTTATCATCAAAGAACCTAGGTTAATACCTTAAAATATTTTGATGGATTATAGAGAATTATAGATTATCTTTTCAGGTCCATTTTCCTAGGCCAAAGGGATGGCCCTTTGCACACATTACTTAAGTGAATACTATATATTCCAGGACTTTCTGATTAACAAAGAAAAAAACTATCAAGTTCTAATTCAACATAGTAACATTTTTTTTTTTGAATAGATTCAACATAGTAACGTCACACCTAGGTACTGCATAAACGGGAAACAAAAATAGGGAGAAGCACTTTTTGAAGGCATAAAAAACAGAGAACAATAATCTAGTTGCAACTCCCAACATGACATAACAAATTTAACTACCTTGTCCAAGTTTCAAGATTGCAGCAGTTATGAAGACAGTCAACACTTTCTCGAATACACCAGCAGTAAATATTGCAGTGGGTTGCCCGGAGCCATTCCAAGCAACAATGATCATAACCTTGTAAAAACAAAATTAAATGTCAGAACTGTATCACAGAGTTAGAGATATCTGAGAGAATATGTAAGGAGAGACAACCTGTAAACATAGAATAAAGAAACTCCACATGCGGTCAAAGCTTCTAAAAATATGCCAAAATGACCGTATCTCAACAAAATTCACTTTCCCCACCCATCGATCTCCACTAGCTGGCTTGTTGTCCTGAATATTATACCCAAAAAATAGTTATGCATCAGGTGAGAAAAGTATCTCCAGCAGAACAAGTATGATTTTTTCAAATATGATCATTCATGAGTCTTTACTAAAATGTGGCTACTGAAAAGAAAGTGTTTCTTTTCTTAAAAGCCATTCCGTAAAATATAAGTAAGTCTCTCAACATTCACACTACTGCATTTAAATTGAGCCCCATGTTCACGCAGATCGACCAAAAAAAAATATAGGCTGACTTAAACAAAAGTCCTGAACCTCAAGTTAAATAAAAGAAAGCACCCATCTCATGTCACATTAATTGCACATGTTGAATTTTTGTTATGTGTACCATTGTTTAGAATTTGAGCCGAACTATTGCTTTAGATTCTAATACTACCTCGTGTCGGCCTCTCTCCACCTCTAGAGAGTCCGAAACCTGGAATGCAACAAAATGTGATACTAACTCAAAGTCTTATGCTCTTATATCATGTTAAGTTTGTCAGCTTACTCTTGTTCTTGTGTTTCTTACTAGGAAATAAAATTTCATTAAGAAGAGAAGTAAAATACAATGAAGGCCTAGGTCCCGCTGCCCATAATCCCTCTTGGTGGGTAATCTGTAGAAACCAAAAAAGGGGCTAAGACCCCCTCTATAAGCCCTCAAAGAGGCCTTGGGTATGCCCTGACCCTGGTATAGGGTAGCCTCCCCTCCCCCTAAACTTTTTGTTTACCAAAGAAAAAAAAAGTACAAAACAATGAACAAGAGAACTCTACAGCACTAAACCTTAAAAAACAACCGAGAACCATCTAAGAAAGTTGCATTCCAATTTGAAAGAATTGCAAAGAAAGAAGTATCCCCAAAGTCCAAACTCATAAGAAATCCCATTGAGATGCCAGCCCAAAAGCAAATCCTCTCCCACAAATAATTCACCTCCTCTCATTGTCAAAATAGAAGAATTTGTCAATTTTCCTCCTCAATTAATTATTCAAAAATTTGGGATTTAAACTATTTCAATTAGTAAATTTACCCCCCACCATTAAATTTCTACACACATTCCATCCGATTTGTCACCCGATTGGAACTGATTTTGAAGTATTTAAGATCTTTGTAGCATTGAAAAGATCTCAAATACTTCAGAATTAGTTCCAAATTGGTGTTAAAAAGACCAATTTGGCCACGTGCCCAGCATGTGACACTATTGGATGGAATGTGTACAAATTAAAGGTGGAGGGTAAATTGGCAAATTAAAAATCGTTCAAGTCCCAAATTTTCCCAAAAAAAATAATAAGATATTAATTCAGGGGGTAAATTGACGATGACCGTATAGTTCAGGGGGGAAATTGGCGAAAAGCCTAAAAAATACTATATTTCTCCTCCCAAATTACCCAAAAAATAGCCATCACTGCACATCTTCTCAAAATCATACCCTTCTTCCTCCCACCCAAAAAACTTATGCCTCTCCACAAATCAAGCCACACACTCACCTGGGATAACCTTACAAAGATGGGCCACCCTGAACAGCTTCAGCCAGAGGTATAAGCCAATCAGACAGTGCAAGAACAAATGGTTGTTAAGGTACAATCCAGCTATTGTTCTGCATTCTAACAACACGAACACAGTACTGAATGTACTTCACCAATTCTTTACTCCTATAGTTTCCAGTATCTTTTGACCAATTGAGACAATTAAAACAATGTTGTTTTAGGGAGAGGGGGTTGAGGCGTTTTAAAAAAGTATCATTTAAATATGTACATTTATCTATTTGTAGTAGTTCCAATCAATCAGAACACCACAGAAATTCAGTAACTTCAAACTAAAGTTCCAAAAGAAACGTGTAATCCCCAAAAAGACCGATTCTGTTCTGATTTGGATTTAGGAAGGACTAGAATAGACTCATTATGGAAAGGGAAAGTGAGAAGAAAGAGTATAACAGCCACTGCTTACCCCACTACTTTTGTCAAAACGAAGCTGTTCAATGGGCAGGCAAAAGAAATCAGCACCTGCACGCATCGGCCAACCTAACCGGAAACAATCCACTGACCTATGGTTGTATCAAAGAAAATAAGAACTAAAGATATGCCCAAAAAACAAAAAACAAAAAAAAAAATTGAAGAGGGAGAGGGGAGAAAGTATATGTTTTTACCAAAAGTATTCATTTAAATCATCATAGTTCCTCCACTGGGAATGCTTTGATTTCCCTCGTTTGCTCCTTTCGGCTTCCTTTGAAGAGAAAAACCACAGAACTATGATGAGATATAAGCAAACATAATATACAACACTCAATTTTTTCATCTCTTTTTTTCTTTTCAGAGACGCCCCAAAACACAAGGCTCTCCCCCTGCCAATGTAGGATCTGGGAAAGGCAAGATGCAAGCCATACATACCTTAAGGCAAAGGCACCACTCTTACATTTCTTGAAGGGAAAAAAAATAGAAAGTAAAAATAAGTCTCACAAAACACATACCTTTGCAATCACATCATAAATAGGAGTTACAACTTTTTTCAAGAAAGCCTCTTCTTCACCTCCATATGCTGGCTTCACATTCTCTCCTGTCATTGGACTCACATTCCCAGCTAGCATACCATACAATTCAAATGCCATCTACAGAAAGAAATGAAACCCATAAACATCCAAACATGTGCACTGAAGAAAAAACATATATTGGGAGGATATCCACGAATTAAAAGGCTTTATGACAACATCGAAAAAATAACATGTAGCATGCTACTACAACAAGGGAGCTATCAATCACATAGAAATTGCCACAAATGGAAAATGCTAAAAATTACAGCGAGGGCAAGGAAGGAAAGCTTTGCTGAATACTACAAGGGCACCTGAGCACTTGGTGTTACTACCATAGGACTGTGGAGGGGCAATGGGATTGAATGAGTCAATTAGTGTAATTATTATTCATACCACTTTGACCTTTGACTCAATCTATATCAAAGACATCAACTAATCATCAAATTCCCTAACATTTTCTTCCAAATTCAACCCTCTTCCTACAAGCACTGTTCCTCAATCCATGGTTCTAAGTTATAACAGCTTGATTACCATTCTCTCTAGAAACAAACCTAATGCACTGATAACCAGAAACAACCATATCAACATTGATGAAGTCAATTTAATCAAATTGGCAAACCACTTTGCATCACACCAGGGATGTCTCAAGCATATGCGAAAGAATACACCAGTAGCAATAGCATAATGGCACAATACAACGCTATTTGCTGGGGAAAAAAAAAAAAAGAGGGATTGACAACCTGACCCCCAGCAGTTAGGGATACCTATGCCATATGCCAAGGAATACACCAATAAGATTAGGCATAACCCACCCAATATTAATGAAGTATACATCTATCTTTGGCAAACAAGAAATACATGCAAGGACAAATCTGAAGAATCATCGCACAAATCTGGAGCTGAGCTCATTTTCTGGGGGGATTTACAAGAATAGTACCCAGCACCATCCAAACCAAATATCCCCCCGACCAAGCAAAACTAAATAAAAGGCATAAGCATTCCATTCACTTTCCTTTGACATAACAAAGTGCATAAGTGTTTTGACATTGTTGACCCCAAAAGAGAAACATTGAGAAGGATAACTGTAATGTTAAAATTGCTAACGAAGAAATGCCATAGAGTAGTTGCACCTTAATGAAGAAAAGGCAATATCTAAACATACATGGTGATAGATATAACAAAGGCACTCTGGCATGAATCTCAAATTAGCAGCTTCCCCCCATATCAGAAGATATAGACCCATATATAGTAGTTTGCGTTGTTGCACCTCTTGCTGTATAGTTGGTAACCTAAAGAGAGAACCAAAAAAGCATTAAATAAAGAACATAAACTTTTTTTCATGAAACTACTGAAAACATGAGCATTAAATAGAAGCAGAATATGGGGTCCCATTCACATTGAAGTTTAAGCACCAAAAGGAAATTCAATCTCCTAATTTATATCCCATTGTTGTGTCAATCACCACACACAAATAGGGCAATGCTGATTTTTTTTAGAAGGAACAAAATTTTATTGCATATAACAATAAAATACAGAGGTGGTCAAGATGACCACAATAGAGCAATGTCACTTTATTTGAGACTTGTATCAGTGTTGGCTCCCTAACCACACACGCAAACAGTAACATGCCCACCCACCTAGACTATGGAATATAGTCCTATGTGAAGTCCAGATCACATGCTCAAGGACAGTATGCAACTATTATCAGTCAATTGACATTGCCATAAGACATCTCACCAAAGGCTACTTTTCCGGCCCAAGTACTTGCACCATTTTTTGTAGTTCTTGAAAAGCTTCTTCATCACTTCTGTCAATGCACGGTCATCCAACTAACCAAAAAATATGCACAATTATGACACAAACAAATATGAAAAAATAACTCTGTTAGTTTTAAGAAAGAATAAATGAAATGTTCTCATTTTCAGCTCTGTTCATAATATATAAGATACTTAACATTTCACAACTTAGTGAAGATAGTAACTAATAAGCTAATACGTTTTCTCCTATGTGAAGATAGTCACCCTTATGTAAGTGTATCAGCATTACTGCAAGAAGCATGGCACTCCAAAATAAGCTTTGAGAATGTCATCAGCTAAATAAACTGCCAACGTCTCCGAGAAACACCACCACCCCAATTAAAGAAAAATGGGCATCTTTTAGACATGCACCCAGAACTTTTACTTGTTATTTCTTTGAATAAGCAAAAACAGAGTAAGCTTGATTATATTCGGGACAGCTGGCAATACATATACTGGCACTCTCAAAATGGTTCATTGATGGCAACTTGGAAAGAGAGGAAAGGAAATACCCATTTACATTAAATGCCTTATCAGGACTAGAGAAATAACATAGTGTATCCACCAAATATCTATGCCAAATACAAACCTTGGGTTGTTGCTCAGGCTTTGGAAACTGCCTTATGTGCACATTTGCAAGTAATAATATCAGGTGCTCCCTTTGATTTGCCACATTATCCTTCTGAAAATTGATTAGCACAGTTAATGAACATAGGTTAAGAAAATAAAGGCATTGTATTCCAAGGAAGAAGAACAGCATTAACAAATACAGCTAAAAGGGCCTCAGCTGCATTTTCGAAGTGCATAAGTTCTGTCTATATGGGTCACCTGAAACCCAAACATTGACTGAAGCCAATCCAGAATGTCTTCATCGTTTTTCTTTTTGTATTCCTTTGGCCAAGGAAGACCCCTGGTGTTACGAAGAGCAAAAACAGTAGCTTGAATCTGCAAACACGATAAAATTGATGAGCAAAATTAAATTTGATTAGTAAAATTGATGAGTATCAAAATAATAAGATTAGACCTCTGAAAGTTTCATAATAGCTTGATTTGTACTATCAGGATCAAGCGGAAGGATATTGTATGGGACCAAGAGCTTTGTCTTTTCTGCAACTTTATCATGAGCTTCCAAAATCTGCAAGCGTCCAACATAATTTTCATTGCCAAAGAGCACTGAGACAACAGGCAACTAATATAATATGATAGCATTTAAATCTTAATATTGAAAAATGATCATTATCATACAACATGACAAGGAGAAGAGGTAAAAGAACATCTTTAACATGAGAAATGGAAAGATGTGATGGAGTTTCACCTCACGATCAACTTCCATAGATTGTGTCATATTAACAGCCTTTAAAACCTCAAAGAGAACATTGGCAGTCTGGTATGCCTTGGTAAGTTGTGCACTACATATAAAGGAAAAACCACTATGAGACAAAGCAAGAGTAGAAGCAATTTTTCTAAGCACTCCATGTAACAAAACCAATTATCTTCAACTGAAACGTACCGGTCAGCTTTATGAGCAGCACTAGTCAAAGCTTGAATATATTTTTTGTAGTAATGTTGATAGAAGCTCTGCATTTCACGTGCATCACTTTGTTTCACCCTTCCCTTAAGTGTGGGATCATTCTCCTGCAATATAGAGTAAAACTTGCTTATAGAACAGAGAACACTAACAAGAAACAACTAAATTCAATAAGAATTTTAATATCCCATGATATCATTATAGGATATCAACACAGCTGAAAAGCACCTTTTTTCCTTTTTGGGTGGAGTGGATCATGGATATAACGATTTGGTTACATGACAGTCCTGCTGCAATGCATATATGACCTTGTATGTGTTGTGTTGACATGAAATACTAGAACTCAGAAAAACAGAACACACCTCCCCACGACAATTACCTAGAAAGAAATTTCAAAAATAACATACACTTCCACTTCTCCAAAAAATGCAGTTTAATTCTTCTGCATTGTGCAAGCATCTAAAATCAGACTAGAATATATCCCACGGAATTAATCACTCATTGGATCTGGAAGGGATAGTTTTTCTATGTGTCAGCAAAAACCATGGTTCTACAAAATCACCATGGCCCCAACAAATGTCTTGTGGCATTATGTCATCTTTTTTTCCTTTTCCCTTTGTTAAAAATTCAGCAGAGGCCACCTACATATAAACTTTTTTTTGAGGAGCATTCTTCCTAATGCATGAAAAACTATTAGCACAATGCCAGAAAGGACTGATTATTTATACAATGGGACTGAACTTGTTTAAAAGCTTTCTTCCTAGTATATGAAAAAATTTATGCACAAAGCTGCAAATTATTTCTTTTTTAAAATAAACTGATTATTTATACAAAGGGGCAGAAATTTTAAAGGACTACGTGTAGATAAAGAGAAGAGTTTAATTCTAATCACATCTCAATGCACTTTATATGAAGATAACATAATAATAAAGCATACCCTTTCAAGACGCTGAAGAAGGGCCGTTTTAAACTGACGAACACCACGCCCACTAGAAGTGGGATCCAGCCTATGCGCTTTCTCGAAGGCATAAAATCGACCTACAAAAACATCCAGCATGGAATCATATCTCACATGATGAACAAAATAAATTGGATATTAAAACATATTGACTTGAAAATATTAGATGAAACAAACATCAGACCTGGAACATTTAAATGAGAGAAACAAGAGAACAAATGAAGGGGAACAAAGGACAAAAAAAAAACAGATGACGTGAACAGCCAGGACCTAGATTTTTAATTTTCTAGAGATGCCAATGGTAAGTTGTTAACACATCTAACACAGCATGCAAACTAATCAAGTATAACAAAATCTACTCCGTATTTAGAGAAAGGAAGTAACATCAAGATAAAAATCAATTAAGTTTAAATCTGGACAGTCGAAATAAAATAAAAGGTTAAAGTTATCATTACTTCTGACCCTTGTATGCTGCTACAGTAAATAGTTAAATGTGTTTTAGCTTCATGCTGCTACATGCATTTAAAGGTTCAGTACAATGTACAATGTACAATTAGTGCCCTTTCTGGATATGGTTAAATCAAGAAACTGACTTGACTGCCTTACATCACCAATCAACTGATTGTACTAGTGGAATAAATTTCAAAGATGTTGCATATTCAGAAAGAACCACCAAATTATATCAGTCAGCCCTTGTTTCTCAGACCTCTTTCTAATTGCCATAAGAGGTATAAGAAGCAAGAGTTACCATATTCATTTTTTCTTTAAGGAAACAATGAATCTCTAAAATATATAACAGACTTCTAACATAGCTAGAAAAACTTCAAACCATCAATACAAAAATGAATCTTTCAATTTGAAAATAATGGATGCTAAAAACGTTATTGCAATGAAGACACATGCACCCTATGCAGACAAGAGTCGAAGGCACAGAAGCAAGTATGTGTGCACGTGCAAGGAAACAAGCACAATATATGCTCTGGTGCACAAATGCCTACATAAAAAGTTGAATAAGGCACAGGCAAAGAAACAAAGGCTAAATTTTTCATTTTCCTGTGCATTACTTAGGTACCAACAACTACATAAAAAGTTGAACAAGGTCCATAATGCAAATAAAGAAACAGACCCGGATAGACATAAAATACTTAAAACCATTTTAATGGAATTCTAAACAAGTAACTCATTAATTGACATACACAACAGTAAGGTAAACTAAATTAAATACTTCTAAGCAAAAGTTATGGCTATGAAGCTTACAGAGATATGCAACTCTGGGATTGTGCGATTCAACCTCATTGGCGACACGAAGAATGGGGGCGATTTCAACGAGGGAAGAGGGCACGACCTCACTGTCGAATGCCGTCTCCCCGAGGTTACCGGCGGTCTGCGTTCGACTTAACCGCCTCAGCAGTTGCGGAGGTGGCTGATCCGGACCCCCTCTGGACGAGGACATTGTTCTTCACTTCCTATCAAAACCTCAGAGACCCTATCGAACCTTAAATAAATTTAAGCACAACAAGGAACAGAAAATAGAAATTTAGTACAGAGAAAGCAAGAACCAAATATAGAAAAACTAAACTAAAAACAAAAAAGCAGAGAGAGAGTTTACCAGCAGAGCAGAAAGAGGGGCTAAGCGCATCTGAAACATGCAATGGAGAGAAAAAGAGAGATTAAAACAAAACAACAACAAAAAGTACAGAATGTGAGTGGAAAAAGAATGTGTGAAAGGAGATAGCTTTACAGCAACAGAAAAGAAGAGTGCTTTACAGAGAGCGTTTCAGTGGAAGAGAAACCCTAGGAGAGAGAAACGAGAAACCAGAGCGCGCACATGCAGAGAGAGAGAGAGAGAGAGAGGTGGGGAAGCCGAGGGGGGGTGCTGCGAGTTTAAGCTAAAGCAAAGTGGAGAAGCGAGACAAAGTTACTATCGCTGCTAATAGTGCTCTTCCTCAAGAAAGAGAGAGAAACTTACCCACTTTTTCGCTTTTGGGCCCAGATTCTTGAAGTCCAATTTTACAAGATTGTCCTTCCTTTTGGATCATCTTGCAAATGTTAAATTACCGTAGTACCCTTTAAGTATTCTCAAACTTTTTGGAAACATCATGTGCTCTGCCTTGTTTTATAATAACTAGCCCTTCCAGCGTGAGCTAATTAGAATTTTTTTTGTTTTTATTTATATTTTAATCTTCAAAAACTGAGTTTTATAATTAAAAAATATATATCTAATGAAATATTTAAACATTAACCAATGATAATTTGTGGAATTTTAAATATTTAAACATTTAAGACCTTCTACCTATATATATATATATGAAATATTGAACACAGATATATAAAGTATAATTAAAAAACAAATTCAAATTCCAGGTTTAAGTTAAAGCAGAATTAAATGTTCAATATGAGTTTATAATTTAAGTGGTGTGCAAATAGACCGACTGAAATTTAATGAAGGGCCAATTTTGTAAAAACGCTGCTGTAGCTTGTAAAGTGTGGCGGGCACCTCCGTCATGCCATTCGAATTTCAAAAAAGTTAAAGATTCGCAAAGATCCAAGAGCTGCGAAATCGGGGTAAAAAAAGTAGCCGCTTTTAAAATCTGAATAGACTATTATACCCTCCCTCTCACGTCGCTTTTACTCCACTACTTTACCAAACCACACCGAACCAAACAGAAAACCCATAGAGGTCAAAAAGGTAAATGCAAAAGCGAAGCAGCTCACTTGAACTGGGTCTTTTACCATTGATGAGGGCGGTTTAGGAGTTTAAGAAAGGATAAAGGGCATTTAAGACTTTTCAGGGGGCCTAATTATCCTGGGATAAGAGATGATTGTCGGTTAGTTTTGTCTTTAATCCAATTTCAAGGTTTATTATTAGTGACCGTGGGGCCCACAGGAGGGGGACTGCGACAGACAGAAGACACGACTCACGAGGGAGGAGACCGCTCTCCGCATACATACCCCCCAAAAGACCCACCATACTCCACCAATGCCCGTTAATTATTGAAGAATACGTTTCAACGTTGGAATTTAACAATAAATAAATAAATTCTGTGTGTACGGTCCACGTCACATGGATGACATGTATATATAAGTTCATTGATTTGGGTATAAATTTTTTTTACAAGATGGGCTAAGGGCCCAAAGAAAGCACAATTTGTAGTGGGAAGTGATAACCCTAGCCTAGCCCAATGCTCCCTTTTTATGGAAAAGAGATAAAGACCAATTCGATTCGAATTCATTTGTATTGGAGAGAGGCCATAATGATGGGTTATGATGAAGAGGACTTAATAGTTCAACCAATGAAAATTGTATTATCTGAAAATAAAAAGAATTGGAGAGAGGCTATAATGATGGGTTATGATGAAGAGGGCTGGCTAATCAACACACCACCTCAACATAAAAAGTATAGTCGCGGCTATACTTTTTAATATATTTAAGCAGTTATACCCCTTAAATATATTTGAATATTTAAATAGTATAGTTGAGCAGTTATACTCTTTAAAGATATTCAAATATATATATATGAATATTTTAAATTCTATGAAATTATTTAAGATAATTAAATATAATTAATTACTATTTATTAAGTAACTTATTAAATTAATTAAAATATTTAAATACTAATTATTCACTAAATAATTACATCATCTCCATCCTATGTCTATTTTGATTACATACAGACCAATTTGGAATGTGAAAATGCCCCCTTTCTCTTTATCGAATTTTATTTAATTTTTCAATTTCCTAAATTTGAGATAAATACAACACTGAGAAGAAAAAAACTTCAATGTTTGTTGCCTCTTTAACAAGTGGTTTGTTGTTGGAATCCATATAAAATTTCGACAGGAAAGATCTATTGCAACACATATTCAATAGGATAGGTCTATCCCATCAAAGTTCGTAAGGATAGAAAAAGTTCATTGAGGTAGTTCTATCCTATTCGCCAAGACATGTCTAGGTTGGATTCGGTTACGTCGTACTAACCCAAGATTGAGATCGAAACCTTAATCGTAAACCCCGAGGTCGAGTTACGTGATTATCCAAAGCTAACAGAGTCCTAAGTCACCTACAGTAGGATTACGGTTAGGGTTCGAGGCCTTCAACGTTTTTGCAACAAGTTAGGATAAATTCATAAGTTATGGTTTTTGGTTCGAGACTTGGATTTAGGGTTTGGATGCTAAAATCCATTTTTGGAATACTAAAATAATTTTCTAGGATCTTTACATAATTGAAACTATTTTTAAATAGTTTCAAATTCAACAAAATGATTTAAGATTAAATATAATTAAGTAACTTATAAAATTAATTAAAATATCTAAATACTAATTATTCACTAAATAAATCATAATTAAAATATAATTACTAATTAAATTTAAAGTACTTAAATAAGCCTAATATATTACTTGATTACAAATATTAAACTAAACAAACTAAATTTGTATTTAAAAAAATTTAAAAAGTTCACAAAATAATCTAAAATATTAATTACTATTTATCAACCAATTTATGAAATTAATTAAAATATTTAAATACTAATTATTCACTAAATAATTGCATATCTCTATCCTACGTTTAGTTTGATTGCATACAGACCAATTTGGAATGTGAAAAGTATATTCAAATATATTAAAGGCTATAGCACATAATGGATAGTGTAGTAAAATCGGCAACAACAAAAAAAGTAAAATGGGCCTAGGCGGCATGGTTTTTATTTTTTAATAATAATTGTTTTCCCGACTTCAAAGAAAACACGCTGCCTCCTCTGAGTCGTCGCTTCCTTCTCATCACGAATCATGACAGACCACCACCAGCAGGTCTCCACCTGCTAGGCCATACCACATAATGGATTGTGTAGTAAAATCGGCAACAACAAAAAAAAAAAAGTAAAATCGGCCTAGGCGGGCGCCTAGGCGGCCTGGTTTTTATTTTTTTAATAATAATTGTTTTCCCGACTTCAAAGAAAACACGCTGCCTCCTCTGAGTCGTCGCCTCCTTCTCATCACGAGTCATGACTCATGACAGACCACCACCACCAGGTCTCCACCTGCTACCACCACCACGCCCCGACCCGCGACCCCCGTAAAGAATTTCGGGTGTCCTCTTCTGCCGAAACAAGTGCATTTTCTGAAGACATATTCGCAAGAGTGCCCCGTAAAGAATCTGGTTTGAATATTGAATGTGAGTTGTTATTCCAAATTAAATGAATGTGTAGACTTGGGATTTTTGCATCCAGTTTTATTTGTCTATGACTATGACATCGTGCCTTTCCTGCTTGTTACCAGTGTATATCATCTATATCAGAAACAAGAGAGGGAAGCTGTGATGTTGGTGAAGAAGCAAAAGACATATTCTCTCTTGGATGACGATGATGGCGATAGATCTTCTGCCCAGGTTGTTTCTGAGTCCAGGAAAGCTGATTCCATAAGAAACGATTCAGGAAGAAGGACTTTTGAGTCAACAAGATGAAGATGACGAGGTTAATTCTTTTAACTTTTGAAAGGTAATATTACGTATCTGTTTCTCGTGGTAACTGTTGTTTTAACTGAGTGCAATGATGCAGGTGACTGCACAAGAGGAAGAAGAGAGATGAGTTAAAAGACAAATCTCCCCATATGACGATGATGGTTCAGAGTTTTCTTTTGTTTTTATATATATTTTAAAATTTATCCATAGGTAGTGCTTCAAAACTTGGCTAGGCTTTCACTTTCTTATCTGATGATAGAATCTGTATGGTTCACTAATCATACCGTTATGTTCGTTAGAATTATATATGCATTTTTTGCTCTATCTCATATATACATTGAGGAACATGTTCGCATTCATTTTCTGTTATACATGTTTCCTAATATTTCTCTACCAGTTTTGAAAATGTCCTCTATTTAAAATGGTATGCAGTCAGAAGAAGAAAGATCGCGTGATCAAAGAGAGGTAGCAATTGGAGCAGAATATAAGGGAACGGGATACAACAGCTACACTAAAGGTACATATTTAGTTCAGAACTGATTTTCATTTCCTACTTTTAGTTTTCAGTATAAAAACTGCTTGGATTGTCTTCCTGCTTCGAGCTAGTTCTAGTTGTTTAAAAGTTGCATCCTTAAATGATTTTATTGATATCATGCAAAGGTGTATGCATTGAAACTGCAGCTGTATTGTCTATTCAGTTTAGTCCTTGATATGGAGATTATCCAGTTTTACCTACAAACTACTGTTACGGTGTTTCCTAGTTATAATTTGTGTTGCCTCATCATGATACATTGTACTGTACAACAGATGAGGCTATTTGGAGAAGCAATGCATCGGAGCGGAATGACCTTGAAAATTTAAGGTTTGTCATTATCTAGAAATCATGAATTAATTTATTATGAAGTTCTGTATTTTTCTGGTATCGTTCTTATAGGTGAGATTCTATTTTTTGGCAGGCAATTGAAAACTTCAAATGGTTAAAAGATTAGGCAATCTGTTGCTGAAAGTTTTATACCAATAACCATTGTTGAAAGTTCTAGGCAATCTGTTGGTATGAGTGCTCTCTTCTTGATTATTTTCTAGGTCCATCTTTCCGTTTGTGATGTGATCTATCAATTCCAGATTCTTTCTTATATGCAGCAATGGGAATAATCCTCTTTGGTGTCTTAGGGCAATAACCTAAAAACAATGATACACACTCCCGGCTTAGAATGTTTATGGAGCTAGCTTCAGAACTTGGGGTTCTGGTGTCATGCTTATTGATGTTCAAATTTTGATGATAGAATTACTTACCTCCATCAGGAGTAATTTTTGGGTGTTCCGGGTACACCACGTGGCTGGTGTACCATCCGACCTGAAGAGAATAAATGGAGTAACTTCTTTAATTATTATTTACTTAGTGAATAATCAATCAGTACATAAATAATTTATTTAAAAAAATTTAAAATTTAATAATTACAATTTATTAAGTAATATAATTTATGGACTTAATTAAAATATTTAACAAGATTATATTAAACGTACATGTAAAATATGACTATTCCACATTTCCTTTTTAAAAAACATGAGACGTGCATAGATATAAAAATAAAAAAAATAAAAAACTATAGCCACTTGTCTATACTATTTGTTGAAGACAATTTTTTTTTTTATAAAAAAAAATGTAAAGCTGGACGGCTATACTATTTACTCTATATATATGAAAGGAGAACAGAGAGTATAGCCGCGCAGCTATACTAAAAAAATTAAAAAAACTGAGTCCAGCCGTCCAGCTATACTATCTTTTATATCAGAAAAGACCCCCACCGATTCGCCGTCACTTGTCAAAACTAGTCTAATTTTTTTTAAAACACGGAGTATAGCCGTGCGGCTGTACTATGACCATCTAGCACCACATGTCATTAAGTAGTTTTTTTTTAAAAAAAAATCGTAGTATAGCCACTCCACTTTGGTCTAATTTCTTTTTAAAATATTATAGTGGGGCGATTTTAGTGTTTTTTTTTAAAAAAAAAATTATCTTCAATAAATAGTACGGACGAGCAGCTATAGTCTTTTACATATACATATATATGTACGTACGTACATATTTTTCAATAATACATTCGTGTTCTATACACGTCTCACGTTTTTAAAAAAGCAAACATACAATAGTTGTATTGTACTTGTACGTATGTATTTGTAACGTTTTACACATGTATTGTCTTCAAAAATTTTAGTAAGACGCACAAAATTCGCGTATTATACAAATAATTCTAACATATTATTGAATAAGAATAACATATGTTATAAAATTTACATTAAAATATCATTAAGTGGACGATTAATATCTACTTCGGATATGTTGAAACTAGCAAATTAATATTTATAAGGGACAAACTAATGCAACTAGGAGGGTCCTTAAAAGGAGTGTAAGAGTGAGTGAACCATTGAATTTACATTCAACAGTGAGTGACCACAAATCTTTTGGACCCCTATAGTCCAAGAATATATATATATATATATATGTATTAGTAAACACAAAAGAAGAAGGTATTGGAATCATTATAATATCCATTCTTGGTTAGTTAGAGGATTGCAATGTTGTTGCTTCACATTTGACCCGAAAAATAAAATTGAATTCACCAGCAAAAAAAAAAAAGAAAGAAAGAAAAAAAAGAAAAATGGAAATTGCTATTCTTCAGTTGCACTGGTATCATAAAAATATTTGAATATATTTAAAAAGTATAGTCAAGCAGCTATACTTATTAAATAATCGAATATATTCACGAGAGAATAGCCACGTCGCTAGTAGAAACAATTATGAATGTGTTAAACGATGGAGAAAGGCCAAAGTTTACAAATGAAGTCTTTTACTAAATTATAAATAACAATGAGGCTACTAGAAACAATTGCAAACAAAAAAAAAGACAAAAATCATGGACCCTTCACCACATCCACTCTTCTTTTTTTCTTTTTTTTTGGCTCTTTCATTAGTGTAGTGTTCCATGCAACAATAGATACTTGAATCTTCTGTTCAAGCGCAGGTGGAACATTGTCTCTCAAAACTAGTCCTACTTAATGTTGTCTTTCCATCAGCAGCAACAAGATCATATGGTGAATCCTCTGCAAATTCTAATGGCATGGTTTTCCAGTGTAAGCTTGGCTTCCAGTCAGCTTCCCTCAATACCTTCAGTATCTCTTCCATCACTATTTTGCTCCCGCCAGCAGATAAATGAATCCCATCTCTGGAAAAGATAATTAAGATCGAGTTTTTTTATGCCGGGAAATAAGATACTAATTGAAACTACATGAAACATTAACTAATAGATTTAGTTCAGTATAAACGTCCATAATGACACCTTCAAAGAGATATCTTCACAGCCGTCAATAGATTTCATCCCTACTTCACATTGCTTCCTAAAGAAAATCCTATGCCTAAGATCATCTGAAAGTTACCCACGACGGATGGAGGAATGAAGCCTTCTCTCTTGAGAGAGGACATTAAACATTTTTTCCCACAAATAGATGGATCAATTGACTGAAAAACAAACATTCTTCACAACTGAATCAAAGAATGGTCCAATTGGTGCTCATTTTTGGTAAGTGTGGAACATCTGCATTATATCAATTGTTGGTTTTTGCAAGGCACTGCAAACATGTTTGAGTTGAAATTAGTCCCACATTAGAAAACTAGAATTCTTTGAAGGTCTTTATAAAATATACTCTTGGAGATGGAATAGCTTAGATTGGGCTATGCAAGTGGCCCAATTGAGTGGCTTGTGGGTTTCCCCTTTGGGTTATATATATTTAATATATTTCATTAGTCAAAAGACAGGCCTTGGGCTCTGTCATTTAAAATTAAACCTAATTAATTAAATTTTAAACAAAAGAAATAACCCACAAAAAGATTTTAGAACTTCACGTTTAATAATGTATTATACACGCACGTATTTCTCATGTTTAATGAACGTATTTTTCACAAAAACATCAGTAAGACACACAAAATTAACGTATTATACACGTATTACTGAATAAAAATAAATATACTTTCAAAAAAAAGGGTATAGCCGTGCGGCTGTATTCAGTTTCCCTAATTGCTTTTCCAAAAAATGGTCTAGCCATGCGGAAATACTCAGTTTTTGCATGAAAAATAGTATAGCCGGCCGGCTTTACATCTTTGACACGTGCGCTCAGGCCATGGGCTGGTCTGTTTATATTTATTTATATATATCAGTACAGCCGTGCGGCTATACTATTTTTGAATTTAAAAACAGTGTATCCGTGCGGCTGTACTCGTTTTTCCCTTTTTTTTCCAAAAAAAAAGCCTTTACTCTTTTGCCACGTGGCGCCTGGGCGCCGGGAGCGTCATTTTCTTAAGATATAGATAGTATAGCCGAACGGCTATACTCTTTTTGTTATTTTAAATATTTTAAAAATATAAAATATGTTTCTTTACTTTTGTTTTTCGCCCTACTTCTTTAATTTAACATACGTAATCAAGTAATATCCTAGCCTTTTTTTAATCACTTTGCTTAGGAATTATATTTTAATTATTATTTAATGTAAGAGGATCAAAGAAAAAGAACACAAAGTAATTCATTTCTATTCATTAAGTCTTTTGTGAAGTCATTTGGGTGTCCTAATTCAATTTCTCAATAGCCCAAAAGCCCTATCCATTACTATTATGCCATTACTCGAGTATCTATCGTTCCTTTTTTATTTGTTAATTTTCCAAAGAAATAACCCACATAAAGATTTTAGAACTTCACGTTTAATAATGTATTATACACGCACGTATTTCTCATGTTTAATGAACGTATTTTTCACAAAAACATCAGTAAGACACACAAAATTAACGTATTATACATGTATTACTGAATAAAAATAAAATATGCTTTCAAAAAAAGGGTATAGCCGAGCGGCAATATTCAGTTTTCCCTAATTGCTTTTCCAAAAAATGGTCTAGCCGTGCGGCCATACTCAGTTTTTGCATCAAAAATAGTATAGCCGCCCGGCTTTACATCTTTGACACGTGGGCTTCGGCCATGGGCTGGTCTTTTATATTTATTTATATGTATATAAGTACAGCCGTGCGGCTATACTATTTTTGAATTTAAAAACAGTGTATCCGTGCGGCTGTACTCGTTTTTTTTTTTTTTTAAAAAAGGCTTTACTCTTTTGCCATGTGGCGCCTGGGGGTTGGGAGCGTCATTTTCTTAGGATATAGATAGTATAGCCGGACGGCTGTACTCTTTTTTTTTTATTTTTTAATATTTTAAAAATATAAAATATGTTTCTTTACTTTTGTTTTTCGCCCTACTTCTTTAATTTAACATACGTAATCAAGTAATATCCCAGCCTTTTTTAATCACTTTGCTTAGGAATTATATTTTAATTATTATTTAATGTAAGAGGATCGAAGAAAAAGAACACAAAGTAATTCATTTCTATTCATTAAGTCTTTTGTGAAGTCGTTCGGGTGTCCTAATTCAATTTCTCCATAGCTCAAAAGCCCTGTCAATTACTATTATGCCATTACTCGAGTATCTATCGTTCCTTTTTGATTTTTTAATTTTCCAAAGAAATAACCCACATAAGGATTTTAGAACTTCACGTTTAATAATGTATTATACACGCACGCATGTATTTTTCATGTTTAATGAACGTTTTTTTCACAAAAATATCAGTAAGACACAAAATTAACGTATTATACACGTATTACTGAATAAAAATAAAATATACTTTCAAAAAAAGGGTATAGCCGTCCGGCTGTATTCAGTTTTCCCTAATTGCCTTTCCAAAAATGGTCTAGCCGTGCGGCCATACTCAGTTTTTGCATGAAAAATAGTATAGCCGGCCGGCTTTACATCTTTGACACGTGGGCTTAGGCCATGGGCTGGTCTTTTATATTTATTTATATGTATATAAGTACAGCCGTGCGGCTATACTATTTTTGAATTTGAAAACAGTGTATCCGTGCGGCTGTACTCGTTTTTCCTTTTTTTTTTTTTTAAAAAAAGGCTTTACTCTTTTGCCACGTGGCGCCTGGAGATTGGGAGCGTCATTTTCTTAGGATATAGATAGTATAGCCGCACGGCTATACTCTTTTTTTTTTTTTTAATATTTTAAAAATATAAAATATGTTTCTTTACTTTTGTTTTTCGCCCTACTTCTTTAATTTAACATACGTAATCAAGTAATATCCCAGCCTTTTTTAATCACTTTGCTTAGGAATTATATTTTAATTATTATTTAATGTAAGAGGATCGAAGAAAAAGAACACAAAGTAATTCATTTCTATTAATTAAGTCTTTTGCGAAGTCGTTCGAGTGTCCTAATTCAATTTCTCCATAGCCCAAAAGCCCTATCCATTACTATTATGTCATTACTCGAGTATCTATCGTTCCTTTTTGACTTTTTAATTTTCCAAAGAAATAACCCACATAAAGATTTTAGAACTTCACGTTTAATAATGTATTATACACGCACGCACGTATTTCTCATGTTTAATGAACGTATTTTTCACAAAAACATCAGTAAAAAATACAAAATTAATGTATTATACACGTTTTACTGAATAAAAATAAAATATACTTTCAAAAAAAGGGTATAGACGTGCGGCTGTATTCAGTTTTCCCTAATTGCTTTTCCAAAAAATGGTATAGCCGTGCGGCCGTACTCAGTTTTTGCATGAAAAATAGTATAGCCGGCCGGCTTTACATCTTTGACACGTGCGCTTAGGCCATGGGCTGGTCTGTTTATATTTATTTATAGGCTTAATTATGTACATGCCCCCTGTGCTTTCCAACTTATCTCAGATTACCACTTGTGGTGGAAAACGTCTCAAAGTACCCCCCAACGTATAAAAAACCGTCTCAATTTACCCCCTCCGTCAAATTTTTTGACAGTCCGTTACGAATGTTACTGTTCATCTCCCCCAAAATTCCAGGACAGCAAGCTCTCCTCTTTGTTACTGTTCATCCGACCAGTTTTTGGGCTACCATCTCCTCCTCCGGCCACCCCAAGCGACGATATGGATATCAAAAGAACCAGCACGTTGTCCTCTACCACCCTCACATCTCAGCCACTACCAACCGTCGTCTGTATCGCCCAAAAAAGCAAGAAATTGGCCGGTTTTTACCCAAAATCTCCATCGCTCGTTCGGGCGATTCCGAGCACCATTTTCTTCGATCCAGGTATGATTTTTCAACCTCTCGAGCTGTTCTTGCTGCTAGTTGTGTTGGTTAGGAGAAATTTCTGAGTTTTGAAGGGTAAATAAGCGATGAACAGTAACAAAGGGGAGAGGCTACTGTTCTGGAATTTTATGGGAGATGAACAGTAACGGAACTTCAAAAAAAAACTGACGGAAAGGGTAACGTGAGACAGTTTTTTACACGTTGGGGGGTACTTTGAGACGTTTTCCACCACAGGTGGTAATTTGAGATAAGTTGGAAAGCACAGGGGGCATGTACATAATTAAGCCTTATTTAGTACAGCCGTGCGGCTATACTATTTTTGAATTTAAAAACAGTGTATCCGTGCGGCTGTACTCGTTTTTCCTTTTTTTTTTAAAAAAAAAAGGCTTTACTCTTTTGCCACGTGGCGCCTGGGGCTGGGAGCGTCATTTTCTTAAAATATAGATAGTATAGCCGCACGGCTATACTCTTTTTTAAAAAAAAAAATATTTTAAAAATATAAAATATGTTTCTTTACTTTTGTTTTTCGCCCTACTTCTTTAATTTAACATACGTAATCAAGTAATATCCTAGCCTTTTTTATTCACTTTGCTTAGGAATTATATTTTAATTATTATTTAATGTAAGGGGATCGAAGAAAAAGAACACAAAGTAATTCATTTCTATTCATTAAGTCTTTTGTGAAGTCGTTTGGGTGTCCTAATTCAATTTCTCCATAGCCCAAAAGCCCTATCCATTACTATTATGCCATTACTCGAGTATCTATCGTTCCTTTTTTATTTTTTAATTTTCCAAAGAAATAACCCACATAAAGATTTTAGAACTTCACGTTTAATAATGTATTATACACGCACGCATGTATTTCTCATGTTTAATGAACGTATTTTTCACAAAAATATCAGTAAGACACAAAATTAACGTATTATACACGTATTACTGAATAAAAATAAAATATACTTTCAAAAAAAGGGTATAGCCATGCGGCTGTATTAAGTTTTCCCTAATTGCCTTTCCAAAAAATGGTCTAGCCGTGCGGCCATACTCAGTTTTTGCATAAAAATAGTATAGCCGCCCGGCTTTACATCTTTGACACGTGGGCTTCGGCCATGGGCTGGTCTTTTATATTTATTTATATGTATATAAGTACAGCCGTGCGGCTATACTATTTTTGAATTTAAAAACAGTGTATCCGTGCGGCTGTACTCGTTTTTCCTTTATAAAAAAAAAGGCTTTACTCTTTTGCCACGTGGCGGCTGGGGGGTTGGGAGCGTCATTTTCTTAGGATATAGATAGTATAGCCGACCGGCTATACTCTTTTTATTTTATTTTTAAATATTTTAAAAATATAAAATATGTTTCTTTACTTTTGTTTTTCGCCCTACTTCTTTAATTTAACATACGTAATCAAGTAATATCCTAGCCTTTTTTAATCACTTTGCTTAGGAATTATATTTTAATTATTATTTAATGTAAGAGGATCGAAGAAAAAGAACACAAAGTAATTCATTTCTATTCATTAAGTCTTTTGTGAAGTCGTTTGGGTGTCCTAATTCAATTTCTCCATAGCCCAAAAGCCCTATCCATTACTATTATGCCATTACTCGAGTATCTATCGTTCCTTTTTTATTTTTTAATTTTCCAAAGAAATAACCCACATAAAGATTTTAGAACTTCACGTTTAATAATGTATTATACACGCACGCATGTATTTCTCATGTTTAATGAACGTATTTTTCACAAAAATAGCAGTAAGACACAAAATTAACGTATTATACACGTATTACTGAATAAAAATAAAATATACTTTCAAAAAAAGGGTATAGCCATGCGGCTGTATTAAGTTTTCCCTAATTGCCTTTCCAAAAAATGGTCTAGCCGTGCGGCCATACTCAGTTTTTGCATAAAAATAGTATAGCCGCCCGGCTTTACATCTTTGACACGTGGGCTTCGGCCATGGGCTGGTCTTTTATATTTATTTATATGTATATAAGTACAGCCGTGCGGCTATACTATTTTTGAATTTAAAAACAGTGTATCCGTGCGGCTGTACTCGTTTTTCCTTTATAAAAAAAAAGGCTTTACTCTTTTGCCACGTGGCGGCTGGGGGGTTGGGAGCGTCATTTTCTTAGGATATAGATAGTATAGCCGACCGGCTATACTCTTTTTATTTTATTTTTAAATATTTTAAAAATATAAAATATGTTTCTTTACTTTTGTTTTTCGCCCTACTTCTTTAATTTAACATACGTAATCAAGTAATATCCTAGCCTTTTTTAATCACTTTGCTTAGGAATTATATTTTAATTATTATTTAATGTAAGAGGATCGAAGAAAAAGAACACAAAGTAATTCATTTCTATTCATTAAGTCTTTTGTGAAGTCGTTTGGGTGTCCTAATTCAATTTCTCCATAGCCCAAAAGCCCTATCCATTACTATTATGCCATTACTCGAGTATCTATCGTTCCTTTTTTATTTTTTAATTTTCCAAAGAAATAACCCACATAAAGATTTTAGAACTTCACGTTTAATAATGTATTATACACGCACGCATGTATTTCTCATGTTTAATGAACGTATTTTTCACAAAAATATCAGTAAGACACAAAATTAACGTATTATACACGTATTACTGAATAAAAATAAAATATACTTTCAAAAAAAGGGTATAGCCATGCGGCTGTATTAAGTTTTCCCTAATTGCCTTTCCAAAAAATGGTCTAGCCGTGCGGCCATACTCAGTTTTTGCATAAAAATAGTATAGCCGCCCGGCTTTACATCTTTGACACGTGGGCTTCGGCCATGGGCTGGTCTTTTATATTTATTTATATGTATATAAGTACAGCCGTGCGGCTATACTATTTTTGAATTTAAAAACAGTGTATCCGTGCGGCTGTACTCGTTTTTCCTTTATAAAAAAAAAGGCTTTACTCTTTTGCCACGTGGCGGCTGGGGGGTTGGGAGCGTCATTTTCTTAGGATATAGATAGTATAGCCGACCGGCTATACTCTTTTTATTTTATTTTTAAATATTTTAAAAATATAAAATATGTTTCTTTACTTTTGTTTTTCGCCCTACTTCTTTAATTTAACATACGTAATCAAGTAATATCCTAGCCTTTTTTAATCACTTTGCTTAGGAATTATATTTTAATTATTATTTAATGTAAGAGGATCGAAGAAAAAGAACACAAAGTAATTCATTTCTATTCATTAAGTCTTTTGTGAAGTCGTTTGGGTGTCCTAATTCAATTTCTCCATAGCCCAAAAGCCCTATCCATTACTATTATGCCATTACTCGAGTATCTATCGTTCCTTTTTTATTTTTTAATTTTCCAAAGAAATAACCCACATAAAGATTTTAGAACTTCACGTTTAATAATGTATTATACACGCACGCATGTATTTCTCATGTTTAATGAACGTATTTTTCACAAAAATATCAGTAAGACACAAAATTAACGTATTATACACGTATTACTGAATAAAAATAAAATATACTTTCAAAAAAAGGGTATAGCCATGCGGCTGTATTAAGTTTTCCCTAATTGCCTTTCCAAAAAATGGTCTAGCCGTGCGGCCATACTCAGTTTTTGCATAAAAATAGTATAGCCGCCCGGCTTTACATCTTTGACACGTGGGCTTCGGCCATGGGCTGGTCTTTTATATTTATTTATATGTATATAAGTACAGCCGTGCGGCTATACTATTTTTGAATTTAAAAACAGTGTATCCGTGCGGCTGTACTCGTTTTTCCTTTATAAAAAAAAAGGCTTTACTCTTTTGCCACGTGGCGGCTGGGGGGTTGGGAGCGTCATTTTCTTAGGATATAGATAGTATAGCCGACCGGCTATACTCTTTTTATTTTATTTTTAAATATTTTAAAAATATAAAATATGTTTCTTTACTTTTGTTTTTCGCCCTACTTCTTTAATTTAACATACGTAATCAAGTAATATCCTAGCCTTTTTTAATCACTTTGCTTAGGAATTATATTTTAATTATTATTTAATGTAAGAGGATCGAAGAAAAAGAACACAAAGTAATTCATTTCTATTCATTAAGTCTTTTGTGAAGTCGTTTGGGTGTCCTAATTCAATTTCTCCATAGCCCAAAATCCCTATCCATTACTATTATGCCATTACTCGAGTATCTATCGTTCCTTTTTTATTTTTTAATTTTCCAAAGTTATTACCCCTATAAATATTTTATCACTTTCACGTTTGATAATATATTATACACACACGCTCGTATTTCTCTTGTTTAATGAACGTATTTTTCACAAAAATTTCAGTAAGGCACACAAAATTAACGTATTATATACGTATTACTGAATAAAAATAAAATATACTTTCAAAAAAAGGGTATAGCCATGCGGCTGTATTAAGTTTTCCCTAATTGCCTTTCCAAAAAATGGTCTAGCCGTGCGGCCATACTCAGTTTTTGCATAAAAATAGTATAGCCGCCCGGCTTTACATCTTTGACACGTGGGCTTAGGCCATGGGCTGGTCTTTTATATTTATTTATATGTATATAAGTACAGCCGTGCGGCTATACTATTTTTGAATTTAAAAACAGTGTATCCGTGCGGCTGTACTCGTTTTTCCTTTTTAAAAAAAAAAAAAAAAGGCTTTACTCTTTTGCCACGTGGCGCCTGGGGGTTGGGAGCGTCATTTTCTTAGGATATAGATAGTATATCCAACCGGCTATACTCTTTTTATTTTATTTTTAAATATTTTAAAAATATAAAATATGTTTCTTTACTTTTGTTTTTCGCCCTACTTCTTTAATTTAACATACGTAATCAAGTAATATCCTAGCCTTTTTTAATCACTTTGCTTAGGAATTATATTTTAATTATTATTTAATGTAAGAGGATCGAAGAAAAAGAACACAAAGTAATTCATTTCTATTCATTAAGTCTTTTGTGAAGTCGTTTGGGTGTCCTAATTCAATTTCTCCATAGCCCAAAAGCTCTATCCATTACTATTATGCCATTACTCGAGTATCTATCGTTCCTTTTTGATTTTTTAATTTTCCAAAGTTATTACCCCTATAAATATTTTATCACTTTCACGTTTGATAATATATTATACACGCGCTCGTATTTCTCTTGTTTAATGAACGTATTTTTCACAAAAACATCAGTAAGGCACACAAAATTAACGTATTATATACGTATTACTGAATAAAAATAAAATATACTTTCAAAAAAAGGGTATAGCCGTGCGGCTGTATTCATTTTTCCTAATTGCTTTTCCAAAAAATGGTCTAGCCGTGCGGCCATACTCAGTTTTTGCATGAAAAATGGTATAGCCGGCCGGCTTTACATTTTGGTAAATTAGAAACAATCACAGGGTCGATACTTGGAAAAAGATTAGGAATGACTACAGAGTTGGAGTCCACTTGACCTTGAGCAAATAACACGGTGAAGAAATTGACAGCAAGACCTTTCAAGCTATCAGTCGTCTCCACCCAAACCCCATTATCATCCTTAAGACGTTCAAACTTGTTCCTTCGATGCCTTATTAAAGTTGTCATATGGAAAAATTTTGTGTTCCTATCTCCCTCTTGCAGCCATTTAAGCCTAGATTTTTGCTTCCAAAATAGAGCATCCTGATCAAGCAGAGAATTAAATTCTTACACCGAGGAACACTCCAACTAACTTAGAAATCAATTAGGTCCCTGACACAAAGCTGTTTGAATACCAGCCAATCTTGGGAGAATATGAGCTTTCCTATGTTTTAAATGACCGAAAACACTACGATTCCACATCTTCAAAGAATCAATTAAATCGTAGGATAGAGATAAAACTAAACATATGTGTTTACCAGCCATGGTGAAGAAATTTGCCCCCACCTTTTCCCAATAAAATCCTTAAAGTTCTCATGTTGTGTTCGCCCTAAAACTAAACAAATAGAGATAATGCTAATTTACAGGTGATGTGGACGGTTTGGACCCGAGGAGCCTTCGGTCTGTGGCATCCTTTCTCGAGGCGCGATGCTGGATTTGGCCTGAGAGAGGAAACAGCAGGTGAGGTCTAAAGCACCGATGTGGTGCCGACCGAAGACCCTTCGATGCCAAAGTTAGTGACTAAGAGCAATTCATTGATAGTGTGAAAGCACAAGTCAAAAACAATCTTACCTTTTGGCTGGGCCAAGGGGTTTTATTTATAAGGAGCATTTGGGATGCTCTTAGTACTTAGTTTCGATGTGGGACTCGTAGGAGTGCCCTCTGAGGTCAACACGAGTCCATAAAATATCAACCGGGAGTTTTCGAGATTTTCTCGCCTAATTGGCATGGCGTACCGATAGTTACATCCGAGGAGCTTCTGGGAGCGCTAGCCGATCAGCGGGCTATGCCTTGTGATGAATCGGTCGTAGGTGTCAATTCATACTTTAACCTATCTGTCAGTGAGCCATAATGTTTTCTAGCTTCGTACTCTTTCCACGTGTCATGCTGTGAGTGGTAAGGTTAGCTATGGTACAAACATGTTACTTCAAACCTAAAAGGTCTAGCATTAGAAGTAGAAGATAGTCTCGACTGCAAACATATTTTGATAGGATAATGATCAGATTTTGTCCTAGGAAGATGTATGACATTTGCCTCAATTTCAAATTACGAACAACTCTGTCAAGTCTTTCGAAGACCATATTATTAGTCCAAGTGAATCGAGGACTTGAGTACCCCAAATAAATCATTTCATTCTCAGTAAACCACCTTTTAAAACCTTTCAATCAAGAAGGATTAACACCCCCCAATTTGTCTTCCACATGAAACATCTCATTAAAGTCTCCATCAAGCATCCATGGTAATTGATGACAATTGGCCACAAACTGGAGATAATCCCATAATTTCTACCGCTTAATTCCACACGGTTTAGCATATACTGTAGACAACAACCAAGGATCTTTAACATGCCAGGACACACAAGTTGTAATTACTTGATCAATAGTGCCTAAAATCTGGACACTAACTTTAGTATCATTACACAATAACCATAACCCTCCCGAGAAACCCACAAGATCAACAATTTCATAAGAAGAGAACCCGAGAGATTTAATCATATCAAGGGCTTTCTTCTCGCTAATCCTAGGTTCATAGATAAACAGTAAATCCAAACGATGACCACGGATCAACACTGCAACATTATTTCGAAAGCTTGTGCACGTAGCACCTCTGACATTCCAACATACTAAATCCATAAAAGAATCAGAAAAATACGAGAACCCTTAAGGCTAATCCCTAATTAAGAACCAATGGTCATACCTTCAACATTGTTAAAGGCATGACTAGTAGTCTTCTCTTGCGAGAAAATCTTTTGTCCTTCAGACATATCCATATGCTCCTGTGGCAACCCACCATCATGTGCAGAGGAAACCAAAGAAGTAGTATCAATACCTGTATCTGTATCACACTCCTCTTCATGCTCATTACCGTTTGCATCAATACTAAGCGGCTGGTGTCCAAGAATATACACATCTTTAGCAGTATATTCATTGTTACCACACATCTAAGTATTTAACTGCTCTTGCACAGAAATATGCTTTTTCCACTCTTTTACCACAAACAATCATTTTACCCTTACTTGACAAAGTCCCACCACTCCCATGGGTAGAATCACCAAGTTGTTGGCCAGTCATATTCAGTGGAATATTTCCCTTCAAAGAAGAATTAGAGATATTACTCAAAGCTGCCCTAAAGCCCACTTTATTAGTCTTGGATTTAGTCCAAATTTTCTATCCCATGTCAGCACCCCTTGTAGATGAACCAACCTTTCCCGTACCAGTTTGGGCACCATTTCCACTAACCAAACCCTCATCCAAACCAAAATTCTCTCCCACTTTGCGTAAAGCATCAAACCTAGACCCTTGGTTCCTATTGCCAGAACCCTTAGAACCTTTGTCAGCAGCCACAACCTTGGGTTTTCTTCGAGCTGACACATTCATCCAAGGTCATTTCAGACCTTCCATTAAACCATCAACACCATCCTTTTCCATAGCAACGTCCGAGCTTGTACCAACTCCTTCATTAGGAATGTGCCCCTTCCCAACATAGTCAGCATGACCAGGGGCCTTCATTTCACAACTATCCCTCTTGTGCCCATACCTACCACACAAGTAGCAAATATCTGGTAAACCTTCATACTCAATATTATACCAAGTTTGATTAATCTGAAAGAAGGCCTCAAGAGGTTTGGTAAGGTCTAATTCAACACAAAGGTGAGCAAATTTTCCCCTGTTCTGAGCAGTGGTAAGAGAATCAATTTTGAGCAGTTTACCCAATAAATTTCCAATACGCTTCAAAGCCTAAACATCAAAACATTCTAGTTGAAGCGCAGAAACACGAATCCAAGCCACCATTCGCGTAATTTGAGCCGTCACAGGACAAAATCCTGGTCTCCATTTTTGCATAACTAGGTATTGCCCTGTAATAATCCAGGGACCTCTAGTTAACACAAAATTGAGATCCTCCTCTAATTCAAACTTAACCACATAGTAATCGTTCACTAGATCAACCAATTTCCACCGTCCCTTTAATCCCATTTCTGCCATAGTCGAGCGTGGAGGTAATTGTATGTGTGAGATTGACCAAGAAGTTTGATAATCAAGACATTTGCCCAAGGCTTGCCTAGACGAGACATAGCACGATTAGAAAATTGAATACAAGGACCACGATCACCTCTAGAAATTATCACATCTTCCTCATCATTCAAATCATCATACGCATCATCCAAACAATCTATGTTGATACCCACATTCTTAACCAAGTCTACCTTCTTCATAAGTTCATCTCGGAAATTTACAGGACCATCAAACAAAAAGGATACTTGATTCAACTCAGATTCAATCATCGGGCTCACATGCGAATCAATAAGAAGCTCAGACGCATCCTCACTTTCCTCAGGTGCTCGACTTCGCTTAGGGAGTCGAGAGTATTGCAGAACCTCCCCAGGGACCGTTCCTCCATGGACGATGCAAACGCAAGCTCGAAAATCACATAACCAAATCAAAGAGGGAGCCTGGAAATCACCGCAAACGCCAAGAAGCTTAATAGACAAAAAAAAAAAAAAAAAAAAAGAAAAAAGAAAAAAAAGAAAGAAAAAGAAAAAAAAGAAAGAAAAAGAAAATAACAACTGGGGTGATTCCGTAATTTTCAGCAAAATAATAAGTGGAGAAGTAAGCATAGTGATGATAAAAAAGAAAAAAGATGGAACGTGCCAATGAGTTTTCTTCTCCGCGTCAATTAAGAACCGGTGCGAGTGCGACCAGTCGTCCCCAAACCCAAAACCCAAACTCTTTGACCGGCTGTCACCGGTAAAACCGGTTCCCATCTTTACAAATTAGATTCCTGCGGCATTTTCTTCTTCCTTACCTTTCCCGTTTTCAGTTTTCAAACCACATTACCTCGTCCACCTTCACCTCAGCTTCGTCTTTATTTTCTCAAAAGCTTCAAAGAGAAAAATCAAATACTAATAGAAGAAGCACGTCGCGTATTTCTTCTGATCCGGAGACCGATTCAATTCGTCCTCAACCCGGCCTCTAGGGTTTTGTATGCACTGATTTCTCAAATCAGGTACGACATCTTTCATGCATTTGCTTTACTTTAGTTACTTTATCTATCTGATTGGTTGCCGAGAAAACAACTGGGGAGAACAAAAAAGGAGTTTAACTCGGGATCTTGTTGTTCTTTGCTGCTTTGAGGTTTGGATGAATGAGCTGTAGCTCTGTTAGTTTAAATTTGAGTTTCTTTTCAATTTTCTAAGTTTCCTTGGATTTAACATTTTGTTAGATTTATTTGTTTCCTTTTTTTTTCTTTTCTCAGTAACCAAACAGTACTCGGGAGTGTTTTTTTTAGTTATGTATTAACAAAAGTAGTGGTTGTCTGAGTTTCGTGTAAATGGCTATGAGATTCTGTAATATGCTGCTTTTTCAGAATGTCCCCCCTAGGATGTTGTGCCTGTAGGATTTGTATGGGAACATTGGAATATTATGGGAGGAATCAATCCGTTTCTAAGAAGTTATTTCCATTTAAGTTTGGTCATCTATAATGTTTTGGTATAGGGGGCGACAGTGATTCGGACCTTTTACATCTCTATACAATATTATTGTGCACGTATTTGAAAAGTTGTATCTCATTGGTCATCAAATTTCCTGTTGAGAGACCTCAATGTATCAGTTAGATAGCATAAGATGGCTTCATTTGAAGTTTTTCCTCTGCTGCCCTGCCTTGTCTTCCTCTGCTGTGATATTCTTTTTGTGTTCTAGTTCAGCTAGTTACTCTTAGTCTGTACACATCAGCATTTGAATTGTCTTGAAAATTTATTTTCTCTTTTGCAGAAAAATGTCTCGAGTTGAGGAGCGATGGGAGCGTTTAGTCCGTGCAGTATTAAGCAGGGAAAGGATGGGGGCTGATGCATATGGGCGGCATGCTACTGGCATTGCTGGAAATGTCCCATCTTCACTTGCAAATAATAGGGATATTGATGAAATTTTGAGAGCTGCAGATGAAATCCAAGATGAAGATCCCAATATCTCTAGAATATGTATGTTTCTCATTCTTATTTACTATTTTTTGCCCCAATATTACTTTTATCTTCGTTGGGTTTTTTCAGTGTTTATTTAACCTTTTTATATTATATTATTATCATTTAGTTGAGTCTCTCCATGCTAATTGCTTTTCTAGATTGTAGTGGATTATTGAAATTTACAAACCTTTGTGTACTTCCTTTTGTGCAAGTGCCGTGTACATGCCAATAGCAAATCATTTAGTGCAACTGGCTTCGTAGAAGAAATGCTATTGTAGTTCAATCATTTTTCAGTGTCTTTGTGCCTCTGTTGAGCCCTTTTTTTCCTCTGATAAATCCGTCTGTGGTTTTGACATGGTTATGTACTTGCAGTTTTAATTTTCCACTCTGTTTATTACTTCAAATTATGGTTTTGTAGCTTGCTTGAGTTGTAAGGAACTTATTCTTAAATGTGACGTAAAAATCAATGAGTCTATTTTGGTAGCTGGGGGATTGATACTTGGTTTCTTTGGGCTGTTCATATATTCATCTGGGTTGTTGAGAGGCAAACGGCCTTGAACATTTTCCTTTTTTATTTTATTTTATTTATATTTATCACAAAATTATTTATGTTTAAAACAATAATCTTGGGCAGATAACTTCTAAAATGCATTTTCTTATGGTGGATTGTGTGCTACTGCTGTAGGCATCATCACAGCTCATAAAACATTCCATTACTCGTTTACTCCTTAGCTTAGTCCTCTTAGAGTTTTGGCTTTTTGCATGACATTCAGTGATGCAAGATTAAGCTACTATGAAACAAGATTAATTCAAAATGAAGTATAAAACTTATTCGCCCTGTGCAGCGATCCATATATGTGGCAAGAAACAAAATACAATCAGCTCAACAGTCCCATCCAGTCATGTTACACTAGGAGGATACTCCTGATGCTTATAGGAAAGAAGCCCAAGGGGATTACTTGAGTTTCTTACTTAAAAGGAAACACGAAGTACATGAAAAAAAAATCCTTGCCCTAGATAGTGCCACTCCATTTGTTGGACTGAGCTGGTTTCAGCGAGGTATTGTTAATTTGACATGATATTTTATTGAATGCTGTGAATTATCTATCATCCACACTCCTAAAGGTTAAATTCGAAATAAATAGAACATGAAGGTAGGTAGAATTTGGTTGATAGTACTGCAGTTCTGGGGTGTTTAGCTTAAAAAAAAAAATTCAACTTGGAGAGTCATCTAAAGCTCAGTTGTTGTAAATTTGATGGTGAAACATTTGTCTATCTTGCGAAGTATACTAATTCTATGTTTGCAACTCAAGACTGTATTTTTGAAAATGCTGAGGTTTTTTTTTTATCCACCTGCAGTATGTGAGCATGCTTATTCACTGGCTCAAAATCTGGATCCTAATAGTGAAGGAAGGGGAGTATTACAGTTCAAGACTGGATTGATGTCTGTCATTAAGGTATATGTTTAGTATGAAGGAAGGGGAGAAAAATTTGAAGCTGTTAGATTTGTACTTTATTTTTCATAAGACTTATAGATGAAATTTCTTATATTTCAATTTGACTATAACTTGTATTTGTTTATCCCTTTGAACAAATTCGCAGCAAAAGCTGGCAAAGAGGGAGGGCGGAACCATAGATAGAAGCCAGGACATTGCTCGCTTACAAGAGTTCTATAAACTTTACAGACAGAAGAATAATGTAGAAAAGCTGCGGGAGGAAGAAATGAAGCTGAGGGAGTCTGGTGCTTTCAGTGGGAACCTGGGCGAGTAGGTTTCTGTGGTCACAGTCTGACCCTGAAGATGCGTTCTTTTTAATTGCTTAGTTTCTATGCATTATGCTGATGGCTTCAGTTTCTTTCTGCTATGGTTCCGTTTTTCTCTACTGTTTAATGGAGTTCAAATTATGATGCTTTAAGCTTGCCGATGCACACACCCTTTCAAAAAAAGAAAAAAGCTTGTAGACACACATATGCATGATTGTCTGCCAGATTGTACTAAGAATCTTTTATTTTTTTAATTTCGTTTATCATGTCTTTCTTGGATGTTTATGTTGATTTTGTTACCTGTATTTGTTTAATCAGGTTGGAGAAAAAAACAGTGAAGAGGAAAAGAGTTTTTGCAACTCTAAGAGTTTTAGGGATAGTTTTGGAGCAGCTGACTGAGGAAATTCCTGAAGAGGTTGATTTTATAGTGTTTAATCTGTTTAATGCAAAACTTCAGATCTTGTTATGGACCGTGCTTGCGTCATAATCATATTCTATAATCTGCTCTATTTTGCTCTGTAATGGGTTCAATAGAACCCTCCTTTTGTGATCCACTATGTGCTCTGAGTTTCACTTACCAACACCTTGAAACCATCTATGGAGCCTAGTTGTATTTGAACTATTAAATATAATCATACTTTTATCTAACCCTTATTAACCATACATGTATACTGGGAAATTTTTTCTATCTCATCCAAGTATAATTGAATTGTGGATGCTCTTTAATACAGGTTTTTTTTTGTGTGTGTGGGTATAATATAGTGCTTCTATCTGTTTTTGCATTGCAGCTGAAACGAGTAATGGAATCAGATGCAGCAATGACCGAGGACCTGATTGCCTACAATATTATCCCACTCGATGCTCCTAGCATAACAAATGTTATTGTATCTTTGCCTGAGGTAATTGGTTCTTTACTTGAATGTTTTAAGTTGACATCTTATTATCTTTATTTGCTATAACCGAAAAATTTCATGGCCAGGTTCAAGCAGCAGTGTCAGCATTAAAGTATTTCAGGGGCCTACCAAATTTGCCTACAGATTTTTCAATTCCCGCTACAAGAGATCCTGACATGTTGGATTTTCTACATTATATTTTCGGGTTTCAGGTATCTACATGATCACACTTTTCTCTGAATCCATATGTTGCCCTTGGCTTATTTAAGTTGAAAGTTACCAAGTTCTTAATTTAGATTTTACTTCGGCTATATTTTTAAGAATGGAAACCATTTGTGAAAATTAAAGTTTTCTTGTGAAATATTAACAAAATATAAGATTTTATTATTTGTTTGAGCATAAAACGTACCACCCTCTCACTAAGTGAAGAACAACACCCCCTGGCATTACCCACGACATCCCTGCTTCAGTAAACAATTCCATGTCAAATTTGCAGCAGTGGAACAATGAAGCAAAACATCTTTAACACTCTCTCCGTTGTAATTTGGTTTTGTTTGTTATGAGGGTTGTATCAAATGTTGGTGATGCAGGGCAGTGGCTATAAGCTGCTGTCCAGTGACCCAAACATACCCAAAATACAGAGGATAGAAGGATAAAGCAGTAGAATCGAAGTTGGAACGAAGATAACTGAGTTCTAGGGCAAAATCCCAATAGAAACTCTATAGACTAAAGTCTGAAATTATAGTCATCAACAAAAACTAAATACAAGAGTCTCTTAATAGCCTATTTATACTAGAATATAGAAAACCTTATTGACATAGGAAAGTAAAAACCTAAAGTGGAAATTAAACCAAATCCTAGTAAGAATAGGAAAACAAGTAATAAAATAACCTATTAATTTAATATAACTAAAACTTAGCCTTATTGGCTGATGCGCACTTAGATTAGGAAAGTCTACTAGATGCTCCTGCATCAGTTGGTGGTTCTCATGTCAACTCTGTCTTTTTACTGTGTTATTATGAATTGATTATTATTCAAGTTTTGTTTCTTATAAAGAAAACTTTCCCTTCTTATTCTGCACATAATACGATGGTTTGGAGACAGACACACATCTGCCCCTCTCTTCTGAATGAAGTCATAGGTTTTGATCTTTGAATGTGCCTGCCTACCAAGCCAAAACTTTAAACTTTGGAGGGACCTTTGCCTTCTGTGACAAACCCACCGGTCCCATTCTCTCAAAATTATCTGAAGCAGCTTGGGACACTAATCCTTAAACGCTTCTTCCTCGACCCAAATATCCTCCCAAAACCTGATCCTTTCTTCATTCCTCAGCACCAACTCACAGCACCCCGAAAAACAACGTACCCTTTGTGAGATATTTTTCCATGGTCTTGCTTCTAATCACTGAATGCCTTTTGGATGGAGATGAATAGGACTTTTTAGTGTTATATTGGGATTGAAGTGCAGGTGCTCCTGGAGAAAGTTTGATTTATCATTATGGGTTTCCGTTGCACCTGCTTAAAGGACTTATCTTTCTCTATCTTTTGTTTAGATTGTTGAGCTTCTGTGGGATAGGATTGGGGTCTAGGGCAATGTAATGGTTCTGTTTTGGGTAACAGGTGTTTGTTGTATTGCAGAGAAGTGGACATCTTGTCTGCTGTTTTACAACGACTGTCCATCATTTAAAAAAAATGAATAAAATGTAGTTTCTTTAGTAAAAAAAGAAAACAAAATCTCTATTTTGTTTCTTCTTCAGAATTATAAATGTTCCATTTGCTAACGGTGTTACCCTGTTAGTTTGTATTAATTAATGTTCCATTTGCTATTGAACTAAATTTTCATTCCATGGTTAATCTCATTGATAATCTGATTGGCTAAAAAGCACTTTGATGTCAAGAATTTTATGAGATTTTATGTTTCTTGTTGCATGCCAGAAAGACAATGTTTCTAACCAGCGGGAACATATTGTTCACCTCCTCGCAAATGAACAATCTCGGCTTCGTATTCCTGAAGAAACCGAACCTGTAAGTCTAATATCTGTATTTTATGTTACTTAAAAGTACTTTTGGGTGACCTCTAGAGATCTTGGTATTATGTTATGGTTTATTTAATAGAGAATGTTTTATAATTGATATTGATAAGCAGATATGGGTTTACTCAACACTGGAGTCAGTCTCACGCTTGCTCTACTATACTTTCCACCTTTTATTTTCTTTTTCCCCCATTTTATTTGATTGAAACTTAGATATAATATTTGTATATATCTAAGTAAAAGTGTTATATGTAGAAGATTTTTCTTTATGTATGTCATGGATGCATGGTATGGTAATATAGTAACATGCACTGCAAGTTCTCTGCATCTTATATGTTGTCAATTTGATTCCTTAAATTGGTGACAAGGCTTGATATGTTGTGCCTTTCTATTGCTGCAGAAATTGGATGAGGCTGCGGTACGAAATGTATTTCTCAAGTCCCTTGAAAACTATATTAAATGGTGTGACTACTTATGCATTCAGCCAATTTGGAGCAAGTATGGAATTCTAGACCTGGGTGTTCCTTGATTTTAGTATTCTTATAAATTATGTATATAAAATGGAGTTTGATGATGGAGACTTGTTGAATAACTCAATTTTGTGCAGTTTGGAGTCAGTTAGCACGGAAAAAAAGTTACTATATATTTCAGTGTACTTTCTGGTCTGGGGTGAAGCAGCCAATGTTAGATTCCTTCCGGAATGCTTGTGCTACATATTTCATCATGTGAGTAACCCTTTATTTGATAATATGAAATGTCATGGAGGACTTTGTTGTTGGTCTATGAGTAACCCAATTTTATAGTGGTTGGTGATGACTTGCAATATACTGTCACTGTTCCTGAGGCGCCCTTTGTTTTTCACATATAAAAATATGTTAATTTTTTTTTTCGTCACTGAGTGAAAGTTTGTCCTGAGGTTATTGCTTGTGTAGGAAATGTGATGCGATGCAAAATGATATGCATACTAAGAGATGACATTACTTTAATAATGTGATTGCTTTCACCCATTTTTCTGGGATTGCGCATATTTCCCCCATTGGTTGTGTCATTGTGAAATTTACTTCTCTTCTGCTCTCAAAAGTTCTTTGGAATTCCCCTAGTTTGTAATAACAATCTGGTGTTGAATGTGAAAAGCTTGTTTGTCTTTTTGACCTTGATAAGCTTTCTGAAAGTGTTATTTTTGTTATTATATTATTATTATTATTTTAAATTTTTTTTAATTTGCTGGTCCAATTGAGTGTTTGACCACTGTATATCATGCTACTATTCTACCAGGCCTGCTACCTTTCTAATTGCATCTCCTCTTGTTTTCTGAAAAAAAAGTTCTTATTTTTTGAGCCCTAAATTCTATTTTGCAGATGGCAAGGGAAATGGATGAAATTCTAAGACAGCAGATTGCACAGCCAGCAAACAGTTGTAGTTCTGAAAATGGAGTTTCTTTCCTTGACCAAGTTATCTATCCTCTATATGAGGTTGTGGCTGCGGTATGTCTCTGGGAGGGCCTATAAGGATGTTCTTTGGCGTCCATTGCTCTACTTTACTACTGTTTGTATCTTGACTGATTGTTTTAGCTAAACTTGATTGTGGTTGAGGCAGGTATATACCTGTCCCTTCATCATACTGATGTGGAGAAATAATATCTTGGAATTTAGCTGCTCACGTTAATGATTTGTTTTTATCTTCTTTGCCACAATGTTGTTCCTTCCTTTTTTTTCCCACCCACCCAATGTGTTGTGCATGAGGTAGGTTTAGTTATTGTCTACAAGATTTCATTAATGTTTCTTCTTTAAAGAAAGTGTTTGCAAATGTCGCTAGATATGTTTCTGAAAATGCCCACCTTCTGAAAATGTCACTAGATATGTTTCTGGCAAGCTCACTCCCTTGAGTTTCCTGGTCTATAAACAAGATAAGAGTATGACATGCAGTGTGAATATATCTTATCTCTGGTTGTCGCTTATGTTAAGTAGGAAGAGTTTAACCTTATATCTTATCTCTGGTTGTCTCCATTTGCATAAGTCTTTTGGCCATGAAATATTGTGGTCAGGTCTAAGGTAATGATGGGGAATCATGTACTTTAGTTTGGAATTATATTTTTCGGACAGGCTATATATTCAGTTCTGTTGTAGAGAACTAGCCTTGTCATGGATGTTTCAGCTAATAACAAGGTGCTGTGATTATTTGAAAATTGCCTACTTATCTACAACTATGCACAGGAAGCTGCAAACAATGATAATGGGCGAGCACCACATTCTGCCTGGCGCAATTATGATGATTTTAATGAGTACTTCTGGTAAGAATCATTTGTAAGAGTGTGCCATGCAACATATGTTAACACCTTAAAGGCTAACCAATTTTTATTTTCAGGTCACTTCATTGCTTTGAACTTAGCTGGCCCTGGCGCAGAGGTTCATCTTTTTTTCAAAAGCCAATCAGAGGGTCAAAGGTTGGCTTCTTTCTTGATAATATATATTTTTGGCCAAACCACATTCTTGCTTGGAACATGGCTATGGTTTTGGGGTTGTATATGTCTTCTCATTAGATGTATGCAATAGGTGCATAGATTTAATGGGTGTAGTCATAGATCTTGGAATCATATTGATTTGTTCTGCAGTCAACATTGATTCCAAGATCTGTTCTCCGGCAATATGAGATTTGACTTTCAGAAAATACTCTATTATAACATTTTACATAGAAAATAATACAGTGTCAATGACTATTAGGCATCTGCTGTCCAAAAATTCCGAAAATGTTATGATGATTTCTCTAAATTCTGAAAACCCCTAAACTCTGAAAGTCTTTAATTTTCTGATTTTTCCGGAAAATCTAGAATTTCAGAATCATATGAATATTTGGAAATCTAACGTTCCTTAATTGGAAATGCATTTGGAATCCTTAAGTTTCAATATATTTCTGAAGCACGTTTTGGGTCCAAATTAGCCATATGAAAGCCTACTTGGTTGGTTTGTATGTTTCATATTGCTACATATGGGGTTAACATATGTGCCTTTTTTGTTACAGAATATACTTAAATCTGGCAGAAGCCAACATCGAGGAAAAACTTCATTTGTAGAGCACAGGACATTTCTCCATCTATATCACAGTTTCCACCGGTTGTGGATATTTCTTGTAATGATGTTTCAGGTTTGCATGCCTATACTGGCCTCTTTTGTAAATTTTGTTCTCCTGGGTGTCTCTGCAGCTATGCTCTTTATGCTCTGGCTTTCCCCCCCTTTTTTTTAAGAATGTAAACTTTTCTTTAGTAACAGTTATCTTGTTTGGCAATATATTTTATCCCACTATGTTAAAATCTTCTAATACGAGGGCGAGTAACTGGTCAAGTCATGAAACTTAGTCATTTTGATCAACATTCATTGTGCTTTAGGACTGCTGTAGTTCAAACTTTTTTGAAACTAAATATTCTATGTCTTTGAATCTTCAGGGGTTGACCATCATTGCATTCAATAAGGGACAACTGAATGCGAAGTGTATAAGGGAAGTTCTCAGTCTCGGCCCAACATTTGTTGTAATGAAATTTCTTGAGAGTATGTTCTTCTATTTTTTTAAAACTCTGGTGTGGTTGCTTTACTATCTTCTTTTCTTGAGAACTTGTAATATTTAAGTTTGTAGCCAATGATACTTAACAAGGGTAAATCTTTTAGTTGCACAATACTAGAGCTCCTTCAGTTTCTGAGACGGTACTTCTTTGTGTAGGTGTTCTTGACATTCTCATGATGTATGGTGCATATTCTACAACACGGAGCCTAGCAGTTTCTCGAATTTTTCTCCGATTTCTTTGGTTTAGCACTGCATCAGTGGTCATATCTTTTCTTTATGTGTAAATTCTTGATCACTCCATCTTCTGCTTGGTGTTTCTTTTTCTTATCTTTTTAACTTTGTTTGCTTGATTTTGTTAATCAGAGGTGACATATATTTCTCTATGCCTGAATTCAGGAAAGCTCTCCAGGAAGAGAGTAAACAAAATGGAAACCAAGTTATTTTCAGATTGTATCAGATCGTTATAGGCGTATATGCTGGTATCCAGTTCTTCATTAGTGTTTTTATGAGGATCCCAGCCTGCCACAGTCTGACCAATCAATGTGATCGTTGGCCTCTGATTCGTTTTGTCAAGTGGATGCGCCAGGTTTGTATGCTCATCAGTTTCCATTTTTGTTCGTTATGCCTTTATTTTTGTGTTTCCCATCATTTGAAAATCTTTATTGATCCATTTTTTTATTGTTTCTTATGCTAATTTTGAAGGAGCGGCATTATGTTGGACGTGGCATGTATGAGAGGACTACCGATTTTATCAAGTATTCCCTAAATCACTTTTATTATTATTGTTGTTGTTATTTTTTGAAATCGTTCTGAAACTGTATATGTTGTGGACATTAAAACAAGCTTTGCTTCTTGGTTAAATGCTATATGTTCCCGGGGTTTTTTATGCATTAAAGGGAAAAGAAAGGAACTATTTGAGTCCAAACATGTAATGATGTTCATTAAAAAGCTTGAAATTTTTTATGGAGTTGCATAATTTTACTGTAATTTTGCCACCAGTCCTGGTAGCAAGGTTGTTAAAATCAGGATTCTTTTGGATGGCAAGGTTTACTGTAAAATGAAAGTTTATAATAAAGCTGCTCAAAGTGTACCTTACTAGCGCAATGTTTCCACATGAGCAATTAGTAATTTAGTAATCTTTCACCTGAAGCATTTTTATTGTGTGCGGTGATGACTAATATATTGTAATTGGTTATTTTCCATGTCCTCTTTTTACAGGTATTTGAATTCATGTAGCAGTGGTAATTTGATGTTTAAACCCACTTTAAGTTGCTAAGAATTCTTTATTTTTCTTTTGTCGTTGCAGGTACATGCTATTCTGGCTTGTGATTTTGAGTGGAAAATTTGCTTTTGCATATTTTCTGCAGGTTTGTTATGCTAAACATGCTCCCATGGCTGTGTTTTTTGACAAATAGTTATTTAATTTACTGTGATTTTTTTTATTTTTTATTTTTTATTTTTATTTTTTGTGGTGTTAAACATTGATTTCTAAACGCTTTCTATCTTTATTTTCACAGATCAAGCCATTAGTGGAACCAACTAAGACTATTGTGACATTGGGTCCTATACGCTATTCTTGGCATGACTTGGTTTCTAAAAGTAAGCATCCGGTCTATCATTCCATGGATATTTTTGATATTTCAAATGTATTGTATTTTCTAATATATTCTTAGATGTACTTAATTAATACATATAACAACTTAAACTGAAAGTTTGGTGGAAAAGTTTTTAAAGGAGGACTGATTCCAACTCAAATTTGGAGCCATGCTATGATTCTTCTCTTCTGGAATTCCATTGAGTTGTCTAATGTGATATTATAAATCTTTAATTATATGATGGTATAAGCATGGAAGTGGATTGGGGTTACAAAATATTTGTTGTGGTAATAAAGCGCTCTTAGTTGCACTTTTAATGCTAGTAAAAGCACCTACAAGTTTTCTCTAATTATACCTCTGACTGTTTAAATGCTGTGTGCTTGCAGACAATCATAATGCTCTGACAGTTGCTAGTTTATGGGCTCCTGTGATATGTGTAAGTTTGAATTCTGTTATCATCAATATTATCGTGTTTATTTTGATTCACTCAAGTATGCAGTTATGCAACTTTTATGCTTATTAAACTTTATATTTATAAGATCAGTGTCAATGTTGACATGGGATCCGTTCTAAGCGGCTTTTGAAGCGTTGCAAAAAGGGCTAGAAAAGTAGTTTTAAATGGCAGCTAAAAAGTCAAAAGTAAAACTAGACGGATATTCTAAGGCAAAGCAAATTCTGTCCATAAGAGGAACAGGGGCATGAGAGAATTTATTTTCCTGGAACTCAATTCTGGTTTAATCGTGCTTTTTCTTTTTTCCTTCTTTTCTCTTGCTATGTTCCTCTCTATTCTTGCAGATTTATCTCTTAGATCTCCATGTATTTTACACACTTATATCTGGTGTGTGGGGATTCTTGCTTGGAGCAAGAGATCGACTTGGAGAGGTCAGTTATTGTTGGTTCACTTGAATTGTGTTATTACAGCTGATGCTTGATTTTCCATTATATATTACTTAAATGTTTCATCTTTGTATTATAATCTCCAGATAAGATCACTGGAAGCACTTCATCAACTTTTTGAGCAGTTTCCTAGAGCTTTTATGGGTACTCTTCATGTGCCTCTTCCTAACAGGTTATATATATATTTCATTCAATTGATTCGTTTTCTCATATAAATATTGATGCCACTAATCAATTTTTTTGTCTTTTATGTTTTCTCAAATCTTTGCATCTGAATGCTGTTTTTTTTTATAATTGTTTTGGCAGGACTTCCGATCAGGCTTCTAGTGAGGTGAGCCAGAAAAAGTGTGGAAAACATGAGAGCTATTATATGTTGAAAAATATAACTAATCATTAATTACTTTTATGTAGCTGAAGTCTGTTAAATCATTCATGTCTTATGTGAAGGGTTTTATTATAATATTTAAGTCTATTGTAAAATTTTCCTTATTTCTCGTAAATTTGGATGTGGCCTTTGATGATCGTCTATTTTTACATGTAAATTATGCTTTAATAGTTTCCTATATTTGTTATGTCAAGTTTAGTAATTGATTTTCTTTATGTGATTATAGTTTTGATCCTTCTTGGGTCCAAAATTTATTTCTCGTATTCTTAACATCATTGTTCCACTAAACAAATATTGCTCAGGGTTAAATTTTTCTTTGGAAAAACAAATACTGCGCGTATTGTTATCTGTGTGTTTCTTTGAGGGGTCTTTTGTTGTATTTTTTATTTTCTCTTCAGATAGTGGATTCGTTCTCCATTCTTTATAACTAGCTTTTCTACTTTAATAAATTGCTGTTTCTCTTCAAAAAAAGTAATATGATGTTCTTTGTTGTTGGTGCTTTGACATTTTAGATACCTTTTACAGTTGTAGTAGTTCTTTGTGTACAGTTTTTGTATTCTGGACCATATTTGGGTATGTAAGGGAAGCTTAATTGGGTTTGTGTTTCAAGGTCACGGAGAAGAACAAGGTGGATGCTGGTCGATTCTCTCCATTTTGGAATGAAATTATAAGAAATCTAAGGGAAGAAGATTATATCACCAACTTGTGAGTGTTGAAATTATCCCATTCATTTTATTTTGTTTACTCTACATTCTTTGTACAACTGAGTGTATATTTTTGCTTTTTTTTTTTTCCAGAGAAATGGAGTTGCTTGCCATGCCTCAGAACTCTGGAAAGCTTCCCATGGTTCAGTGGCCCCTTTTTCTTCTTTCTAGCAAGGTTATTTTTAAAAAAAATTATTAATGTTCTGTATTTTTTAAAGTTAATGTGTTAATTCTAATGGAATATAGTACCACATAAATTTTGTTTCATGTAGTTACTATTTGATTATGTAGATATTTGTGGCCAAAGATATTGCTGTTGAGAGTAGAGATTCACAAGATGAACTCTTGGAGAGAATTTCAAGAGATGACTATATGAAGTATGCTGTCCAGGAGTGCTTCCTAACCCTTAAGCTTATCTTAAGTGAAATATTGGATGGTGAAGGATCAATGTGGTAAGTTTATGTTTGAAGATAGGATTGCTTTTTCTAATATGGGTTCTCATGAGCACATCTTTGAGCTTAGGAATTAAAAACCTTATACTGTAATTATATTCCCTTTTGTCAGGGTTGAACAAGTGTACAAGGATATTCATGAGAGCATAGCTAAGAAAAGTATTCATGTTGATTTTCAACTGAATAAGCTGCCACTTGTGATATCAAGAGTTACTGCATTAATGGGAATTCTGGTTTGTATTACTTATTTGGATCCTTGATGTAATTCTGGTTCTTATTAATTGATGTCTTTTGTGACTCAATGCAACCTTTGCTAATTTGGTGAATAGTCTTTTTGCTCTGTGCAATTTTGGAGCATCTAGGTCGTTGAAGCAGACCCTTTTTCCCCTGTTGCTTTTTGCACCTGTTGATGTCTTGAGTAGATTGTTAGGTTCTTTGCTATCTTGTCAGACTTAAGAGTTGCTGTTTCCTAGAGTCTTGTTCTGTTGTTCTAGATGTATTTTAACTGTATTTATGTTTTCTAGCTACTGATAGGTGCTGTGGACTTCATTTTTTTTTTTTGTAGATGTTTCTTTTAGTCAATGAATTATTGACCAAATCCTCCTAAAAACAAAATATCAACTAATATGTGGCAGTATCGCCCAATATTTTCATCCTTGCTCAGAGGGGGATTCTGAGTTTTTGAACTGTGATGCTTTATACGTTAATGTGATATTGTTATTTTTGAAGGCCTTTTACATTTTAATTTGTAAGTCATACACATTTCTATTTATTGTACACGTGTGTATGTAATAGCTTGAATAGAGGAAAAAATAAAAGGGAAATGTGATGGAGGGTTTTCGTCTTCAAATTCTTCTCTTTGCCCTTTCTGGAGACTTGGGTCTGAAAGTATGTGAAGTGCCTTTTAGGTTGGGTTAATACATTCTTAGAAATCTTGATCAGGGTTGTGTCAACTTTATTTGGGCGAATAAGATCTGCCATGTTTTAAGTTTGAGAGAGCAGCTCTCTCAAATTTAAGTAATCTTTTTGAGTTCTTTGTAATTATATAAAAGTTGATATTTTCGGATAATTATTTGTTTGTGCTTTATTCCATTACTTTGATTTATTTTCACTAAAAGCATATACTACATTATACAGAAAGGAGGAGGGACACCAGAACTGGAGAAAGGTGCAGTTAAGGCTGTTCAAGATCTTTACGACGTTGTGCATCATGATGTCCTTTCTGTTAACATGAGGTCAGTTAAACTTTTGATATATGCTAGTGTGAACAGAATAGTAGTTTGATTCTCTTCTAATCATATCACTTTATTAACTGCAACTTTCAGGGGAAACTATGAAACATGGAAATTGTTGTCAAACGCAAGGACAGAAGGTCGTTTGTTTGCAAAGTTGAAGTGGCCCAAAGATCCTGAGTTGGTATGTTTGAGTAGTTTTACCTAATCTCTTCATTTCTCTGTTTATGTTTATGGCTGAATTGTGCTTCTGCTTCTATCTGAGAATTGATAGTTACCGTGATTTGCAGAGAGCGCAAGTTAAAAGATTGCATTCCCTGTTAACCATTAAAGATTCGGCTGCCAATATTCCCAAAAATCTGGAGGCCGGACGCCGGCTTCAGTTCTTCACAAATTCCCTTTTCATGGAGATGCCTAAACCAAAGCCAGTCCGCGAGATGTTATCATTCAGGTAATATGTTCTTCATTTCCATTGCTGCAAGATTAAGGCGTGCTTGATATATCTAGCTTTCTCATCCTTTTGATCATGCCATGCAGTGTGTTTACTCCGTATTATGCTGAGATTGTGCTTTATAGTATGGCTGAACTACAGAAGAAAAATGAGGATGGAATATCAATATTGTTTTACCTTCAAAAAATTTACCCAGGTAGTTAGCGTTTTGTTATCTTAGTATTATTGTTTCTGCATGTTTTATGATGTGGTCGATGTGCTTTCCTTCATTATTAAGCCCTCAAAGTTGGTCAATAAATTAGTTGCTTATCGCCAAAGTCTGCTCAGGTGATACATTATAGTTATAGTTATTGTTTAATAATTACAAGAATTGGCCTGGTTACCTGTGTTATATTTTACGGTGTTGTTCCCCTTCCCTTTTTAAAAACATAAGCATTTATGGAGTATTTTGTAAATCCTATGTTGCACTGATATGGATATGGGTACGGCGATACGATATGCCGATACAGCAAATCTTCAAAAACTAGGATATGGGTACGGCACTGATATGGCGATTAAAATAATATATATTTAAAAAAATAATATAAATAGAAGAATTGATATTTCATCCATAATAAGTTCAAAACATTAACAAAACACATAACTTCATTCAAATCTCCTTAAACAAAGCACAAATTAAACAAAACTATTACCACCGGCTTTACCATCTTTGTCAAGCTTCTTGACATATTTCCATAAAGGAGTATTAACCACACAACAGCTTATTAAAGAACATACAGCCATCCCCAGCTTATTAAAAGAATAAGAAGAAAACCTTGAGCTGCATAAGAAACCCACCCAGCCAAATGAATCTGAGATGGCACCGGCGATGGGTGCGACAGCGATTGCTGGTGGGTTCTCTTCCTTCTTCCTTCTTCCTCTTCTTTTTTGGCTGCCATCTGAATCGCCCAAAAGACCTAGCCTCTTGACAGAGGTAGGGTCTTTAAAATTCTAAGTTTTAAGTTTACATTTTAACCCCAAATATTCAATAACTTTCAAAATCACCCCAAAATTTTCAAAATATTTTCGCTTTTACTCCTTGACATATCACGACCGTATCACAAGTGCATCGTGACCGTATTTATGGAGTATCGTAGCCATATCATAAAGTCAACAGGCCAGAAGAGTCTACGATACGTATCGGTGCCGCATGGGATATGCGCATACCCCCAAAATTGGGGCAACATAGTGTAAATGTAATTTTTTTATGTCCTCAGCCTTGTACTTCATCCTTAGGGGTGATATCACCCCACCTAACCCCCTTATTTTTTCTCTCTCTATCTCTTCTTATGCATCCTTGTTTGTTGAGGAAAAGATTGGGATATTACTAATAAGAAGTTGTGAATGAATATTTCAGAAATTTGGTTGATATGATTTGTACTTGCTGTATTTCAATGAAACAATGGCTAATGTTATGCTTCTATTTGTAGACATTGACTCTCTCTCTCTCTCTCTCTCTCTCTCTCTGGGGGTTACAGCTATTAGGCAGATTATGGTCTACATGATTGGTCTTTCATGACCATCAAATTTTTACATTTATATTGCAAGATTTTCTTCATTGTCTTGCCTGTAATGTTAACATTTCTTTTGGCAGATGAGTGGAAGAACTTTCTTGCCAGAATTGGCCGTGATGAAAATGCACTTGACTCAGAACTTTTTGACAATGCCACTGATATCCTTGAGCTTCGGTTTTGGGCCTCTTACCGAGGTCAAACATTGGCCAGAACTGGTAAATACTTTTCTCAAGCAATGTCTTTGGTATATTCTCGCTCACCCACCCATCCTCAAACACCTTTTTATTAGTTGAGTTCCATTTTGATTAATTTTCATTGTTTCTAGTAGTGTTTGTTTTAAATTTTCATCATCTCCTCCCCTCTGGTTTTGTTAGACAACTGTTTAGTTTGAGGCTTTCCTTGTTTTCATCTCCTCATTGACCTTGTTTTGCTTAAAATGTTGAGATGGTGTATTTGGATTGGTCGGTAATGAATTTCTCATCTATTGATGCATTTTTTTCTACAGTATTTTTCCTGGTACTGGTGGCCTCTAGTGAATTTACACTTCCTCGAATGCTTTGACGTATTTAACATATGAATTACATTTTTTCAGAAAGTAATTGGCCAAATAAAAAAAAAAAGGAAAAGGAAAGAAGTAACTGATAAACAACATCATATATGCTTGAAGTAAAGAACTTCATGTGTATATATATATATATATATATATGATGTTTATCGGTTACTTTTTTCCTTTAACTAATTTTCTCTTTGTCAAAATCTATGTCTGAGAAAATGTAATTTTTTTTTGTTACCTAATGTTATAGTACCATTATGCATTGAAAGCCCTTAGAAAATAGATGGATGTCATTTGGGTTTAATTGCAGTTCCTAACTAAATGTATAATTCATTTGGGTAGCGGACCAGTTGAGTTGCAGATGAAACTTATTACTTTTACACAATGGTTGATTTGGAAATTTTTTATTTGTTATTATACTTTATATACCAATATTATCCAAACTGAAGGTCCCTGTAAAAATTAATGTTTTCCTACATGTCACCCTGTTATTGGAATTTGGAATGTTATTAGGTTGATTTGGATGGGTTTAGGGTTTAGGGCAGGGTGGACTAGATAATAATCTGAGAAAAGAAAGGGAAGATTTATACCTTATGGTGAGTGATTTAGTTCACAAAGAAGAGATGAAATGGAGACAAAGAGGGAAAATTCAGTGGGCAAGAGAAGGGGACAGCAACTCTAAGTTTTTTCATCGGATAGCAAGCGGCAGAAGGAAAAGGAATTTTATTCAGAAGCTGGAAGTAGAGGGTTCTGGTGTGGTTGTCAGTTAAGGGGAAATTGAATTGGAGATCATTAATTTTTTCAAAAATCTATACAGTAGCAACGCAGAGGCGGGGTGGTGTTTGGAAGGTTTGAATTGTAATGCTATTAGTGTTAGAGGAGGCTGAATGGTTGGAAAGACCCTTTGAAGAGGAGGCAGTTAAAAGGGCTGTTTTTGACTGTGGACAGATAAATCGCCAGGTCCAGATGGGTTTTCCATGCTTCTTTTCCAGTCTTGCTGGGATTTTGTGAAAGAGGATCTTATGAAAGTCATGGTGGACTTCTTCAACTGTGGTATAATCAATGTGATCACAAATGAGACGTTTATTTGCCTCATTCCTAAAAAGAAGGAATCCATTAAAGTTAGTGACTTCCGGCCTGTCAGCCTGGTGACAAGTTTGTATAAAATGGTGTCGAAAGTTTTGGCTTCTAGATTGCGGGAAGTTTTGGGCAGCACTATATCTAGCTCTCAGGGTGATTTTGTGAGGGGTCGGCAGATTTTGGATGCTGCCTTGATTGCCAATGAGGTGGTGGAGGAAAGTCGACAGCTTAACAAGTCAGGATTAGTGTTCAAATTGACTTTGAGAAAGCCTATGATCATGTGGAATGGAGATTTGTAGATGAGGTTATGAATAGGAAAGGCTTTGGGGACAAGGTGACCCGCTCCTCCCTTTCCTGTTCACTTTGGTGATCTACGTGTTAAGCAGAATTATGGAGAAAGCTCAAGCTGCTGATCAGATTCATGGACTTTTTCAGGGTACGAGCTGCTGGAGGTATCCCATCTTCAGTTTGCCGACGATACCATTTTTTTTCATAGAAGATAACGAAGAGCATTGGAATAATCTCCTTCAGATTCTGGAATTGTTCTGTTTCGTGTTGATTATGAAAATCAACAAATCGAAATATTCTTTAGTTGGTATTAATCTTGACGATGGGCTGTTGAATGAATTGGCAGGGGCTTGGGGCTGCAAAGTGGGGGCTTGGCCTATGACGTATTTGGGTCTTCCCCTAGATGGCAACCCCAGAGCGATCAAGTTCTGGGATCCCGTTTTGGAAAAGGTGGAGAAAAGACTACAAAAATGGAAGAGAGCCTGCATATCCAAAGGGGGAAGACTCACAATGATTCAGGCAGTGTTGAGTAGTATTCCAATTTACTACATGTCCCTTTTCAGGATTCCCATTGGAGTAGCCAATAGAACTGAGAAGCTTATGAGGGATTTCTTGTGGGAAGGTTTGGATGGGAAAAAAAAGCACTCTGTGAGTTGGGAGATTGTGGGTAAAGCAAAATCTTTTGGAGGGTTAGGGGTGGGTTTGTTGAAGGCTAGAAGTGCGTCTTTGCAGGGCAAATGGTTGTGGCGATTTCCTAATGAACCTCACGCCCTTTGGCTTAAAGTGATCAGAAGCATTTATGGAATGGATACAAATGGGTGGGATGCTAAACCCGCGATTCGAGGGTCTTGTCGCAGCCCTTGGAGAGACATCTCTAGTGGCTATAATTTGTTCCTTCAAGGCTGTGTTTTCGTGGTAGGAAGTGGAGTTAGGGTCAGATTTTGGGAGCACGATTGGAGCTGGGGTGGTATTTTGAAAGAGGTGTTTCCAAGACTTTTCAATTTGTCCAGGAAGCAAAATCACAATATTTCCTCATTTGTGGACTCGGATGCATTCCCCCTCAGCTGGGATTTTGGCTTCAGGAGGAATCTCAATGAATTGGAGATTGTAGAGGTGGCTAGATTGCTGGACTTATTGGAGGGGGTGAGGTTGGTCACTTCCAGATTGGATAAGAGAAGATGGAAGCTAGACCCCTCCGGTCTATTCTCCTATCATTCTCTCTGTTCTCATATTCAGAATGTTGGTGAAGGGGAGGCTTTCTCTCCTTACACTCAAATTTGGAAAGCCAAGACTCCTCCGAAAGTTAAGGTTTTTGTGTGGCAAGCGGTGTTGGGAAAACTAAATACAGGTGATACGTTACAGAGACACTGCCCTATAAGGGAGGGAGAGTGTGGACCACCTCTTCCTTCATTGCCCTTTCTCTCTAAAAGTTGTGGGAGACGTTATTGAAGGAAGTTAACACTGTGGGTAATACTGAAAGGCTGTTTCGAACTTTTTTCCATCAAATTTGATGCTTTGGGAAGGGGAAAGAAAGCTAAAATCCTTTGGGGCAGTCTGATGCAGGCAGTGATCTGGAACCTTTGGCTGGAATGCAACAGGAGAATCTTCGAGGATTATAAGGGAGTGGGAGTGGTAGAGTTATGGGATAGAGTGAAGTTTTGGGCTGCCCTTTGGTTATCAACTTCCCTTGCTTTTAAGGATATATCTTATCCCACAATTATGCGCAATCTGCTGGCTGTAGTATCTTAAGGGGTTATCTTTTGATTGGGTGTTTTGTTTTTCTGTGTTGAGTGGCCTTGTGTTTGTTTCACTGGCTACTGTTTCTTTCTTTTGTCTGTGTTCTAAATGTCTTCCTTTTTTATCCTTTCAAATTTTGAATAAAAAATGTTTCTATTAAAAAAAAAAAATTTATTTTCGAAATTGGTATCTTCAAGCTCAAAAACCAAATATACGTGCACTCCTCCTCCCTTATGTTTTTATGAAGGAGAAGTGCATGCTGACTTTTTTGGAATGCTTTTAACAGCTCCTTAAAAAGAATTAGAAATTTGGTTAAAAACTGGAACTGAAATTCTCCGTAAACCGAACTAAGGTGATCTTGGTTGGTTATGGTTTTGAAAAATCATTACCAACATCATATGTCTGGTTAATGGTTTAGGTGTGCCCGCCCCTATTTTTAGTGGTTAGTAAGGTCGACACAGCTACATTGTTCTTGGCTTTCATAATTCCCTTTGTACTATATTAATGCCATTTAGTTCACTCCTAACACATACATGTGTGCATGCTTGTCTTAGTGAATTCATGGTTTTCTGCTAAATTGTTGAGTTGTGTGATACGCAGTACGTGGGATAATGTATTATAGAAAAGCTCTTATGCTTCAGACCTATTTGGAGAGAATGAATTCTGCAGGTTGGCAGCACCTTTTGTTTTTATTATTATTACTACTGCTACTGTTTTTTCCCTATTTTATCCTGCTTTCTGAGCCATTTCATTATGTGTTGGCAGTATCAGATGTGGAGGCTGCAATTTCTAGTAATGACACAGCTGATACTCGAGCATTTGAGTTATCTCCTGAAGCACGTGCGCAGGCGGACCTGAAGTTTACATATGTACTTACATGTCAAATATATGGAAAACAGAAAGAAGGGCAAAAACCTGAGGCTGCGGATATAGCATTGCTGATGCAAAGGTGAGTAGTTGCATAGAGCTAAATATCAATGGGAAAACCAAGTTATCTTTCATTGTTCTTCACATTTTTGAATTTCATGTGCGTGGCTTCTGCAGTCGTGTGTGAGATTTTTTCTTTTTTGTTGGAGGGGGGGTGAGGGTGGCAACATTGTTATGGCTTGTGTGATACTGGCTTGGACAGTCCTCAATTTACTTGGTCTACCATCTAGGATAGGTGGGTCTGAGTCAGATTGGATAGGTTCTTTTTCTTCTCCTCTTTAGGAAGAGTCTTCCAATTGTTGGGCAGGAGTGTTGGGATAGAGTTCGACCATCACCTATTCTTTTCCCTTAGAAACACAAAATTATTATTAATCAAGACAGTTTACAAGAAGAATCGAGAGTTAGATTCCTTGTCTCTCTTAATTGGGTGGTAGTTTTCCATTTGCTGTTCTTGGATGGACTGTTGCTGATCCATCTCCTTGTAATTTTGTTGTTCTTTCCAATGAAATTCTTTTTTGTAAGTTTCTTAGTAGTGCATATGTTTGTAAAAATTATGTCTGTTCTTTGCGCATCTAATTTTGCTATTTATTTTGTTGTTAGAAATGAGGCTCTTCGGGTTGCTTTTATTGATGAGGTTGAGACTTTGAAGGATGCTAAAGTGCACAAAGAGTTCTACTCAAAACTCGTGAAGTCTGATATCAATGGGAAGGATAAGGTTCAATAATCTTTATTTTTCTTCTAATTTTTGTTCTGCTTACAAGCTCAAGTCCTCTTTTATGGTTTTACAGAATCAGTTATTGGGATTTGCATCACTTTCTTGAGTTTTTTACTTTATTTATTTGGATTTGTTCACTAGTTCGACTGTATGCATACAAAAAAGGTGAAGGCTGTATGTTTGTAGTTCTGGCTCCTTGTTCTGTGTATGTCAGTAATATTTATTTTCATATTAATGCTTCTTATTGGCTCTTTTGCAATCTTTAATGACAAATTAACTATCAAATTTCACTCTTCTTCTTACTGTCTCTTTTCCAGTCTTTAGTGACGATTAATGTATCTCTTAATGATATTCTTTAATGATATACCACATAATTTTACTTTGTCCATTTAATGATCACGCCTAAATTTTGGGGGGAACATATTTACCATTCTAATGGATCTCTTATATTTTTAAATTTGTAGTTTATTTTTTATTTTTTATAAATTTATTTATCCTGTCAGGATTTTGGCGGTTCAGTTATTAGGGGTTTGCAACTCTTTCTTGAGAGAGCTTTTGGGATTTGTTGAGTTGTTTGATTAAACATATATAGGAAAAAGACACAGGCGGTATTTTTCTGTTCTGGCTCCTTGTTTTGTTTATCATGATGTTATGTAATAACTTGTGAAAAAATAGTTGATGACCTGGCATTCTAAGCAGATGGAACCAAAAAATAATAATTCCTAGTTGGTACTGCAAATGCTTTGCCAAATGAGGATTTGAGATCTTTCTTGTGGAACTAACTTTTAAATTGCTTGGTTTGAGAACTTTTAATTGGATTTTTTTTAATGCCATGCAAGAATTTTTCTCATTTCACTTTTTATTACCACAAGCTCTTGCAGTTCTTTTCTCAATGTCAAATTCGTAAACTCTAATGCCAATCAAGATCTACTTGTGTAGTTTGATTTTGTGAAATTGCTATATGTGGTAGTTTTGGGTTAGAGGATGTTATAATAGATATGCTTTAAGAAATATGTTACCTCTGTGCACTCATGTTGATATTGTGTTTGTTTTATGTTCACTTTCACTTGGATTTTACAGGAAATCTACTCCATAAAACTGCCTGGAAATCCGAAACTTGGTGAAGGAAAACCTGAGAATCAAAACCATGCAATTGTATTTACTCGTGGAAGTGCAATTCAGACAATTGATATGAATCAGGTAACCAATTGTTTTTTCCTCTTTTAGATGTCTCATATTTTGTGCTATGGTGTCACTCTGCTAGAGATTTTTGTGGTAATGCTAAGAGACTCATACCAAGCTGGTTTAGACTAGTTTACACTATATATTTGGTGCGTTTCTTCCATCTTGGTTGTTAAAAGTTATGATCGAAAAATTGAAGTGGTTGAGGGGAATATGGCCAATTCAAAAAGATACCATGCCAGCTGTAGTAAAATAAACAGGAGGGTGAAATTTTGTAAAAGGGTAAAATAAACAGGAGGGGAATATGGTCAAATTTTATTTTGGGGTTGGGGGGATGGAATGTGTAAACCAGCCTTTAGCTGGATAATCTGCTTAGAATATGGTCTTCCTAAAGCTACTATTCACAATATTAGCACTTTACATGCACAATTGCTCATGCAGTTAGCTAAACAACAGCTCCTAGGTCAACTCAAATTGATTATAGTTCTGTGAGTCATTTAAATGCTTGGTAATTGTTGCACCATCTTTATTTTCTTAAATCAAGAATGCTCTTTTAAAACAAAGACAGTAGGGAGGTTAGTGTTTATTATTATTATTATAATTTTTATTTTTACACATGAGCTTATTCTTCACAGCTCTTTCTAATTGTGAGATTGCCCAATATTATTGTACTGTCTATAGGATAACTATTTTGAGGAAGCTTTGAAGATGAGAAATCTACTAGAAGAATTCCATTGTGATCATGGTATACGTAATGCTACAATTCTTGGTGTCAGGGAACATGTATTCACAGGAAGGTATGTTTAAATTGTGTCCTTGTACTCTTATCTGGAAAGAGCAACTTGTCTTATTTGTTTTAAATGGTTATTTATATTTTGTGCAGTGTCTCTTCTTTAGCATCATTCATGTCCAATCAGGAAACAAGCTTTGTAACTCTAGCCCAGCGTGTTCTTGCAAATCCTTTGAAGTAAGTCCATTGTAATGATACCAAAGAATTTGTCAGCATCCCTGGATCTTTATAATCCATACATGAAACTGACATTGTAAGCAATGTACAGGGTGCGTATGCATTATGGTCATCCTGATGTGTTTGATAGAGTTTTCCACATAACACGAGGTGGTATTAGCAAGGCTTCTCGTGTAATTAACATCAGTGAAGATATCTTTGCCGGTATGACTCTTGGTTGATGAATTTCTTTGTATTGTTTTTTTTTTTCCATTTCTCGTCTTTGTGCACTCTTTATACCTCTGAATTTTTATTTGTTAACAAACCAAAATCTTCAAGTTTTGTTTTGTTTGTTTTTTGTTTTTTGTTTGAGACTAACCCTAGGGCGTTGATTGTTTGGTATATCTTGGATCTCTCCTAGAATGCTTGTTGAGACGCTTGCTAGTTGAAGACAAAATATTGGCGCCATAGGTGTCAATAGAGGTATTAAACTTGCTTTTTGAAGGATTTAACTCAAACATCAGTTGGTCTTATTATGCAGGATTCAACTCAACTTTACGCCAAGGGAATGTGACTCACCATGAGTATATTCAGGTAAGTCTGTTTCTTTCCTCATTTGGGACAGCCATACGATGTGAGTTTCTAATAGTAATTTACAGGTTGGCAAGGGACGAGATGTTGGGCTCAATCAAATTTCTGTATTTGAGGGGAAGGTTGCTGGTGGTAATGGTGAACAAGTTCTAAGTCGAGATGTATACAGGCTGGGGCAGCAGTTTGATTTTTTCCGGATGCTATCATTTTATTTTACCACCGTTGGCTACTATTTTTGTACAATGGTATAATGATTGTTGGTTAACTTTACTCTCTTTTGTGCTTATTGTAATTTATTGGGGTTAATTGAATTGAAGGTAGAAATGCTGTTAATAAGCAAATGGTTTCTCTGTTCAACTGTTTTGGTGTTTATATTCTTTGTATTCCTATCCAAAAAAAAAAAAACATTAACTTTTTGTATGAAGTACATAACTTACTATTAAACATGCTCTTCCTAAATAGTTTTCTTAGTTATTCCTAATGTAGCTTATTCTTTGAATCTTGGTGTCACTAAATCTCTAGTTGATCCTCAATATCAAGCTGCAATGCTTTGTCCCCCATCAATTGGTTCGGCACACAGATACTATAATGCTAAACTTCCATTATGTTGTAAAAGGAATATTACCTTCCCTTTGTAATTGTTCTGATACTGCGTATCTCACAGAACAAAGTTCTCAAGTTTTTACTTTTTACAGCTTCATACTCCCACATGTTTACTGCCTTTGAAGAAATGGAACAGTTTTCAGTTGACATGTTGAAAGCTTTCAGTAAGCTACTGATTTTTTTATCTCACAAGTCTTCCTTTCTTCCCTTGTGCAGTTAACAGTGCTGATGGTATTTATTTTTCTCTACGGGAAAGCATATTTGGTAAGTGCAAATTTCGCTGACGTCATGCTAAATTCTGATTTGTACTCACTAGTAGTAATCATCTGTCTGTGTTGATATATGGCCATGCTTACTTCAATCCATGCATGTGTGTGATAAAGTAAAATCCCTAAGTAATATTATATTACATTGATGATGCAGATGTGGTACTGTAGAAATAACTTGTAGGGCTGAATGCGCTGAAGCTTGCATTGTCATTTTAATGCTTGAATGCTTCCCTTGTGCATGTGTCTGTGGGTGTGCTCACGTGAACTTTCTTATTTATTTTCATGTGAACATATTCTTGTTTCAGTCATTATCTGGGGTTGAAGGAGAATTGCAAGACAGAGCTTTGGTAACAAAGAATACTGCACTGACTGCTGCTCTTAATACACAATTTCTCATCCAAATTGGTATCTTCACTGCTGTCCCGATGATTTTAGGCTTCATCTTGGAACAAGGTTTCCTAAGGGTAATTACCTGTTATACATATTTATATATGTTTGGCGCCCCTTTAGCCTTAGACCTCCCTCCTGTTTACAGACTTGTATTTAAGTGATCTAATTTTGTATCTACAATGTTCTCAAGATTTTCAACATGCATTTTAAACCTGTTTTCCTAAATACCATAGGTGTGATACTAAAAGCTATTCTAAAAGCGTAACATAAGTTTCAAATCTCTGCTTCTATTGTGTAAGTCATTTTTAGAGGTGAACATTTATTTAGAACCAATTATGATAGGGAGCTTGGTGTGATTTCTGAAAACAGGGAGGTCTTTCAAGAGGTGCTTGAAAGTATTTCAGGTTCCTCCTGAATGGCATATTTTTTAGCTTTCACTAAATTCTGGTATAGTATTTTATATGTTGTTTCAAAGAAAGTTTAGTTTCTCCTTTGTTGACTCGTCACTTTTTCCATTGACTCCTACTGCAGGCCATAGTCAGTTTTCTCACAATGCAGCTGCAGCTTTGCTCTGTCTTCTTCACATTCTCCTTGGGTACAAAAACACATTATTTTGGCCGAACTATTCTTCATGGTGGTGCAAGGGTTAGCTTTCCTGCTCTCCTTTCCTCCTTGATTAATGTCTTTTGTGGATAGCATATCAATTTATGCATATTTCTGAGCAGTATCAAGCAACAGGCAGGGGATTTGTTGTCCGTCATATTAAATTCTCAGAGAACTACAGGCTCTACTCCCGTAGTCATTTTGTTAAAGGGTATGGTTCCTTATCGCTTTCTCTGTTTTAGCCTTCCCCCTTCTCTCTTCTCAGACTACTTTACTTTCATGTTTATTAAGGTAAACCCTACCCATCTTGACGATAAAGCAGTTTCTGGTTTTTCCTGTCTATTTAACCAGTTGACTTTATTCTTGTCTTCAGATTGGAAGTAGTGCTTTTGTTGGTAGTGTATCTTGCATATGGTTATAATGATGGGGGTGCTCTAGCATACGTTCTTCTCACAGTTACCAGTTGGTTTATGGCACTTTCTTGGCTATTTGCTCCCTATTTGTTCAATCCATCTGGGTTTGAATGGCAGAAGTAAGTTTTGTTTCATTTCCGTCCTTTGAATATTTTTTTCCCATTGTACTTCACTGGATAACCCATGATATTTCCTTTCAGGATTGTGGAGGATTTTCGAGATTGGACAAATTGGCTTCTTTACAGAGGTGGAATTGGAGTTAAGGGTGAAGAAAGCTGGGAAGCTTGGTGGGAGGAAGAACTGGTATTATTTCTGGTTGATGATGCCTGCTTGTTTTTCAACCGAAACATGAAAAATATTTTTGTTTGTTATCTTCAGTTTTGGCCCTTCAATTGCTTTACTTGTTAGAGCTTTTCACAAGTGACAACTTCGGTTTTATTAAATTATGTCTAGATAATAATTGGTGTTTTAATTCCCTAATGATGAACCTACATATTAAGAAAGCTTGTCATTTTAGACCATAAATTAATGTAATAGTATTATTATTGTGTAATTTGGTACTGTGAATTTCGTGTTGACTTATCTTAATGTTTAGCAGTTATCATATACTTGAGGGTGGGATATTGGGTTCTAGGTTGCAGTAAGCTGGAGTCACCTGTTATAAGTACGTGTTCAATTTGATTGGAACTCTATAAGCTAACACAACCTGTCTTGAATTAAGCCAATATAATATGTTCTAAAAACCCTATATTACTTGCAGGGACAATTCCGTCCACATAAACTTTTAGAGATTTAAAATATATAATGTTTTTTTTTTTCTGTGTGTGTGTGGATTGCCCAGAGGAATCAAATAAATATTTAACAATGCATTCCATACCTTGCTAAAAAGCTGGTCCTCTGAAAGAATCTGGTCCATGCCTGCACCACCCCAGGAGCGCATGCTTCAAAAAATCACCATAGGGTAGGGTGATATGTCTGGAATCACCCATATAACCCAGGAGATACAATACATTATGAAAGGGGATTGGCAACTTACCCATTCGGTGATTATGGTTCTGGACATTACCGAAATGGGAACTGCACTAGTGGCTGTCGCTAGGGGTTGGGTTTGCCCTAAGCAACCTGGTAATTGTGCTTATTGCAGAAACAGCCCCTCTTAAAATAAGGTTATGGCTTGATATGTCTGCCCCCTAGACCCCTTCTTATCTTGGGTCATCATCTAGTAAAACCGTTATGTTACACTGTTCTTCTTAGCCTTTGTCCTTGTTTTTTACCTCCTTAATCACCATCCAAGTGAAATAATGCGCTTTCATTGTCTATTTTATTTTTCTTAGATCAATTGCGTTGTTACGTCTACTCCCTTGTTTATGTTCCTGAGGTTTCATCTGCAGGCACATATTCGGACCTTTGGAGGAAGGATTGCAGAGACAATTTTGAGTTTGAGATTCTTTATCTTCCAGTATGGCATTGTCTACAAGCTACATGTGAAAGGAGATGATACATCATTGACGGTAACTGTTTATTTTAAATTAATATGGGCTTTTTCTATTTCCTTCAAAATGCATCCAGTTTTCCTATATTTTGGCTTGTATCTGATTCCCACCAAATTTTGCTGCTTCAGTTTACCACTCACCCATTTTACCCTGTATCTGTTTTCTTCCAAAGAGAAAGCCATGCATGAGCTATAGATGAAACTTCTTTATACAGTTGTGTTGATATGTATCTTTTTACAACAGTTTTCTTCTTTCATTATTTTCTTTAAATCTTACTTTATTTGAAAAATGGCTATATGGAGTTTATCTCTTTAATCTTTTAGCATTTGTTAAAAATGTGATTGGGCTGTTTCCTTTTGTCATCCGTTACTCAAATTGTACTCAAGAGTATGTGAAGAGTGGGACTATGTTCACTTACTAGTCTTTTGTGTCATTTATCTTCAAGTCCTGATCCTTTTAGGAATAAAGTGTGTATAAAGCCTTTATTTTTTCTTTTTCTTTTGGTGCATACAAAAGGCCTATCTATTATCTGTTATTAAGCGACTGCCTTGGCTGGCATGGTGAAGAAGATAACTGAATATCATATGAACTGACTGTGAAAACAAGCACGTGGAGAGCATCTTTAACTGTTTTGCTTTGTTGTCTATGCCATGTTCAGCAATTTCTGGGCTGTATATAAGCTGATATTTTCCCATCTTCTTATACATGAATTTGTCCTAATATTCGTGTTTTACTGTAGGTGTATGGCATCTCATGGGCTGTGTTTGCAGTGCTTATAGTTCTTTTCAAGGTGAAGAATGACTTGATTTAAAAAATTAATTAAAAAAATTCATATATTTCAGCCAAAATCTTGGGATGCAAGTCCTGTTTGTTTGTAATTAATATTCTTTTGCTTTGGTTTCACAGGTATTCACCTTCAGCCAGAAGATATCTGTCAACTTTCAGCTTCTGTTGCGCTTCATTCAAGGTGTCTCCTTATTGTTGGCGCTTGCTGGTTTAGTAGTTGCAATTAAACTTTCAGATTTGTCAGTTGCAGACGTATTTGCTTCCATTTTAGCTTTTATCCCCACTGGGTGGGGAATTCTTTCTGTAAGTCTCTTCGTTTCTAGTTCTCTTTTTTTTCTCTTACTAATCCACTTCTCTTTTCATGTTATTTTCATAACAAATATGCCTTGTGTAATTGGCTACTCTCTCTCTCTCTCTCATCTGAGACCTAATACAAAAGAATATTTGGAACAAGTTGAAATTATGTTTTTCTATTTTGCATAAAATGATTCTTTTGATATAATGTAGCCTGACTGAAATACTTCAGGAACAGATTAATGTCCCCGTCCTCCCATTTATACGTTAATCTGTCTGATGAATTCCAGATTGCTATAGCTTGGAAACCCTTGATGAAAAAACTGGGCTTGTGGAAATCCATCCGTTCCATTGCCCTTCTATATGATGCTGGTATGGGAATGCTTATATTCATACCCATTGCGTTGTCATCATGGTTCCCATTTGTATCGACTTTCCAAACGCGGCTCATGTTCAACACGGCCTTCAGCCGAGGGTTGGAGATCTCTCTTGTCCTTGCTGGAAACAACCCCAATACTGGAGTATAGTGACTCAGTTGTTTGTTCCTTTGTGTATCATTGTAAGTATCCCAATGTTTTCTGGTAAACTGAGGAGGTAGCATGTAATTTTTTCAGTTATTTGGTCCAGCTTATCCACTAATCATGTACTTGGAACTTCCATTTTTGTGACACTGTAAATGGTTGTGTAAATCGATGATTGTTTTCTATCCCCATTTGGTTTAGTTGCTTTGTATTCTGAGGAATGTATACGCATTGTTTGTGGCTTCAAGGACTTGGTGGTCATACCTGAGGACATCTGAATTAAATACTAAAAGGTCCATGCCTTCATGAACTTTATGATTCCTACTCGTAAAAATTATTTTCTGATCTTGATCGGTTCACGTTCGGATACTTCAGCATAATGATATCAACTTGAAACTTATCCATTGCATCAAGAAAGATTATAGATAGATATTGACTGATTGTTTGCTAATGTCTTTCTACAAGTAATTTGAACTCGAAATGGGCATCAAAGTGTGTCTTTGACCATCTTACATGCGGGCCGTGTGCTTCTAAACATGGCTGCACTGATGTTCGGGTGTCCAAGGTTGTGCCGCATGGTTAAACGACCAAGATGACCATGAGCATAGCACACAAGGCAGTCACGGGGTATGACTGAAGTTTATTAGTTGAGAAGGAAATTAAAATATGGGCATTAATGATCAGAATCTTTCAGTTTCAAGGATTATATAGCAATTTGCTTATCCACATTTTTGTTTCAAATTTAATAGCAGCAACTTCGGGTTTGGACGGATTTATAGAGATAACCTAAATATAGTTGGCGAGTTATCTAGTGCCTCGTCCGGATTTATAGAGATAACCTAAATATAGTTGGCGAGTTATCTAGTGCCTCAATGGCAAGGGTTCAAAATCCGTTGAAAGCACTTTGTGGTCATGAGCAAGCCGAATCCCAAGTTGAGATTAATCCCACTCTTGGGGTGAGAGGACACCTCATGGTATTTACCAAAAATAAAGTATTTTCTTTAACAAAAATTTAAAAAAATAATCTGTGCACTTGTCTTACAATAAGGATATCCTTAACATAATAAAAGAAATAATAATCTTCTACGTGCTTGGTGTTGCCGTTCCTTCACCTGGCTGACAAGGACCAATAGCAATTTTCCTTAATGCGTCGTGACCCAAAAGTTGATGTTGTTAACCGTTTCCTTAAAGAAGATGTTGATGGCGCAAGGGAACGAGTTAGGAGAGATCAAAGGCACGCATGGAGAAACATGAGTGGTTCTTAAAGCTTTGGGATAAAAAAGAAGGTAGACATCACAAGGATTCAACCGAAGCCACACACGGCAAAATATTCGTCCAAAAAAGACGCTGGCTGATTATGTACACATGCAAAGCCCTTTCAATCCAAGTTACACACCTCATAGCCAAGCCAACGAAAGATTGAGATATCTTCTTTGCCACCATGAAGCACATAGCTACTAGGCTATGATGGACCTGGGGTTTGGTGTGGACTCTGTACACAAATACTCTTACCACTAAGCTATAGACCCGTCAATCTGGAGACTGCGTACCACTAAACTAAATAAGAATTTATCCACGAGAAGATGCTTAATGACTCACTTTGTAACTAACAGTGAACAAAATATTAAATTAAAAAAATTGCTGAGGAACTCATGGGCCGATTCCTGGCCCAAAAGTAGGTCTATGAACAATACATTGGTAGGCTTTTTTTGTTGTTGTCGAACAACAATACATTAGGTTGGTCCAACCCATCCTCCATTCTTTTTTACGCTTACTTTTAAGGTTAATCACATTTTTGGTTTTCTTGGTCTTTATACTAGCAATATGAAAATCACGTTTTATTTCGTTTACAATGCATTCCATCGGATGGATGTTCAATTAGGTGTTGCATAAAATCTAAATTTAGTAATGAAAACCCCATTTTCATGCTTCAAAAAGTCACTTGAAAGTTCAAACTCACCAAGCATATCACAATATAAAACTACGTCACAAGAGATTAGAGATTTCAATCAATATAAGAATTAACAAAACTTATGGAGTTAGTTGAAAGAAGAAATTGCAGTCAATATATGGTTGTTTGGCAATGACTCCGACACCAAGCTCCAAACTTTTTTAATTTTTTTTTTCTTTTCAAGTCTGCCCAAATCACAGCCAAACTTTGTTTTATTAATTCTTTTTTTAGGGGGGATTTGTTTGTTTAAGATATAAAGTTTTAGTTTGGTTTTCAAATAAGAAATCGTCAAATTCCCAAAATTTCAAATATAAACTCTAAAAAGCTTTGAACTCCAATTAGTTAGTTGACGAAATTGACTGAACATCATAAAGAGTTACTCATTCTTTGTAATTTTTAGACTATCGCTTGTATTCAAAAAAGAGTTACTGCTTCTCTTATTGTTTTTTACTTTGATAAACGAATAAATGAAGGACAGTAAAAATATATATATATATAAAAGTGTAAATGTACAAAATAGACATTTAAAAACTGTCATCCTAAAAATATCGATGTTTTTTTTTATATTTTTGTCAGAATTGAAATTTTTTCTTGACAACCTATCCAAATCAAATGAGCAATCATAATATCATATGCAATTGAATTTTTCTATATTTGGTCTTATATTGTGTATTAAATTACGATATTATTTATTTATTTTTTAATTTTTTGTCTAAATTGTTATGCTTACAGAAAACAAAGAAGAAAAAGAAAAGAAGTGCAATTTCCCTCTTGTCCTACTCTTTCGCTTGCCAGGTCTCCAGGTAACGCACGGCCGACACGTAATAATAGATCTCGGCCGTCCATTTCTAAAGTTCTAATCGGACTGTCCACAGCACGCAATCTGCCCCTATAAAGGTAACCCATGCGGGCCGCTTGGCCTCCCTAAAACCGCTTTGATTCCATCGATCTCTTTCGATTTTCTAGAGAAACAAACAGAAATCATTAACAAGAAAAGAAAATCAAAACCCTCTCTTTTCTGTTTTTGGTTCGGAATTTTAACTTAAAAAGGAAAAAGCATTTCTCGGGGAGAGAGTCTTAAGATCGAGACCTTGAATTGAAGATAAAAAGGATTTCTAGGGTTTCGATCTCGAAATTTTGGGTTTCTTATCGGCGATTTTGATCGGAATCTAATCGGAAAGGGACGAGATTTTTTTGTTTGTGCTTTCGAGATTTAGGTTTTGGAGTTTCCTTCGCATTTGGGGGGAAACCATGAACGATCAGTCGCAGCTGATGAATCAAGCGCCGATGATGAGTCTGAGCCAAGCTCAAGTCATGAGCCAGCCGATGCCGCAGATGATGAGCCAGCCGCCTCAGATGATGTCACAGTCATCTCAAGCCATGGCGGCTCAGCAGCAGCAGCAAATGATGATGAAGAGTCAGTCTCAGCCGTTGATGTTGAACCGAAACTACAAGGCTTGGCCTCAGCCTCAGCCTCAGCTACAGTTCGCGGCCCAAAAGCCTCCGTCGAATCTCGGACGCAACAATTGGAAAGGCAAGAAGGGCACCGACAAAAGGAAAGACCAGAGAAGAATGGACAAGAATCCGAATGTCCCCAATTTGCCACCGAGTGGTCAGACCAGTAGCGGAGGAGGCCCGGGAGGGTACATACCCCCAACGCTTCATGAGTTACAGTCGCAGAATCGAATGAAAGCCCGGAAATTTTATCCCAAAAAGAAGTTTAACAATAGGTTTGCCCCTTACGCCCCAAGGAACACGACGTCCTTCATTATCAGAGCGAAGAAGTCCGGCGGCATAGCCTCGCTGGTTTCGCCTTGCCCGGTGACACCTGCTGTTCTTCCCACGCCCATTTTCTCGCCGTCGAGGGAGGTCTTGGGGGATATGGCGAAGGAGGAGTGGGGTGTTGATGGGTATGGGTCAATGAAAGGGTTGATTAGGCTGCGGTCGCCTGGAAATGATGATGACGAGGAAGAGGGTGGTGGTGGGTCAAGTGAGAGTGACGTGGAGGAGCATGTGGAGGTGGAGAGGAGGTTGGACCATGATTTGAGTCGGTTTGAGATGATATACCCGAACTACAGTGGGGTTGAGTATAACAACGTTTTGGAGAATAGAGTGGATGATCAGGATACCCATATAGCTCAATTGGAGGAAGAGAATCTGACATTGAAGGAGAGGCTTTTCTTGATGGAGAGGGAGTTGGGGGACTTGAGGAGGAGGATGCAGTTTCTTGAGAGGAGGCACCATGTAATGGAGGTCAATGAGGAGGTGGTAGAAAATGGATCTGAGAATGATAGTGATGGAGGGTCAGATGTTCCCCATATGGGTATGGAGGGTGAAAGCAATGCTGAGGTGGTAGAGTATGTGTCCAGAGATGGAGGAAGTAGAAATGTTGGTGCCTTGGCTGAGAATGAACGTGTTAGGGACGTTGATGTAAGTATGGAAGACTATGTCCGCATTGAAATGATTTTAAAGGACAATGAAGTCAAAGATGAAACATCAAATGAGGTTAAAGATGAAACATCAAATGAGGTTGTAGGTGACGAACAGAAAGAGGAAGTTAAGAATGAGCTTATACCAGAAGAAGTAATTGGAAATAAAAATGAGGTTAATGATAAGGTGAGTAATGAAGTTGGGACCAAGAATGAGAATGAGTTAATGCAGGGTGAGGTGAATGCGAAGAAGGATGAGGAAATGGGAATTGCGTGCCCAGAGAAGAGCATTGGCGACGGTGACTAATCTGTCCCCGCGTTAATGTAAGTTGCTTCTTCAAATAGATAAACATTCCCCATTTCGTCGTGGATTGTTAAACTTCTGGATATATGCATCTATGTAGATTCGCCTTATATATCATTTTTTCCTTGTTTTACGTTTTTTTTTGGGTGGAAAGAGAGGATGAAGGTGCTCTCAGTTTTCTGCCCGTCTATGACCTAATAATATCAGTAGGGACTCGGTTGTAGGTTTTGTTTCCTTGGGTTGGGGTGTTAGACTTAGTTGTAAGGTTCATTCTGTTAAAGGATACATCTGTATGGCTCCATGTACTTACTCTAAAGTTTGAAAAGGACCTGTGCATTTGATAGTGTAATCTAATGCCTATTATGTACCCAATTTTCATTTTCATAATGTCATGCAAACCTTCTTTAATGAATTTCCTTGTAATTTCATGAAATATCTGTTACTTTAGTGTTAAACTGAGTCATAGCCTTTTCTTCTGTTGGATTAAATTGATGTACTTGAATGCGTCGATTGTCGTGTAGTTGGAGAGTTTTAATTTTGTATTAGCAATTCTTAGGTATGTAAAGAAGACTTTTCTCTCTTCAACCTATAAGTATGACCGGTCATTATTGTAAATGTAAACATTCAACTATACTTTGTATACTATCTGCGATATTGTGATTGAAGTCGGGTCCATCTCATAATTGATTATAGATTGTATATTGGAGAACAAGTTTTCGGTGGAAACTTAGATATTGTATCTTTTTATGGAAGTGGCTTACACTCCTTGCTTCAATCTTCTGTATCGCCTGTGAGGGTGATTCCAAATGCGCAGTTTGAGAGCTCCAGCATCGTTAAAGACGGTTGTTGTGCACTTTTCCTTTTCTAAAGGGGGTGCATTAGTGCCTATTGAATTCAAACGTTGGAGAAGCATTGATGCTGAAAAGGGCCAATACGTCTAAGTGGGAGTCTACCGCAGCAAAGACTTGATTGTTAGTTGATGTTGCTCCTTCATCAACATTTTTTTCCGGTGGGTGCATGACTACGAACTCAACCTTGAGGTAAGGAAAATGCTACTCAGTGAGGTTCCTCTATTCCACTCAGATTCTTTTTGCGTCTCGTATGTAAATAACCACGCTACTTAAATTTTCCAAGCGTCCTTACTCAGGATGTTTCTAACTTCTAAGGTATGAAAGTTGGCTTCTCCAAGCAAAGCTTTTCCTCACCGAGCTTATGAAATTATGAAAAATTTTCACTGATTTTACTTGAGGGCCAAACTTCTGGTTGAGATTCATCTGGCTAACTGATGGTATTGCTAACATTTCATGACAACTCATGTAGATGGCAAATGCTTGACTACTTCACTGTTCTTTGTATGCCAGAAACTCTTCTTTCTCCAGCTAACTTTTAATCTGACATTATCAATGGCTCTTATTTTTTGTACTGTGTAGACGTTGGTTGTTCTTTCTTTTCTCCATGCAATGAGTTCATTGAAGCTAATAACTTCATTGTGTAAACTTTGCGGATGTCATTTGTTCTGAGTGTGTTTTAGTCTGTGGTTGATCTTCATGGAGGTTGAATGTTTTTGTTGATCCTATGTAGGACACCTTGGGGAAGCCGCTGAAGGCTTGTGTGATGGATGTTCTGTTCTTTGCTCGTTGCGTGATTGCGGGAATAGATTTATCCAATGTGCTTGCTTTTGTTTCCCCGGTAATATGAGCACTGCTGCATCTTTCCCTTTGTCGCATTTGCTTGAAACTATGGTGGGGAAAAGGTGCAGAGCTCATATGGACTGCAGACAAGTGCTTTTTATGCTTTGCATCCATACATCAAAGCTGCTTTTGGCAAAGCCAAAGATTCCTTTTAGCTAAGATACTACTGGGTTTGGCTGAAAATTCCTTGCAGTGGATCTTCTCAGCATCGGTCACTCAATTACTTAGAGCATCTCCAGCGCAGGAGGCCCCTTTAGTGGGTTTTGGACCTCTAGAGCAGAAGCAGCCCGGGCAAGCCTTGGGTCCCACCAGCCCGGGCAAGCCCAAGGGCAGATCTTGCCTGGGCTTCAGCCCGAAGGCGCTGATGTCAGCGAGCAAAAAAAAAAAAATCAAAAAAATTAACAAAAGTCAATTTTTTTTTAAAATAAAAAATTATGGATGTTTTCTCTATAAATACATAACAATTTTATTCACTTTTCCAATAAATATATAACAAGTTTATATTTTATTGCATACTATTCATGTGAATAGTAGCAGCTCTTATTTTGCCTTAGCTTTAGCTTTCTGGGGTGGACATGCTCTTAGTGGTTATTTTTTTATAGTTCATTTTCCTCATTCCAATAATTTTCCAGGTTAATAACGTATGGTTTTAATGTAATTGTACTGTTTTTTCATTCACCAATACAAAAACTAAATTGTTTCAATTCAACCAAATTTCACCTTATGTTCCCAAATTCCTAGGGATGGTCATAGTTGGGATCCCGAGCCTCTGCAAATAGAATGCTTTGAAAAAACTGAACAACTTTGTGCCAAAGAGGAACAATGTTCAGCTTGGTACTGATGTTGAAATTTTGAAACGAACAGCTGAGCCGTATCACATGGATTAGAAATCCAAATGTCCATATAATTTTACCATTTCTTTGATGACGAACTGCAGTACGGAAAAAACTTATTAGGATTTTGGTCACCTAATTTAAGCCAATTAGCCCTTGCACGTTGAGCCCAGTAAAGTTCCTCTTGATGTAACAAATTAAGATAAGCCTAATGCAAATCCTGCCCAAAAAGAGTTCCTGCACTCGAGCAATTTGTTTATACAAAGAGGCAACTTCCTGGAATAAATGGGGCCGTTTAGAGTGCCATTGTTCAAGTAAGAAACGTAAGATATCTGGGAATTCTGGATTGGAAAGCCATTGCCTCTGGAAACTAAAAATCCAATTAGATCAAAAAACATGTGAATTGGAAGGAAAGATAATTGGACTATGATCGGATCATGATCGGATCCTCCTGTAGGCAACACCTCTGAAAAACAATGAGGATAACATTGTAAAAACAAATTTCGTGCAAAAAGCTCGACCCAATTTTTCCCAGATTTAAGATTGAGCCTGTTGTTTATTACTCCAGGTAAAAGCAGCATTACCTTTAGTAGCAATTTCAATGAGACTAAATTGATTATCAAAATTCTGAAAATCAAGCCTGTACTTGGAAAGTTTACTAGAGCCTCCAAGTTTCTCGTGCAAAAGAAAGAATGCAGTTAAAGCCTGCAAGTATCAAGACTGGTTCATGCCAAGGAACTTTATCCAAAAGGAGATCCCAAATTTTTTTATATTCATCTTTCTGAGCCAGGAAACAAAATAAAAGTAGAACCAACATGAGCATCAAACACACAAGTTAAAATAAACCTTTCATGCATATATTATTTTACATCCAGATGAATACATTCCTCATTCCAAGCCAAAATAATCCCTCCAGCTAAACCAGAAAATTCAACCATTCGATTAAAACTAACATTGGAAATTTCTTTTCAAAAAGATGAGGGGAAAGCCTGGTTTCCCTTACACCAAAAACATCTGGACCAAAAAAGAAATTACCAACAGCAGCATTTTGTTGTTGTTTTTATTGGCTTTTTAAAGCTGAAGCTACAACACCTACGATATAAAATATAAAAAAGGGATATGAGCTGGCAAGTACAAATATGTCTGTATGCTCAGATTCGTAACCTTTGAGTTAGAAGACAGTTAAATAAAAGGTTGATTCTCTGAACAAATCAAAGCTCCTCATAAAAATATGTCCGTTTTCGCCGGCATCCTTCTGAAGAAGTTGTAGTGATATGGAGGGAGTTGGTCACGTAACCATGGGTGCCTTAGCACATACATGCCTGCTAAAAGAGGTATACATTGGAAAGGAACGTACCAAAATATTATCCCTGCAATTATACACAAGGACGTAAATATAGCTGTAGCTCTTGGATCCCTCCAACTCAAAATAGATTGCACCCTCTCCCCTTGAGCTGCTATGTCCCCGAGAAGTGTCTGGATACTCCCTGCCATGCTTCGAAGCCGATCATATCTTCTTCTCAGAACTTCCTCGGTCCTTCTCGTTGGAAACGGATCAAACTCTTCATCCAAAACATCCGGAAGGGCGGTGTAGGCATGAGACAAGTCAGCATCTATGTGAAGAATTTTTTTAGGCCTCTTCCAAAAGTTCCAAATTCCTTCCTTGGAAAAGTAGAAAAACAATGCGGGCAGTATGAGACCAGGGTAAATAACCACAACACAGAAGATGATCAAAACCAGAACAGTAGAGAAGGGGTTAGTCCATTTGCATATCCCATCAAACCATTTGACGACACCAAAGACACCATCCATAACTTTGACGATCCTGTCAAAATTCACTTTGGCTTTTCGGAGGCTCCACAAATGTGTTTTCACATCCAACACATAATCCACAACCTCTTTCCTCAAAGGTGGCTCAGCCCGACTCAACCTCAGTGCGAGAGTATACGCAGCTTGTTCTGATAACATAGAGATTTGATCTTTAGATAGTGGGACAAGGTAATGCATTTTGGGAAGCAGAGGCCGTCCATAAGTAAGTAGCATGTTCATCTTATTTGTACAAGAAAATCTCACTGCCAATTGGATTTCGCCCATCTTCTTCACCCCAGAAGGTTGCATAACCACAAGTGGATGAGAGTTTGTGTAAATTTTATCGATGACAAGCGTGGACAAGCGAATCTTTACCTTGCCAATAGGCAAATCCATAGGCCCTCCAGGCTTATCCCAACTGTGCAAATAGCCATTTTGAAAAACTGCAATGGTAATGACTGTACAAGGATCATAGACATCCCAAGTGTATTGTTCATTCCACTTGGGATCACAGCTATCGACGATCGTCCTTGTTCTCACCCACTTTGGCCCGTATTTAGCCACACAATAGGCATTAACACGATTTTCGGGCTTCATTGGTGGCAGTCCGGAAGCACTCAAGATCCCCAGTTCCAGATTCCCGATTGTAGGTTTCCACAATATCTTTGCTGTTGGCCTAAGATCACTAAGAGAGTGAGCAGGCTCGTCAAGAACATGGTATCCACCATCCAAAGAGATCCTCATCTGAATCTTACTAGCAAATCTCACCTCCTTATTCTCCACTACTTCAGTCCTCCAAAGATCATGCCACTTCGCAGCAGCCGCTGAACCAGTATTCCTCTTCTCCACATTCTTTAGAGGAATCTCACACCTCCCTAAGGTGAAACTTCCTTCCTTATTGATCAAATTCTCCTCCACTGTCACAACCAAATCCTCCTCAAATGGTTCTGCTACAACGAACATTATATCCTGGTTCCATGCGACATTTGTAGTCTTCGTTTGAGAAACTTTACTTCTCAAAACCAACCTCCCAAGAGTAGCTTTCACAAAAATCTCTACTGGCTGTCCTCTGGTGTTCTTGTCTCTAAGCTGCAGATCCTGAGCTTCAATCGCATTAACTCTAAGGTACCAAATCCTAGGTGAAATGTACACTTTCGAACGAGTATCTGAAACACCATAACCACTTATAACTGAAGCTGTATCAGCATGCCAAGCATCAGGAAAAACCTCATCCGCCTGTGTCCCAATCCAAAAGGCCAACATCAACTCTCCTTTGATCTTGTTTTGATCCATCAGCCTATACCATTGGGGAGCCAAAGGACTATCCGGAGGAACTCTGGTTGGAGCATCAGAAACATTGAAAGCAAATCGGCCAATGACTTCATGACCATCTTCAACTGCAAGAGCCTTATCCTTCACCAAAACCTCCACACTGGTGTTCTGAATTCTCTCTCTGTTGAAAGAAAAAACTAGGTTCCATTCGGAGTATGGATTCTTCTCCAAGTGTTTTGTGGATCCCTTGTAGTTCCCAATCTTCAGCTCAACATAAGGATCGCAGGGTTGTGGCAGCCCTCTAGCTTTCACAACCCGTACATACAGATACTGCATTTGCTCCACCAGGTTAAAGGCGGTCATAGGGCCCGTGGTGGAGGCCGCCCTGCCAGTGATTTTTGGCGACGTCTCCTTGAGGGACAAATCTTCCCGTGGCCTCTGAGTGTTTGTGGTCTTGTAATGAGCCATCATTGTTCACACTTCACAATGCCAGAATTATAAAGAGTTCAGATATATATATAGTGCGCAACCAAAATAAAGTTTGTGCAATCAAAAGTGCGTAAATAACATATAGAACTTGCACATAAATTGGCGTAATGGGGAGAAACAAAAAGCCTAAATAAGGATTCTGTGAAATCACTACCTGCACAACTCTTCTTCGTCCACTGGGATTAAAATATAGGCTCTTCTACTTCGTTTGTATCTTTCCTTCTCTTTGTTAGATTCTTGCTCTGTTTGGCTATTGGGAATCCCTAAAGATAAAGGCAGGCATGAAGTAATAGAATATTCAACCCAAGAAGAACTAAGGCAAAGCTAAAAGAGAAAATTAAGAACCATAACCAGGAATACCATACCTGTTTATCATAGAAATCTAGATGTGATGGCAGGTCTTCCCCTTCACGTTTGATGGTTTGGTCTAGTGCTGCGTTTGATGGTTTGATGTCTGTGGTTTTAAAGAAAAACAGAGCAAAGGAAGGGTAAGGGATAAAAAAAATCGAAATCTTATCGTAAAAGGTGAGGAGGATTATTCAATTCAATGCATGCTTAGACGTTGGCTAGCAGCATATATAGGAAAGTTGATCGAGCAAGGAACTCGTAATGGTAAGGGCCAAATACAAGACCAAATTGATTTGGAGTGAGGTATAAGTAACCGGGGTATCAAACGTCAAAAGAGGGCTGAAAAAAAGAGAGAGAAAAACCAAACAAAGATTTCTTATCCTATGGGGAAGGTTTTGGAAAGAGAATGAATCAGTTCTGGGAAGTTTTTTCCTTGGTTACTTGTTAGGCAAGTAATAAAAGTTTATCTGGCATGTTAGTCGTTAATTAATTACTTCTAAGGATCTTTACTTATTTGTTTGAGATCTTGATGAGATTCACTTTTTTCTTTTGCGGAATTGTTAACTAAAAACAAAACAGTGTAGTTTGTTTAGGCAAGTTGACCCAAAAGTGTGCCCGCCTCTTGTACCCTAGTTTGAATTACCCTTTTCGTAGATTAGAGTAGTTTAGGATATTGCATTGTCATTAAAAAAAACAAAACACAATCATTATTCTTGAATGGGAATAACATTTATTTAACAAAAAACAAAAACATGTTATAGTCGTGTGCAAAATCTCTAATAGATTTCTTCTATTGGTTGATGCATACAGCATATGTAGATGAAGAGTGCTATTTAATTTTATTTATTTTTGTGCCTGACAGTTAATGCTCGTTAGGTTATACGATAAGTAATCCAAATCCCAGCACAGAAATACTCAATACCAAAGCCAGCGACTGAAGAAAGATACAATTGAGCCAATGACAATTAGCAGAAAGTATCTGAGATACAATTAATTGTGATTACGTTTGATGTTAAACAGGTAAAAGAAAGAAAAAAAAACAGCCAAGAAAAGTATGTTAAAACAATTTTAATATGTAAATTTGTTTCTCAGTTAATAGGCCAATCTCATGGTATGATTTACAATAGGCCAGTTCTGTAGTGGAGGGAGGGAAATTATCTCCACTTTCTCCTGCTAGATGAAGCTGACTTTTGAGAAAATTCTGGCGATCCCTACTTCAAGGCTCCAAGGCTCACCCCATTCCCAACCAAAATGCTTGTTTCACCCTTTCTGATAGCTTTGCTTATCACCTGACATGTCCCAAACAAAATCTATGAAAGTGGGTACGTTTGTTCATTTGTTCTCGTTTCGGGCGTAGACATGTGAATGTGAGATATTCTATTTCATTTTTAGTATGCACGACATGAATTTTTCAGAATGATGGTGATGAAATTCTTCTGGTTCCCACTGTGTTACCTTATCAACTGGTCAAAAGATGAAAAACAATCAAAATAACATGTGACTATGCTTTCATTTATACCAACAAAACCAGAAGCAAATTTGTATCACCTGAAATTTAGATCTTCTATCTGTTTGGTTAGCCCATCTTATTTCTGTCCTGTACCATCTGTTCGCAGATGCACAAAAACAATTTTATTATATCCCCGTGTAATTCTGATCTTGTCATCGCTATACCTGCAGCATACAATATTAATAAATATGTGAATGAAAGGTACTTTCAGCTAATCAAAGTGTTGTAACTAGCTACATGAATACTGGACGAGATATCTTACAGCAGTTCTAGTTTGAACTTGCTTTCTAGCTCTACCGGATATCCAAATTGGCCGCCGATGATGGCTGCATCGTCCATTGTAATATCATATGTTGTGGTGCCAGATTTCCTGCCGATGTGTGAGACTGAAAATCAGGCTTTCCCTATCTCTTTTAAATTCCAGCTAAATTTATTCAAATTAGAAACTTACACAAATGTGCCAGTTATGGAAAATTTGAGTCCAAGCAAGATGTCAACCACAAACTTTATTTGTCCGTTTTCCTTGACAATCTATAATCATAGCATTTAAAAAAAATGGAGAGTAAACTAGTCAACCAAGGAAACTCCATAAGGAATAACGAGAACTAAGACAAAGCAAGTTGAACCATCAAAATTTGTTGAACACAATAGCAGCTATGATTTTACGCTTACTTGCTTGCCCATAAGACCATTGGCAGCATTCTCTAACCAACTATCCGTCTCTTCCTGCCACATATAAGGACACATGAAAATTCTTTTATGTGTTCATCTTACAAAATGCAAAATTGGATTTCAGTGATCTGGAGCAGTATTAGCAGATTTTTATCCATTTGATGTCTTCTACATGAATATAGATCTTGCTCTGTAATTAGCTCTATCCTGTAGTAGTTCAGGTTAGCTTTATATTTGTTCTTTATAGCCTTTAAATTCAGCAAGCTTCTCATTTACTAGGATGAACCCTATTTTTTCAATTAACAAAATAACTTAGCTGATTTTGTTCTCTTATGCGCCTATTTGTGCCACATTTTTGAAAATGCATATGTATATAACAGTTGCATTCTTTCTTATATAAGCTAATGCTCTTGGTTGAACAAAGTGCAATGCACGTTTGATTTCACAACCATGGAGAGATGATTGCCACATCGGCTCGTGCGATTAAACCCAATAAGTCTCAGACTCTTGATCTGTCCAAACTTAAGTTTCTCAGTGCCTTTTCCGCATTACCAAGCCAATAGGATGTTGGTAAAGGACAATAAAACAACTCCTAGTATCAGTTTATCATCATGAGATTACCTGTGAACTCCATAGCATTTCCCACTCTCCCTCTTGGAGTTCTGGTTCACCTATGCCTTTATTCTGGTTGAAGGAGATGAACTCATCGATTGCCTGCAATAGAAATACGGTTGCAGGAAACCATATCAGCAAGGAAAAGTTTCTTTAGCATGCAACTTGAGAAACTTGAATTGGCAACGTCACCTCTTTGACTCCTGTACCCGTGGAGATGGTTGATAGCAATCTTTGCCTAGGCTCAGTTTTCTTTTGCAGCACAAATGTGGTTCCCTGCACTACAAAGGTATTATGGATATCCTTAGCTACAATCAACTCGTTTTAAGGTTCAAGCAATTAATTCAGTAATATTACTGATGTGAAATGCAGCACAGAATGTGTTTAAAATCTGTTTACTGCTAAGCAATGAATGCATGTCCTATTACCTTATTTCCTCTTGATATTCGGAGGTTTCCAGATTGGGACAAGTATGTGGTATCCAACCAACCCTTTGCCTCATCTCCAAGAAGTCTGAATGGAACTGGATATGGAACCTTAAATGGTAAAAATTTGAAAGAAAAGGCTGCTCTGTCAAACCAGAAAAGGATTCGTTTCCCATCTTTGATTGACGCCGCCGCCTTTGTGGGAACAAAAGAGACAAAACTTAAGTGACAAGAAAATACTTAAATGATCTATATGGCATCATTCATGACTTGACAAGAATCAAAGAGGGGGCAAAAGAAAAGAACTGAATGATAGTAACCGTTTAGTGCTGCAGAAAGAGACATATGTAGAGATATTTAGCAGTTGGAGAGAGCAAAGGCATACCTCTACTTTCAGCTCACCTATTGCATCAGAGAATTTTACGATATTGGATACGCGTGGGTCATTTGTCCGAAGAAATACCTCTTGAAACACGCTAAAGAAGTCGACCCCAACAAATGTCCTCTGAAAGATATTAAAAGCAGGATTCAATTGCCACTTTCAAATTGTTTAGAGGGCCAACTGAACTTGTTTTGTTTTGCAAATCAATTTTCTTTCCATGAAATTTGGAGTCCCTAGAAGATCCATATCTTTACATTTGCAACACTCTACATTTGCATCATATAGCTAGGGTGATGCTTTCAAGATCTCAAGGAAAACCAATATATATTGCAAAAGAAACCAAGTTTTTGCAATATTCAAAAAGAAAAAAAGAAATTCATACAAGGAGGGAAAAAAAACATTAGTTGAACAGATCATACTTGAATGGGAGAGGCAGTTCCAGGTCTTGTAGTAAACATCAATTGCCAGCGTCCCTCAATCAAACTAGAGCTGGTCTGCATATAAAACATACATTTTTAAGATATAAACAAATACAAAGAGACCAAAAACAACAATCAAAGCAGAAGGTTGTATTTCAATGATATCGAACCGGGTCCGGAATGCCTTGTAAACTTTCAAGAGCCTGCACAGCACGCTCAACATCCTGCAAAATCATTAATTCTCATTCAATAATTTTTTTATTAATCACATAATTTAAGAAGAGAAAACGGAAAAAAAGCGTTACAGTGAGTTGCTGAGGAGAAGCAGAGCGGCCTCGGCCTTGAATCCCAATGAGGGCTTCAACGAGAGAGTTCTCTTCCTCTGTAAACGAGACTTGTTGTTGCTGCTGTTGTTCATCTACGAGAGCCAAAACTTGAGTAAGATGCTTTGTACGGCTTGAGTTTCTGAAGAAGCGAAGAGTTGTTGGTGAGATTGAGAATGTGGGCTTTTCGCGCCAACCATGGAATCTCAGGCTTGTTAGATTTGGTGCTGCTGCTGCTGTCACTGCTGCCGCCATTGATGATCAAGAAGAAGCAGAGAGGCTGAGAAAGGCAGAGTGGTGCCAGAGCAACTGCCAACAGTGTAAGAGAGATTGAGGCTATTTGATTAATATCTCCTTCCTTTTGCCACGTGGGCTGTTCTCCATCAGACACGTCCAAACTGATATGTTGTGATTTATCCCTATATGTTTGCTGTTTACTTTTGTTTGACGAATTGGCGCCATATATTACATTCATGTTCTTTTCTAATATATTTTTTTAATTTCTTTTTTGTTCCAATTGTTGTTTTGTTTTGTTCTTACAAAATTTTATTATATAATTTACCTTTAACCTAGAAACCATTTTTGAATTACGTTAGGTTAGGTAGTTTAATTGTATCAAATAAATTTATATGACATGTTAAGTTCAGTACGAGATGTATTATATATGTGAGAGAGTGTATTGAAAATATGAAGTCAAGTCATCCCATGATTTGCATTATTAGTATGTAAAGTCATGAGTGTTTCACCCATTGTTATTGCATGCGCAGCGCAACTTAATGATTAATATCACAGAATTTTGGGAAAAATTGTCTGAATAAGCTTTCCATCTGTTTTACTTTGATTCCTTGCCTTGTATATTTGATGGTGCAAGGTTATTATGATTGCAATCCAATAATTAGGAAATCTTACCATTCTGTCAATTTCTGATTGGCATATATCAATTTAGTGCACTCACTAATGTGTCAGGTTTATGCAATTTCATTGTAGCTCTGTTGACCAAATGAAAATGCTGGGGGAAGTCTAAAGCCTAGCAGTTTCCAGATATCATAGTCCACAGCACTAAAGCTATGGAAAATTGATTGAGGCATTGCATAATTAATATAAATGAATATGACAATGCCCCTCAACTTTGGTTATTAATTTGTACAAGCTTTGCCTCTGATATAAGTTATAACCATGACCAGATTTAATGAATATAACTGTTTATTTTTTGTCATAAATCTGTTCATGTTGTGTTCAGCTGTGAGGTCTGATCTTAATGCAGATTTCTATAAGCAGACATGTCCAGATCTTCTCAAAATCGTCAGGAAAGAGGTCAAAGATGCTCTAAAGATTGAAATGCGAATGGCGGCTTCCTTGCTTCGGCTTCACTTTGTCGATTGCTTTGTGAATGTGAGTTGAAAACATTACTAAAAATAATTAGCAATATTTTGGTACCTTGATTTAGGCTTATGTTTAGGCTAACTTCTTTTACATGCCTTTTTATGCTTTCCAACAATCCCAATCATTTTTCTTAGGGCTGTGATGCATCAATTCTGTTGGATGGAAGCAACAGTGAGAAATTTGCTACTCTCAATTTGAACTCTGTTAGAGGATTTGAAGTGGTGGATGCAGTCAAAAGTGCTGTGGAGAGTGCATGCAGTGGAGTTGTATCCTGTGCTGATATATTAGCCCTAATTGCCCGGGATTCTGTTCTCTTGGTAAGTGTTCATCTTTGGTTTCTCTTGTTTACAAAAATATGATCATCATTTGCAAGAGGCTTGTAGCTCAAGTGCTATTAACTCGACAGTCGAGATCTTGTGTGTTGAATTAATCTCTTTGTAAGTTTTCATCTTCGGTATCTCCTGTTTACGAAAATGTGATCATCGTTTGTAAGGCTTATAGCTCAAGTGCTCTTAAACCTTGCACCCACCCGATGTCTTATATCTCTTGTTTAAAAGGAAATATTGTATCACATTTGAATGTAACAAAGGCCATTGAAATCATTTGAGTCATTTCAGCAACATCAAAAAGTCATCTTAATTATCCAGATCTAAGTAGAAGTTGATGACGATGAAACTAAGAGCTCAAAATGTGCAGAGTGGAGGACCAACATGGAAGGTTTTATTGGGAAGAAGGGATGGACTGGTGCCAAACCAGAGAGGAGCAAATCTTGCTATTCCTTCTCAATATGACACACTGGACACAATAATTTCAAAATTTGCCAAAGTAGGTCTCAATGTCACAGATGTGGTCTCCTTGTCAGGTACATAACCTAAAAATCTATATAATTATTGTTAATGTCACAGATTTGGCCATATATATATATTTAATTTAGACTTAGCATGGTAGTAAATTAAATCAATGAATAATGGTAATGGGGGGGTCATTTGGCATGTGTAGGTGCTCATACAATTGGACAAGCAAGGTGTGCCACTTTCAGCAAGAGACTCTGGAACTTCTTCAACACAGGAGGTCCAGACAGCACAATGGAAAAAGATATGCTATCTGATCTGCGACATGTATGTCTCGTGAATGGCGATGGCAACGAAACCACAGCTCTTGATCGAAATTCGAATGATCTCTTTGACAACCATTACTACCAGAACTTGCTCGACGGGAAGGGCCTTCTTCATTCTGACCAAATTTTGTTTAATGGTGGTGATGATGAGACCAAAAGTGTTGTTGACAACTACAGAAGAAAGCCTAAACTTTTCTTTGATGACTTTATTAAGTCAATGATCAAGATGGGAAATATTGGCCCAGTGACTGGATCAAGTGGACAGATTCGAAAGAATTGCAGAGTGATCAATTGATAATTGTGTTAAACTCTGCTGAATTAATATATTAAAATCTAGTTTTGTGGCTTGTATAAATTATAATGTTGATGAAGGGTTTGCCAGTTTTTTCTGGGATATTAAATAATAAAGGCCAAAAGTCACTGTTGGTCCCTATAGTTTGGCACTTCAACCACTTTTGACCTTGTAGTTTCAATTCTGTCAATTTTGCCATTATGGTTTCGTAGTTGTAGCAATTCAAGGACATGTTAGTATTCTTGTCAATTTCTTTCACGATGCAAGGGGCAATTTCGTCAACCCAAAATCCTTGAGCATAAAAGCTGATTCCCCCCATTTCATATTAGGGCTCGAAATTCAACAACTAATCCCAATGTTTGAAGAACCCTAAACCCAAATGACCAATTTCAAGCCCTAATATGAAATTCGGGGAGTTTCAAATGAGCTTTTATGCTCAAGAATTTTGGGTTGATGAAATTGCCCCCTGCACTGTTAAAGAAATTGACATGAATACTAATTTGTTATTGAATTGCTACAAATACTAAAATACTGGGTCAAATTTGACGGAATTGAAACTATAGGGTCAAAAGTGATTGAAGTACCAAACTAAGCGGAATTAAATTACAATATATATAGCACTCATGATATGAAGATAGCAAAAATTATTAACAAATTGAAGTTTGAACCAATAGATTTATATTCTATTTCATCGAGTTGTCTTTCAGATCAGAAAAAGAAGAAAAGACAAACTGGAAATGTAGTGGCCTCAGACATGGCACACTCTGTGAGTTGCTTGATCAAAATGTCAACTCCTATGTCCTATCAACTTCAATTTTTTATAACCATTTTTGCTGTGCTATCTGTTTAACTTGTCAAATTGCTAAAGCTTAATCTTATTCTTAATTACAAATTGTTAATGCATGCACAATTTAGTGATGCGCATGCACAATTTAGTGATGCGCATGCATTGAAGTGGTAGCAAAAACGCATTTGGCTTTCTGTTGGCATGCACTATAATATAGTCTGAAAACGATTAACTAATCTTTGATTCATGAACTTGCTTAGAAAGCTTTATATACTATATGCAAAACTGATAACAATTAGGCCACCACTCTTTTGGCAGTATGCAAATCAATATCAGTCTCACAATCTCAGTGCAGTTTTCTGAGTTTAAGTAATTATGCAGTCAAGCTCTGGGTGCAGCCGCCATACATCATAAGCACTAGCTTAGCTTTAAAAAAATCTTAATTTCTCCCATGATGTTGTCTATAAATTGAGTTAACACCATATTTATTAGCATTAACTAGGGTCTGCCACTGCCAATATCCCCCTCAAGTAAACCATGACAAGGTCATCGATTACTTTTAGTCGTCATTACTCTTTGTTAATGATCATGTTCCTCGCGTTGGGTCTGATTGCGAAGGCACAGTTAAGTACAGATTTCTACCAGGCAACATGTCCGGATCTTCTCAAAGTTGTCCGAAGAGAGGTTCAGAGTGCAATCAAGACTGAAATGCGAATGGCTGCTTCTTTGCTTCGGCTACACTTCCATGACTGCTTTGTCAATGTGAGTTTAAGGCCTTGAGCATCATGCATCCCAATTTTTAACTAGCGAGCATTTCCTGTGAGTTTTTAAGACCTCCCTGATGAGGCATCATATTATTCATGTTGTTAAAATAAACATATATAAATTAACTCTCTTTTGCGCATATATACGTGTAGGGTTGCGATGCCTCACTACTACTGGATGTAACTGACAGTGAGAAGGCTGCCGCGCCCAATTTGAACTCAGCAAGAGGATTTGAAGTTGTGGACAGAATCAAGAGCTCTGTGGAGAGTGCATGTAGTGGAGTTGTATCATGTGCTGATATACTAGCCATAGCTGCCAGAGATTCTGTGGTCCTAGTAAGTTCACACTTTCTGGGTTCATTTTATACGTATCTACGTACGTATTAATGAGATCAGAGACTAAACATGTTAATCTTGCAGAGTGGAGGAACTTCATGGAAAGTTCTACTGGGAAGAAGAGATGGATTGGTGGCAAATCAAACAGGAGCAAATAGACTTCCTTCTCCATTTGAAACTCTGGATGTGATCATTTCCAAGTTTGCCACTGTAGGCCTTGATGTCAAAGATGTTGTGTCCTTATCAGGTACATACTAATATCTAATCTCCAATATAATCCAACAATTAACTCTCTAATGTCTTAATGGATTTAATTAATTCTGTGTTAACTTATTATAGGAGGTCATACAATTGGGTTAGCAAAGTGCAGCACTTTCAGCAATAGGCTTTTCAACTTCTCAGGAACAGGTAGCCCAGACAGCACATTGGAACAAAGCATGTTAACTGATCTACAAAACTTGTGTCCACTCACTGGTGATGGAAGCAACACCGCGCAGTTGGATCGAAACTCAACCGATCTTTTTGACAACCATTACTTTCAGAACTTGATTAATGGAAAGGGCCTTCTTGGTTCTGATCAAATTCTGTTTTCCAGTGATGCAGCTGTGACAACAAACACCAAAAGTTTGGTCCTAAGCTATAGCTCTAATTCTAGGCTTTTCCTCAGTGATTTTGCTGATTCAATGGTCAAGATGGGGAATATAAGTCCTCTTACTGGGTCTGCTGGAGAGATCAGAAAGAACTGCAGGCTGGTTAATTCATGAAAACAATACATATATGGTTGAGCTAGCAACGTTTGAAAAATTATTGTCCCTTCCACCTGAAATTATTTTATGAAAAATGTATGTGGCAGTGAAAAACCTCATGATCCTTTCTCTTGTGGGCACAAGACTTCAGATATGACAACTATGATTATAAATTTGTATATAAATAAACCTACCTGAAATAAGAGAAATGATACTATACGAAAACACATTGGGCAATACCTCATGTATCTATCTTTTCATCACATGATTTAAAGCCCTAATTTATTTATCTTACTCTCAATAAAAATTAGAGACAGAATTGGGTAGCGTTTATTTTGGGCCTAGAATTTTGCTGCAGGCCAGTCCGAATCCCCTTTCAGGAATTCCACGCATAATTGATCAGCTCAAAATTCGTAAACCCAACTCCTCCAAAGAAAAAAAATAAAAAATCACAAAGAAATTAAGTATACAATCCAGAGGACTAAATATTAAAATAAAAATAAGAGAAATTTGAATTAATGAATAGAAAAGAGAAATTTGAGGGAAACTGCATTGCATGCATCCCCTGCTTTCGGTGATCCTGACAACAACAAAAAAAACCGAATAGTACACATTATACATTTCACCATATTTTCTTAAAATTATACCGAATAGCATGTGTGCAAATTTAATATTTTTCTCGTTCTATATTTTACTAACTATAAAAGTTAAATTTGTATCTAGTAATTAATGATATGTTCATTCATATATTGAAGTTGAATTGAAACGTTTACGTCTTTGATGGAAAATTATATAATACTACAGTAATATAGGTACATGATACATATTGTACATGTGTTATAATATGGGTGGATGACACTGATAGAATTTATTTCCCCTCTTTTAATAAATAATATCAATAAATATGTATTTATATTATAATACATGTATAAGATGTATCATGACATATAGTGGGTGGTCTAATATTTCCACATAATAGTGACACCGCTTGCATCAATGGGTTGGGAAAGAAAATTTGTTGCTTGTAAGCCGGCTGCATGGCTCAACATTGCAATTCGCAAACAAGTATGAAAACATTGGATTCGTTTCCTCTGTAAATTGAGGGTTTTTCGTTTTGCGAGTATCAAATACAGTAAAAAAAAAAGAAAAAAAAGAACATTCTTTTGTCTATTTTTCTTCAAAAATTTGAATGCATGCTCGCATGCTATATATTACCAAATTCTCATTGATTAATTATTGGCTCCTTCCTTGCATGAAAATTCAGCAGCTGAAAAAAAAAAAGTCATGAAATTAATTTGTGGTGGATATGAATATAACAGTTTCAAATGCTGTCAAGAAAGAATGTTTTATTGTCTTTTTCTTAAAAATTTGGTTGCATGCATGCTATTATTTCATCATGTCATTAATTACTATTGGCTCCTAGCTTAGATGGCAATTCAGCTGAAGTCTCATCAGATATCGTCTTTGAAAATTCAGCAAGCCAACTAATCGAAGTGATCCTTTTATATATACTTGTAACGAAGTAGGTAGTCTTCTTTTTTACCTCAAAAAGGGATAGTATTTTATTAGATCAATTAAAAAAAATACAAAGAGAGCCATATCGATTAACATGGGTAAAGCTCCTTCAATGACCAGAGTCACCTTTATAGCTAGATGAATGATTTGGAGAGAATAAATCACAAAGAACTTGTCTAAAAACCCATATTTATAGTCTAAATGTTCCTAAATTAAGCCAGTTCTGAACAAAAAGTGATATATACAATATGCTCAACTCAACAGCATGAAGGTTTTTATTTTCTAACCGTTTAAAGGAAAATGCTAGCTAGGCATACACTACAAGGAAAAACCCTTTTGATGACCACCACGTTTGGTCGCTATAAGGCCTTATTTCGTCGCCAAAACAATTTGGCGAAGAAATATTTTCGTCGCCATAATGGTCGCTGAAACATCGTGGCTGAAAGTTCCAGCCGACGGAAATTGAAGTTCGTCGCCAAAACCTTTAAGCGACCACATATTTTCATCGCCTAACAGAATTTAGTTGGTCGCCTATGAAGGAGAGTTCCCGCTAAAACACCAAATTTTGGCGCGTACTTAAAAGGGATTAGGTGACCAAATTTATTTGTTCGTCGCCTATTGGGTCTGGCGACTAATGCATTTCGTCGCAAAAACTTTTTTTGTTGTTTTTTTTTAACTAATTTGTTTTGTCATAGAAAGAAATTTTCTTACAAACAATAAATAAACATATTGAAATTTCGGGAAACAATAGATTTAGGTAAGCTAATGCAATAGAATTGACATAAAAGTTTTGAATATTCAAAGGTACATGAGCATAGTAGTCATTTAAGTACATAAAAGGTAGTACTCTATATCCAATAAAAAACAAGAAATAAAATTGATATGATCTCTTGGAAGTTCTAATCTCTACCAATTGTTGCTTCACCTCAAACTCATCCATCATCTTCCTCTACAAAAGAAATAAAATAAAGCAACATCAATATGTACACATACACACACACATATATATATATATATATGTATATACATAGTACTACAAAACAAAAATTGGTATTAATATGTAAGCCTCATCAATTGGTATTAAAATTGGTAATGATGGTGTGTTTGAGTGTGTTTCAAAATATGGGACAGTTTGTATGGCCTCCTACCCTACCCTTCTTTGTTTTTCTTTTGCTTTTGTGCAGCCTGCTCTGCTGCAAGAAAAATAAAGGAGGTAAAAAGAATGCTCATGATAAGAAGCAGACTGTAAAAAAATAAAGGTGGAAAAAAAATATGAAGGCTTCATCATCCTTTACCGTTGTCACGTGTAAAAGAAGCTAGAAAGTGAAAAAATACATGTATCTGTCAACTTTTTTTTTGGGTTTGAGAAAACAACATGATGATCTGCGGTGGGTCGTGTTGATTATTTCATGATACTTATTATTTTTAAAAATTATTTCTTAAAACGTATTATTTCATTCTCTCGCTGTCTCTGTCTCTCACTTGCCTCTCTCAAACTCAGAAGCTCTCTCCAAGCCAAATCCTTCTCATCTCATCTCATCTCATCTCGATCTCTCACTCGATTCAAGCTCACTCTCTCAAACTCGATCTGTCTCACTGTCAGCCCTCTCTCAGCTCTCTGGAATAAGAAGCATCCCCAAATGGTAAGTTTGTTGTGATATGGTGTTATATGTGTGTTATTTATTCGGGTAACCTAAAAGCATCCCTAAATGGTAAGTTTGTTGCTTATTGTAGATCTCGTCAATGGAGAAACTCCATAAGGCCGTCTGTGGAAAGCTCAAGGAGGAGGAGTCCGAATTGAGCATGGTGAAGGTGCCTAGCCCAATGGTTTTGTTGAACTCACTGCCAGCTATCCCACCAGAAAATCCTTTGGGAAAGGACACCATTATGCAACCAGTGTTGGAGGTGATTAAGGTGCTCGTGGTTGTGTTTGTCATGGATCCCTCAGAAGTTACCATAGATGCCTTTCTGTTTCATAGAGGTAGGGTGATAGAGGAAATTGAAGACATGATTCCAAATTGGGATCTGAATTGTGGATTGGAAGAGATGCAGCTTGCGGCGCTGGCACATTGTCTACATACTTGGAGGGTATATATGCTAGATAGGAGGTTTGTGGCAAGAACTGTTGTGTTGAGCAGTCACATGTATTGTACAGGTAACATCCGAGATGAGTTTGATATTTACTTAAGTGTGTTTGACGAGTTTGACTTCCAATTAGTGTACATGACCACAAGGCTCCGAGACTTCGTGGAGCAGATGGATGAGTTGATAATAGATGGAGCCCAATATGATTCTTCTGTATTAGACCATTCGGAAAGTGAGTTAGAAGAAGAGCCATGGGTGAGCTCAGCCATCGATAGCATTTTGAGAAATGCTATGTTTGAAGGATGAACCGTGCAGTGCCAGGTTACCATTAATCCCTGTTTTCTGTTTTCTTATATGCTTTCACATTGGGGGCAATGTTCAATTTAGGTCTGGGGGGGAGGTTTTCAATTTTTGTTCATTTGATTTGTGTTTCCAATTAGAGGGCGTGTTGTTTTCATTATTATGTATAGATGATGAACATGAGTTATTTATTTTGTGATGTATTAATTATTATGTATGGATGATCAAGAAAAGACAAACTTAAACTCAACGCAGACTAATTTCCTTATAAAGAAATATCCTAGGGTCAGGTTACGGGTTTAGGGGATCGCTCCCAAACGTACGGTTATCGCTAAACCCACAAACTTTGAATTATTGAATCGGAACATCCAGGGCTCCGATTCACGATCCGCGAATTCCTATAGGATTCTAAGAGTACCTAGAATAACACACTTCAATTTGGAAACGATCCAACGGTCAGAACCTATCGAACTTGGATAACGCACAATATGCGATAATCCATTCGATAGTCAAACGACCTCCGAATCGAGATCCGCGAAATCCTACGCGCTCGTGACAACCTAAGGATCTCATTGGGACAAAATGCAGCTTCACCACTTCTGCCCACGCGCCGTCACACGCGACGGCAGCACACAGGTGGCTTGAGTAAATTCCGGCAGCCGGAAAAACTTCAAACCGCCGGCCCAAACTCCTGTCCTAGGTAAAACCCTATATCACATTTATATACCACATTTTGTACCAGGTTCCACCTATATTAAAGAGGTGAAATACAATATGTCACATCAAGGGATCGTCTTCGCCGTAGCACGATACTATCTGCTTTGCGCCCCCTTTTATGCCCTTACAATTTTGTTTCTGGGAACTCATGAGCAATTTCCTAGTAGGTCACCCATCCTAGATTGTTCTAGCCCCAACTCACTTAACTTGAAGTCAAACTTGAGGTAAATTTTGGTTTTTGTTAGAAGGGCAATTTGGTCAAGTGTGCCCGGCACCTGTCAAGTGTCGAATACACACAGGATTTGGCTCAAATTCCAAAGTAAAATTTGGATCGAGTTCTGTCACAATATGGTATATAAATGTGGCAAGCCTAGCTAGCATTACCCGGATGGTTAAATGTTACTATAATGAGATAATAAAGTCAAATTAAGGAGAGGCTGGAGAGCACAAATTGCTGACTCTTATTTTATCTTCTTTTTCTTTTTTCAAGGATGGATGTTATTCTGAATTTGCACAATATTTATACATAAATCTTATGTCATTACCTTAGCATAAGATCAAAGAACGTTGTAATCAGAAAATGTTATAAACTTGGATTGTACGTGTATTTGATCACATTTATGGTAGCCAAATTTAGGAGGCGAGCTTGGATATATATGGGATATATATGTAATTAGTATGAATATATCAAAAAGGATCACGTAACACGCGGTTTGACAAACTAATTAAAGTTTTTCGATTATATATATTGACTACATATACAGAATTTCTAGAATGCTAGACTCGATCCAATATTTGAAAAAGTAGCCTAGAAAGAAACGTTCACTGCGCTCTTGCTAGCTACTTCACGTTGAAATATATCAACACGAATTATTGATCTAATCATTAAGTGTCCAAATATTACACTATTAACTTCCATTATAATTAAATTCTTCAAATTTTGGTTCAGGCGATAGTCTAATATAAACGATAGTTTAAATTGAGTACTGATTTTCTCACTCCCTTTTTGTATACTTATACTCCCTTTTGTTTTTTTAATACTTTTTACTGTAACATACAAAGGAGTGTATATGAACAAAAGAGGAGTGAGAAAAATCAGCTCTCTTTAAATTACAATAGAACGGAGATTTCTCACACACACACACTACCAAAGTGTTATGGTGTAACAATTTATATTATTTGATCATCCAATCCAATATACGTATGGTAAACCGGATCACACTCATGCATGCTACATTGAATATTTAAGGATCATTTTCTCCAAAATATATATGGATCTAAAAACCAGGCATTTGTGAACTTGGAAAAAAAGTGTCTTAAGTGCACAATCATTGCTTCGTGACCAATTCTTGCTCTGCTAAATTGTTAATTATTGGATACAAAAGAAAGACTGCGGCCAAGGAGAATAGACACAAGATTATATTGACATTGGACTTTTGAAATATACATACATATATCTCCAGTAAAATATTCACGCCCTCCACTGGACTTTTGAAAGTTCTTTAACTAAAGCTTACGTAGAAAAGTTCATGGTTCCTGTAGTAGAGTAGGGCCACATCAACTGAAGATTCCTACATATGAATTTTCAACGGTCGGATCTCTCTTTGATCATATTTTCTTAGCATGCATAAAACGCCTAGAGCTTAGAGGTACACCGTCTCACCTAATAATAATGTACTTTCCCTATATAAGGGTAGAGATATTAGTCTCCAATCATCCCATCTCATCTCCCAAGTTAGAGCTACTAACTATAGCTACCTCTTAAATTCGTTTTCCTCATACCATCATGTCTTCATCATTTTCAATTGTAGCAGCAATTATTCTTGTTACTATTTGTGTGTTGGGAAATTCCAACGCTCAACTAAGCTCAACTTTTTATACCACCACATGCCCAAATGTAACCAGCGTTGTTCGTGGTGTGGTGGAGAAAGCTCAACAAAATGATATTCGTATTGGTGCTAAACTCATCCGGGTTCATTTTCATGATTGCTTTGTTAACGTAAGTAAAAACACAAAAGAAAATTCTTTTCATATACGTGTCAAATTGTGATTTGTTTAAATAATGAGATGTTTGTAGTGTTAACTATGTGAAATACTAATTAATTAATTGAAGATGCAGGGGTGTGATGGTTCGATTATGCTGGACAACGCAGATGGCATAGAGAGTGAGAAAGATGCAGTTCCCAATCAATCCACAGATGGATATGATGTGGTTGATGACATCAAAACTGCACTCGAGAATGTTTGCCCTGGTGTTGTCTCCTGTGCCGACATTTTAGCAATTGCTTCTCAAATATTGGTTTCTGCGGTAACATACATACATATTATTCTTAATTATATATTATTTTAATTGCAACTTCAGTTAATTAATGGAGTATTATTCGTATTTACATTATAAATTATGTCCAGGAGGACCAGACCAAGTCACCAGAAGGCATGAAATGATCGAGTCTATATATGAATTGGGAATATGGTTGAGAATTTTTGTATGTTCCGGGTACACCAGTCACATGGTGTACCGGAACATAAAAGAATTAGTACAAGAGTAGATAATATAATTAGGGTACAAGTCTAGATGTATATACATGGTTTCTTATATATATATATATATATATATATATATAAATAAATATTTGAGGGACACCTTTGTAGGGCCCATTCTGTATTATATTTCACTAATCCAAACCGTCTATTTTGTAAATACTCATTCAAAGATCATCTCTGCAAAAAATCACTTGAATCCGATATCATTTACTACTCAATTGAATTATTGAAATTTTAGTACTCTCTTGAAGCATCGTGTTCATTAATTTTGTAGGACACAATTGGATATCGAAATGGTTTTCGATTTGTCTAATTTTTTGCAAGGATGATCTATGAATGTAGACTTAAAAAATCAATGGTTTGGATCATTAAAAAAAAATTTGTATGGGGACCCTTAAGGGTATCCCTCAAATAAAATTATTTGAGAAATCCCTCAATAGAAGGGGAAATATATATATATATATATATATATTTCTTTTTTTCTTTCTTTCTTTCTTTCTTGTCCTTAATTATATATTATTTATGAATGTTACAGAATGGAGGCCCAACGTGGGAAGTTCAACTGGGAAGAAGAGACAGTAGGACAGCCAACCGAGCTGGTACCACTGCCATTCCAAGCCCTTTTGAAAACCTTGAGCAAATTGCAAAAAAATTCAGCGACGTAAGATTAGATTCCACTGATCTGGTCGCTTTATCAGGTATATAACTGATCACTAGCTTTAATATAAATGTTCTAGTTACAAATTTGCAAAGATATGTGACTGTTTGGTTTCTCAGGTGCTCATACATTTGGGCGGGCAAGATGTCCTACTTTCGTCCACCGTCTATACAATTTCAATGGCACCGGGAACCCCGACCCGACCATAGACACAACATACTTAGAAACGCTACGGCAAATATGTCCTAACGGCGGCAATGGAGGTACGTTGGCGGACCTTGACCAATCAACTCGTGACGAGTTCGACAACAACTACTTCACAAACCTCCAAAACAAGCGCGGGCTTCTCCAAACGGATCAGGAGCTATTCTCAACTAGCGGAGACACTGTTGCCATTGTGAACCGCTTTGCGAATAGCCAAAGCGACTTCTTTGATAGCTTTGGTCAGTCCATGATCAATATGGGAAACATTAGACCTTTGACGGGCAGTGATGGAGAGATTAGGTCTGATTGCAAAAGAGTCAATTGAAATCATCATATTGTAATTGTTTGTGCCTCAAAAGATAATTAAGGCTCAAGTATTATATGGTTGTCCATGTATCATAACATGCATGTTGTTATATATGTATTGGTTCTGCCTGGCATACCAATGGACATTCAAATAAAGCGAAGGAATTTTGGAAACTTGGAAGAAACGTGTGTTGATCAAACTCACGCGGTGCTTCATCATGACCAATATATTCTTCTTCTGCTGCTAAGTATGTTACCATGTATATGCATAATGCATGCATGGCAAAACATGATCATAACATGCATGTTATATTATGGATCTGAACTCACGAAAACGTGTCTTAGGGGTTCTTCACTATTTTAAGAACACCGCGCCGTTTGATCGAAACTCACTGATCTACAAAACTTGTGTCCACTCGCTGATGATGGAAGCAACACCGCACCCTTTGATCGAAACTCAGCTGATCTTTTTGACAACCATTACTTTCAGAACTTGATTAATGGAAAGGGCCTTCTTGGTTCTGATCAAATTCTGTTTTCCAGTGATGGAGCTGTGACAACAAACACCAAAAGTTTGGTCCTAAGCTGTAGCTCTAATTCTAGGCTTTTCCTCAGTGATTTTGCTAATTCTGTCAAGATGGGGAATATAAGTCCTCTCACTGGGTCTGCTGGAGAGATCAGAAAGAACTGCAGGCTAGCTGGTTAATTCATGAAAACAATACCTATATATTAATAATAATATTATATGGTTGAGCAAGCAACATTTGAAAAATTATTGTCCCTTCCACCTGAAATTATTTTATGAAAAATGTATGTGGCAGTGAAAAACCTCAGATATGACAACTATGATTATAAATAAACCTACCTGAAATAGGAGAAATGATACTATAGAAAAACACGTTGGGCAATACCTCATGTATCTATCTTTTCTCCACATGATTTAAAGCCTAATGTATTTATCTGACTCTCAATAAAAATTAGAGACTGAATGGGCCAAAAAAACAAACGAGACGAGGAAAATAAAATTGTGCACTTGTGGCTGCAATTTGTAAACTGGGCGCAATATAGTTAAGGCGTATTATTGGTCTGACAGTTATCGTTTTGGGAATGCTATTGGGTAGCCGTTTCTTTTGGGCCTAGAATTTTGCTGCAGACCAGTCCGAATCCCCTTTCAGGAATTCTACGCATAATTGATTTGCTCAAAATTTTGTAATCAGGTCCTAAGCCAGCAGTGATAAGTTCTTTTGGGGAGACAGGTTCATTGATTGCAGCCAATGAATCGGCAAGGAGAGGAGTGACATTGGAGACACTCCCAGAGATCCCGGGTAGAGGTAGTTGGAGTTGGCGGAGTCAAAGGAGATAGTTGGAGTTGGCAAAGCTAAGAGGACCGAATAAGGGAGAAGGAGGAAACCTTAGGTTAGGCTAAAGGAAGTTGAGGTTCCACCCCAAAACCAATTGGCAATAAGATGAGTAGCCCACCAATTCCTCTCAACTTTTCAATGTGAGACTTTTTACCTTTACATTCTCACACGCCCCCCCACGTGTGGCGAATTTTCAAGCCTAACTCGTGGACAACACATAATGGAGCACGTGTGGGCGTTGGGCTTTCACACGTGGGCTAACCTGCCTTGAATATAATCCGATTTACAGTAGGAAATCTGATTTACAACAAAAAAAGCTAATTGCTAAGAGGAGATTGTGAAGTTGACTTCCGTGTGTGCTAAGAAAGAACAGATGCGTTAGCATTAATTAATTATTAGCTCCTTCCTTGCATGAAAATTCAGCAGCTGAAAGAAAAAAGTCATGAAATTAATTTGTGGTTGATATGAATATGACAGTTTCAAATGCTGTCAAAAAAGAATATTTTATTGTCTTTTTCTTAAAAAATTGGTTGCATGCATGCTATTATTCCATCATGTCATTAATTATTATTGGCTCCTAGCTTAGATGGCAATTCAGCTGAAAACCTCATCAGATATCGTCTTGGAAAATTCAGCCAGCCAACTAATCAAAGTGATCCTTTTATATACACACCTGTAACGAAGTAGGTAGCCTTCTTTTTGACCATACAAGCGATGGTATTTTATTAGATCCATTAAAAAAAAATACATAGAGAGTCATCTTGATTAGCAATTTAATGAATATGGGTAAAGTTTTTTCAGTGACCAGAATCAACTCTAGAGCTGAAACGATCTAACTAGAGAGAATAAATCGTAAAGAACTTGTCTAAAAACCCCTATGTACCATCTAAGTTGTCCTAAATTAAGTCATTTCTGAATAAAAGGTGATATGTACAATATGCTGAACTCAGCAACATGAAGGTTTTTATTTTCCAACTGTTTAAAGGAAAATGCTAGCTAAGCATACCCTATTTTGTACTAGGCTCTACCTTTATTAAAGAGGTGATACACAATATGATATATAAATGTGGTAAGCTTAGCTAGCATTACCTGAGTAACTGTTAAATATTACTATAATGAGATAATAAAGTCAAATTAAGGATAGGCTGGAAAGCAAAAATTGCTGACTCTTATTTTATCTTTTTTTTCATTTTTCAAGGATGGATGTTATTCTGAATTTACACAATCTTATGTCACTACCTTAATTGATCATTGTATAAGATCAAAGAACGTTGTAATCAGAAAATGTTATAAACTTGGATTGTATTTGATCACATTTATATGGTAGTCAAATTTAGGAGGCGAGCTTGGATATATATATATATATATATATATATATATGAAGGAATTGACTGAAGGAATACCAAGACAGGATAGTGTTTTGACATGGACTTTGATCTGTTTAACAATTTCTGTATGAATAGAGGTCCAAGGAGGAGGATTACTTTGAAGTCTGTCAAATAGGGGTTTACATTGCTTTCGCAGATTTTGATAGAAATCAGAAGACATAATTAAGAAATCCTAGAAACCTTTGAAGTTGACTTTTGTCAAGAATTTAATATGAAAATTTATCAGCAAACTGGATGACTCGATCAATTGGACTGATTTGTGACTGGCAAATATTAAAACTAAGAAATCTAATGTTGGTTTGGAACAGCTTGATCTTTTTGGTTGAGACAACTAAACCATTTTTCATGACTATTTGAAGGAATTTATACAGATGTTTCCAATGTTGTTCTATTGACTGGGAAAAAAATAAGGACATCATCAATATAAATTATAGAGAAATCACTGAAAGGGTTGAATATTTCATTCATTATATTCTGGAATTCGCTAGGCGCATTTTTCAGACCAAAAGGCATGACATTCCACTCATAATGACTGAATGGGGTAACAAAAGCGGTTTTATATTTATCTGACTCTTGGATTTGAATTTGCCAAAATCCACTCTTCATATCAAACTTAGAGAAAATGACTGCTTTATCTAATCTATTGATTAAATCTCTCTTATTGGGGATTGGATATCTAATCCATTCTAACACTGTATTGAGGGGTTTATAATTAATGACTAATCTTGGGGCTCCTCTTTCTAACTCAGCGTTTTTCTAAACATAAAAAGCTGGGCAGAACCAAGGTGACTTGCTTTTACGGATTATTCCTTTGTGAAGTAACTCTGCAATTTCTTTTTTTGCAAAATTCCATGACTTCTTGACTCATTTGGATTAGTCTTGCTTTAGTAGGAATGTTTTTTTCATTAAAAGTCTTGACGTAAGGAAGACTCACAACATGTTGCTTTCTATGCCAAAAGGCATTAGGTAGGTCGGAACAAATTTCTTGCTTTAACTTATCTTCATATTTTTGAATTTATGATTGCAAAGACTTATCAGTAAGCTGTTGTTCAATTCTTCTGAATTTAACTTCTTCTTTAAGAAAATCCAGTTGTCTGTTTTTATTCTGGATTATTTTGACTGTTTTTGAAACTGCATTTTTCTGCATGGCTTTTAAATTATGTAACTCAAGTTTTGTTAGAAATTCAAACTTGACTTCCTCTCCCATATGGGTAGATGTGACCCTATCATATTCTACCTGGAAAAGGGTATAAGAGGGCTATGAAGAGTAGACCAAGGATAACTTCATCTGTAATATTTTTAATTAAAACAAATGAGGTTTTAAAACAGATCTTATTTTGACAGACATGAGCTTTTGGAATTTCGTAGTCTAACTGGAGTGGCTTACCAGAGGCAGTGCCTAATGTTTCTTTTGACTTTTTGTAATATTTTGTGGGGACTAATCCTTCTCGTATGCAATTAAGATCGGCACCGGAATCGAAAAGATTTAATGTATTTAACTCAAATTTTTTATTATAAAAATCGTGACTTTAGAGTACCATTTTCTAAAATTTATTTGTTTTATTAAATTAATGGCTTTATCATTGTTTGAAGATTCATCGTCTGAATTTGTTGGACTTTCAGATGGACTCTTAGTATCAGAATTCCTTTTTTCCATTAAATTAATCAAATCTTGTTTAATTTTGAAATTTTCATTTTGTAACTTGTGACTTATTTGTTTTAACTCCATTATCTCCTTTTTGACCATTTTTACTAACATCTGCAAATCCTGTAATGCTACTTCTTTTCTTTTGTTGAATTTTTCCAAGGTAGTGTTTAGACTTATTTTTTGTTGGCGTGAGTCAACGTTCCTATTAGGAATAGAATTTCTATTTTATTGTAATGATCTAATTTGAGTAGAATTAGGAGATTTTGTACATATTTCCTATTTGTAACCACTCTGTATGTAGTATATATATTTCCTCCTTGAGAGAAGAATAAACATATCAGTTTTAAACCCTAATTATTTTGAGTTGGTATCAGAGCGGGTTCCGATCCTTCTCTACAACGTCAAAACCCTAATCCTAAAAATACCTATTTCCGCTACACCTAGCCTATACACCTAAGCCTGTGCTGTCATATATCTCTTACGTCGTCGTCGTCGCCTAATCTTTTGCTGCTGCCGCTATCTATCACCATGTCAGATGTCATTGACTCTTCTTCTTCTACTCCTATTGTGACAGTTCATACCGAATTGTCCACTAACCTACCTATGAGATTCAAATTGAATGGATCCAACTATGAGATATGGGCTTCGATGATCGAACTCCATGCTACTACACAAGGCAAATTGGGCTACCTGACTGGCGACACTGATGCCCCTGATTCCAAAGACCCGAAATTTGGGAAGTGGAAAATTGCTGATGCTGTTGTGAAAAGTTGGATATTGCGAACTATGGAACCCAGTTTGTTGAATATGTTTCATACTCTACCTACTACTAAGGAAATTTGGGATGTTGTTAATTAGATGTTTTATGATGGCTCTGACATATCCCAGCTCTATGAACTGCGGTGCCAGGCTACCCGTCTCAAGCAAGAAGGTCGTCCTGTCTCTACCTATTTTGCCGAACTTAAGGCAATCTGGCTTGAATTGGATAAGAGACGTCCTTTTCAGATGAAGTGTGCTGATGATATGAAGACTTTTCAGGCTGCTGTTATGGCAGATCGTGTGTATGATTTTTTGGCTAGCCTTGACGATACCTATGACAAGGTCCGCAGTGATATTTTACGAAGTGATAAAGTTCCAAGTATTGAAAATGTATTTTTTATGGTTCGTCGAGAGGCTCAACGCCAGATTACTATGCTTGGATCCGGCACCAAGATTGGGGAACCTGCTGTTGTGTTTGCTTCCAAAAACCCTGCTTTGGTTTCTCAGCATACAAGGTCTGGCTCTTCTACTGTTCCGCCTCGTCGCCTGACTTCTGCAGAAAAAGACAAACTGAAGTGTGATCACTGTGGTGAAAAGAGACATACTATTGACACCTGCTGGGCATTGCATGGGGTACCAGATTGGGAGAAGGAGCGGAGGCGTTTAAAAAAGGAACAACTAGACAGCAAAGCTCATGTGGTTGTTGCCCCCACTTCTATGGCTGACATCACCACTGGACACGATCACCTTACTGCTACTCCTTCGACTTTGACCGCCGTCTTAGGCACTCCAACACCTCCGCCTCTAGGTAACTTTGGCAAGGCTTTCCATGCCCATGATACCCGAGATACAGGTTGGATTATTGATTCAGGAGCTATTGACCATATGACGTATAATTCTGCTTTATTCTCTACTACTCTTCCGCCTCATCGTGATCATGTTCTGACTGCTAATAATGATGCTGCTCCTGTCACGGGGGCTGGTTCTATACTTTTGACACCTGCTTTACCATTGGACAAAGTGTTACTGGTTCCATCTTTGTCTAGTAATTTATTATCTGTACCGCAAGTTACTGAGCAGTTAAACTGTGTTGTACTGATGTATCCGTCTTTTGTCTTACTACAAGATATCCAGACTCGGGAGATCTTTGGTCGTGGTACTAAAAAAGGGGGGGCTTTATTATGTGGATAATGTGACAACTAGTCGGGTTCTTCGTGCTAGTAGTGCCAACACTTCTCAGCATCGTCGGATTTGGTTGCTACATTACCGATTTGGTCATGCCTCATTTGGATATTTACGGTATTTGTTTCCTGCATTATTTAGTGGTGTCAACGAGTCTGATTTCCAATGTCAGACTTGTATTTTAGCTAAGAGTCATCGGGTATCCTACCCTCCAAGTTGTAATAAACGGCTCATGCCATTTGATTTAGTTCATTCTGATATTTGGGGACCTTCCCCGGTTTCTACAGCCTTGGGAGTTCGTTGGTTTGTGTTATTTGTGGATGATTGCACTCGTATGATGTGGCTATATGGGATGAAAAATAAAAGTGATGTGGTCGAAATTTTTCAGCGTTTCTATCAGATGATTCATACTCAATTTATGCTCTCTATCAAGGTTTTTCGATCTAATAATGGTGGAGAATTTGTTAATTCGGCGTTATCCCATTTTTTTTCACACTACGGGTGTCCTCAATGAGACTACTTGCCCTCAAACACCATAACAGAATGGGGTTGCTGAACGTAAAAATGGGCAGATCCTTGCTGCTGCCCATGCTCTGCTGCTTGGTGCGTCAGTTCCAAAGCGGTTCTGGATGGATGCTGTTACCTATGCAGTCTATCTCTTGAATCGTCTACCTTCACGAGTTTTGGATTTCCAAACTCCGATGCAGGTACTGACCCATCATGTCTCTGCATATTCTATGTTGACTCTGTCTCCAAAGGTGTTTGGTTGTGTCGTCTATGTTCACCTCCATCAGAATCAGAGGAGTAAGCTGGACCTATGTGCTCTCTGTTATGTCTTTCTGGGTTTCTCTCCTCATCAGAAAGGTTACCGATGCTATCATCCTGCAACCCGACGTCTATATGTCTCTATGAATGTTACCTTTGTTGAGGATGAAATGTTCTTCTCTGATACACCCGAGCATGTCCTTCAGGGGGAGACTAGTAGTGAAGACATAGCTGGCTAGATTTACAAGGGGGAGTAGTATTAGATAGTTTGATACAAAGGGAAGAACCGATCGAACCTGCTACACTAGATGAACCTGCTATTTTAACTGATGTCACTACTATCACTGAATCGATTGCCCCCCATGAAGCTTTTCTAATAGTACCCGATCAAGCTCCCCTGGATATTCCTGAGGTAAGTGCTTCTATTCATACTTCTGATAATTCTTATGTTTTACCACCTAGACGAAACCGTGGGGTTCCACCTGATCGTTACTCACCAAAAGGCAAAGCGAGATATGCTATTGCCCATTATGTGTCTGATCACAGGTTATCTCCTGAGTGCAAAGCATTTGTGACCAGAATGGACAATATTAAAATTCCAACCCGTGTTGAGGAGGCATTTAATGATCCAAAGTGGGCTGAAGCCATGAATATTGAAATGGAGGCGTTGCAAAAAAATAATACATGAGACATTGTTGATCTACCAAAGGGAACGAAGCCTGTAGGATGCAGATGGGTGTTTACTGTTACATATAATGCAGATGGTACTGTGGAGAGGTACAAGGCAAGATTAGTAGCTAAAGGGTTCACTCAGACATATGGAGTTGATTATCATGATACTTTTGCACCTGTGGCTAAGATGAATACTGTCAGAGTTTTGTTGTCCTTAGCAGTAAACTTGGATTGGACCCTGAGGCAATTTGACGTAAAAAAATGCATTCTTACATGGTGAACTAGAAGAAGAAGTGTACATGAGTCTTCCACTAGGGTATAGGGTTACCGGTGAAACGGGGAACGTGTGCAAATTGAAAAAGGTGTTGTACGGGTTAAAGCAGTCTCCTCGGGCATGGTTTGGCAGATTTACCATAGCTATGAAGAAGTTTGGTTACCGACAGGCCAATACTGATCATACTCTATTCATTAAACACAGGGCTGGTAATGTGACTTTGTTGATTATTTATGTTGATGATATGATTGTGACTGTGATGATACTGTAGAAATCGAGGAACTGCAGAAACGTTAAGCATCTGAATTTGAGATGAAAGATTTGGGCAGTCTGAAATGTTTTCTAGGAGTGGAAGTCACTCGATCTAAACATGGCTTATTTCTTTCACAAAGGAAGTATGTCATGGACCTGCTAGCAGATACTGGAATGCTTGACTGTAAACCAGCTGATACACCTATTGTTGAGAATCATAAACTTGGTGTTTATGTGGATCAGGTCCCAACTAACAGAGAAAGATATCAAAGGTTAGTTGGAAGATTGATTTATTTATCATTGACACGCCCTAATATTGCCTATGCTGTAAGCGTTGCTAGCCAATTTATGCATTCACCTAGTGAGGATCATATGGCTGCTGTGATGCGTATTCTGAGTTATTTAAAGTCTGCTCCTGGGAGAGGTTATTTAAGAAAAATGGTCACTTTGATCTAGAAGGTTACACTGATGCAGATTATGTCGGGAATATTACAGATAGACGTTCTACATCAGGTTACTTCACCTTTGTTGGTGGTAACCTAGTTACGTGGCGTAGCAAGAAGCAAAACGTTGTGTCTCGGTCCTCCGCAGAGTCTGAGTATAGAGGGATTGCCCAAGGGGTTTGTGAAATACTGTGGTTGAGGTGGTTACTTGCTGAAATTGGGTTTAGACCGAATGCTGCTACAAAACTCCACTGTGATAATCAGTCTGCATTTGAAATTGCTAACAATCCGGTGCAACATGATCGAACTAAGCATGTAGAAGTTGATCAGCATTTCATTAAGGAGAAGCTGGAGCATAAATTAATTTCTATACCTTTTGTGCCTTCTTCAGAGCAGCTTGCAGATATGTTGACTCATGCTGTGTCAAAGCGCCGATTTGAAGACTCACTTGACAAGTTGGGCATTACCGATATCTATGCACCAACTTGAGGGGGAGTGTTGGCGTGAGTCAACGTTCCTATTAGGAATGGAATTTCTATTTTATTGTAATTATCTAATTTGAGTAGAATTAGGAGATTTTGTACATTTTTCCTATTTGTAACCACTCTGTATGTAGTATATATATTTCCTCCTTGAGAGAAGAATAAACATATCAGTTTTAAACCCTAATTATTTTGAGTTTTTTGGAGGAATGTAGTGTTGACTCGTCTCTTCTTGACCGATGGCTTTTCTTAATTTCTTTAAATATTCATATTTTAATTCCGGATTTTCTACTTTACAGATTAAATCAATTAATAATTCTTCTTGCTCTTCTTGTTTTGTAAGGACCTGTACTTACTTAGTGAGGACATTACAACACTTATCTTTACAACCAAATTGGACTTTTGGGGAACTTAATTGGGAATCTGAGGAACTGTAATCTACTGAGCTTGTTACTGTGGTTTCAATTTCACTAGACTCAGAGTTTCTTAATTCTAATACCTTAATTAATTGGGCTTTCTCTTCATCTGTGATTTTTAATTGTTTTATCGTGTCTTTTACTTTGCATTCATTAGCATAATGACCATGTTTTTTTTACATTTCCAGCATTCAACTTTTCTTTTGTCTGTATTTTTCTTAAAGTTACTTTTCTTGTCTTTTCTGGGAGCTTTTGACCAATTTGTCCGCGGGTTAAATTTTCTTTTACCATAAAACTCATCATTATGCCTAAAGGACTGTTTTCTGCATGAGTAATGTCTACATTTACTAGTTTGTCGGTCATTGTACCTGGTCTTGACTTTTCTAGATGGGGGAATAGATGCTAGACCATACTGTTCACAAAAATCTCCTAGTTCATATTTGGCTGAATTTCTTTCTAATTGAATTTGTTTACCTATTTTCATGTCCACGCACATTTTCATTCCTACTTGATTAATTGTACTAATAATATTTCCATAAGTTAAATTATCAAAATCTATGTGACCTTGATCATTACTTAAAACTGTTCGTATTTTACGAGCAAATAAATTAGGAAGACCATTAATGAATTTTTCTTTCCAGAATGGCTGGTTACTATCATCTCTTAACATGACTCTAGAAATGAAGACATCTTTATACCATCTAAAATCACTTAATTTGGGACATCTAAGATTACTGAGCTGGTCATGAATTCTGGCAGTAGTATTACTGGGTGTACCTATAAAATGTTCAATAATCGTATGTAACAAGGTATTGACTTCGTCTTCTATGCCCATACCTAAATGTTCATAAAAAATAGGGAGACTTTCTTCATTTAACTTTACTGGATGTGTGATTTACCATTTTGACTCTTCAGTTAAATGTTTATCCCACCAAGAATGTAATGTTCCAGTGAATCCTGTTTCTAAAAGGGGAACAATTTCTGACTATCTTAAATTGTGATTGATGATGTAACTATTAGCTACCATAGACATATGTTGAAGTTTATTTAGAATTTCTTGTTCGGAAAGGCCATCAATATTCCATTCGTATAATTTATCGGATGAGATTGAGAATTGACTTTGATAATTTCTTTCTTCAAACTGAATGTCTGGAAGGGTTGGTTTGGGATACCAATTTTTTGTTAGACTAGTAGGATTGACTTTGTTCCTTAAACTATTAAGCTTCATATTACTATCTATTTCTAAATTTTTAAAGGCATCCGCAATTTTTGATATATTAGTAGAATCCATTTCGTTACTGGTTATATACTCTGTTTCAGAGGTATTGACTACAATGGAGGACTCAAGGACTCCGAGACCAGAAACTTCAGGTTTTTCTTTAATTGGGGTTAATTGTTTAAGCATTTCTCCAATCTTTTCCATTGTGGGACTTGACTTGAGAGTGGGGCTTGACTTTAGATCTTGGAATTTTACTAAAGGTTTTTCTTTTTGGGACTTAAGGGATATTTGTTGAGGGACTATTTTGTCAATTTTTGTTTCTATCTTATCTAATTGTTTTCCAATGACTATTAGACTCTGGTTTGTATAATTATTTTGCTCAATTATTTTTTTATCATTTCTGATTTTTCATCTTGTTTGACTGGTTTCTTACCATAACAAGGATGGTTGACCTAGGACGTTTTTCTTAAGGATTCTAACTTTAAATCAATTAACGTTTTTTCTAACTCTTGGTCTCTTTCCAGAGTAGAGGAGGAGGCTGCAAAGGAATGTCTAGCAGGCATATGTCTAAGGGATTGACTAGGTGTTGGGAGCTGTTGTATTTGGATTGAGGACTTGTGGGGTTGATTTCCAAAATTTATTTTTACTATACCATCTAAATATTGTTGAATATAATCTAAATTATTTAAATTGTGTTGGATAGGAGTGGGTTGATTTTCTATTGTTAGTGTCCAATCTAGAGGTAAAATGACTTCTGACCATTTAATTGTATGGGGGACTCTTATATTAGCATCGGCTTTACTACTTTGAATAAGCAAGGTTTGGTCTTTTGAACTTTTATTAAGGGCTTGGAAATTCATATTAGTTCCTGTGACTTCATAATAAATTCTGTAAACTAAGGATAGAGGTTGGGTACCTAGTAAGACTTTATACCCTGAAGTTTTTATATTTAATGTTAGAGTTTTTAGTATATGGGGATCACTTAAGCTGATTGTGAAATCTGGGTAACAATCAAAGTGAATTGGACCATTAAATAGACTTGACTGAATAATTCCTAAGGTACTATCACTAAACTTGGTAAATCTGGCATCATGTAGACAAAGCAAAATAGAAGCATTTAGTCCTAACCTGGTAAGGGGTTTGACTGCTATACTTGGACGAGACCAATATGAAGGAAATTGTTTCCATCATTCTTATGTTTCTCTATTGACTCAAAGTTTAATAATTGACATGTTTCGTGTTCTTTACTCAAATCGTAGACTTGTTCGACCGTTTTCACATGGGTTGTACTTTTGAAACTAGAAAGTGACCATTTCTTCTTGTGAATTGGACCATTAAATAGACTTGACTGAATAATTCCTAAGGTACTATCACTAAACTTGGTAAATCTGGCATCATGTAGACAAAGTAAAATAGAAGCATTTAGTCCTAACCTGGTAAGGGGTTTGACTGCTATACTTGGACAAGACCAATATGAACGAAATTGTTTCCATCATTCTTATGTTTCTCTATTGACTCAAAGTTTAATAATTGACATGTTTCGTGTTCTTTACTCAAATCATAGACTTGTTCGACTGTTTTCACATGGGTTGTACTTTTGAAACTAGAAAGTGACCATTTCTTCTTGTAAATTTCTGTACTAGGGATTTTGGGGATATTCCAATCTTTGTAGTCAATTTCATTACTAGTTTCGTATTAATTCTATCTGTTCTTCATTTACTATTTCTGGGAGTTTACTAATACTTGCTCTAAAACTGCTACTGTTACAAGAGTTTGTTCTAAAAAGGCGACTCATCTCTGGACAAAGGTTACTGGTTTTTCTACGAAGGGTAAGAAGGAAAGCTTAAAATTCTATAACGGGTTCAAGGATTCCTAAAAACTGAGGGGTTTTCTCTCTCTCCGCTCATGCCTCACTTGGGACTTATTGTTTGGAATCTAGGACTTATTGTTTGGGTTGAGAGAAAGGACTTGATATACAGGAAAACACTGAAAGAGTTACAGAATTGGAAAACAAACTTCAAACACAGAGTAGGATGACCAGTGACTTTGAACACAGAGAAGCAGGATTATTAGAAGAACTCTTCATATATATATATATATATATATAATTACTATATTTTAAGGAATGAATAGATCAACCCTTTTGAGAGATGAGATGAGATGATACTGAGACTAATTAAAGTGATGTGGTGTGGGTGTGGCCACAACTATACCACGCGGTTTGACAGACTAATTGAAGTCTTTCAATTTTATTGACTACATATACAGAATTTCTACAATGCTAGACTCGATATATATGCATCCTAGATCTCCTGCAACGCATACATCCGATATTTGAACAAGTATAGCCCAGAAAGAAACGTTCATGACTGCTCTAGCTAGCTACTTCATGTTGAAATATATCAACACTAATTATTGATCTAATCATTAAGGTCCACATATTACATTATTAACTTCCATTATAATTAAATTCTTCAAATTTTGGTCCAGGCAATAGTCTAATATAAATGATAGTTTAAATTACAATAGAATAGAGATTTCTCACATACACACACTACCAATATATCATGGTATAATAATTTATATTATTTGATCAGCATGGTAAATCTGATCACACTCATGCGTGCTATGTAGAAAATTTAAGGAACATTCCAAAATATATATATATGGATATCTGAAAACTAGGCATTTGTGAACTTGGAAAAAAAGTGTCTTAAACCCCCCACCCACCCACCCACCCCCATCAAGTTACAATCATTGCTTCGTGACCAATTCTTGCTCCGCTAAATGGTTAATTATTGGATACAAAGACTACGGCAAAGGATTATATTGGCATTGGACTTTAGGGTAGGGCCACATCATCTTTAAGTAAAGCTTACGTAGAAAGTTCATGATTCCTGTAGTAGGGTAGGGCCACATCATCTGAAGATTCCTACATATGAATTTTCAACGGTTGGATCTCTTTGATCATATTTGTTTACCATGCACAAAATGCCTAGAGCTTAGAGTTTCACCGTCTCACCTAATAATAATATACTTTCCCTATATAAGGGTAGAGATATTAGTCTCCAATCATCCCATCTCATCTCCCAAGTTAGAGCTACTAACTATAGCAACCTCTTAAATTCGTTTTCCTCATACCATCATGTCTTCATCATTTTCAATTGTAGCAGCAATTATTCTTGTTACTATTTGTGTGTTGGGAAATTCCAACGCTCAACTAAGCTCAACTTTCTATACCACCACATGCCCAAATGTAACCAGCGTTGTTTGTGGTGTGGTGGAGCAAGCTCAACAAAATGATATTCGTATTGGTGCTAAACTCATCCAGGTTCATTTCCATGATTGCTTTGTCAACGTAAGTAAAACACAAAAGAAATTTTTTTTTTGTATACGTCTCAAATTGTGATTTGTCTAAATAATGAGATGTTTGTAGTGTTAACTATGTGAAATACTAATTAATTAATTGAAGATGCAGGGGTGTGATGGTTCGATTATGCTGGACAACGCAGATGGCATAGAGAGTGAGAAAGATGCAGTTCCCAATCAATCCACAGATGGATATGATGTGGTTGATGACATCAAAACTGCACTCGAGAACGTTTGCCCTGGTGTTGTCTCCTGTGCCGACATTTTAGCAATTGCTTCTCAAATATTGGTTTCTGCGGTAACATACATACATATTATTCTTAATTATATATTATTTTAATTGCAACTTCAGTTAATTAATGGAGTATTATTCGTATTTACATTATATTTTATATGTCCAAGAGGACCAGACCAAGTCATCAGAAGCATGAAATGAACAAGTCTATATATGAATTGGGAATATGGTTGAGAATTTTTTATATTCTAAGTACACCAATTGGAACATAAAAGAATTACTCCAAGATTAGATAATATATATATATATATATCTTTTTTGTCCTTAATTATATATTATTTATGAATGTTACAGAATGGAGGCCCAACGTGGGAAGTTCAATTGGGAAGAAGAGACAGTAGGACAGCCAACCGAACTGGTACCACTGCCATTCCAGGCCCTTCTGAAAACCTTGAGCAAATTACAAAAAAATTCAGCGACGTAGGATTAGATTCCACTGATCTGGTTGCTTTATCAGGTATATAACTGATCACTAGCTATAATATAACTGTTATAGTTATAAATTTGCAAAGATATGTGGCTGTTTGGTTTCTCAGGTGCTCATACATTTGGGCGGGCAAGATGTGTTACTTTCGTCCACCGTCTGTACAATTTCAGTGGCACGGGGAACCCAGACCCGACCATAGACACAACATACTTAGAAACGCTACGGCAAATATGTCCTAACGGCGGCAATGGAGGTACGTTGGCGGACCTTGACCAATCAACGCGTGACGAGTTCGACAACAACTACTTCACAAACCTCCAAAACAAGCGCGGGCTTCTCCAAACGGATCAGGAGCTATTCTCAACTAGCGGAGACACTGTTGCCATTGTGAACCGCTTTGCGAATAGCCAAAGCGACTTCTTTGATAGCTTTGGTCAGTCCATGATCAATATGGGAAACATTAGACCTTTGACGGGCAGTGATGGAGAGATTAGGTCTGATTGCAAAAGAGTCAATTGAAATCATCATATTGTAATTGTTTGTGTCTCAAAAGATAATTAAGGCTCAAGTATTATATAGTTGTCCATGTATCAAATGAAGTGAAGGAATTTTGGAAACTTGGAAGAAACGTGTGTTGATCAAACTCACGCGGTCGCGGACGCGGTGCTTCATCATGACCAATATATTCTTCTTCTGCTGCTAAGTGTTTGGTTGATATATCAAAAGATTGGGACCAAAGAAAACATACATACCCTAAAAATTGTCCTCCCAGTAACCTGCCAGCGGCCCAATACAATTTGTCCATGTTACCATGTATGTGCATAATGCATGCATGGCAAAACATGATCATAACATGCATGTTATATAATGGATCTGAACTCACGAAAACGTGTCTTAGGGGTTCTTCACTATTTTAAGAACACTGCGCCGTTTGATCGAAACTCACTCACTGATCTACAAAACTTGTGTCCACTCACTGGTGATGGAAGCAACACCGCGCGCGCCGTTTGATCGAAACTCAGCCGATCTTTTTGACAACCATTACTTTCAGAACTTGATTAATGGAAAGGGCCTTCTTAGTTCTGATCAAATTCTGTTTTCCAGTGATGCAGCGGTGACAACAAACACCAAAAGTTTGGTCCTAAGCTATAGCTCTAATTCTAGGCTTTTCCTCAGTGATTTTGCTGATTCTATGGTCAAGATGGGGAATATAAGTCCTCTTACTGGGTCTGCTGGAGAGATCAGAAAGAACTGCAGGCTGGTTAATTCATGAAAACAATACATATATGGTTGAGCTAGCAACATTTGAAAAATTATTGTCCCTTCCACCTGAAATTATTTTATGAAAAATGTATGTGGCAGTGAAATAGGAGAAATGATACAATACGAAAACACATTGGGCAATACCTCAGGTATCTATCTTTTCACCAAGTGATTTAAAGCCCTAATGTATTTATCTTACTCTCAATAAATTAGAGACAGAATGGGCCAAAAAACAAACGAGACGAGGAAAATAAAATTGTGCACTTATGGCTGCAATTTGTAAACTGGGCGCAATAGTTAAGACGTATTATTGGGCTGACAGTTATCGTTTTGGGAATGCTATTGGGTAGCCGTTTCTTTTGGGCCTAGAATTTTGCTGCAGGCCAGTCCGAATCCCCTTTCAGGAATTCTACGCATAATTGATCAGCTAAAAATTTTGTAATCAGGTCCTAAGCCCGTGGTGATAAGTTCTTTAAGGGAGACAGGTTCATTGATTGCAGCCAATGAATCGGCAAGGAGAGAGGTGGCGTTGGAGACACTCCCAGAGATCCCGGGTAGAGGTAGTTGGAGTTGGCAGAGCCAAAGGAGATAGTTGGAGTTGGCAGAGCTAAGAGGATCGAATAAGGGAGAGGGAGGAAACCTTAGGTTAGGTTGAAGGAAGTTGAGGTTTCACCCTAAAACCAATTGGCAATTAAAGGAGTAGCCCAACTCCTTATAAGCTTTTGCTAGGTTTTTCAACTTTCTAATGTGGAACTCTTTACATTCACATTCTCACACGCCCCCGCACGTGTGACGAATTTTCAAGCCTAACTCGTGGACAACATATATTGGGTTACGTGTAGCATGTGTGGGTGTTGGGCTTTCACACATAGGCTAACTTGCTCTGAATACAATCCGATTTACAGTAGGAAATTCAATTTACAACATGAAAAGCTAATTGCTAGGAGGAGATTGTGAAGTTGACTTCCGTGTGTGCTAGGAAAGAAAAGCTGCGTTAGCATTAATTAATTATTAGCCCCTTCCTTGCATGAAAATTCAGCAGCTGAAAAAAAGGGTCATGAAATTAATTTGTGGTGGATATGAATATAACAGTTTCAAATGCTGTTAAAAAAGAATATTTTATTGTCTTTTTCTTAAAAAATTGGTTGCATGCATGCTATTATTCCATCATGTCATTAATTATTATTGGCTCCTAGCTTAGATGGCAATTCAGCTGAAAACCTCATCAGATATCGTCTTGGAAAATTCAGCCAGCCAACTAATCAAAGTGATCCTTTTATATACACACTTGTAACGAAGTAGGTAGCCTTCTTTTTTACCACACAAGCAATAGTATTTTATTAGATCAATACGAATATCACCAATACGTTATATCATTTTGTCTTACAAAGCAGTCGTGGAAATGAACCTGGAAATGAGCAATAGTATTTTATTCATTATATTACTAATCAATTTGATTAGCAATATTACAAATATGGGTAAAGCTTTTTCAATGATCAGAATCAACTCTAGAGCTGAAACAATCTAACTGGAGAGAATAAATCGTAAAAAACTTGTCTAAAAACCCCTATGTAACATCTAAATTGTCCTAAATTAAGTCATTTATGAACAAAAGGTGATATGTACAATATGCTGAACTCAGCAGCATGAAGGTTTTTATTTTCCAACTGTTTAAAGGAAAATGCTAGCTAGGCATATCCTATTTTGTACCAGGCTCTACCTTTATTAAAGAGGTGATACACAGTGTGGTAAGCTTAGCTAGCATTACCCGGATAACCGTTAAATATTACTATAATGAGATAATAAAGTCAAATTAAGGAGAGGCTGGAAAGCAAAAATTGTTGACTCTTATTTTATCTTCTTTTTCATTTTTCAAGGATGGATGTTATTCTGAATTTGCACAATATTTATACATAAATCTTATGTCACTACCTTAATTGATCATTGCATAAGATCAAAGAACGTTGTAATCAGAAAATGTTATAAACTTGGATTGTATTTGATCACATTTATATGTTAGTCAAATTTAGGAGGCGAGCTTGGATATATATATATATATATATATAATTACTAAGGAATGAATAGATCAACCCTTTTGAGAGATGAGATGAGATGATACTGAGACTAATTAAAGTGATGTGGTGTGGGTGTGGCCACAACTATACCACGCGGTTTGACAGACTAATTGAAGTCTTTCGATTTTATTGACTACATATACAGAATTTCTAGAATGCTAGACTCGATATATATGCATCCTAGATCTCCTGCAACGCATATATCCGATATTTGAACAAGTATAGCCCAGAAAAAAACGCTCATGACTGCTCTAACTATTGCCCAAAACGGAGATTTCACACACACACACACACATTATCTGTTGTGAATTTAGATAACCTGAAAAATAGAGATTATAAAGATTAGTCTAAACACAAATTATACTCGCAAGTGCACAAGGTCAATCGTAATATAGTATGGCAAATATGAAGTCATTCCCACGAGGATTGAGTTCAACTACCAATTAGTCTAACCTAATTTACTTCGCAAAATACTTTAACTACTCTAATTATATAAATAGAAATTAAACACGTAGCATACTCACATAATCACAAAAGGGGTTTTTGAAATAATGATTTAATTACCAACGAAATTAAAAGACAAAACAAGTAGGAAGTCACGAAAACACAAGAATGAGAAATTCAAATTGATAGAAGCACTAGGACAATGAATTCACCACTAGTAATCCGATCTAGCCTCTAATTCACCTACCTATTAATTAACCAATTGATGTCACCGCTTAGTTTTCCTTTTTCATGAATTACCTATGGTATTTAGGCTAACTCATATATATATATATATATATATATATATATATTCCTTCATGCAATTCGCCTATGGTATTTAGGTCAAATATCAACACATAGAATTTCACTAAGATCAGTGAAAACCTCGAACAAGCATGTAAACCCTAGGAGTATGGTATTTACCCTAGACGAATTACAAATCCTAATCACAAGAAGCAAGCCTCAAATTAAATATGGTATTTACTCTAATTTGCATCCGATTAACTCAATTAAAAGTCTAGATGGTGATCAAGCATCAAGATAATCAACCAAGTTATTAAGCACAGTGATTAATAATCCAACATCAAACAACAATCAATAGATAGGTAAAATAAGAAAACTAGATTATCATACTAGGGCTACATCATGCCCTAGCAAAAGAAAATTAGTTACACATAATCATAGAATTCGACATAAACAAAAACATAAGGAAGAAACAATCAAACTTAGCCAATTGCGGTACTCTTCCGACGTCTCCAATTTCTCCTAGTCTTTGTGTGTCTCTCAATGAGTTGTTTCTCATGCTTAAATAAAACACCCCACGTCTATTCTCACCCTAGCTGGGCTTTTACAGCAACCCAACAATAAAGAAAAATCTAATTAAAACATAAATCCAAAATGGGTAAGTAATTGATTCCTCTTCCTACTTGAACTGGGATAACACATCAGCTACTTTGCATGCACGTTTGGGTTTGTTTTTCCTCCAAGAAAATTTGGAAAAAATATGTAAATTGTAGGTTTTGGTCTTATCTTTCCAGCCATATATCGCACGCCTTGAGGAAAGTCTTCAAATAGTCATTCTTCAAATAGTCATTCTTGCTCCACTAAATTGTTAATTATTGGATACAAAGACTACGGCAAAGGAGAATAGACACAAGATTATTGACATTGGACTTTTGAAATATACATACATATATCTCCAGTAAAATATTTGCCCCCTCCACTGGACTTCGGTGGGATCTCTTTGATCATATTTTCTTAGCATGCACAAAATGATAATATACTTTCCCTATATAAGGGTATTAGTCTCCAATCATCCCATCTCATCTCCCAAGTTAGAGCTACTAACTATATCAACCTCTTAAATTCGTTTTCCTCATACCATCATGTCTTCATCGTTTTCAATTGTAGCAGCAATTATTCTTGTTACTATTTGTGTATTGGGAAATCCCAACGCTCAACTAAGCTCAACTTTCTATACCACCACATGCCCAAATGTAACCAGCGTTGTTCGTGGTGTGGTGGAGCAAGCTCAACAAAATGATATTCGTATTGGTGCTAAACTCATCCAGGTTCATTTCCACGACTGTTTTGTCAACGTAAGTAAAAACACAAAAGAAAATTCTTTTCGTATATGTATCAAATTATAATTTGTCTAAATAATGAGATGTTTGTAATGTTAACTGTGTAAAATACTAATTAATTAATTGAAGATGCAGGGGTGTGATGGTTCGATTATGCTGGACAACGCAGATGGCATAGAGAGTGAGAAAGATGCAGTTCCCAATCAGTCCACAGATGGATATGATGTGGTTGATGACATCAAAACTGCACTCGAGAATGTTTGCCCTGGTGTTGTCTCCTGTGCCGACATTTTAGCAATTGCTTCTCAAATATTGGTTTCTGCGGTAACATACATACATATTATTCTTAATTATATATTATTTTAATTGCAACTTCAGTTAATTAATGGAGTATTATTCGTATTTACATAATATAATTACGGAACAAGTCTATAGATGTATATGCATGGTTTCTTATATATATATATTTCTTTCTTGTCCTTAATTATATATTATTTATGAATGTTACAGAATGGAGGCCCAACGTGGGAAGTTCAATTGGGAAGAAGAGACAGTAGGACAGCCAACCGAGTTGGTACCACTGCCATTCCAAGCCCTTTTGAAAACCTTGAGCAAATTACAAAAAAATTCAGCGACGTAGGATTAGATTCCACTGATCTTGTTGCTTTATCAGGTATATAACTGATCACTAGCTATAATATAACTGCTATAGTTATAAATTTGCGAAGATATGTGACTGTTTGGTTTCTCAGGTGCTCATACATTTGGGCGGGCAAGATGTGTTACTTTCGTCCACCGTCTGTACAATTTCAGTGGCACGGGGAACCCCGACCCGATCATAGACACAACATACTTAGAAACGCTACGGCAAATATGTCCTAACGGCGGCAATGGAGGTACGTTGGCGGACCTTGACCAATCAACGCGTGACGAGTTCGACAACAACTACTTCACAAACCTCCAAAACAAGCGCGGGCTTCTCCAAACGGATCAGGAGCTATTCTCAACTAGCGGAGACACTGTTGCCATTGTGAACCGCTTTGCGAATAGCCAAAGCGACTTCTTTGATAGCTTTGGTCAGTCCATGATCAATATGGGAAACATTAGACCTTTGACGGGCAGTGATGGAGAGATTAGGTCTGATTGCAAAAGAGTCAATTGAAATCATCATATTGTAATTGTTTGTGTCTCAAAAGATAATTAAGGCTCAAGTATTATATAGTTGTCCATGTATCATAACATGCATGCTGTTATATATGTATTGGTTCTGCCTCGCATACCAATGGACATTCAAATAAAGTAAAGGAATTTTGGAAAAACTTGGAAGAAACGTGTGTTGATCAAACTTGGAAGAAAACATTACATACCCTAAAAATTGTCCTCCCAGTAACCTGCCTGCGGCCCAATGCAATTTGTCCATGTTACCATGTATATGCATGCATGCATGGCAAAACATGATCATAACATGCATGTTATATTATGGACCTGAACTCACGAAAACGTGTCTTAGGAGAAAGTAGTTTTTACATCAAGTCTTCAACCCTCGATCGTCAATCACGGAAACTGATGAACCAGTCATCTTCCCCATTGGCAAATAAGTGACAGAGCCATATAATTCTGTGGTCTATTAGTAATTTATTAGTACTCATAGCTTGTCGTGTGCATATGAATGCACCAAATTTTAAATATTCCGAAAATCTCCTTTCGACCCATTAATGATTTCGAATAAACCTCAAAGTTAAACCTTTTCCAAAAGCATGTATATGTCTTATCGATACCTAATTACATGGACTTTCTTGCCATAATTATAAGTGAACAATGTCTTATCGATACCTCATAAGTGAGCATGTATGTCTTATAACCACCGTCCAATATAAATACGTACTTAAGATCATGAGAGATTTTCCTCGTACATTTACAATTAGTAATGGAACATTCTAGTCTAACACAAGTTTAGTTTAGTCCTTAACAAACGAGGCATATGTGTTGCGGGAGAATATATTGCTCGGTCTAAATTACTAATCTATAGTTTTTTTAGGGTAGTGATTTTCTCACTCCCCTTTTGTCCACTTATACTCCCTTTTGTTTTTTAATAGTTTTTACTATAACAAAAAAGGGAGTGTAAGTGGACAAAAGAGGAGTGAGAACATACAATTTCTAACAAAGGGAGTGTAAGTGGATTAAAGAGGAGTGGGAAAATCAATTTTTTTTTTTTTTTATACACTCAATTTTTAATGGATACTTTTTTCGGTAAACTTAATACGTGACTGACTCATATTAGACATATATAACCCCACTGCATATGAGCATCACCACTCTGACTCTTATCTCATGTCCAAAAAATAAGGCATATGTTCTGGCGGTCCAACACACTTTATTAAAGTAAAAGCGCATTTTTTCTTTCTGATAAAAAAAAGTAAAGGCACATGTTTTTTTCATGGAAGAAAAAAGAAGCGAAAGGCATAAATTCCTCAATTATACAACTCCTTTTAAACTTTGAAGTTTTTTATTTTTTCTCTTTTGGTAAATAAATTTGAATTTCAACTCATTTTGAACTTCATACTAATTACGAAAAATCAAACCAGAGTAGTTGTACGTAGTAGGTTTAAATTTCCAGAGATATTATAACTAAGGCATGATCAATCTCATGTTTGTCTTCATATGAATTAAGTTCCAATCTGATCATTGTAGCCATGATAGTATATATAACACTATTGCTTAGTTTCTTGATTTTATGAAACAGTGATCTGTTACGATACAATACTCAGATCGAAAGTTAAGCAACAGCAGACCGTGACTCATCTGCATATATAACGTACGTGTTCCCATTTTTAGGTTATATATAGAACTACTTACTACTGCTCTCTCATATGCATTGATTAATATCAGTTAAAGAGATGAGTCTACCTGAGAAAATGCCTCCTTCTTCTTCTTCTGCTTCTCAAAATAATCGCAGTATCAAAATATCGGTAAGTATTTTGTTTGCGATATTATTAATCTTGTGTGCAGGTGCAGGATATGGCGAGGCCCAGCTGAGCCCTACGTTTTATGATGAAGACTGCCCAAATGCCACAAGCATTGTGCGTGCTGTCATTGAAGAGGCTTTGCAGACAGATCCCCGGATTGCTGCCAGCCTCACCAGGCTTCACTTCCATGACTGCTTCGTCAACGTACATATTTCATCTCCTGCTCTTTTACTTTTACTTCTAAGTACATGTTCTTCTTCATGATCAAATGCTCCATTCATCCGAGGACTCAAACTGATGAGCTTAGATTTAAGCTGAAGAACTTATTTAACTTAAAACAACTAATTTCGGAATTTGGACACCGACCACCATTAATCATTCGATAACGAACAAAATTTATCCTAACATAATTAAGCAACCACTTAGATATATTTGAAAACATTGGTGAATATATTGTTGGGAAGATCACAAGACTTGTTGGTTGTATTAATTTTAGGGTTGTGATGGATCAATCTTGTTGGACAACAGTAGCAGCACTTCCAGTACCATAGACAGCGAGAAAGCAGCATTTGCAAATAACAACTCAGCCAGAGGATTTGATGTTGTGGACAACATCAAGACTGCATTGGAGACTGCTTGTACCGGGGTTGTTTCCTGTGCTGATATTCTCGCCATTGCAGCTGAAGAATCTGTTTCTTTGGTACATATTTCAAAAACAATTTATGCCTTCATCTTGTTCTTCTATATCGATCTCTTCTTGAAATTAATTTTATGGTTGCAGTCTGGAGGCCCCTCATGGACAGTTCTATTAGGAAGAAGGGATAGCACAACAGCTAATCGCACTGCTGCCAACGAAGCCCTTCCACCTCCCTCTTTCACCCTTGACGAACTCAAGGCCAGCTTCGCAGCTGTAGGCCTCGACACCACTGATCTGGTTGCACTATCCGGTAAGTAAGAAAAGAGAAAAACATTTGAAGGAACTATATACATATGTGTGTTGCTTTTTAGTGACAACATTTGACATGCATATGATATAATATATAATTCACAGGTGCTCACACATTTGGGCGTGCTAAATGTCAATCTTTCAGCAGTCGACTGTATGACTTCAACAGCACAGGCCTTCCTGATCCGACCTTAAACTCAACCTACTTAGAAACACTGAGAGAGTTATGCCCCCAGAACGGGAATGCGAGTGTGCTAGCTAACTTTGATCCTTCAACACTGTTGAAGGAAAATGTGAACCTCCCAACATAATTTCACCACCACTAATTAATTAATGGGGTTTTATTATTTTAGGTTCGACCCATTCGAGACGCGAGTCTCTTAATTACAATCCCTTGTTTACAAGGGAAAAACCCTTTGATTCCATCATAAAGGAACAACATGTGTGTGTTTGGTTTTGTAGCTGCTCCCAAGTCCAACCTTGGGGTGCCTACGTATCCCTTGCGAGAATCAAGCCACTCGTAGTTCAAAGAGTCGCAATGAGTAAATGACTCATTGCGGGGGGAATTTGATTTGAATTATGTTGATGAGTGTTTGAGTGAATTTGGCTGAATAAACCAGGGATTCGATGTGGAGTTGTGTTTGGGATGGTTGCATCTAGATTGAATCTCTAGATTGCCTACGTACCCTTTTAAAAGGGATCAAACCAACGTAGTTCGGAAATGATTTGTGTGAAAGTGGATATTTTTGATTTGTGAGAATTTGGTTGATGTAACCAGTGATTCAAATTTGGTTGTGGTTGCGTCTATTGAGATGTTAGACTGCCTACGTACCCTTAACGGGATCAAACCGACGTAGTTCCAAATTTTGGAAATTAATGGGTAAGTGTGGCCCACTAATTACGAATTTATGTCTTTTGGACAATTTAGAGATTTTCATAGGTAGATGACCTATGAGGAAAATTGGAAATTAATGGGTAAGTGTGGCCCACTAATTGAGAATTTGTGTTTGAGAGATTTGGGTTTAATCTCATTGGAATTTTCATGGGTAGATGACCCATGAGAAAAATTGGAAATTAATGGGTAAGTGTAGCCCACTAATTAAGAATTTGTGTTTGAGAGATTTGAATTTAATCTCATTGGAATTTTCATGAGTAGATGACTCATGAGAAAAATTGGAAATTAATGGGTAAGTGTAGCCCACTAATTAAGAATTTGTGTTTGAGAGATTTGAATTTAATCTCAACGAAATTTGCATGGGTAGATGACCCATGGAAAAAATTGGATGGTTTTGTACCATATTTAATGTCTTAGAAAAATAATGAGCCATTTTAATTAACCCACTAATTTTCTAAAGTTGACAATGATACTTGGCCCAAATATGGCTATGAGGATTTTTAAAATTAATCCATGAACCAACAATAAGAGATTTGGGCTATTGTAAATTTAATGGGTAATTATTTGTATCACCCATTAAATATTTGTGGCTCTTGAGAATTAATAGGCAATTATTTTTGACAGCCCATTATTCTATTTCGGGCCTTTGATATTTTGACTGACCCATGAATAGAAATTGGTTCACAGCCATGATCTTTGTGACAAAAGAGACCCGCAGCCCATCCTTGAAGTGGATCAGTCATACTTTAATTGGGACTTCAGGAGTTGGATGTCCGAAGGAATGTGTGTAACCTTGACTGACCTGGAAAGAAACAAAACCACCGCCCAAACTTCTCTCTATTTAGAGGGGTTTACGGTTTTTTTATTGTTCCAAAACCTGCTCTCTTCAGTCACAAAGTCTGAGAACCATCGACTGCACCTTGTCCTGTGACCCACCGACTCCTGCACCTTGTCTTGTTTGTGAGTCTTTCCTCTCTTTCTGCTGCTGTAGCAGAACCCTTTTTTTTTGTTCTTTTTTTATTGTCACACAAAGCAAAACACAGAGACGTTATTTCCTTTGTTTTGATTGTTTGCAAAGAACCAAGGCAGGGGTTGCACAACGTGGCCTTTCCCAAGCTTCGTTTCTTTTTCTTTTCTTTTGACTTTTCTTCTTCTTTATCTTCCAGCAACCATAGCCATAAACATATTTTTATATTTTTCTTCTTCCTTGTTCACACTTTAGGCTGCCAACTATTCTTCAATTTTTTTTTGTTTGTTGTTGTATGCTGCCAACCAACGTGGACAGCCACCCTTTTTTTGTTTTGGTTTTTCACTTCTGTATGCCAACACCACCAGGCCATGCATTAAAGCGTAGCTGTTTTCTTCTTCCGTTTTATTGTTTGTTGTTGCCATATGCAACAACACCAGGCTGCCACTTCCTATTCACATATTTTTTTATTTTTTGCTTTTCTTCAAATCTCAAACAGAGTGGCTGTACGCCACTTTCCTTCCTTCAAATCTGCAGCTAATTTTTTCCTTTTCTGTTTTCGTTTCAGAGAAGCCCCAAGACAGAAGAAGTTGGTGTGCCTTTTGTTTTCTTGGCAGACGGAGAAGGCCAGTGTTAAACTCCCCAAGGACAGAGGTATAACCCATTTTTTTATTTGCATATCCATTCAGATTTTCCGTTGTAGAGGTCCTGGGTTTCTCACCCACGTGGATTTTTACATCCAAATGATTTTGGGGTTACTCACCCATGGATTTTTACATCCAAATGATTTCGGGGTTACTCACCCATGGATTTTTACATCCAGATAATTTTGGGTTACTCACCCATGGATTTTTACATCCAATTGATTTCGGGGTTACTCACCCATGGATTTTTACATCCAAATGATTTCAGGGTTACTCACCCATGGATTTTTACATCCAGATAATTTCGGGTTACTCACCCATGGATTTTTACATCCAATTGATTTCGGGGTTACTCACCCACGGCTTTGTGGCATGCTATGCCCAACGTAGAAAAGGAAAAATAAAATGACAGAGTACCTGTAGAAATTCTTCTATGCACTGCCTTACTTTCTCCTGCAGGTTTTTTTTGTATCTGTCGTCTCTTCCTTTTTTCCTTCCTTTTTCGTTTTATTTTCTGATGTAGCCTTTTTATAGGCCAACTGGATAACCTCTTGATCAGATAAAACCTTTTGAATTTCAAATCCATGCTTAACAGATTTAGCCATCCTTTTAGGCATATTATCTCATGAATTTGAAAGATAACAAATATCCCAAAATTTTAGGGATACCTGTTGGCTTGCATTTATCACTTATATTTTTCATTTGAGATAAATGATAAATTTCTTTGGCCGAATTTTTTGTTTCAACAAACACCTAACACTTTCGACGGCAAGTACTTCTCTAATCTTCAAGTTCGTAAGGGCCTTCTCCAAAGCGATCAAGAGCTGTTTTCGACCACCGGGGCTGATACGATCAACATTGTTAACAACTTCAGCGTTAATCAGAGCGCCTTCTTTGAGAGCTTTGTGAAATCCATGATTAAAATGGGGAATATAAGCCCTCTGACCGGAACTGATGGAGAGATTCGATTGAACTGCAGGAGGGTTAATGGAGATTCGTATGGATCATCTGCTACTTTGATAGCGGAGTATTAATAAAAAGTTATGGCTATGTAAAACTAATAAAGCTTTATGCCTGATACGATGATGATCATGGCTACAAGTTCATGTTCAAGCTTATTGGCTACGAGCTCATCTCTTTCTATGAAATGTCTTGAATAAAGCTATGACATGATTTACAATTATCAACCACAAAGACTTGTGTTTACAAACTATCATGTCATTAGAAATTAAGTATGAAATTTACAATGTAAAAACCATGAGTGGCTAATGGAGAACAATCCCCTCCCACATCCTGGTGGCTAGTACACTAAACCATACCCTATTGTTGATCTCCACTTCTTTCCCACATGTTCAAAGACAATCATTTACAGCATGCACAAACCTTCCCTAATTATAACTTTTTTCTCCTCCTTTTCTATGGAGAAATACGACAGAAAACATTTTCCCCAAATCTTTGTTAACATGATCCATATAAACAGGGCATCTGATTTATCATTTATCTAGGGTCTCCCCTCCTGCTGTTCTTGATGCTGCTGTTTTTGTTGCATCTGGTTATGTCTAATGAGCTGAGCATATAGAAGCTCGTTCCATGTGTCAGGAACACCAGGGAGGCACCAGTGACTGCAATCCTGGTATCTCAAAGGAGATTTTCTCTCCTCCTCTGTGAAATTCTGCTTTCTATAAATTGATGGATGAGCATCCCTCCTAAAATCAGTCATTCTTGTAATGTTCAGATAGAAGATTGGCGTCTTCAATTCTATGATTACTGAGTCCAAGATTCTCATTTTCGACATATATTTTCCTTTGTTTGCTTCTTTTGCAGTTGGCTCTGTCTCACCATGACATTGACCTCCAGAATTCCATCTTCCACCTCTGTGAAGGGTAAAAAGATTATTAAGATGCTGTATATTTGTTAACCAACCATGAGGTTCTGAAAGTTAAAACTACTTCATGTGGTTACCTAAAGTGATTAGGCGAATAGCCCCGGAAGAAAACAATAGTTTTCTCAAGATTTATATTGATGTCAACCCATCTTGCCCATGTCATTAGAGCTTTCCGAAATGCCTCTTTAACATTCAATTCACCGTAGATATGGCTACCCTCTTGATAGTAACCTTTCCTGCAATATGATCATGTTATTGTAGTATTCCAGGCCAGTTTCATAAAATCAATGACAGAGTGACAGGGGGAATGGGTCTTACCCTCTGGAAGTTTTCTCATGAGTCCACCAGTGACCTGTGTTGAAGATGAGAACATCTGCATTTTTGTACTTATCAGAGGACCTCTCAATCAAATCAAGGCGAAGTGTCTCCTTTAGCGACCCATTTGCATCTGGCATCTCCCATTCTTGAACTAGAAATGGTGATCGGAAGAACTCCACTGAACAATTATAATCCTGTGGATCCATTTGAGAACAAAATATAAATATTAACTTAGATCTCCATCAAGCTGTTCAGATAACATGGGATATAAACGAAAGCAAAAAATTTAGCTCCATTGGGCTGTTTAGATAACTGTTTTTTTCTACATGTTTGAAATGGAAATCTCAAGTCAATAGCAAACTGTGTTGGTTCCAGGCGTGTGAACTTTCTCATTCACTCTGGTCAAAACGAAATAAAACTCAAAAGGAAAGAAGGAAGAATTTATCAGGCTATGAATTCCAAATCAGAGATAATGGATGATGAAAAACATGCCTTGAATATAAAAGAGAGAGAGCCCTCTGTACGAAATTCGCTCCTACCAGAGGCTTCAACAACTCTGCTCTTATCATCCACTGAATTCCTGAGGAGACAAACTAAAGACTCCCACATATTCCTATTGAGAGAATCACCAACAAAAACTAGACGCTTTCCTCTCAATAATCCCAACATGTTCCTACCATTCAACCTGCTCAAGAAGTTCATCGGAAACCAGCATCACAAAAACAGAACCAACAAGCTTTATTCAACAGAAACAATCTAGCGAATGCATTAGCATAAAACATAAACACGCACACACAGAGACACATCAGTCCACAGAACAGAACACTGTATGAAATTCATTTTGAACTTTGAACAGACATAATAAGTAATTGTTATATTGATCCTTACAAGACTAATTGCAAGCAAGCAAGAATTTTGCACTTACGAAAACCAGCTATAACTCAAGTATAAAATTGCCACAACAGCTAAAGTTCGTTTAAAAGTAAAACCTTAAATTAGAAGTGAACCCAAATAAAATATAATACAAAGAAAACATACTTAAAATAGATGTAAAAACAGCCCTGAGCCCCTCAAATAAAAAATACCTTGGGAGATTGCAATGTTTTGGTTGCCATCTATACTTCTCGTAACCATTATCAGGCCTCTTGTTAAGAAAACAATTGAAAGACTCATCTATGTGAGGACAAGACCCCGGAGCATAAAGTGGGTACGAATCATCTCTCACCCATCTTCCATTAAATATGTCACAATCATTCGTCCAAAAATCCAGACCAGGCCCAGTTTGTTTGCTTTGCTTCTCAGAGTCAGGCAATGCCTCATTGCCACCATCACTTTCTTTCGACGTCAATGCAACATAGCTTGATCTTCCTGCTTCTGCTTGCCCCAAAACCCCATTCTTTGCCAAACCATCTTTTCCATTAGGATCTTTAGAAAAAGATTGAGAACTCACAGCCACAGGCTTAGCTTCCGTCGCATTAACCTTGAAAACTTCAATTTCATTCGACGACGAGGAAGATTCATTTGTTCTCTTTGAACCCTCCAGTTCCCCAGAAACTTGGATTGTAGTGTTCTTGGACGTCTGATTGGAGTCTTGAGACAAGAAAAGAATGGGGTTGGGTGGTTGAACATTACCCATCTGATGATCACTCCTCAAACTTCCACTCTCTTCCAAATGTGGTAAAGATTCACTTTTCCCGGAAAATGCGTTTTCCCGGGAAAGCTCAAAAGGGGTGTTTGGGGTCTGGGCAGAAGAGGAGTAGAAGGAGGAGGCATGGAAGATGTTCTTGAAGCCGAAAGGGAAAGAGTAGCCAGATGGGTTGAAAACCAAGAAGAGAGTGCAGGCAATGCAGACAAATGAGAATCCATAAGCAAGGGCGGGGGCTCTTCTTGAGTTGAAGAAGATTGATGAAGAAAGCAAGGGCTTGGGCTCTGCCTTTGTGATTGTGGGTGGCTGGTGCTTTGTGGATTGTGGGGTTGTCTGGGTTGGGGAATCTACCATTGTGAATTGTGAGTTGTGTGAGAGTGAGACTGAGAGAGAGAACAGAGAAGAGAGCTGAGAGTTGAGGTTCAGTTTAGTTTGTTAATTTTGGCCCTGAGAGAGATTAATTGGTTAAAGATAGACCTGGCAATATCGGACACGACCCGTTAACACGACACGAATTCGAATGAAAATAACAGTATTTGGGTTGAGCTTAATGGGTCGGGTTGAAAACGGGTGGACCCGTTAGTCACCCGTTAAGCTAACGGGTTGGGTCAGTATTTTTCGCGAATCACCCGTTAACCCGTTAAGAGCAAGGGTATTTTTGTAATTTTTGTTCTAAAATAACCTAGCTTAGCTTATTCCCTCTTCACTCTCAGCCGTCACTGTGTTATTCCCTCTTCACTCTCAGCCGTCACTCTGTCTTTGTCTTAAGAGAAACAAAAGCTCTCTCTTTCTCTCTACATCCAAACCAAACCATCAAGATCACCTTTCCTCTTCTCCAACAAAAAGGTATGAATCTGCAATTTCATAAGGTGATTCTCTCTCTCATAATATTTTACCAGAAATTAATTATGTTTGATAATTTCTATCATGGTTTTTATGAATCTCATCTGTCAACTCTTACGAATAGTCAATATTTCATGTCTTTTTCTTGCTGGAAGTTTTGCAGGGAAAGGTCTGAAGAAGACATAAAAAACATGACTTAAAACATGCATATGGGTTTTTGAAGAAGGAGAAGATGTTATTGGTGGAGAAGAAGGCATAATTGGTGAGATTGCATATTTATTTTGCTCAGTTGGTGGAGAAGAAGATGTTAATCAATTGCAACTCAAAAACCCGTTAGATGAAGACTTGCTAATCAAAAAAACTAATTAACAATTGCAACTCAAGATTGAGATATCATAAAATATCTTAGTGGATATGATGAATTTTCTATACAAGTATTTTATCTTCTCTTTTTTGTTTTTTTGGATATTCAATGGGTATGATAATGATTGATTAGCTGCACACTAGGCTATTATTTTGATTCTTGAAACACTCCATCCGTGTGTTTTATATTACTGTAATTGATATTGAATTTATGTCCATTTTTTTTCTTTTGAAGCTCATGGATGTTACAGAGAGTACCGAAGGTATGAGACTCACAGATGAGGAGTCTATTGATGTTTCATATTGTATCCCTCCATAATTTTATTTTTTTCTCATATTTGGCTGTTGTGTTTTTTGTTTCCTTCGGTGAGATTGCATATTTGGTGAAAGTTGCAATTTTGAGATCATGGACATGGAGGACCTTCAAGTTTTGAGATTAGGTTCATGGTGTTTTCATTTAATAATTTGTGTAATGTGTAAGACTTATTTAAAGGATTTCAGCTTTATTTTTATTATATCTCTAATTTGAGGTGTTTTCATTTAATAATTTGTTAAAAAATATTGTTATTTTTTAAATGGGTGAAACGGGTTAAGCGGGTGAAACGGGTGAAAAACGACCCATTAGCCATAACGGGTCGTGTCGTGTTATTCGCGAATTTGTGCGGGTCGTGTTTGGGTCTAGTGTTTCTGACCCGTTAAGCTAACGGGTCGTGTTCGTGTCAACCCGTTAAGATAACGGGTTGACACGAACACGACCCGTAACCCGCAAAAACGACCCGTTTGCCAGCTCTAGTTAAAGATGAAAGATTCATTTCACCTGTCTTCAAGTGGTTAAAGTGGTTAATTGGAATGCCATTTTTTACTGTTCAAGTGGTTAAACCACTTGAGGGTTTAAGAAATTTGCTATTTTTGTGGAAAAACATGCAGATGAAATTATAGGCAAGTCAGACAGATTTTTATTTCTAAATAAAAGGACTAAACTGCCCCATGAATACAAGGAAAAATGCTGTGTCATTGGATTAGTATTTTTTTTTATTCGAGATTATCATGAATGGCCAAATAGTGATAATGAGATGAAACAAAATTAACATACTACTCTCTCTTTGTTTTTCTATGTTTCTGAGTTTCTCCGTTTCTTTCTCAATTTGGCACTGCCGTCACAGTTCGACCACCACAATCACACATGCATGTAGATTTGCGATTTGCAGATTGCCATAATTTCTTTCTCAAGTTTAGTTGTGTTATTCATTGTTTGCTTTTCTAAGTTATTTCACATGTAATTTCTTTCTCAAATTTAGTTGTGTTATTCTTTGTTCGCTTTTTAAATTTCTTTTTCTCTTGTAGGATGCTGATGTCAATCTTTGGACTTAGGGTTGGCATTTTAGACCGAAAAATCGCAAATACCAACCAAGATTTTGTTGCATCTAAACCAATCTATCAAGAAAACCGACCACAACATGCAGTTTATAAAACCAACCACAATATGCGGTCGCGGTTCCACATATCCAAATAATGTAGTATACCGCAAACCCCAATATAATTGAATTCATTATTAAAATAAATACTTATAATTATTTTATATTAACTAACATAGACTAGGACTTCATCATTTAGATTAATCTCTCTCTTCTATCTTATTTCTTATCTCTTCTTCTTTTCTTTTTCTTTTCTTTTTATTCTCTCTCTCTCTCTCTCTCTCTCTCTCTCTCTCTCTCTCTCTCTCTCTCTCACATCTTCTTCCCCTTTGAATTTATTACTAATGAAGTGTATTCTCCACCAATATCTTGTATTGGTTTACTTTTAATAATAAAGTTTATTCTCTCCATATATGAGTTAAAGAATCATTGCTAATGATAGAAAGTTCTGCTTATTTCAGTAGTATTTTTAAGCATGAGCATACTCTTTTTTTGTTGATAGAAAGATAATGTTATGTTGTTACCTACACCAACAATTACATTATACCACAATATGTGTCGATCGGTTCATAGTTTGTCTTTTCACCATACCGCAATATGTCGATCGGTTCACGGTTTCATTAAAAAGTTATAGTAACCGAATTGCAACCACCCCTAGTTGGACTGATGTTTTGGTGCGGTCGATTGAAGAGGTGTCCAAGTTTCCTTTTTCTTTTTTATTTCTCTTTCTTTTGTTTCCTTGTGACCAATTGGTTCAGGTCATGAATCCTTTTTTAAGATTCCGCTATTGTTCGTGCCTCTCACTCACATTTGGATTTTGGATAATTTTATTATTATCTTTTATACTCTTGTGAGGTGTGCTTCTATTTTATAGAGCATCTGGTCCAATACAAAAAATTACTACTACATAAACGATCAATGAACCATTTTCTATGTTTGGTTTTACTCCTCATTGAAAATGGCATGGAGAGAGTGAAGTGAGGAAAGAAGCTTTTACAAGTAATGGTTGATAAGAAGTTTGAGACATGTGGTCTTAGACAACATTGGATCGAGCTTTGAGTATTAGACAGACTCCGCTTGCCCCATAGAGTCTAACTCTTATATAAGTCTTGTTTTCTTTTAGAGTTATTTATACTAACACTCATGAGGTTTTGAGGGTTTTCACATAACCATCTAAGCTCTAAGGTCTTAGAAAACAGATTTTCCCTAAGGTTTCAAAATTGTTACAGATAACTCCATAAATCCAATTCATAAGAAAACGAAGAAAAAAAAACCCTAATTCATAAGACTCTTCGTACTCCGTTCCCCCAAGAAAAAGAAGATGTTTCATACTCCTCGTCCATGTCTTCTTCATATGCTATACTCCTTTGCAGCAGCTAAAAAAAGGGAATTTCAACCAATGAAGGGGTTGTAAAGAGAAAGAAGAGTGGAGAGTATATATATGGCCCTTTTTTTAGAGATTGTCGTATACCTAGTAGTGGAGATTAGCCACATGGTGTTGATGATGAAAACATGCATGCAACTTGTTCAAAATTTTGAAGGTTTTAAGGATGATAACGAAAGTGAAGATGGTGATGGTAGTGATCTGGAGATGCTGTGAGGTGTTCCCATTTACTGATGATGAGGATGATTTTAGGGTTTAGGTGTTCTTATTTTGAAAGTTGAAGGGGTGTTTGTGCTAACATAAGCTAAGCTTAAGCTAGCTAGTTTGAATTGAACAAGTGTATTGGTAAGGGGAAGAGAGGGTCAGGCTTTGGTTTGATAAAAATTGCCAAATATACATATTTTGAAGAAATAAAAGACCAATCGATACGACAACCTTTCCCCTGGATGGTGGTGTCAAGAAGTAAGGCTAGCGGAGCTAGTCAGAAGACAAGAGATGGATGTTCAATTCAATTCCATTAGCAAGCCTCCTAATTAATATAAGCAAGTAAACCATCGTTCTGTGTTCTCCTCTGATGCAACCACCCTACACTTCTACAGCCCAATACAGTGTCTTTCGTGGCTTTGGCCCAATATATGTATTTCTCCTTTGTTAGGCTCTTCTTACTTTTCCCCAACTTGTTGGGCAAACTAAAGTAACCGTTAAATAGCTATCATGTGTCTTACATTTTCATCCTTGTCAGCTTTCCATCTTTGTTACAATTTCCTATTTTCAATTCTGCCTTTCTTTATCTTTTGCCTTGATTTCAGCACCCGTGTACCCATCATTTTCTTTGGGTGTTTTCCTTTAACCAAACACAACAAACTAATAAAGGACCTTTACTAGCAAGTGCTGCGCCCTTTTTTCATCTCAATCCTTATCCATTTAATTATATATGGAGAGAGAGAGAGAGAGAGAGAGAGAGAGTTAATCAAAGCCATGCCCTCCATTATTCTTGCTTTACTCTTAACCCCATCTTCCTTATGCTGTACCTTGTTGAGCAACTATATATATAAAAGGACAGTCCTGCAGCATTGCGTGCATATCCTTCCATATTATTCCAACTTTGCTTCAATTGGACAAATATTACCTACTAACTTCGTTTGTTTTGTTTCATTTGATCAATTTCTACTAACTATCCCAGAGACAAATCTGGAGGCAAGGGCAACAGTAACATCTGGCTGGCTGGGGTTTGTGATTTCCTTCACTTCCACGTATGTTCAATTGGCAAACTTTCTTTTTCAAACCGTTGATTTCTTCTTATTTTTTCTCATGTCATCTCATTTATTAGGCTTTTTTTTTTTCCTTTTTCTTAACCCGGTCTGGTTGGTTCCTAGTCCTAAAGTCAATACGCATGGGTTTGACTTTAAAAAATAATGTCTGCATTTTTATTTTATTTTTTGTTGCTGGAATAAATAAAATCTGCATATTTTCCGAGAGGTTGTCGCGTGCATACATGCAATTGAAAATTCCAAAATTCCCTTTCAATCTATAATGATTTCGAATAAACCAGAAAGATAAATCCAAATTATTATTTTTTCCAAAAGGAACATGAATGTCTTATCGATGCCTAATTATGACTTCCGTACAATATTATATATCTGCACTAATCCTGATTGAACAACTGGTTATCTACTAAACCCTTAATTAAGATCTTGAGAGATTTTGTGGCTACATTCCCTAGCCTATTATTTTGAACTCCATAGTTTTAAACCAGTACAATCTCATATTAATTATGAAAAACTAAACCAGAGTAGTAGGTTTAAATTTCTAGAGATATTATAATTAAGGATCAATTACAGTAAACCCCCAAATTATGGGGTTCATTACAAATTCATACTCAATCTTTAAAAACTCATTTGACCGATACCCCAATTTATAAGAACTCTATAAATGACACTTTATTACCCAATTTATTTGTAGATCTGACGTGGAAAATGTAAATCACATTTTTAAAGCTGATTTGAACTCCACATAGAAAAAAACAATTAAAAAATTGTAAGATTAAGAACTTTGTTTCGGTTCTTTCCTTTGTAATAATATATATGAGAAACTTCTGGCAAAGGAAGACGTGTACCTATTTCTCATAAATTAATGCTTGTTGTCCTCGATCGATGTGTTTATCCTGTGGACTAGTATGTTAATGACTGGTCGTACGTACATAAAACATCATTGTTGTTCAGTTGCTTTATTTTATGATACAAATGCTCTGTCTGTTCTTGATTTTATGATACAATACTCATATATATCAAAGTTATAAGCATGCAGTTAACACATGAAAAGAAAGTTATATATTAATTAATTACCACCATTTTGACAAATTAATTCATATGTCGGCAGTCAATGTCATCATCTTATTGTGGGATAAATACTTCAATGATTAGCTATAAGATGGCACAGTGGCATCTAAGTTTCCCTCATTCAGCTAAGATGCCACTTTCCTTCCTTCCAGATGGTCAAAAGTTAAAAGCTAATTAAGGTGTTTCTCATTTTCACTCTGCTGGTCAGGGTTAGTACAATCTCACTGTTTCTCACTAGCTAGCCTATATATAAATCATACAACTACTAGTGCCTCTCTCATATTGATTAACACAAGAGATCATTCGATATTGATATCGAAAATGCCATCTTCTTCTTCTTCTTCTCCTCCTCCTCCAAATAATTACAGTATTAAAATATTGGCAAGTATTTTGTTTGCCACATTATTAATCTTGTGTGCAGGTGCAGGATATAGTGAGGCCCAGCTGAGCCCAACGTTTTATGATGAAGACTGCCCAAATGCCACAAGCATTGTGCGTGCTGTCATTGAAGAGGCTTTGCAGACAGATCTCCGTATTGCTGCCAGCCTCACCAGGCTTTTCTTCCATGACTGCTTCGTCAACGTACATTTACATATACTTTATCACATTAGACATGCATATGCATGCATATCTATATGCATCAAAAATCCTCTTACGTACATATATTTGGCCTGATATAATCTATTTAATTTCAGGGTTGTGATGGATCAATCTTGTTGGACAACACTAGTACCATAGACAGCGAGAAAGGAGCATTTCCAAATAACAACTCAGCCAGAGGATTTGATGTTGTGGACAACATCAAGACTGCTTTGGAGACTGCTTGCCCCGGAATTGTTTCCTGTGCTGATATTCTCGCCATTTCTGCTGAAGAATCTGTTTCTTTGGTACATATATATATATATATATATATTTCAACAACAATACATATATATATATATATATCGATCTCTTCTTGAAATTAATTTTATGGTTGCAGTCTGGAGGCCCCTCATGGACAGTTCTATTAGGAAGAAGGGATAGCACAACAGCGAATCGCACGGCTGCCAACGAAGCCCTTCCAGCTCCCTCTTTCACCCTTGACGAACTCAAGGCCAGCTTCGCAGCTGTAGGCCTCGACACCACTGATCTGGTTGCACTATCCGGTAAGTAAAGTAAGGAAGGAAGGAAAAGGAAAAGGAAAAAATGAAGGAAATATTAATATACGTACGTGTGTGTGTATGTTGCTCTTTAGTGACAACATTTGACATGCATAACATAACAGGTGCTCACACATTTGGGCGTGCTCAATGTCAATTTTTCTCCAACCGATTGTATGACTTCAACAGCACAGGCAGTCCTGATCCGACCTTAAACTCAACCTACTTAGAAACACTGAGTGCGTTATGCCCGGAGTCAGGGAATGGGAGTGTGCTAGCCGATCTCGACCCTTCAACTCCTGATAGTTTCGATGCCGACTATTTCTCTAATCTTCAACTTCATTATGGCCTTCTCCAAAGCGATCAAGAGCTGTTTTCGACCAGCGGGGCTGATACCGTTGACATTGTTAACAGCTACAGCGCTAATCAAAGCGCCTTCTTTGAGAGATTTGTGATATCTATGAATAAAATGGGGAATATAAGCCTCCTGACCGGAACTGATGGAGAGATTCGATTGAACTGCAGTAAGGTTAATGAAGATTCATATGGATCATCTGCTACTTTGATAGCTGAGTATTAAGGCTATGTAAATCTAATCAAGCTTAATGCCTGATATGATGATTATGATGATCATGTCTATGACTTCATGTTCAAGATTATATGACTACGAGCTCATCACTTTCTATGAAAGTTCTTGAATAAAACTATGACATGATTTACAATTATACTTGTTTTTTTTTTCTTCTTCTTCTACTTTTCTATAGAGATGCTTTTGTTTATGTGACTCAGGCACGCACTCAGGATTCAAAAGTAAGGTGGGTGAACTTTTTAGGCCAATTTTTCCAATCGAAAAGTTTCACTTGAAAATTTGGCGAGGGTACTTTGTTTTTATTATTTTATAGAATATTTACAAGGATGGAGGTGAGTGAAAAGTCACTAGTGGGGATATAAGATGCATACACAATACAATATAGTTTGCATATAAGTAGTGGACAATGGACACGCAGATGTGAGGTTGGAGTCACCTCAGTGGATTCTAAAAAATTTCCCAAGTTTTCGGTTAGACTGGCCTAACTTATGTCTAATGAGCTGAGCATATAGTGTGAGGAACACCAGGGAGGCATCAGTAACTGCAATCCTGGTATCTCAAAGGAGATTTTCTCTCCTCCTCTGTCAAATTCTGCTTTCTGTAAACGGATGGATGAGCATCCCTCCTAAAAGGAAGTATGTATGTACTTAACGTATGAGTTACTTTTACAAGTCAAGATCTATACAAAAACCAAAACTCATTCAATCACGCGTGTATGTTAATGAGAATTCGTGTTTTACTCAAATTAAAACGTGTTTTACAGTCAGTGGCATTCTCATATCTCGTTTCCTTTAATTATGGCATGCAGAGTGGAGAGTGTCGATAATATTGTGGGAAGCATTTGTAAACTAAAAGCTATAGCTACAAAGGGCGACATAAAAACGATTTGTACGTTTCTTCTTTTATTTGTGAAATCGTTATTGTAACAGAAAAATGACATTAAAATACAGAGACTGACATAACAATCAAAGAGCACAATAACAAGTTTGATGAACTGTAATGGTAAGGGGAAGAGATGACCCGCTTTCATTTGATAAAATTTGGAAAAGATTGGCCTCAGTGAGCATATGAAGAGCCAAATACATTCTCAAGAAAGACCGATAACCTTTCCGGTAGTGGTGTCAATATCAATGTCAAGAAGCAACGCCTAGTCAGGAGAGATTGATGCGCAATTCCTTTTGTCAGTTATAAGACTAATGGGAGGAAGTGACTAGCCGCTGCTCTTCCACCATCGGCATGGTGGATACAAATAACTGCATCATTATGCCCCAGCACCATAGACTTTTGTGTTTGATATATATGCCTGGCCAAAATTCACACAACCGGCCTCAACCAGAGCCACTTTCTCAGTTATGCAGGCATTACTACGCAGCTTCCCAGCAACAATTTCCAGCCCACCACCCTGCATTTTCAAGGCCCTTATAGTTGCAACTACAACTGCACAATGTGGTGTTGAACCACTATACCGGCATTTTATATTCATGAACTTCTCAGTATCAAAACCAGCTTCTGTGACCACCAACCCACCTGAACCAACCAGTTTCAGTGCACAGTGTTTGCAAAAGAACCAGCAGCATGAACAAGAACTTGAGTCCCTTCAAGAGTCTGCCTTAATGGAGGGTTGATAGCATCCTTCATTAATTAGCATCATTAATGCACTTCTTGCACCAGGATCATCAACACTTTCTGTTTCCAATCACCATTTGTCCATCTCCGCCAGAGACGTCCGTAAGGGCCAATACTGTCATTATTTCAGTGGCAACCGAAGCATCAAATCATGTTTCCCTCGCCATTCCTTCCTCTTACCCTATCCATCTCCAGCCTTCACCTCTTTCCCACATGTGCAAACACAACTTTGCACTAGAGCACATTATCCCACCCCTTGCCTAACTACAACTTTTGTTCTTATCCTTCTTTACTATCTATAAGATCGAGAATACTTGTTGGATTTTCTCCATGTGATGATCTTTCCCAAAAAAAAAACGTATACTATTTAATTTTATTTTCTCCATATCTAAAATGGTGTCCTCTGATTTTGTTGTTTCTTCTGTTTATATTGCTTCTGGTTACGTCTAAGGAGTTGAGCATATATAAGCTCGTTCCATGTATCAGGAACACCAGGGAGGCACCAGTGACTGCAATCCTGGATCATAGGTGGTTTTCTCTCCTCCTCGGTTAAATTTGGCTTTCTGTAAATAGACGGATGAGCATCCTTCCGGAAATCAGTCATTGTTGTAATGTTCAGATAGAAGATTGGCGTCTTCATTTTCTTGACTACTGAGTCCAAGATTTTCATGTTCGATGGATATTCACCCCCATATTCCGTAGATTCCATGTTTGTAGTTGGCTTTGTCTCACCGTGACAATGCCCTCCAGAATTCCATTCTCCACCTCTGTGAAAGGGTAAAAAGATTATGAAGATGCAATACATTTGTTAACCAACCATGCGGTTCTGAAAGTCAAAGTACTTCATGTGTTTAATGTACCTAAAGTGAGAAGGTGAATAGCCCCGGAAGAAAACAGCAGTTTTCTTAGGATTTACATTGGTGTCCACCCATCTTGCCCAAGTCGTTAAAGCTTTCTCAAACGCGTCGTCGACATTCAATTCACCATATACATGGCTACCCTCTTGATAGTAACCCTTCCTGCAAGATAATTAAATAATATAACTTTCCAGCCCCGTTTCCTAACATCAATGACATGGTGTGAAAGGGAGCATGAGTTTTACCCACTGGAAGTTTTCTCATGAGTCCACCAGTGACCTGTGTTAAAGATGAGAACATCTGCATTTTTGTAGTTATCAGAGGATCTCTCAATCAAATCAATGCGAAGTGTTTCCTTTTTCGATCCAGTTGGTTCTGGCATCTCCCATTCTTGAACTAGAAATCGCGATTGAAAGAACTCCACTGAACAATTATAATCCTTTGATCCATTCAAGAACAAATACATAGAAACTACTTTAGACTAGCAACACCAAAACAAAAGCAGGAAGAATTCATCAGGCTATAAATTCCAAATGAGATGATAGATGATGAACAACATACCTCGAATATAAAAGAGTAAGAACCCTCTGTACGAAATTCTTCCCTACCAGAGACTTCATAAACTTTGCTCTTATTATCCACTGAATTTCTAAGAATACAAAGCAAAGACTCCCACATATTCCTATTGAGAGAATCACCAACAAAAACTAGACGCTTTCCTGTCAATAGTCTCAACATCTTCTTACCATTCAACCTACACAAGACCAAAACCAACATCACTAAAACAGAACCAACAAGCTTTTCAAAGTTCACTTGCAACATAATAACCAATTAGAAGCAAAACCATTCTCGGAAATTACCTCAAACTAGAAGCCAAAGCAAATAAAATATAGCAGAAACAAAGCACACTTAAACTAGAAGTGAAAACAGTTCTGCAAATTACCTTGGGATATTGCAATGTTTGGGTTGCCATCTATACCTCTCGTAACCATTATCAGGCCTACCGTTAAGAAAACAATTGAAAGGCTCATCTATAAGAGGGCAAGACCCCGGAGCATAAAGTGGGTACCAATTATCTCTCACCCAACTTCCATCAAATATGTCACAAGCATTCATCAACTCAGACTTCAATTCAGTTTGTTTGCCTTGCTTCTTAGACGAGGCCTTTTTACCATCACTTTTCTTTTTCGAACCATGTTTTCCATTGGAGTCTTCAGAAGAAGAATGAGAACGCACTTTAGAATCTTTAGGCTCCTTTGTGTCCTTTCTTTTCTTGGAGCCCTCCACTTTCCTGGACAATTCAATTTCGGTGTTGCTGGAAGTCTGATTGGCGGATTCTGAGAACAAGGAAAGAATTGGGTTGGATGATTGAGCATCCTGATTATTATTTCCCTTCAAGCTTTCATTTTTCACCTCACCAACCTTCAAACTTGCAATCTCATCCAAATGTGGTGAAGAATCAGGTTTCCGGGCAAAAGGGTCAACTTTCCGGGAAAGCTCCAAATGGGCATTTGGGTTCTGAGGAGAAGAGTAGAAGGAGGCATGCAGGATGCTCTTGAAGCGCAGAGGAAGAGGGTTGAAAACCAAGAAGACAGTGCAGGCAATGAAGGCGAATGTGAATGCATAAGTAAAGGCCATGGTTTTTCTTTTGCTGAACAAGATCGAAAGCAGAGAAAAGTTGCTGGGGTCTATTTTTGTGGGCGATGAGTGCCTCGTTGAAGGTGGGCTTGTATTGCTCATGGCCGCTATGGAATCTGGAACTGTGATATGCGCAACTGAGGGCCGAGGAGAGACAATTGTCATCGACTCGGCTATTAACCTTGTGTGCAATTGGTGCCTTGTTGGATTGGATTGAGGAAAATCCGCCATTGTTATATAACTTGGTGTTTTTGTTGCTTCTGTAACTCAACAATAAAAACTAACTGAGGACAGGGAAGAAGGGTCTGATGTGAGTCTGCTTTATGACAACCCTGACTTGCCTGAAATAGAGAGAAAGAGATGGTAGAGAAGACACAACGGAGTTTTGGGTTTGGTTGATTTCAATTGTCGTGAGAATTCATGCCACTTTTCTGTTTATTTGTGGTTAATTAGTTAACTTAGTTCAAGACATTTGCTATTTTTGGAGATAAGCAGGCAAGTGAGATTCTGTTCTATTTGCTTGTTTTTTATTTTCTGTTTTTTCAGTTGCTCGTTGGAAGATCAACTGTTTCTTGCTGTCTTCTTTTTTCTCTCTTGTTGCTAAACGAATCTTAAAATTAAATGAGTACATCCTAGTACCCTATTACCAAACTATTTATTGAATTACTAATTTACCCTAATATAAAATGACCAAAAAGGATATATTGAATTGTGAAACAAATAAAATTTTAATAAGTACACCTTACTCACTATATTCAACCCTTATCAAACATAGAAGAGTATTCGTATTGCTTGGTGTTCACAAATAACGCAACAAGTACTAGTTTAGGATTGGTATTACGAAATCAAAGATTTTGATGAAACTCGAAATTTGAAAAGAGGGCACAGATTCATGTAAAAAGAGAAACCTAGTTTAGGATTGGTATTAGAGTGCTATACTATGGCTATTTTTGGTAGTTAAATATGGTGTACTTAGTTAATTTTACATTTTGATTAAAATATTAGGGTTAACTTAGATTATAGGATGTACTTAGTTAATTTTAGGATTCGTTTAGCAGCACTCTTTATTTATTGGGAAGATGCTAAATCCACCACATTTTTGGACTACATTAATTAACTACATGATGCAATCAATTATGACGTGTAATTGGTGCTATTTTTAACTTTATAATTTGGATTATCAGATGCATCTAATAAAATCAAAAAAATAATTTTATAATTATTATTCATCATAATCCTCTTACCTATTTTCTGATACGAACACGTGCATGATTTAATTTGCTACGCAGTGATTGATGTAAACACCAAATGTGTGGTTGAACAGAAACAACTCTTATAATAGAATAAATTATTCATCGGGTTAAAAAACACAATAAGCTAGTTATCAACCTCAGAGATTTCTTTATTTGTGAAATCGCTATCTAGTCATACAGAAAACTGGCTCAAGGAGCGAAAAACACAATTTCAGAAGTTTGAAGAACCGTATTGGTAAGGTTGCCTCTGTGAGCTTAGGGAGAGCCAAATGCAGAATGACATTCAAGAAAGACCAATGACCCTTCCGGTGGAGGTGTCAAGATCAATGTCATAGAAGCAAGGACGAGTCGGAAGACCCGGCATTGTACTCATTGTTCCCACCAAAGGATATATAAATCCGGCTCCAATGCTAGCCCTTACATCCCTTATTGGTAAGACAAATCCGGTGGGGGCTCCTTTCTCAGAAGCATTATGTGAGAATGAATACTGAGTTTTTGCCATGCATATTGGAAGACCAGAAAACCCCTGCTTGCTGTACATCTCAATCTGTTTCTCAGCCTACTCACACAAATGAAGAAAACTCATATCAATAAGCACGTCCAGCATATTTCTATTACAAGAGTTTTTATTCAGTGGTGCCAAGAATAAAATGAAAGGAGAACTGAGAAAGTAAGTCTACCCTCTCTAGAAGAATCAAGTTCTGTTTGCAGCACAATACATAGTTTTTTTTTAAATGAGAAAAACAAGACAAATAGTTGCATTCATTGGTAATTTGTCTATCAATGAATCAAAATTAAATTAACTCCAGATATTGAACTTCAAGGATCTCACAACAGATGAGCTTACCTGCTCTGAGTATTCAACACTGCTTGCACCATATGACCTGGCTATTGCCTCTATCTTCTCTTTAATACTAAAATCCAAAGGATATAGAAATTTCAATGGTTGTGTAACATTCTCACAGGCTCTTTGGACTGCAATCCCTAGATCTACCTGAACATCACAATAAACTTCATCAACTATGCAGACCATTTATGACAGTCTAGAGAAATACAAGGAGCAACTTATACATGCAGTTTCCCGGACCAATGAAAGCTCCAGCCTTCAACGGATGCAGACATTGGTAGATTTTCTAATTTTCTTGATATTTATTTCTTTGCTATAGTTGAAGGTATTTTTCATTCTAAGATGTGCCTATTGTCAGAAATGTAATGATTCGAAAGGAAGTGAGGGAAAGCAACAACACAAGCATAGTTGAATACAGTTAAAATCACAATTCAAGAAAAGAAAAAAGAAAAAAGACATTGAAGCCTAAGCACACGATGGAATATCTTTGAAGAACTATGATTCATCATACGCTGCCAAGAGTACTATTAGGCTCCAACAGCACGTAAAAGAAAGAAGAAGTGAAAGTCTAAACTCAGTTTATCCTGGGAGTAAAACTGGCATTGCAAATTGTAGTGGGGTGTCCACTGCAAGCAAGAAGAAAAAGCATCTGCATCATGCAATAAGGTAATTCTAGAGCTCACAAAATGCTTAGTGTAGATCTTATAATTTTTGTACTCTCTCACATAATTTCTATAGGCTTCAAGAGAGAGAAATTGATCTCTTTTAGTCAACAAAAACTAATTAGTTAAAGGGATATATGACTAACCGCTCCTTTTCCACCATGGGCATGGTGAGTACAAATAACTGCATCATATGCCCCAGCAACCAATGCTGAATTTCTAACTGCATTTAGTTCTGCTTCACTGTCAGTCGAGAACTTGTTCACAGCAACAACAACATTCACACCATAGGCTTTAGTGTTTGAAATATGCTTGGCCAAATTTATACAGCCTGCCTCAACCAAAGCCACGTTCTCAGTTATATAGGCATTGTTAAGAGGCTTCCCAGCAACAACATCCGGCCCACCACCATGCATTTTCAATGCCCTTATGGTTGCAACTATAATTGCACACTGTGGTGTTAAACCACTATACCGGCATTTTATATTCATGAACTTCTCAGTACCAATATCAGCACCAAAACCAGCTTCTGTGACCACAAACCCACCTGGTCCCACCAGTTTCAGTGCAATCTTATCAGCCACAATAGAGGAATTCCCGTGCGCAATGTTTGCAAAAGGACCGGCATGAACAAGAACCGGGGTCCCCTCAAGAGTCTGCATTAATGTAGGGTTAATAGCATCCTTCATTAAAACAGTTAATGCACCTCCTACGCCAAGATCATCAGCAGTTACAGGGTCACCAGCCTTGCTGTTTCCAATCACCATTTTCCCAAGCCTCTCCCTCATATCTGCTAGAGATGTTGTAAGGGCCAAAACTGCCATTATTTCACTGGCAACTGAAATATCAAATGCTGTTTCTCTCACCATCCCTTTCTCATCAGGGCCTTGGCCGATTGTAATCTTCCTCAAGAACCGGTCATTTATGTCCATTACTCTTCTCCATGTGATAGAATCTGGGTCAATATCAAGCCTAGCAAATTTCTTAACTTCTTCTGGGGTAAGATCCTCAGGACTGGTCTTGGAGATGCCAAGCTTTGTCAGACGTCTAAACATGATGTCATTAAAGCTCCGTTTCCCTTCTTTGTTTGGTGGGCATAACCGGTTCATTAGAGCCTTATCTGATTGGGTTGCCTCATGGAAAATCCGAGTATCAATGGCAGCAGCCAGAAGATTGTTTGCAGCTGTAATTGCATGAATATCTCCTGTCAGGTGAAGATTAAACTCATCCATTGGGATCACTTGACTGTAACCACCACCTGCTGCACCCCCTTTAATTCCAAAAGTTGGTCCTTGTGATGGTTGACGAAGGCAAGTAACAACCTAATATCATAAAATAAAAGGGGAGAATAGGTGCTCAGGACCATACTATCTACTTCTGACATATAACTGCCAATTTTAAAAGTTTTCTATCCAAGAAATTGTCATAACAACATAAAATTCCATTAGCATTGAGAAGCAGTACTAAGGAACGCTGGACAAGTCTCTACCTTTGGCAGGACCTGCTTTGTTTTTAAGTCTTTCATACAAACTGCAATATTACAAGAAAACTTAAAAACAAAGGAGATAAATACAAGGCATGCTTGAAATACTTTGCTTTACATTTTGAATAAGACAAGATGGAACAAATAAACTGATTTCTTATCTTATCTACAGGATTCTCTTTCGTCATAAAACACACTCTATCTCTTCAGATGCAGAGTAAACAGGATTAGTATGCCGAGAAAATTCAAAAACCAGCAGATAAACTTGCGTATGCATCTTGTTATTAATGCTTGACAGTCTAATACTCAGTGGCGTTTTTGCTCACCAATTAAACACTCCAAACTCAGCATTAACATTTAAACTCAGTTTCTTGATTAAAAAAAACAAAAGCAGCCCCAAGTATAATCAATAACAAACAGCAAGTAATCAGTTTAAGAATTGCTGATTCCAATTTTTTTGTTCTTCTTTTGATAAGCCAATTCGTAGAAATGAAAATATGGACAGAGCATTAGATTGTTGTATCTTAACAAATCCAAAAGATAAAACAAATTTTCTATCAAAAACCAAAAAGGTAAAAAATTTCACCTTCTTATCCTGAAAAGCACCCAAAGCTTGACAGAGTCCAACAGTAGTGGTAGACTTGCCTTCTCCGAGAGGGGTAGGTGTAATTCCTCCAACCACAACATAATACCCATCACCAGATCCTTTCAGCTCATCAATCACAGACAAAAGAACCTATAAATACACCCAACCCAATACGCACACATTATATGCCCACCCAATGACCAAGTAAGAGAAAACAAATCAAAAGGTAATTACATATCAATGAAGCAAATGAATGAAATGGGCACCTTGGCCTTGTATTTTCCATAAAGATCATAGTGCTTGGGACTGAGATTGAGGTCCTTGGCAATCTCAGAGATGTGGAAAGGCTCGACAGAATTGGCAATGTCTATGTCCGCTGGGACCGGAGACGCCACCTGCAGCTGCCTCACCGTCTTTAACGACGACGAAGAACTCATTTTGGGCTCCGAGAAGAAGATGTCAAATCTTTTGGCTTCGTTTTTTCTGGGTGTGATCTCTTTTATTTGGTTTCTCTTGGCTCTGGTGTCGGTTGACTCGTTGAAGATGATGAAGTGGAGAGGTTGAGTTTTGAGGAACATTGATTTGAGTGCGCTTTTTAATACTTAATTCTTATCTTGCGGGTCCAGGATTCTGAGCTGCTGGGCGGGCCAAACGGTTGGTGAACCGGATAATGTTACATGTGGTATTGTAGCTGCGATAAAATCTGAGGCGTTGGATTAGAATTTCAGAGGATTGGATGTGTGGGGCCCACCTTATATTGTCATACATGCGTAGACAAATACCTTGTTTATGTACAATACAATCTCATCACATCTTCAAGTTCAAGTTACTTTCTCCTCAACAAAGACAAAGGTCTTACTTAAGTTATGCAACTCCAACTCTGTTTTATAGTGGTATTTGTCACGTGACCGGGCTACCTTAGCTAGGGTCATCCCGACTAAGTTAAAACAGTTAGGGATAATAAACACAATTACGAGCATGCTCAAATTGTCGAGTGAAACAATGGCGGAGAGTTACCCCAACACCACTATATACTGACATGACACTGCCTGATGACCAAACAATACGTAAGGGATATCGCTCACAACAAGGCAAGATAATCCGAATACTGCAAACCAGGCAAGATATCCTACTGCAAATTGGGCAAGATATCCAAACCATAACCGATCATCACTACTACAGGCAATATGGAAAGAAGCCAAAACCAGCAACTTGGGAAACAAGATTAAATGAATTAATGGTATTGCTAAAGTTTCACAGCTCAAACAAGAGTTAACAAGTGAGAATGTGATTTCAAAGATTAAATTGAAAGAGTCTGAAGAAAATAGAAGGCTCACCAGATCAATGAGAGACGTTTGGACCAACCAAATACTTGATGTTATGATCTGATTGTAAGAATTAAGAACCACCACAAGAATGCAAGAGAAAATGAAACGTTGTGGGCAAGAATTGTAAGAGTTCAAGGAAGAAGATGAGGGAATGTGAAGGGAAAGGGCATGCACTTGATGAACAAGTGGCAACCTGAAACATTGCCATTTAGGCCCAAATGTACATGTGTTGTCATTGAGGGTAGAGAAATTGGTAGCTATTAGGAAAGGGAAAGGTGCATGCATATTAGACACATATATATATATATAGAGAGAGAGAGAGAGAGAGAGAGAGGAGAGAGAGAGAGAGAGAGAGAGAGAGAGAGAGAGAGAGAGAGAGAGATGTTCAACAATTAATCAATAGCGCTACATGCCACATTATATTGAAAAATTCTTGAATGCGAATGTGAGACTGAAATGAGGTCTAAGATAATTAAGCGCACAAGCCATATAAACTGCATTCATAATTCTCACGACAAACGGGGCATGAAAGCTGAGAAGTGAGCCAAAGATCAGTGCAGGTCAAATGGAAGGTGTGGTTGCATGAAGGCACAACGCGGCAGCAGTCACCATTCACGAAGTCTTCAAAGCAAATATCACACCGCTTCTGCTGGCAACTGCTTGTTCTGTAAATTGTGGGCTTGGGGGCAACAAGAAGACGAACAAGTGAAGCAATTAGCAGAAGGAGAAGTAGGGTTCCGTTTGAGATTAAAACTACTAGCAAACCAAAATGAATATCATCACTTGTCATCTCACTTATCCGAAAAGAGATATTTAGTTATATACCCATTTCTAGCACTAATATTATAAATAAACCCTACACAATTGAATTTTTATAAACAAACCCAAAATAAACTCAAAAATTGACAGCTAACCTTATTGAATTTAATATTAATTATTAAATTACTTTGATGTCGTATTAAATGTTTTGGGTATTTTTATGAGATTTTGGGATTGAGCTTGTTTTAAGAAATTGATGGCAATTTTGTAATTTATAAGAAGTTAAAAGCTTTTTTATTATGTTGTAAATGAGTTTTGGTTGTGTTTCTAAAATCCATTTTATATGGGGTATTTTTATAAATTGGGTCCCCATATTTGGTATAATAGTGAATCTCCCAAAAAAGTAAAGACGCAGAGGTAGAAGAAGTGAAGATTTATAGATATATATTTGGAATTCTAAAACCACTTTATGGGAAAGTTTGTTAATTGCCTCCATTCATGCCTTGATCATTTCTCTTGATTTTCTTTCATTTAATTGTACTATTATTTTTTATCTTAAAATTAAAGTATCCCTTTTTTGTGAGGTAAAGTTAGCAATTTCGGATATTGATCATATTTCATTCACCCAGCTGGATTACAATTAGGAGATCAATTGTGATCTTTAATTACCATCACATATCTTTTTTTTAGTTTGCTTTGATTAACCTTTTTTATTTATTTAAAATTAATAAAACAAGGAATTATGAGAGATTAGCTCCTCGGTTTGCTTTGGATTAACCATTATTAAAACAGCATAGCTTAGGGCAGGATATAGACCATTAAAATGCAACGAATTATGTAGAAATGTTTGTATCTCACATACTTTGAGAGGAAGTTAATCAATCAATAATAGGTTACAAAGTTCTTCCCATCAATTTTGGTGGGAAGGTTAATTGGCTCCTGAATGGTTGGCTTTACAATTGGTAATTGACATGGAGAGTGAGTAGATTTATTGTTTTAGGTTGTTTCGGGTGTTGGGGTACTCTTTTTTCTTTGACCGAATTTCTACCACTGAGGGTCTTATAATTACTTGTGCTCTGGTATTTGTTGAATGAAATTTCCACTTTTCGATCAAAAACAGAAATGTGTATTACATAATGACCAAAAAAAAGAAGAGAAATGTGTGTTACATGCATCAATAAAACATATAAACTAGTTAATTAACACAAGTCATATACAGTGGAGATAGGGTTACGACAAATGGGACAAGTTAGCTGAGAAGTGAGCCAAGGATCAATGCACATCAAATGAAAGGTGTGCTTGCAAGTAGGCAGAACCCGGCAGCAGTCACCGTCGACAAAGTCCTCCAAGCAAATAACACATTGCTGCTGGCAACTTCTTCTTCTGGTCATGAATTCACGGCTTCTGTAAATTGTGGGTGGGGCGGCAGAAGCATCTCCAAGGCTTTTCTTCGAAATGGGTTGGCAAGGAACAAGGAAACCACTATCATAAAGACAGCTAGGATGCCGATTGGGATAAAACTTGCAAGCCACACAAAATAATAACTAGTAGAATTTATAATCTCATTTATTAGAAAAATTCCCAACAAAACTAGTAGAATACCAAGAGCATTAGGGTAAGGAGAAGGAGGAGGATGGGGAGGAAGTGATGATGTTGAATAAGAAGAAGGTAGCATGGCTTATTGATGTTTGCTTAATGTGAATGTGATGATGTTAGGGTTTATATATTTTAAAATTCAAATAAGTTTATTCTCTCATCCGAGAAACTTGTATAATATCTCTAACATTTTCATTCAATTATTATGTTTCCGATAACAATTATTATTTATTCACATATAATATTGTGATGTAAAGTTGGCAATTTGGAAAAGATTTCACACTATTTCATTCAACCGGCTGGATACCTAAAGAACTTTCTTCTCTCTTTTATTTTTTGTTTGTTTGTTTTGTAATTGTTAATTGTTAATTACCATATTTTGGCTATCAATAGGAATTATTGTAATTAGATTAGGAAGATAAATTGTGATTGATTGTAATTGACAATCTTAAATTAACTTATGTTTATGCAATTTAATAATTAATGATGGGCAACTGGTTTGTAGCTCAATATTTGTCCTTGCACGTGCAATCAAGATTCTAGATTTGATTCTTTCTCAATATCGGTTGTACTAAAAAAAATAATAATAATAAGTAAGATGGTGTAAATTACATTCTATTTTCTTCAGTTAAATATAAATTGCCGAAAAGAGATGACTTTACTAGCCTTTCTGCATGCGCTTCCGTGCTTGCGAGATGCCTTTTTTAAAAGAATTTAATTTTTTTTAGAATTAAAAAGATAATGGGTAGTTGTGTTCCGTAAAAATATGATCCATTATCTTTTTCTTTTAATTTTAATTTTTTTAAAAAGTGTGAATTTATCATATTATCCTCATTTAATTAATAATTTCAATTCTAATGTTTGAATTAACCAAGGGCATTTTTTGGCATTTTGAATGTTTCACCATTCTCTGCCTTTTGCTTTATTTATATAGATATATAGATATATAGATATATAGATAATCTATATATATAAAGCAAAAGGCAGAGAATGGTGAAACATTCAAAATACCAAAAAATATCCTTAGTTAATTCAAATGTTAAGAATTGAAATTATTAATTAAATGAGGATAACTATCCATGTTATCTTTTCATAATTCTAAAAATAAAAGAAAAAAGAAAAATGAAAAACAATTGGGACATGCGTGAGCATGTGCCAAGGGGCTAGTATATATATAAAGTAAAAGGCAAAGAATGGTCAAATATTCAAAATATCAGAAAATGTCATTGGTTAATGCAAATATTAAGAATTGAAATTATTAATTAAATGATGATAATATGGTAAATTCACACTTTTTCATATTTAAAAAATTAAAATTAAAAGAAAAATCAAATAATTGATCTTATTTTTATGGAACACAACTACCCATTATCTTTTTTAATTCTAAAATAAATTTAAATTTTTTTTAAAAAAAGCCTCTCACGGATTCAAAAATGCGTACAAAGAGGCTAGTATTATTATTATTATTATTTTCTGGTTGATCAACGCCGAAGGCCCGAAGGAAGGAGGGGTTACTTTTGCAAAGAAAAAAAGGAAGAAAAGAAAAGAAAAGCAAGGCCCAAAGGCCCAAGAAGCTAACAAACCAGTTCCGCTTACAAGGCCTACAAGTCGTCCTCTTCTTTCGTTTCCTCCCTCTCTTTCTTCGCCTCTTATACTCCTCAGCCTTACAGCCGCCGCCTCTCAATCTCTCGTCCCTTCTCATCACTCCCCTTTAAACTCCATTGAAGATTGTTGCCCAAGCTTCCACAAAAATCTCTCAAGGTAAGGTAACTCATTCTTAAACTCTTTTCAAGTTCAAGCTCCATTGATGAGTTCAAGCTTTGTGTTTTTTATAAATAATATTTATTTATTTATTTATTATGACTACACAAGTTTTCATCCTATTTGGTTATGGTGCTTTCGAGAGATGGGATTTGCTTTGAGGCTTTCAATTTGTTTTGCAGCTTGTTTTAGATGGGTTTGTTGCTCTGTGTTGTGTTGGGTTGCCTTTACCTCTGCGAAATCATTTTCAGCTTACTATTATATAGATTGGTCGAGTTAAACTCAGATTATTAGTTCATATTTCTTGTTACTTTACTCAGTATTATACCATCACATATTTGCGTGTTTCACCTTTTTTTACGGTGCCTCTTTTCGCTAAGTCTATGGTAGACCTCGTTGACGGAGGTTAAGACTGTTTGGGTTATTCCAAAAGGTTGCTATGATCTTCTCTGTTCCCATTGTGTCATTTGGGGCAGGGGGAAGCGTGCTTCAACCTTATGGGGTTGCTTGGTACAGTCTCTATTTTGGAACATTTGGATGGAGCGCAACAAGAGGATTTTTTATGAGGATGAGGGAGTGGGTGTTGGTGTGTCACTTCAGATTTTGGGGCTTTTTTTCTGGTTCCTTATGTTTTTCTAGGCCATGTATGATTTCTTTCAGTTCTTGAGCTGGGCCAAAATGAATGCATTAGACTTAAAAAGGTATAAAGCAATTTTTTTAACATAGGCCACCTAACATGCAACTAAAACAGTGCGTATTGTAATTAGGGCACCTAACATCATCTTCTTCACTAGTTAGCCGCCTCTTCTTCGCACAGCAACTGTCTGCAACTGAAGATTCGCAGCAGCTGCAAGCGCAAGTAAGTTCTTTTCTTCTTCATTCTTCCTTTTTCCTTCTTCTTCTTCTTCTTCTTCTTCTCCTCCTCTTTTGGTTGCCGTCAAAATTACCCCTTGACGTATTGGGACCGTATCGCGACGGTATTGCGACCGTATCAATGGAGCATATCATATCGCTGCTGCTGTGATGTGAAGTGTTTGTTTTGCGACTTGGTTTCTTTGGGTCTTTCTGGTGTAGCAGTCTTTGTGTAGTTTGGCTGGTGTCTTTGTTTTTTTAGTATGTTTTTCTTCTGTTGCTCGTTTGGCTTGTAGATTTCTTATCCACCTGTGTGTTCCTCTTCTTTTTCTTTCAATAAATTTCGTTTCTATTGAAAAAAAAGGTTGATATTCTTTTATGTGTTAATCATTACTATGAAAGCACTTCTTGAATTGTCCTGCGGTAGAAATTCTAACAGAAACTTCATATGCCTTTTCACTGACAGCAACTCCGCCAATGAAGAGTAAAAAGGGAAGTAAGAAGCGTGCAGCAGCACCGGATCCAGATCTTCCAACTGTTAAAGACATCGTTGAACTTGGTAAGGGTTCTTATACTCGACACAAAACTAGGAGCACCATTTGGGATTTTTGAATAATAATGATTCTATTCCAAACCCCTCCCCATTCAAGAGGGGGGAAAAGGAAAGGATTAGATAAAGTGCACTACTGCGTGTGTACTATCAAAATTAATGTTATTATGATGAAGTATAATGTGAATCATGACTATTTGATTACATGTTTTCATATTTTATTCAAACTTCCTAATTGTAGATTAGGAGGACAACTGTTCATGCACAATATACAAATCTTGAGCATTTGGTTTGTTGATATGTGTACCCTTTATCCATGTAGGTAATGGAGAGGCTGCAGACGGAGTCCTTGTTGAGGATGATTTGAATGAACCAACCATGGGAGAAAAACTTGAAAGTTTAAATTTATTAGATAATGATGGACTAAAGAGCCAAGATAAAGAAGACTCTTCTCTCAATGCAAAGCCTCCAAGTGCAGACTCTGTTCATATTTTACTTAAACAAGCACTACATGCCGAAGACCGTGCCCTTCTATTAGATTGCTTATACACCCAAGATGAGAAGGTAATAGCTCCCATAGTTCATATTAATTATTTAAAACTGATGTTTGAAGATAAGTGTTAATGTGGATGATATAATTTATTGTTTTAGGTCATTGCAAAGTCTATCTCACTATTGAATCCATCTGGTGTTTTGAAGCTCTTACAATCTCTCATTTCTATTATTCAGTCAAGGTAAGCTAGCTAGTACCTGTATATGCCGGATGATTTTTTGGTTTACCTAATTGATTCATTTTTATGCTGTATTTTTTTACTCCAGGGGTGCAATTTTGGCATGTGCACTTCCATGGTTGAGAAGTCTACTTCTTCAACATGCAAGTGGTATAGTGTCCCAAGAATCTTCTTTAAGTGCCTTGAACTCCTTGTATCAGGTCAGCAACTTTTGATATAGATATATCCCCTCCCAAAGAAAAGTTATTGTTTAAGAAAGAGCCAACTGGACTTCGTTTCGAAATCGAAATTACTTAGTTGAATGTAAAATTAAACCTTAGGAAGTGGCATGCTCATGCTCAACGTATATCACTAGTTCATTTTCGTTTTTCTTTCATTTCCTCTTTTTTCTTTTCTTAGAGAAAGTTGCAAGTGAATAATGAAATGCTTTATATCATGTCATAGGAAAGCCTTCTAGTTTTTGTTTTTTTTCTAATGGAATTTATCATTATATATGCAGCTCATTGAGTCCAGAGTTTCCACTTTTCAGTCATCTCTTCAACTATCAAGTGTCTTAGACTTGCTTTATACAGGGGTAAGGGTGCTTGTGTTAGTGAAATTCATTGCAAGTGAGATACTCTCGAAAACTTAGTTAATGCAAGCTTTTTGAACAGGTACTTGATGATGTGGATGAGACTGGCACCACAATTCCTGTTGTTTATGAGGACAATGATGACAGTGATGAAGAGGAATCTGAGGATGCCATGGACACTGATCAAGATGATGAAGATGAAGAGGAGTCAGATGCAGCACTTGATGGTGTTAGTGATTTTGAAGGAATTGAGGACATAAGTGATTGATGCAAAATTTGAGATTCCTTCTGATTGTATTCAGATGGGGCTGATAATGTTCCTAATTTATTATTAATTGTACCAAGCACATGAGCATTCAATATGAAAGAAATTTTGTTGCATGCTTGTCTATTCAGATGGAGATGAAGAAATTTATTAGGCATATGGAGAGGAGGGAGAGAGTGGTGAGTCACATGTGATCAGTTTTACTTTCTCCACCATCACTAAAAGTTTTCGAGGTTTTCGGTTGATAATATATTAGAAGGGACCCTGAGTCCAATATATTTAAATTGCAGCTATACTTTTGAAATATTTGAATGTCACAAATCAGACAATATTTAGATCAAATTCACTGTATTCACATGAAAAATACCGAACCAGCACGAATGAGCTTCAACAAAACAACTAAACGATAAAAAGTAAATTTTTCCCCCGTTTTGACACAAGCCAACGAAGATTTCAACAAGATTATAACAAAGAGCCAGGTACTTCATCCAATATACTCTTTAAATACTCATATACATTTATGACATGTTTACTAATCCGGAATTGGATTAAGGGGAATTGAATTGAGGAGGAATTGGATTGAGGAGGAATTAGATTGAGGATAATTGGATTCCGGATTCCTAATAAAGTTGTTTACTAAACCATATGGATTGAGGGGAGTTAGATTCTGAATTCCTATTGAAGTTGTTTACTAAATCATATGGAATTGGGGTAGGAGTGGTATTATTTACTAAAATGTCCACATTTTTGAGTTAAAGTAGATGACATATTTGGAATTTTGAAAATTGTGTAAGGATATAATGGGTAAAAAAGATGAATTCCTAATGGGTGAATTCTCTAGGAATTAGAATACCACCTCCCATTCAGGAATTGAATTCCTAATTTTATGTGAGCCCGCTTACTTTTTCAATTCCTTGATGCAAGTAAACACAGGAATCCTCAAAAGTGGAATTCAATTCCGGATGAGAATTCCAATTCCGGATTAGTAAACATGCCATTAAAGGATAGAGCCGCGCGGATATACCATTTAAATATTCGAATATATGGAAAATGCACGGCTAAATTCTTTAATACAAATTTATAAAAAAAAAAACCCAAAATGGGTGTTGAAATTATAAAAAAACCCAAGTACTATTTAAACTTAGAAACACACCCAAAAAGTGTATTAAAATAGTATTTTTTGGGTGTACTTTTTGGGGGTTTTGAATGTGTGTAATAGTACTTTTTGGGTGTGTTTCTAAGTTTAAATAGTACTTGGGTTTTTTTTATAATTTCAACACCCATTTTGGGTTTTTTTATAAAAGCCCCATTCTTTAACCATAGTATAGCCGCACGGCTATCCTCGGATTTTTAATGTTTTTTAAAAAATAGTATAGCCGTCCGGCTATACGATTTTTGACACGAGGGCTTTTAGTGGCTAGGATGCGCTAGGCGGGTAATCTATTTTTCTTTTAATAAATATTATAGCCGGGCGGCTATACTATTTTTTAGCCCGGAGGCACTAGGCGGGTATTTTTCTAAAATAAATCGTATAGCCGTGCGGCTATACTCATTTTTGTAATTTTTTTTAAATAAATCGTGTAGCCAAGCGACTATACTATTTTTGACAAGTGGCACCTAATCGCCTGCAAGCGGAGAAACAGGGAAACTTTCCTGGCAGAAAGTTTCTGCCCGCCTCAAGGTCAAGGGCTCTCCCTCTCTGGCATCCCATTTTTGTATATTTAATATTTAAATAGTATAGCCGCACGGCTATACCGTTTTAATATAAACGAATATTTAATTAGTATCCCCGGTAGACTATACCGTCCTAATATATTCGAATATTTAATTAGTATAGCCGGTCGGCTATACCGTTCTAATATAATCGAATATTGAATTAGTATAGCCGCTCGGCTATACCGCTGAAACATATTCGAATATTATACTAGCTGCCATGGCCTCTCACTCTGTTCTGCAACTCCAGTCTCTCCAGTCCAGTAACCTCAAGACACTCACCTCACTAGGTGCTCAATTCGTTGGTTGATAACCCAACTAAGTCCAAGTGATACCGATTTCTGGGTTGATTTTTTGTTTTCAAATTTATTTAAAAGTTGGGCATTTGGTTTAGCAATTCAAGTTTTGTCGTTTTGTCTGAACGTGTGTGTTTGGTTGCTTTAGGCTTCATAAGGTGGAAGAGAACCCACAATTGACACAGGCGATTGGTGGAGAGAACCCACCTAGGCGGCTACATGTCAAAATACGTATAGCCGAGAATGTAGCCGCACGGCTATATATGTTTTAAAATACAGGAAAACACGAGTATAGCCGACGGGCTATACGGTTATTAAAAATATCATAAACCCGAGTATAGCCGCGCGGCTATACTATTTTTTTAAAAAATATACACCCTAGTATAGCCGAGCGGCTATACTAGATGCTCCATAAATAGACTTTTACGGGTATAGCCGTTCGGCTATACTCTATAAATAGAAATTTTCCAAAGTATAGCCGCGCGGCCATACTTTGTAAATAGAATTTTCCAAACGTAGAGCGGGCGGCTACACAGCGAAGAAAGACCCATGAAATGTAGTTCAGCGGATTGCATTTCATATATGACTGAAAATTACAATTCCACTCCTATGACACTAAAAAACCAAAGGCACATTCCCATCTATCTCACAGAGAGGGAAAGCACAGGACTTCTAAAACTTTGCCCGGTAACAACAACATAAGCAACTTAAAAAAAACAATAGCTGAAGTACAGAAAGTAACAATATATATCACTTCAAACTAGTCCCTGTCCTTCCTATAATAAGGAGTGTCTTCATCTTCATCCTTGGCCATGCCAAAGGTACTTTTGACAGCATCAGCAGCACTCTGTGCCATGTTCTTCACACTCTCTTCAGTCTGCTGGAGGAACCCCTCAGACCTGTCCTTCCCGGCCTCCGCCGTATCCTGAGCTTTTCCGGCCTCTTACGAGGCCTTCTGCTTGGTCACCTCCTTGCTCTGCCAGGCCTTACCCTTTGCAACATCTGCTTTACCCTTGGCAACTTCTTCCTTCCCTTGGACCTTGTCTTTGGTTGATTGCGCTGCACCCCTTGTTCTCTCTTTGGCTGCCTGGGCCGCCTCGTAGGTCTTGTCCTTTACTTCCTGGGCCTTCTCCTCTAGTGAGCCCATCATCTGGGTTGTCTTTTCCTGAGAAAACAAAAAAGTAGCATATATAAATACTTGTTGAAATGCAGCTAAACTAGCGTGTGAATGCTGCAAAAGGATTTGTAGCTTAAGTGGTTCACAAGAGTTGTCCATGATTGATGTACCCGTAGTTCTGAGTTCAAATATGCCCCTTCTTCAATATATATTTGTATAAAAAGAAATGTAACTAAAACTAACATGTCAATGCATGCATCGTGAAATAGTTACCTGAGTTTGGCCCTTGGCTTCACCAGCCCTGTAGCTCTGCCTATGAGATGCCATTTCTCTTTCAACACAGTGATTGATATGCAGGAACTACTGAATGTTTTTGAGTTGTAAACTGTAAAAGGTTACTCTTCAAGTTTGTGATGCTGGGAAAGAATAGTAATGCATGTTATAAATACGACATGAAGTGGGCTAGGTGATTGACATGTGTCCTACATGTGGACACATAGATGACACGTGCCTTGCTCTCATAAGATATCGATGACTAATATGACTTAGCCTACAGCACGTTGGCACGTGTTGGTTTCCCTTCAAACATACGATTGTTTACTGTAGTACACTGAAATTGATGCCTGCACTCTATCTATCATGCTAGCATTGGATGATTGTATCCTTGTAATTGCTCGAATAATGTAGCGTCACTCTTGTTTTTTACCTTTTTTTTTTTCTTATACAAGTTATATCGGGATGGAGATTTGAAGATTGAATCTCGGGTGTGTTGGTGAATGTTCTTAACAAATGGAGCTACAAACCCCTCACGTCTTTGACACCTTTAACCTTTCGTGTACAATGTAAAGTAAATTTCTTTTGTTGTAACCAAACCAAGCTACATAACTCCTTTGTGTGGAAATGTGCTTTTCACATAAAAGGTATAACAAACTTTCATGTGCTCTCTTGCAGCCCATTAGCGCAAATGCTAAGGTTGGTATCTTCTAATCACTTGCAAAAACCTAAACATTCACCATGATTATAAATTAATTAACCTTCTTTTACACACATTAAACATTGGATTATTTGTTATCTTTTGCTTTTCAATTGAGTGTCTTTCTTGAATTGTTTGTATTCATATCTCTTGCACGGAATTAATGTATTTCTTTCGATATAGGCCACAAGAGTCTCGTTGGATTTTTCCCACCATAGATTCTTTCCAAAGCAAACACATAAATATTCTTTTTCTCTCTTTCTTCCTTTCTTTCTCTCTTTCTTATCTAAAACTAAAAGTATGTACAGACGTTAAAGATCATGTTGAGTCAGGGCCAGGTCAGCCAAGCACAGTTCAACATTTTGAATTTTGGGGGGGTCACATTCTTCTCATGGTTGTGATGACAACTATTCTAAACTTTTGGTGATCAACACATTACCATTAATAAAAAGTAGCTAAGCCACCAACTGCATCATTTGCATTAACTTCCAAAACCTGTGGAAATAATTATGATTAAAACAGAAAGAAACTCTTCATCCAAAAAAAGCAGAACCCTTAATTTGAAGTCCTTTGCAGTCAAGTCTATGCCACAGACTAATTAATTATAATTACATATATAATTAAGCCTGTGTGGTCAAAGTATTAACCACTAGGCTGCTCTTCCTTTTCTCCACCTATATATATAACAAGGGTTTCCCCAACTCTAGCTCAGGCAAATACACAACTCTTGCTGCAACCACTTCTCTTAGAAAAAGGAAATTAACAACAACAACAACAACAAAATGGTGGTGGAGACTTCCTTGGTGTTGGTGGATAACACATTGATGAAGGTGGCTATGTTTGTGGTAGTTCAAGCGTTGGTTTATCTCATCCTTTCAAGTTCATCCAATCTCTTCTCCAAGAACAAGTTGAGGTCATTCAACAGCTTTAGGCCGGTTCGTTCTGCTAGCATTAACCGTCTTCTGGCTGCCATCTCTGACTTACCAACTGGTGCTGCTGATGATCCGGCATCACCATCCTGCAGCCCTAATCCTGCTAAATATAGATGATTCATGTCCTATATATAATTCTCTTTTATACTATTGATGATGATATACACTTCATTCTTTACGTATATAAGCTGTAATATTTGGCACATGTAACTCTGTAAAATATGTCTTCTTTTGTTGTTTAATTAAGTGTTGTTATATGTTAAGCAGTGCATACTTCAATTTGGGAGAGCAGTCATCAATTTGTAGAATTCTCTTGATATATTAGAACTGCATAGCACTCTCCTATAACATATCAACACTAAGAGTTTATATGAAATGTACATAGGTTTTCATGGAAATCCATCAGTGCAGAAAATTAACTAAGGTTTCCAAGGGGAAGTGGAGAAAATTTGAATGATAAGAGACCCTGCAAAGAATAAATTGATGAATGCTTGAAAAGGAGGACAAAAGTGAACTGTAATTTCAAAGTCAAATCTTGATTGGGATATTTTCTTACCCTTCTTTAAAAAAAATAAAGTAATTAAAGTAGTTCTCATCCCATTTTATGTTTTAGAAAATACAAACAATTCACTTCAATAGTAAAAATTGTTGTAACATCACAGGACATATGACACCAGATCCGGATCAGAGACAAGGATTGAAAGCTCAGCAATACAAGCCAAAAGTCCATAACAAAGATAACGTTGGCGTGTTTTATGCAAATTGCCTTCCTTGCCTAATGCTTGGGTCACCCTAGCTAATCCCACTTCCTTAGAAACAACACCAAAACATTAACAACTAGCTAAGCTAGTTGAGATCTTTAATTACCAGGTTTTAAACCAAATAATCTTAAACAACATTAATCACAGTGTACATGATTATGTAGTTTTTTTGGGTTACAAAAACCATTCATATTTCATCGTACATAGTTTACCAGAGCTGGGATCCAGAACAAGTTTAAGAGTAGCATAAAAGGCCATTTGGGCAATCTATTCCTGGAGATGATACTGGATGGAGAGGACATCACATAATAACCAAAAGCCTGAGAAAGCACAAAGCAGACCGCCATATGCATAAAGGACACATCAGGACCTATTTCTTGCATATGCTGCACAAATTCCCTGGCGTACGATGTTCTAATCCAACTTTTAAAAGCTGGAGGAACATTAATAATCAAATCGGGAACCCAGGTGAGCGCTAAGAATAGCATAAAAGGCCATTTGGACAAGTTGTTTTTGGAGATGGTACTGTTTGGAGAGGAAATGAGACAACAAAGAAGAGCCTCAGCAAGCACAAAGTAGATCACTGTGAACAAAAAGAACATCTCAGGACTCATTCTTTTTTCCAAAATCATGCAGAAGATATTGACTGCAGGAAAGGCAATGAGATAATGAACGAAAGCCTCATAAACAACCCCAAAAAGGGTCATGATCTCTGAAGTAATATTTATTTCTATAAATTAATTAGAGATGGTTCTGACTTTGATGGGAAACAAACAGAAAACTCCTGGGAAAATTTACAGGATCATATATGGCTTATTTGTTTGGAAATGTTAACTATATATAGAAGGGAGAATTAATGCATGAAGTGCAGCCACCACATTGACTTGTAGGCTGTTCTTGCTTAAGGCTGAATATTATTCTTATTTGACTACGCGCAAGGTGACTCTGACTGAGAAGCCCGCCTTTGGCATATCATATCAGTCAAAATTAGAACATCAATTAGTCTACACAAACTCCAATTAAAACTCTTCTTCCCCTCTAATCAAAATTAGATTCTTTGTTCCATTAATACACTGAGTTCATCACAGAAACATATTGGTAAGGTCTTTTTTTTTAGAGTGTTAATTTTGCTTGATTTTCAGTCTGAATCTTGTGTTACGAGTTTAAGTGAGTTATCTTGTATCTCTAAGCTTTCTTGTTTTTAAACCTCATCCCAGAAAAATAAAAAGGTTTTATTATGAAGCAACCCAAAAAAATAAAAAAAAAGACTTTCAAAGGAAGGAATGACATGTTGAATTCAAGAAGAGCAATGGCATCTATCTGTCCATAATTTTTCTCTGTTCAAGGAAAGAGAAAGGCAAGATTAAAACTTTTTTGTCATTGATAGACAAATATTTTGCCGTTGAAACCAGAAGTCCAACTCCGACCTCTCTCTCTCTCTCTCAATTATTAAGTTAAATATCTTCTAATGACAGGTCATTAGACATTGATTTCTCTTCCAGAATTTATGTTCTATATACTTATCATTTGTAAATAATTTATCCACAAAAGGCTACAATGATATCTAGCAATCTAGGCTTCCAATCAAAACTGCCATCTGGTCCTCTAAGAGCGGGTTAGGAGCCCCAAGTGTGAGACATACTATATTATTATATTTACATATCTTCCTATCTGCACAAAGAAACAGGTATACAAAGTTGTTCAATTACCTTGACTTTTTCAAATGTTGTTGTCCATCGTTTGCCGGTGTAACAACATTGTTCAATTACCTTTCCCCAAAGATACAGATTACCTTATAATAAGGAGGAATTTCTTCATAATTGATTATGTTATTAACATGGAGTGGTGGATGCCATCACTTAATCATTTTTTAGTTACGATCAGTACATTGTGTCAGACTCTAATAAAAACGAGTGTAGAATTAATTCATCTAAATGAACTTTGTAACGCCGGACACAAGAATCTCTTCCTTTATATTATCTAACAGCTAACAAGTGAAATTTGCTCATAAATTTCTACTTTGGTTGCCTTAAGTTGAAGAGACATAACGAAAACAGGAAGCCAAAATCTTCCTTGGATTCGTGCATTCATGGCCACATGGCCTTTTCAGGCGACTCATAAATAATCACATAAACTCAAACTCGCACGAACTGACTGTCTCTTTCAGAGGAGCCAACGTTTGGATCCAGTGACTTGGTCACTTTGACTTTCCAGAACCAGAACCAATAGCCAACGAGCAATGCAACTGCAGCCAAAGTAGCATGGACTTGACTTCACCTGACCACCTCTCCCACCCCCACTCTGTTTGAGGTCACTTTTTCAACTTTAAACGGTCCGATGGCCAGGAGGCTGGTTTTGGTTTGAAATATTCAAAACGTTGCGTGCGGGAAATGTCAGCTTGCCAATACCAATGGGGCAAATGGGGCAATGGCAAAGAAAGGAGGAGGCGCTAAAAGACACAGACCCATTAATTGCAATGAAAAAGTATAAAATATTGTCCCTAGTGTGCTTAGGTGTTAAGAGGCAACAGAGACACACGCTCACAAATGCAAGCAAGCCAAAATCCAAAAATCCATCATCTATGAGACTTTGACTCTTACAAGTTGGAAACTTTGTCATGCCCAAATCAATCTAAGACACGCATATAATCCGGGCCAACTTTCACGGATTTTCTCCACCTCAACATCCTCGTTCTTGTGTTTATCTTTCTTTTCTTTTTTATTTTATTTTATTTTTTGGAGGAAAAAAATTGGTTCAATTATTGGAAGCTGGGGTGGATTAAAGTTGAATATTCAAGCACTTGGGCTCAGAATCTCATCTGGGAATTGGGCAGTTCTCTTTTTTTGTGCCATTGGTTTTGGCTCAAAATCTCATTTGGGGTATTTACAGTTCTTGGTAAGATTTTCTATTTCTTCTCTGTTTATTTGTTTGTGTGTTGTTTATATTGGGTAGTTTGATTCAGAGTGCAATTTTGGTGGGATGCTTAAATTGGGGTTTTGCTTTCTTTTACTGGTCTGGAATTATGCTTGTTTGGAGTATGCAGTTAATTTGTACTATTCAGCTTCCATTTTCTGAAATTGCTATGAAATGTGAAATGTGTGCTGGAGAATGTCATGAAAAGTGAAAGCATATCTTGAGATGTAATTTTGCATATGCTAGATTGTCTTTGCTTCTGAGTTTTCCACTTTTGTTACATCTTACTTGGAAATATTCATCGCCAGCTTGTCTTCTTTCCCCCCTTTTTTATTCCTCTCTTTTTGCAGGGATCTTCACTGTGCATTGTAGTTGTTAAAGATTCCCATAGGACGGCAACTCATTGTTTTTGTCATTTTTCTTATTTGGAATTTCTTGGGTATAATCATTTGGAAGTTGTTTAATCTGAATATGCTAACTTCTGATAAATCATGTGAAGGACAAGATTGTTTCATGCTTTTGTAAGCTTCACAGTGAGAAAATAAGGCAACTACTTTTACTTTTAGACAAATTTTCATAATTTCCGAGAGGCCCGAGAGAATTGTTCTTCCACTTTTCTTCACACTCGCAAATTAGTCTTTTTTATCTTCTTTTGAGACTCATTACACAAGTGAAACTACTTTTTCTTCAATCACTTATGTTAACAGTTCTGATAGGTTTTGTTGTGAACAGGAAATAGCTTTGTAGGCAATGGAATTATTGCTCATAGCTTCCATTCGACAAAGATCTTGTTAACCATGCTAACTGTGGAACCACCTGCATTTTCTATCACCCTCTCCTAGAGAAGTTAAGAGACTCCGTGAAGGTTTAGGGGCGGAGTGGTAAGAAATCAAGAGGTGTTCAACTAAACAAGAAAATAGTCACTAAGCACAGTATCTCCTTGTTTCATTTGCCACTTTAGGTGGTGTTTTTAGATGGAATTTTGGGCTCTAAAATCCCATTTTAAAGTATGTCTGACAATTCACAAATCCATTCCGAATTTTTCCCAAGATCATACCCTAGCCCCTTTCTCACCTGAAATCCCACCTCAAACTCTCTCATCCAAATGCACAAGAGATAAAGTTTTTCACTTGTCTAAAGTTGACTTCAATGCAATTAGATGGCTTTCTTGAAAATGTAGATTGGCATCTTTATTTTCTGCCTTTTTCTGATAAATACCTTGCTTTCCATAAAATCAACTACATAGATTTGGTTAAAAGAGAAGTTCTGCATACCACTAAACTTCTAATGGTGGGTGACAGGATAATTAAATTGACACTTGAGAAAAGTTACACAATTGGGGAATAGACTATGATATTGATCCCAATTTGAGAGTACTGGCATTGACATTTGAGGAAGAAACATGTCTCCTGGAGGTCGCTTCTGTGAGGATGAGGCTGAGTCTCGTATGGCGTTTGCAGATTCTGATTTTGTAACTTCCACTGGTGATGTAAGGACTTCCCCTTTCAGAAAAGCTGCCCCTGGTTTGCTTGGAATTCCTGGAATGCCATCAAACCACAATGTGCATGACCTACTCGAGTGTCCTGTTTGCATGAATTTAATGTGTCCTCCAATTCACCAGGTATGTTTTAGTTTGTTCAAAATTTAATGGTCATGGAGGATCTCATTCTCCTTTTTATTAATATGAAATTATCAAAACTTCAAAATAAGAAAAATCATAGCACCAAATTTTTTTTTCCTGCAATTGATGCTAATAGGCTTTGAAGTATCGGGTAGTTGTACAAAATTACATTATCTAATATAAAGTTACTCAAAATTTGAAACTCATTTATTTTGCATAAAATATATACAACTCAGAAAATATTCACAAGTTTGAATATCTCAAAAACATGTACTCCAGAACTGGATTTCTTTGAAACTGTCTACTCATCGAATGTGAAGCATTAAGTTAAAAATACCATCACACATCATCTAACATGATGATTAAAATGTACACCATCCTATCTTATATATAATTATATACTCCATGTTAGCTCTCTGTCTCATAAACTCTGAACAAAATCCATGCCTCTGCTTGCTACCGGGAGGGCCTCAATTGCATTTTCCCATTATATGCATTAGCATTATTTGATCTTCAGATTGCATTACATGCACATAGGTCCTAACATACATGTCCTAGGATATGGTTTTATCAAAGTGAGAACTTATTGAAGCTTATATTGCAGTGTCCAAATGGCCATACTCTCTGCTCGAGCTGTAAGGCTAGAGTGCACAACTGTTGCCCCACGTGTCGCAATGAACTTGGAAATATAAGGTGCTTGGCACTGGAGAAAGTAGCAGAGTCGCTGGATCTTCCTTGTAGATACCAAATTTATGGTTGCCAAGATATATTCCCATACTACAGCAAGCTAAAGCATGAGAAAATCTGTAAATATCGTCCATACAACTGCCCTTATGCCGGAGCTGATTGTTCTGTCACGGGAGATATCCAACTCCTTATGATGCATCTTAAAAATGATCACAAGGTTGACATGCATGATGGATGTACTTTCAACCATAGATATGTTAAATCCAATCCCCAAGAAGTTGACAATGCTACATGGATGTTGACCGTAAGTTTTTCGCACTCACTCTCTTTTTTTATGTATATAACACGCACAAATTGCATTTCTATAAACAATCTTGTCAGAAATATTGCATCTTTTAAGTACCTAGTAAAAACTTAATACAATATTTTTTGTGTTACCAGTAAAAGTACCTTCATTGATTTCAGGATGACATTTCTTTTCAGATTTCTACTGTTTAGTGTGAAGGCCACCCTTTTGTGGGAAATCCATGAGTCCATTCACTGTCTGCATCAATAAAACCCTACTGAGATAGTTTAATTTGTAATTCTCCTCTTTCTTAATCCTGAAAGGAAAAATTGCTGACATTCATGTTTAATCTTTGGCTATGATTTCTTTAATTGCTGAGAAGAAAGTAGAAAAAGGGGTACAAACTTTGCAGTCTTATAAATACCTTTTTGGAATGCTTGTTTGAGCCATACTCAGACTTGTTTCCCTTCCCCTCTGACCAGAAAACTGTACATCCTACTTGTTTCCTTTTCCTGAATAATTGGTTATGCATTCTATCTTTTCAATGGGAGGTGATATCCACTAAGACGATAGTATTTCAATTCAGTCTATATGAACGTCAGCCTGTTATTTTGTAAAAGTATGTTCCTTGAAGTTTTTAAGACATGTTTCACTATTAAGAAAAATTCAAATGTGTTTTTTGCGGTTGCTTAGCTTCTCTTATTTGATTCAGTTAAACCCCTACCAATGTATTCATACCCATTTGTGATATTTGAATGTAGTGCAGATTTTTAACTGTTTTGGGCGTCAGTTTTGCTTGCATTTTGAGGCTTTCCACATTGGAACTGCACCTGTTTACATGGCCTTCCTTCGGTTCATGGGTGATGATGATGAGGCAAAGCAATTCAATTATAGTCTTGAAGTTAGTGGCAGTGGCAGAAAGCTTATATGGCAAGGAATTCCTAGGAGTATCCGAGATAGCCACAGAAAAGTTCGTGACAGTCAAGATGGACTAATCATTCAGAGGAACTTGGCACTCTTCTTCTCCGGTGGTAATAGGCAGGAACTGAAGCTGAAAGTCGCTGGTCGTATATGGAAAGAACACTGAGATATAAAACTAGAAACTTGTTCAAAGATATTTGTAACCTTTTGCTGTGAAAAATAAAAGGTTGGAAGGAATTCAGGGCTTAACTATGTAGGAAGGCTGGATTTATGTTGCTTGATAAAATTAAGATGCTTTGGTTGATTAGTTTATATAGGACAGTGTTTTGACTATGGATCTTGTGTAAGTAACAAAAAAGGCAGGGAGTGCATGCATGTAAGTTTTAACTGAGTCATGGTCCATGGTATATTTCCACACACTATTCAATCTTGATAACTTTTAGAAAGAAGCTTACTTGAGTCATGGTCTGAAGTATATTTCCATATCACTAGTCCCATGGGTCATTACAAAATAATGTGGTTTTGATGTCATACTTTGATGAACGTTTATCAACCGTTGATATATATAAGACAATTCAATAAACGTAAATCATTGCTGCATATATAAGACAATTTGATGACCTAGAGAATGTCCTTAGCAAACCAAAAGCCCCAATAAAAGTTGAAAAACGTATTGTCCTCTACCTACAGAGGAAAGAAATAAAAAAGTAGTACAAGAAAACCTCACGTTGGTCCATCTTGACACAGAAAAGTTCGCGACAGTCAAGAAATAAGGTTGTAATAGTTTTTCTATGGTGGTGACTTCCTCACTCCTTTTTTATCCACTTACACTCTTTTTTTAGTTATAAAAAAAGAGTGTAAGTGAATAAAATGAGAGAAAAATGAGTGGGAAAATCACCTCTCTTTTTCTATTCTTGATTTCCTAACGGTCGGGCTTACTCTTGATGACCAAAGCCCAAAATCCAACCACCGGTACACAAAATACGGGGTTTACTTCCTCTGCTAAAACCCTAAACCATCTCTCTGCCTTTGAATCCCAAAAAAGAAGAAATGCTATTGTTAGCTCGAAACCACTCTCTCTCAAAGCTAAAACCCCTCCTTTCTCTCTCTCTGATTTCCCATTCTTTCACAACCCAAACCCCGTATTCTCATTTCACTTCAATCCCAAAACCCCATTTCCAAAACCCCACAAATTCTCAACCTTTACCATTCTCAACCATCTTCTTCAAACCCTTCTCTTCATCTAAATCGTTGCCCTTGAACCGTGAAGGGAATTACGATGAAGCCACTACCCAAGCTCACCTCGTCTGCCCTGGTTGTGGCGTTTACATGCAGGACTCCGACCCTAAAAACCCTGGCTTCTTCCTCAAACCCTCGAAAAAGGATCCAAGGACTTATCGATTGGGTGCCCATCTAGAGCATGTTGCGCACGAGCCAGAATTCAACAATTCCCTCAAAAGGGGTCTCATAATCGACCCCGAAAACTTGAGCTCTGAATCCAATTTGGTCGAACTCAAGCCGGAGAAACCGGTGGTCTGTGCACGGTGCCACTCTCTGAGGCATTACGGTAAAGTGAAGGATCCAACGGTGGAGAACTTGCTTCCCGATTTTGATTTTGATCATACGGTTGGGAGGAAGTTGGCATTAGCCTCTGGGACCCGATCAGTGGTGCTAATGGTGGTGGACGCTGCAGACTTTGATGGGTCGTTTCCCAAAAAGGTTGCCAAGTTGGTTTCGGATACAATCGAGGAGCATTCAGCAGCTTGGAAACAGGGAAAGTCAGGGAATGTGCCAAGAGTGGTGCTTGTGGTAACAAAGATTGATCTTTTGCCAAGTTCATTGTCACCAACAAGGTTAGAGCATTGGGTTAGGACAAGAGCAAGGGAGGGCGGAGCCAATAAGTTAACGAGTGTGCATTTGGTGAGTGCTGTTAGGGATTGGGGGTTGAAAAATCTTGTTGATGATGTTGTTAGCTTGGCAGGACCAAGAGGGAATGTGTGGGCAATAGGCGCACAGAATGCAGGGAAGAGTACGTTGATAAATGCAATTGGGAATCATGTTGGTGGGAAGATTACGCATCTGACAGAAGCGCCTGTGCCCGGAACAACGTTGGGAATTGTTAGAGTGGAAGGTGTACTTCCTGGTCATACCAAGTTGTTTGATACGCCGGGGCTTTTGAATCCTCATCAGATTACAACCAGATTGACAAGAGAAGAACAGAGTCTTGTAAACATTAGCAAGGAATTGAAACCAAGGACATACAGGATCAAGGTAAGCATGCTTGATCAAAACTGCCCCTTACAGGGCTCTATTGCTGATTTTACTATTTTTATCCGTACTGAGTGATTTGTTGATTTTCTTTAATAGATTGCTTGATCAACACCTACAAAGGTGAAGTAGGAAAGTCTTGTTGCTTTTTTGTATAACTGAACAAATGGTCTAAAATTGTGGACAACTTCAGTGCAGTTATTTCTTGTGTATTTGGTTATTTAAGTTTTTGAACTTTGAATTGGGTTGTGTTGTATGTCTCTCTGTTAACTTATAGTAATCTGTTTCTCCTAATGTGAATAAGGTAATAAAACGCGAATCTTATTTTACAGATAGAATTAGAAAGCACTACTTTTGGTAGTATTTTAGTTAATAAGCACCCATTGCTTCAATTGTCTAAGTGTGATCTTCGTTTTTAACACTATACAATCCCAAGTTTAGTTTGTACTTTGTACACAAGAATCATCTCAAGTTCACAACATTTGGAACCATGTGAACAATATGATACAAGTTCCAATGTCGTTTTGCATGGAAAATCCAGTGATCAAAGAATGAAGGGCTTTTCTGTTGATGTTCAGAAGCATATTTACTGAGTTTGTATCTCACTAGAAAGCTGATTACTTGATGGAACTGGAAGTTCATTTAATTTTGAATAAAGTGTATTCTTTTGCTTCTCATAAAAAATAAAGTAGTTGTCTTGTGTTAATTTTTGGAATCTGTTCAGATGCATATACCATCATCCATTCCAGGATTTCTTTGTTGCTAATTTACGTTCCATGTAAATTATAAATATTTGTTCATTTTTCATAGCCCATTTATTGTCCATTGGTTCAGGATGGTTATTCAGTTCATATCGCTGGGCTTATGAGGCTGGATATAGAAGAATCATCAGTAGATACTGTTTATGTTACAGCATGGGCATCTCCTTATCTTCCATTACACATGGGAAAAACCGAAAATGCATGCACAATGGTAGAGGAACATTTTGGTCGTCAATTACAGGTATTAGCACTAGTTGAGGAGTGATGGTTCTCCAATTCGTTGGTTTTCTAGTCTAATAATCATTAGTCTTATTCATTTTTAACATGTTACCATTGGAGATTTTTTTCAACTCACAAATACCGATAAGCTCTCTATATATAATACCTGTGGCTTCTCAAGGTCCAACTCTCTATAGTATAATACCAGGTTGTTTAGTGATTGTTTTTGTTTTAACTTTTCCGAATTCCCCATTACTTTTTTCATTTTTTTTCTTCTGATGAAAAGTTTACTCAAGATTAAGAGATATGTATAGGCATCTGCCTTGTTAACTCCAATTTATCGAGCATTCCTAACTGCTTAAAATATTGGGCCTAGTTATGATGCTTCCATCCTGTAGGTATGAGACTAAAATAAAAGATATGCTTATCATTTAAAGTTTAGGAAAATGCATGATATTGTTGTATGCATATGTAATTCTAATGCCAAAATGAACTGTTTCAGCCACCAATTGGAGAGACTAGAGTCAAGGAGCTTGGGAAGTGGGTGAGAAAGGAATTTCACATCAGTGGAAACAGTTGGGATTCAAGTTCGGTGGATATTGCTGCTGCAGGTCTTGGTTGGTTTGCTGTTGGACTTAAAGGAGAGGCAGTTTTGAGTGTTTGGACGTATGATGGTATTGACGTTGTTCTTCGCAATGCATTGCTTCCTAATAGATCATACATTTTTGAAGTTGCTGGTTTTACAGTCTCTAAAATTGTCTCTAAGGCTGACCAAGCTTCAAATAAGCCACACCACCGAAGTGAGAAGAAGAGGAAACAAAGTGACCAAAAGGAATCTGTTGCTTGCTGATTCGTCATATTAACAATTGAAGCTGGTAAAGGATATGTGGCAGTTCTTATCAAAACAGGTGAAAGTGTTGTAACAATTTATGGTTGATAATGCTACAGGTGAGAAATGTCGAGTAAACAACATCAACCTTTTATTAGAATGACAAAGCTAGGCGTCCTATTTGAGCCACAGATGAAATGGTTGATGCTTTCTCTGACTATAAGTGGGGTGGATGTTCCAAATTGGAAATGATCTTTCTCCAGCAACTATATCAAGAACAGCTCGAAGGCATTGTTTTCTACTGCACTTACCACTAAAGTAAAATACGGCTTGCAAAGGGATGAACATGCCGTATTTTGAGTGAAAGCATATGAGAGCTAACTGTCTCATGCTCATTTGATGGGCCTATCTGAGAATTTCTTATTTATTATTCTTCTCTCTGTAAATTGTGAGTGTGAAAAGTTGAGTCTCAGTTTAGAGCTGTTTTGGTATGAAGTTAATGCTTTTTCACTGTTTTTACTTGGATGGCAAAAGGGCCAAAATATAATGACAGTTGAATGGTAAAATGAAAAAGCATCAATTGAAAAAGGCAAGCCACACAATGCTTAATTGTTGCAGACTTGCAGTCTCTGTTTGTGCAATTATTTCTAATTTTCTCAAAGATCAAATAGCTATGGCAAGGGAGCCAAAAATGACTAGATCAGTCTCATTCTTACTTTGATACGCAGCCAAAAACAAAAGATATGCATATCGTTTGCTTTGCACATACAGTTTGCGCTGGTGATCCAACTTTCTCCACGTGACAACCGTCACTCACTGTCTGTGGTGTGGTGTAGTTTGCATGTGGACCATTTTAAAATGATACGTAAAAAATGCACTGAAATTGAATAGTCTTCCAAAGGGTGCTTATACGTGCAAGAGAGTCATTGTCTTCTTGTTTGATAGTTGAGGCAAGGATCATGGAACCCACCAAACGCATATCTAATATTATTAGATAGCTCCCGTTTATGACTGAGTTTGATTTGGATTCTACATGCATCTGAATGCCCTATAATGCCTGGCACCATATGACCAATCTATTCTCGCTTCGCGTATTTCCTTAGCGATAAGGAGGCAAATAATATCCTTGAATAATAAAATGCTTTAGATTTAGTTCATATTTGGGGCTTGAACTTTCTAGCCGGATATCCAAAAAAAGTAAATAAACCGACAAAACAATGATACAAGATGTGAAGAACACGTATATAATCCAAAAAGTATTCCCTGCCACGATGTATATTATAATCCAACCTAGCCATAAGCAGAAAGTCTGCTACAATAATATTCACAACCCACTCTGCTTACGCTGTGTTGTTTTGGTAGCCAGCCACTACATGTGCATGAGGCCTTGTTCTAATAATATATTAAATTCAGAAAGGAAACTTCTTTTCAATGTTAAGAGACAGTGAGACTAATCATTTTAGAGCAGTTGGGCATTCATCTGATATTTATGTATAAAGAGTGCAAAAGTCAGTCGCTTGTGGGCCTACATACAAGCTTTTCTAATTGTCCATACATGTGTGTCGCGCAGTGTGCCTCCATGCATCTACGGTCAGAATGGTGCGAGCGTGTAGCATCATTTGACCTTGTGTTCTATGATTTACGTTTGTCGTTTGGTCATTGAGCTATTGACATTATTAGCCTCTGATTAACACCACGTCTCACTAAGTACCGAAAAGTTTTCTGACATGCGACCGTGGGAGTTGCAGTTTGGAACTTGGAACCAAACGAACGAGCTAATCTTTGTCCGCATTGCATTGATGATAATTGAACCATTTTCTTTCCAAATTTGTAATATTAAATAACATAATTATTACGTGTCGCTGTCTTGTTTTTTTCTTTCTTCTATTTTGTGAAAAATATAAAGATAATTGGTTATATTTGGTGCGAAATTCAATTTGCAGTTAGCTCTCGCCTCCTGTTTCTTTTAAGATCTGCTACTTCTTCTTCTTCTTCTTCTTCAGGGCGAGAGAGAGAGAGAAAGACAGAGAGAGATTTTTCGGAGAGGGTTAAGTAACACGGGTCGTGGGGGTCCTAATGGAGGGAAAATCTGATACGGGTGGTGGTGTGAAATCGCCGCTGTTGGGGAGCGGTGGACGCAGTCGGCGACTGAGTCGAAGGAACTCATATAACTCACTCAGAAACGACTTCGTTTCCAGGCTCCCTGACAATGTTCGAGCTGGCCTCGACCCCGAGTCGCCTGAAGGCATCGACTACTCTCGAACCACAGGCTTAAAGCGAGGTATCTCTCTCCCCAAAACTCTGTTTGGTAACTCAGAAAATGTCGGAAAATGTTTGTGGTTCTGTAAAAGTTTTAATGCTTGGGCAACAAGTGTTTTTTACTTTTCTTTTTTGTTCTTTTGGATGCAAGATTATTATGTTTAATTTGTTTTCCTTGGTTTTCTCTGCAACCAAACAAACAGAGCACAAGTAGTCCGTGAAGTGTTTATTTGGTTTGTTAAGAACAATTGAATTGATCCTGTAAGTGCTTTAAATTGTAGGGGAGAAGGAATATTATGAAACCCAATTTGCAACACTTCAATCCTTTGAGGAGGTTGACTCTATAGTGCAAGCAGACTGTATCGACGAGGTCGATCTCGAGGAACAAGCAGAACATGAAAGAGCAATGATGATTTCCAACTATGCTAATATACTTCTCTTGGGACTTAAGGTACTTAATTTGTCACTGCAGTTAGTCAAATTCTAGTTTTTTTTTTTAAGAAGGCTTTTTGGGTTTGAATGGATGCAGTTGTGAGTATCATATATATATATATATATATATATATATATATATATATGGTATGTTAAGAAACATAACAGTTTAGCAGTGATTTCATGTTGGCATTTGCACTGATAAGATAATGATTTTGGAATGTGTAGATCTATGCTACTATAAAGAGTGGGTCCATAGCCATTGCTGCATCAACACTAGATTCTTTACTAGATCTCTTGGCTGGTGGCATACTCTGGTTTACTCACCTGGCCATGAAAAACATCAATATCTATAAATATCCTATTGGGAAATTGAGGGTTCAGCCTGTTGGCATAATCATCTTTGCTGCTATCATGGCTACACTTGGTGTGTCATTCTAACTTTAGTTTCTTTCCCTTAGTATCTGTTGCTCTCTCTCTCTCTCTCTCTCTCTCTCTCTCTCACACACACACACACACACTTTGTTCTTATATAGTCCTTTAGTTTCAACTCTATTTGTTCAAGTAAATTTAAGGTGAAAGAGACCAAATTTCTGCCTTATTTCAGATTTTGGTCCAAATCAATTGGCAGTATCAAAGATCATGAGTAATGTCCAATCTAACACTGACCTTAAATATTTTGAGAATTTGATCATATGTTCCTCTTTCAAAACCATTTTAAGATAATCCTGAATTGATGTTAGTATACAACCTAAACAACATAAACAAGGATCAAGTCATTGAATTCTTATAACATCTGATTGACACTTTTCTACAAGAACTGGAGCAATAGAGGTTTATGCTTTATATGTCTTACTGTCAGAATGTAATGCAAAGAAACATTCATCATGTGCTCAATCACACTTTACTATGCAGGAAAATATATTAATTTTGAGGTGAATAATATGAGTCCTAGAAAATTTCTTCGTAGTTATAACAGTGTACATGATGTGTATACTCAAAAGAACGAACTTTAGAGTCACACTGGAATGATAAAGGTATGCAATTAGGCTTGCAGGAAACTTATGCCCTTCCTTTTTCTTTTTCTTTTTCATTTCTTCTATAATTCCCAGGGTTAACTTCCAGATATAATTAAGCCAGACTATGTTGCATACTTAAACTTCAGACCAGCTTAACTTTTATACCCTTGCAATTCCTTACAGGGTTTCAAGTGTTGATCCAGGCTGTCGAACAACTAGTTACTCATGATCCCACTGAAAAGATGTCCTCAAGTCAATTGGTGTGGCTGTATGTAATTATGATATTTGCTACTGTGGTAAAACTTGCACTCTGGTTTTATTGCAGGAGCTCAGGAAACAAGATCGTTCGTGCCTACGCGAAGGTTTACTTAGCTTCTTTTTTTTGTTAGTTTTCTCTGAAGGGATTTAAGGTCTTCTACTTTTCCAAGTTACCTTACTTCATTGAATGTTGATTACCAGGATCACTATTTTGATGTGGTGACGAATGTAGTAGGATTAGTTGCTGCTGTTCTTGCTAATAGGTTCTACTGGTGGCTTGATCCTGCTGGTGCTATTCTCCTTGCTGTATACACGATTGTAAATTGGTCCGGAACTGTTATGGAAAATGCAGGTATTTTTCCAGCTTTTCATCACTGCCTTTTAATCTTCCAAAAATCTTGCATGACTTATTAAGATGGAGGAGTTCTCTCTCTTTATTCTTCCTTTTTCCTTACTATTCAAGTTGCTTCTACATAACCAATGGTCATGCTAGCTTTGCAGGGTTGCTAGTTGTGTGGTCAATACTTTTATATCAACTCGGAGACAAGTTGTGAATTGGAAAATCTTCTTGTTTTCTTGAGTGTGCATATTATTTTATCTTATTGGATGAGTTGAAAATATGTTCTTAATGATGCTTGACAGTACGCATTTGATAAAGTTTGTACTTCAACTATTTAACATGTGATCTGAAACATGCAGTTTCCCTCGTGGGACAATCGGCCCCTCCTGAATTCCTACAAAAACTGACATATCTTGTCATAATGCACCCTGAAGTGAAGCGTATTGACACAGTTCGTGCTTACACATTTGGTGTTCTTTATTTTGTGGAGGTTAGTCATATTAAACACAATTTCGATCTTAAATTATCATGATGGAAAACTTGTCACGCGTTGTTATGCGTACTGCATTCTATGACAAGAAAATAGCTTGAAAACTATTATGTTATTGAACAGGTTGACATTGAACTCCCAGAGGAGACACCCTTAAAAGAAGCACATGCAATTGGAGAAACCCTGCAGATAAAGATTGAGAAACTTCCCGAAGTTGAGCGAGCATTTGTTCATCTTGACTTTGAATGCGAGCACAAACCAGAACATTCTGTACTCGTCAAGCTTCCAAACACACAGCCCTGATTTGACAGTATCTCAGTAAACGGCCTTGTGGAAAACCTTTTAACTGTCTTCTGCAAAGGGCACTTCAAAGTGAGTGAATATATTAGTTGGGAGGATGAAAGGTTTTAAAATCTGCAATAATCTATTTACTTTTCATACAAGTAATAACATAGAAGGAACTGAGACTGCGTGCCCTTTAAATTTCGGCTCTTATATATTAGGGAAGCAAATCAAGTGAATGGCTCTGTTTTTCTCTCTGTTCTTTTTCCATGACTTGGACACATTCCAAATGCCCTCTCTTGATCACTTTGAATGCATCTAATTGCCCTTGTCACATTCGTATACACAAACAAATGCCAGTCAGATTTCTTCCTTCTCCAGTGGTGGATGTTATACAATGCTTCATATGTCCATGATTTGTTTTGCGGCGTCTACGTTAAAAGAAAGGGCAAAAATCTAGTTCTGTTGCTGCCTCTTCCATATATCGAACTTCTTCAATTTTGCAGAATAAAAGTTCCTAAATGCATGCTCTGTTAAGACGTAGAGAATATATTAAAAGTGCAACAAAATTCACATCCATCAAGCTAATATAATGTGCAGAGAGGAGCCCTGTTATGACAACACAATCGTAGTGGAAGGACGGCTACTATATAGTCTACATTATACATCTTTGGCTTCTTAACCCTTCTAAAATGATACACTGTATTGTACGATTAAAATGAATGGCACACAGCCAAAAATCAACTCTTTTGTGGGCAGCTCACGTTGATGTAGAACGACCTTGTTATGAGTTTGGCAATAGCCGACCATTGTACATCTTATCAAGTAACTGCTTTGCATCAGGCCTCCGAAGCAGACCTTTGTTGTTCGGTACACCAGTCCCCAAACAAACCGGACATACGAGTTTCCCCCGACCTGTCGACAACAACAGGAAATTACTCATCAAATAAAATACATATCCATACCAGTATGAAGAAAAAATATACAATAAAAAAAGAGAGGCAAGAAAAAAGTTGTGTGCCAGTTGTAATAAAACACTAGACAATGTTGGTATGGGATGAAGAAGCAATGCTCTTCATTTACAACTGTAAACTATAATTTGCAATGGCTCTTACTTTTCTACTTGACTCATTTTCTGAGAATAAGTTGTGACAGAGTGCAAATGTCATAGAAGCCAAATGGAATTTTCTCCCTCAAGCAAACATTTTCCTATGGTACTAACCATTTGATGAAACAGAAATATGAGTATGGATGAGAACTACTTACCATAACAGTTCGGACATTCTGTAAACTCGTACACATCTTTAGCCCGTTTTCTATTGAGAGCTTTCCATTTTCCTGTACCACCACACATATCACCTAAATGAAAAGCAAATTAACATCTCATGGATGAAGGGAATACCATAGTAACATAAAATCTAAATTTATGGAAAATGAAACCCAACTAACATACATTTCTATTTTGTTTTTCCTAAGGCACTCTATCCTTTCTTATATACGTATCTATGTATAGGAGATCGATAACTTCAAGAATAAGAACAAAATATCATTACGCTCCAAGCAACATATCAACATCTAAAACTTCTTAACATAAAACAGCTAACACATGAAAGGAAGAAGCACATCTGTTTCTCCTCTCACAAGCCAAAGCATCAACCTCAAGGCATGAGCAAAAGAATTCCGAATCTTTGACTTTAACTACATATCAATCAGACCAACTACTCTTTTTACAAAGAAAACGACCAAAGAAAATAGGAACTCGCAGTTACCAAAAAGAATGTAGGAACTTGCACATGAACAAAGAAAATCAATATGATACATTCAAAAAACAAACTTGAACAGTTAAAGTTGGTTTTCTAGCTGAACCCTTGGACCAATATAGTTAATGCACAATTTATCTGCACAAATGAATTTTTGGGGCAGAAATAGAATGCCCCAGAGGACTTCACTTTTTACCGAGATAGTAAGTATCACAATCATGCCAGTACTGAACAAAATGTCATCATCATTTCCACTTCTGGTTTGTAACTACAGAAATTATACTTACAAAGCACAGCGCCACTTCCCCCACAATTCCGGCAACCAACTGGTCTCTCTTTTCCATCCAGTGCAAATGCCTTTGGAACGGAAGTAGAGATTGCAGAATTGCTTATCAAAGCAACGGTTGAACATAGGCATGTGAGACACTGTCGTCGAGAGATTGAGGCCTGAGATTCCTGTGGTCACTGAACCTTTATAACTATATCTTGTTGAAAGTAAAAAGCCATTCCTATTGAATTTTACCATACCTTATAAATACAAAATATGATAAACAAATAAGTTATTTCAGAAGTTCCAATGTATCACACCAATCTAGAAAAGTTGAATTCTTGGAAAACAAAAAATTCTAAGAAAACAGAACAAACACACAAAAGACGTATGATGTATCCACTAAAAAATTCTCTGTTACTGACACTGAGAATACATCAAAAGAAATGTCTCAAACAAAGTTGAGGCCCCTTTGCATCAGAGGAACTCATGCAAAAGGCTTTATCTTGTCTTGAACAAAAAACTAAAGCCATCAATTTCACATGGAGAATCATCTCTTGTGAACAAAATAACCCTTTTTTTTTACCATAAAGAGAAGGCAAAAGCAAGTGGTATCATTAAGACCGTGAATGAAGTTCAGCAGCACTTTGAGTTGAGAATCATCAAACAAAATTCATCCAAATGATATGTGCGAATGACATGAAAGCCATAAACAATGGCCACCACTTATCCCCTTTCTCTATCTAATGCCATATTTTCTTGCAATCAGGCATACCTTCAGAATCAAATAAATCAATACCTTTGATGGTTTAGAAGAGTGGTCTGAATCCCCCGGACTGCAGCTGTCATTCTCGAGATTGGATCTTACATGAAACCCAACTGACTTTGTGTTGACTGCCAAATTGTTTACATACAAATGATAGTTAGAACCATCGCCCTTCCACCAATCATTGATCAAAGACATGAATCCGGTTTTTGCAACAGTCATGTGCTGCATGACAGATAGAGCTAAAAGCAAAATGTTCACTGGCTACAACTGAAAGGGCACATTTGAATGTTGAAATTCATCATCTTTCTTTCTCTGATCCAAAGGTACATATTATCATCAAGCAGTTAATGGTCTGAGTAGATGTTAAGGCTTCAGATTTTATTATATTACCTTGATTCAATTCTACAAATAATATCAGTCTCTGAAATCTTTGTGCCCAAAAGAAAAGCAAACCCCATGCAAAATCTCTTCATATGGAAACTCATAGCGCGCAGAAAGCCCCCAAATTTGAATTGAAACCAATTTGGAACACTTGAGAACAAAACAAAACCATAAAGCAGACCAGAGAAGACCAATTATTCATGAAATCTGGACGAACATTAGGTAAATTGGTCTCCCTTGTCTAATTTTTTTCCCCTAATGAAACTTGGGTACCCCAAAAGTAAACCAAAAATAAAAACACAGCAATATAGACAAAGCAAAACCAAGTAGTAAACAATTTGGTGAACGGAGGGCCAAAAGCAAACTAGCCCGTAAACTGCTTATCCACAAACCATGAGTTTAGTGCCGGTTGAGAGCTATACAAAATATATATGCATATATAGTGGGCAACAAGAAACCGAGACCTCATGCACACATGTGAATGAAGAATGAGACAAGGCAAAATACAGCTACTTGAAATTAAGGACTGTGCATGGAAATGACGAGAAATTGGCAGGTCTCATTAAGTTCGTTAATGGGTACTAACTTTTAGAGAGAGAGAGAGAGAGAGAGAGAGAGAGAGAGAGAGAGAGAGAGCTCACAGTGGCATGGTGAGGATTTTGACAGGCGTTGTGGTATGGCTGACAGATGAGAAGAAGAAGAAGAAGATGACATCCTCTCTATCTCTCTGTCTGTCTGTCCATGTGTCTTAGCGGGGCACTCTTATTTATCATCTTCTTTGCTCTACTACATACATATGCATACGAACTCACATGTTATTTTTTCCAACCCAAAAAACCAAAAAAAAGGAACTCACATATTATTTCTATTTTGGTCCCTCCCTAGATATTATTTCTCTTTATCTTTAAGGTTTAACAAGATTGTTTACTAATAAAATATGCACCATAAAAATTTATAAAATGAAAGATACACTTACGAATTCTAAATTATACTTTTATATCAAATGTAGGGGTGGGCAACAAATGGCTCCAACTGTACAAACTGCTAAATTAAACCAATACGAGCAGTTTAGTTCGATTTTGAAACAAACCAAATCGATGGTTTAGCTCTGCTTTGGCCGGTTTGAAAATCGCTTAGTTCGAACTAAATTACATGTTTTTTAAATTTTTTTATACTTGTCATTTTCGATAGTTGTTACCATTTACTATCATGTTTCATGCTACACGATGATACTGATTATTTAATATAAAAAAATTAAAATCCCTAACTCATTCGAATTTAACTTATGGCATGTTTACTAATCCGGAATTGAATTCCACTTTTGAGGATTCCTGTATTTACTTGCATCAAGGAATTGAAAAAGTAAGCGGGACCCACACAAAATTAGGAATTCAATTCCTGATTTTGGAGGAATTCAATTCCGGAATGGGAGGTGGTATTCTAATTCCTGGAGAATTCACCCATTAGGAATTCATCTTTTTTACCCATTATATCCTCACACAATTTTCAAAATTCCAAATATGTCATCTACTTTAACTTAAAAATGTGGACATTTTAGTAAATAATACCACTCCTACCCCAATTTCATATGATTTAGTAAACAACTTCAATAGGAATTCGGAATCTAACTCCCCTCAATCCATATGGTTTAGTAAACAACTTTATTAGGAATCCGGAATCTAATTCTCCTTAATCCAATTCCTCCTCAATCCAATTCCTCCTCAATTCAATTCCCCTTAATCCAATTACGGATTAATAAACATGCCATTAATCACGAAGAGAAGTTTCCCTCCTTCGACATATGTAAGACAATATATAATCTTTTACGAAGAGAAGTTACCATTAGCAAGCGAGTCACAAAATGGGATTGGTTTGATTCAGTTACAGTACTAGTTTGAGGCAATCAAAACAGTGATTTAGCAAATCAAAATGGATTGGTTTTGATTCACTTTATCGCTAAGTACATTCGAGTCAAATGATTCGACCAAAAAAATTCGCTTAAGTACTTTTTTATTCTGAGCTTTGTTACATTTTCATATCATGGATTGAAAAACTCGTCCAATTTCTAAATAAATCTTATTAAAACTTCAGGGGAAGGAATCGGATGACGATGATAAGAGGGGCATTAGCAATGGGCATTTTTGCATTGTGCAAACGTGAGAGAGAACAAATGAGGAACTGAGCACTGCATAATTTAACTTTTAAATTACTGGCGGGATCACAAAATAAAAGCCAACTATACGGCTCATAAAACATTTATCGTACAACATAATCTGTGCTGCTGCAGCTAACTCCTCTCGTTCAACATATTTTCTTACAAATCATTATCAACCCAGAGAGGGAGAAAAACAAAATAACCAAATCTAAAAATATCGACTTACAAATTCCTGCCGATAACACAGGAATCAAGATACAGTTCGCCCATAGCACAAACAAGCAAGATACAGATTCTTTGCCCATTTTTCCTGTGCAAAAGTAGACCAGAATTTAGAGTGAGGATATCAATAGTCTGATATTATTCTGTCTAAAAAAAAGGTTAAAAGAGTGTCACGGTCATTAACTTTAAAGAAAAACTTCATACCTTCACATGTGTGCTAGGAAATTGAGATGTACGCAGAGTCTCTTGAGTTTCATCACCAGGTTTGCGCTTGGGGACACTCAAGATGAGGGCTGCTTGATCCCAAGTTGCAGCTGTTGATGTTATCCGGAAACCATTATCCCAACGTCTGTGGATGCCTTCACTTGGATAGAGAAAATCCAGCTCCACAACCTATGAAAAGCCAATGGCAAATGAGCGGGTGGACACCAACTCGAAAACCAGAAAAGAAAAATAACTGCAAAATCAACATGCCTTAGCTATCATGAAATGCTACTGATCACGTTTTAAATACATAAAAAGTTGGCAGATCTCGTTGCCATAATATCTGGTTGGATGCACCATAAAATGGCCTAACGCAACCCATTTGCCACTATTTCTAGTCAAATTCAACCTGGAATAACAGTAAATATATGTCTGGTTAGCTTGTCTTTAGTCATATCCTAAAATATCAGTTTTATTTAGAATGGCCCTCACTAGATCAGTTGACACCTTGAAAAGATTCAATTTTCCCTCTTCTCATTCCCCGTCCAACGTAGATTCAAATACTATGACTCAAGCTTTAAATGAAGCTTTTGAAAAGAGTTCCAAGACAACAACAAATGTTATTTGTGCCACTCGGAGAAAGAGCAGTGGCTTCACACAAAAGTAGAAACACATTGCGGAGGGGCATATAGTGATTTGTAAAATCCACAATATCATATTATCATGCAATGAGAATAAAGTTGAGAAAGAGCATGATCATATGAGAAATTGAACTGCCAATGAAGAGAAGGCAGCAATTTCTCTGCAACCTGCTAGCATGGAAATATCAAATTAACACACTAACATTCCTGAAGAGAATAATAAGATGGGCACAGCTTACCTGATCACTGAAGCCAGCATTGCGAGACATAACAACACCCCACCGGCTCCCAGCAGTTGCCATTGAGGTCACATGAAACCCTTCTCTCCACTTCTTATTTATCCACTTGAAGGGGAAAGAATCACTTACTTTGTAAGACTGTTGCGTATACTGAGTTCCTGCAGAATTAGGGTCACAGTTCATAATCTACTGATTGAAAACGAACTGAACTGATGTGGATTTGCACACACATTCTGTCTAGTAATATCCAAATCTTTTTTCTTCTTTTTTTTGGGGTACAAAAGTCCACTGTATCTTACTCTGTTTACAAAATGACAAGATCCACTTTATAAAGAAAAACTATGCAATCCTTATCGATATATAACAAATAACAACCGTCGGTCAAAAGACTCAAAACATTAATGTCCAACATAAACCCATTAGTCACCAATGTGGAGAACCATAAGAGGTAAGAAAAAAGAGAATCGTGGTTATCTTGATAATAACCACAGCATGTACGTCCCACAGCCATTGGAGCTTTCTGGGAACTTTAGGAAGAGGGAACCTAGACCTCAACAACTAAGAAGAACCAACCCAAACACCATACAGCAATCCAGAAAAAGAAAAGAAAGATTACTGCATGACCAGATTAAAGTTACACCAACATAGCATTAAAAGAACACATTGCAAAGAATAGATTCATTCATTCTTTCCAAGCCAATTTTTTTCCTCAGCAATCATATATGACATGAAACTTTGGAGCATATTGCTAAAGCGTACATTACTGATATGAAAATGCAATCTGGCATGACAAAAAACAGGTCCACATAGGTCATGCAACTTTATTCATTAACACAATTAAAGTTAGTAGATTAATGCCACAACTACTCACTACAGCAGTGTACCTTTTGACATCACCACAAGGGAACTTCCATTATTAGCACCAGCAATAGAACTAATGTAATAGTTCTTCTCCCATTGTTCCATTATCCATTCCTGTGTATTCAGAACAAACAGTCTGTCAATTTTTTGAAGAGTAAACATCTTATATCAATATAGACAAGCACAGGAATCCACCTTGTGCAAGAAGAAGGGTGAAAGCTCATAAACTTGGTTTGTAAAACCGGTTCCGGCATCCATAATAAGTGCCCAGAGATTAGAACAAGATGACACACAACTTATAAGCAGACCGTCTTGAATCCCTCTCTCCACATGTTGTGCCAATCTTGCATCAGCGACATTGTAATGATACCTAGTAATAAAAGATGATCAAGCCATGAGGAAAATTACAGGCAGGGATTCTTATTCAAATCACTTTTCCCTTTGATATGCAAGGAAGGAATGAAACTACACTATATATTGAGCCGGAAAAAAAAGTACAATGTTGCAAAAAGAATTTCTACCTCTGTTTCATCGGCATCCGAGCATTGTAAACTGAAATCCATTGTGTGGCAGGTACTCCTAGCCTAACTTTCTTCCTTGGCTGGCCATCATCATCTTCCTCAATATTCAATCTACCCCGTTTCTGGCCAACCTGACTAATAATCTAAAACAGTTCGCAATAAATTAATTTATAAGCACAAGAACAAACAAAAGAAAGCTTCATATATTACAATATCCTAAAGTACCTTCTGAGCGCCATCAATTTTGATTGGCCTTACAGCAGGATTTGATCCTATCAAACTCTCAAACAATGATATTAGCTTCGAATAGTTAGGCTCTTCATCAAATTTCATGTTCACCACAACCTCAAGAAATTGCCTTAGAGGTGGGGGGCAGAAGCAGCACAGCATTTCGGGAGATGTTGCCATCTTTTTTTTGCAAACTAGGAAAGATTTGTTATCACCCTGAAACAGGACCAAGTACAGTGCAGACAAATTTCATAATAAATCTCAATAAAGGAGAGTAAATCAGACTCTAAAATTAATCCCTCTTATATACCTGATAGCCCTGCCATGGTAACCTTCCTCGGTGGAGAAAAATGAGTGTATAAGCAAGAGATTCAAGATCATCTCTTCTACTAGCAGTTCTTCCCAAGTGAGCATGAACACTGGCATATCGAACAGTTCCTCTGGAGGTGAAACAGAAAAGATTTTAGGGCTAAAATAGAAGAATTATACTGAATACCATACCCCCAAAAATGCAGATATTACTTCACCTAAACATATCAGGACGTTGATCATAATCAACATGACCCCCATTAGTGTCTTTCCACTTTGTCGCTGTACAATCCGGTAATAAAGAAGACATAAGAAATGAAAGTAAATGAAATAACTGGAGAGAAGCCCTACAGATGAAAATAAATTAACTTACCTAGTCCAAGGTCAACAAGAAACAATTTCTTCTCTTGAGCCGTAGATGGCTGACCAAGTAAAAAGTTTTCTGGCTTTACATCTCCATGCACATAGCTAATGTCAACAAGTCATGATTTGAAATAAGTTAGAAATATAATAAAAAAATTATTTTTGAAAGAAACAAAAAGCAATAGGATTGAAGAAATTTTAGTAGTCATATTAATCCACAAGATTGGGACAACCAACACCAAAAAGTGAATAAAATTATCTGAGGCTGCATTGACATACCCTCTTGAGTGCATCTTCTCTAGAATTGATAAAGACTCAACAGCTATACAAGCTACCATTTCTGCAGACATCCTGTGTTCATTGGATTCAAACATAAACAAAAAATATAAGTAAAAATCTTTCAGAAAATTGAAGTCCAAGAATAGAAGAACATATGCGTGCTCTTCCACTTCAAAAACAGTTATACCCACAGACTGAATCCAAAGCCATAACTATCCAATAACTCAAACTTTATTTCAGTGCTCTCTAGCATCTTAAGTATGAGTTTAGAAGATTTAATCCTTAAAATCGTGACTGAAAATAGGTTGCGCCTCTATTCACGCCCCTCAGAATAAGCAGAAAAACATTTAAAACTGGAATTTTTCAGCTGAATCCTAAATGGCATATCCAGGTTTCGGATCTCGAGATAACAGCAAAACGAACGGATAATGTTTGGATGAAAAGCAAAATAATCTTAAATACTCACGCTTGCCCTGAAGTATTCCATACATCCCATAAACTAGGCCCTAGCATGTCCATAACCTGCACATATGAAAATAACAAATGTATTCGGTCCAAGGAAACAAGAAATTTCAACCCGTTACTGATACAAGAGATAGGACAGTTCATACCATGACATAATAGTCTCCTTGCTTTCCTTTATAGTGCACTTTAGGCACTCCATGACTACCACCAAGAGTGCTGTTCAAAAACAAAAAACGACCGATATATAAACAAATTAGCAAGTGTGCATGTATAGATACTGATAAATGAACCTAAGCACATCACCCAGGGAAGAAAACAATAGAAAACTAAAATCTAATAGAAAGAAAAAGACTCACTTGTAAACTTGCCACTCATATGGAGGACCATAAGTACAGCCTTTGCTGTTTCTGTGCTCAAATTTAAGTGCTACCTGATAAATACATAAATCACAAATAAATTCATAAGGACAATTACTGATAAAGAAAACAAGATAATTTCTGAATGGTACAGCCTTCTTTCAACATGAGAAAATATGAACTTACCTCAATAGCACCAGGACCGCTTGTACGATCAACTCCACCCGTAACACGACGACCAACAAACACCTGGCCAAAGCCACCTTTGCCCAGCTTCCTCTCTACCTTATAGAGTGGTGACCCTCCTACTTGAACCTTAGAAAGTGGAAATTTGGAAATTTTCCAGAACATATATCACCATTAAAATAAACATACCAAAGTTGAAACAGAATCTCTTTCTTTTTATGTGAAATTTAAAAATGTTACAACAAAATTCATCATTTAAGTTACACCAACCCAAAGCATTCATTTAAAGACTACCATCATTAAGTTAATCCACTCCAGTGAATTCTTTCAGTTGAAATGAATCGCTTAGTTGAAGAACAAGATAAAAAATTGGATATATATAAACTCAAAAATGCATGCACCCAACATAGAAAACATCTATAAAATTAAAAATGACCACTTTACTGGATCCCTTAAAGGAAACTTACTGATTAGGATCTCATTCTTACAAGGAAACACAAGAAATGCTTTCAACATAACTAAATATAGCCTAATACCTGAACAATTAAAGAACAGTGAAAAAAAGTAAACACATTTCATCAGCAGCAACCCCACCCCAAGTTCCCAACTGAAATAAAATAACGATACACAATATAACGCCACCAAAAGCATCATTATAGCGAGAAACTACCCGTACCTTTTCGGGAAAAGGTGCAGTACTGCCCTCTTCTTCTTGCCCAGCAGCCTTATTAGCACTCAAGCCACCACTATCGTCAGCCATCACAGCTTTCTTATCTTCCTCGACTATTTCTTTTCCCTTTTTGCCCTCAGAATCGGAGTCCTTCTCCGATATCACAATCACACGGTCTTCCTGCTCCGGCTCCGGCTCCGGCTCCTGCTTCTCCTCTTCTTTCAATTTTCTCACTGCCAACCTTGTCCTCGGCCTCACCACGGCCTCAGCGGCTTCTCGGGCGACCGTGGCACGGGTCCTCCGCGAGGGCGGCGGTAGGTCCGACGGCTTGTGAGCTACCCTAGCGCGGCCTCGGCGGACTCCTCTGCGAAGCTCCGGCATTGCTCAAACCCATAAAATGAATTCGTACGGTGCTTCAACGATTCGATCATTATATTAATCCCGCGAAGCTTTGAGAGTCTTGGGCATGGCTGAAATTTGAATAAATCGGTCGGGGAAGAGTGGAATTAGAGGAAATCGGAGGTGAATTGGGTCGGGTGAGGTTCGATTGGAGATAATTATGGTTTGATTGCAGAGGTTGACATTTGGGGGTTAGGGTTTGGTAGAGAGGGCAAGAGAGAAAGAGAGAGAGATAGGGGCAGAGGCGCCGAGTCCAACTGTAGGATGATGCGGGAAAACAGAGAAAACCAAATGAGAAAGGAGGGTTTCGTTTTGGGTGTGGACCGTGTGGTAGGACAAAATGGACAATCGTCAAATTTGTGAACTCACCAAATGTCTAGAAAAAGAAGAAAATAAATAAATTATTGGCAGATTAAACCTTAATTTTCCTTTGCCAATGAAGCTATTTAATCCTAACATCTCTACTTAAAGTTGGAAGATATTTGGATATATAAGCTTAGTCAAGTTGGTTAGAGTGATTACGCTACTCACTTTATACTCGAGTTAAAATTGTGTGTCTCTCTCTTCACACTTGAATTTAATCTCCTTTTTTATATATTAGAGTAATTTAGAATATTACATTCTCAATCATTCAAATGATTATTAACATTTGCTTCGACCTTAAAAAAAAAGTACGGAAAATTTCATGTGCTCAATGCAATTCTCGTGGCACAAATGACAAAGTATTGAATGTGTGCACGATATACATGACATATATGATGCGTACAACAAGAAGAAACTAGTTAATATATCAATCAAGAGGTTTGGTGAGACTTTCTCTTCCTTCCTTCATTTCCTCTGCTTGTTTGATTTGAGGAGTTTCATTTTTATTTTTGGGTCGAAGATTTGAGGAATTCATGGCATGCTGCTGGCGATCATCAACTGACCGTTCTCAGCTTTTCATCTTATTTCATCTCTATATTACACAATTGACAATCCTCATCCTCTCATCATAATTTGAATTTACCTGATTTGTGTGTTTTTTACTTGATTTTATATTTCTATTAACCTTCTTGGCTCTAAAACTTGTCATTTTTCTACCATAAGAGCCATTCCAGCGATGAAGCCCAGCCCAAGGCTGGGGAAAAAAACAAAAAAATGGTGTTCCAGCGGATAGCCCAGGCCCGGGGGAGGTGTGGGACCCACCAACCCTGGCTGGCCCGAAGGCAGCTTCTGCCTGAGGTCCAAAACGAGGGGGGTTACTGTAGCGCTACAGTACCCGCTACAGTGTCGTTACAGTACCCCGCTACAGTATCTCGCTAATTTGATTTTTTTTTCCCCTGTTGCCACATGGCGTCGTTTGGACTCTCCGATCTGATTTTTTCCTCCAATCCAACGGCAGCCAATTTTTTTGCAATAAAATACTGGAAAAAATTCGGAAATTTTTTTTAAAAATACCCAAAAATTAATGAATTTTTTTCTATAAATACCAGCCAATTTTTTTAAAATTTATCTGAAATTTGAAATTGAAAATTTTATCCGATTATGAGATATAAATAGTATTGACACGTAGAAACCCGAAAATCTTATCCGAAAATATTATCCAAATTAATTATTGTGGTAAAAAAAAGTTGTGAAAAAAATTAAAAAATGAATAGTAATTGCCCTTTGCCATGGCAACGGATGGAAACGGAAAATATTATTTGCAAGGGCAACTACTATTCACATGAATAGTGGCTGCCATAGCTCCCCCCTTGCCATGGCTAAGGGCAAATTGGTGGAGTTGCTCTAACAGCACATGAAAATACATGATACATTCTTAAGTTTTCTTGTGGGTTTTTTTTTTAAATCGAATTAGCAATTAGGTGAGTCTCTGACCCTAGCTATTAGGTTACCTTCGTTGTTAGGATTCTTGGCTCCACCATTACTTACTATGACACAAATCCCGCCTCTTTAACCAAAGTTTTCTTTTTACGAACTTTTTTATGACTTACTCGCAATCACATCTTAGTAACTAATTGGTAAAGGGTAATATATCAAAATTGATAATCGAAGAAAAAGAAAGATTGAGAGAGATTGGCATAACTAATTGGTAAAGGGTAATATATCACATCTTAGTAACTTTTTTATGACTTACTCTCACTTCAGCCTTCACCGCTAAAGTTGGTTTTTGAGGACTAAGGGCTTGTTTAGCTTGGCCTGGCTTGGACTAAATTTAGTATCATGTTTATTTCATCTAATTCTTGTCTTAGATGAGATTGCTAATACCGGACCCACCAAAAATACCTCCTTAGGAGAGGACTACTAAACCCATATGGAAATGGAGGATTAACTAGTCTCATGCTCACCAATGTATAAAATACATATATTATATTGTAATACTAATAACATATATTACTATTATTATTATTATTATTATTATTACATACACATATACTATAATATACATATATACACACATATATAATATATGTATATACACACATAGACATATATATTTATATATACACATATAGTCCTCTTCTATTGAGGGACACCCTTTAGGGTACCCTATGAATTTTTTTCCAACAATTCAAACCATCTATTTTTTAAGTCTACATTTATATATCGTCGTTGCAAAAAATTAGAAAATCAGAAACCGTTTCAACATCCAATTGTATTCTACAAAATAAAAGAACATGGTGCTTCAAGAAAGTATTAAAATTTCAATAACACAATGGAGTGGTCAAACGATGTTGGATTCAAGTGATTTTTTGTAGAGATGATCTTTGAATAATTATCTAAAATGTAGACGGTTTGAATTAGTGAAATACAATGTGGAGTGAGCTCTACAAAGGGTATCCCTCAAATAAGCTAATTTGAGGGATCCCTCAATGAAAGCTATATACATATATACATGTATATTATTATTATTATTATAATATACTCATATTCACATACACATATTAATATTATAATAATAGCATACTTGTATATATATAATATACGTTATATATTATATATTATAATACATATATACATATATGTGTATATATATTATACCCATGTACGTATTATAATATACTTATACACATGTATATACACTTGTACATTATATATATATATAGCAAAATGCAAAGAATGGTAAAACATTCAAAATATCAAAAAATATCATTGGTTAATACAAACATTAAGAATTGAAATTATTAATTAAATGAGGATAATATGGTAAATTCACATTTTTTCATATTTAAAAAAAATTAAAATTAAAAGAAAATCAGATAATTGATCCTATTTTTATGGAACACAACTACCCATTGTCTTTTTTAATTCTAATTTTTTTTTTTTAAAAAGCCTATCACAGGAGCGAAAGCGCGTGCAGAGAGGCTATTATGTATAATATATATTATAATATACATATATACACATATATATATATGTATATTATTATAATATACCCATATATATTACATATTATAATATACATATATACATATATATACATGCATATTATTATTATAACATACCCATATATCTATCTATATATATATAAAGCAAAAGGCAGAGAATGGTGAAATATTCAAAATACTAGAAAATGTCCTTAGTTAATTCAAACATTAAGAATTGAAATTATTAATTAAATGAGGATAATATGGTAAATTCACATGTTTTCATATTAAAAAAATTAAAATTAAAAACAAATTAGATAATTGGTCCTACTTTTATGGAACATAACTACCCATGTTATCTTTTCTTAATTCTAAAAATAAAAGAAAAAAGAAAACCAATTGGCACATGCTAGTATATTATAACATACATATACATATGTATGTATGTATATGTATTATACCCATATATATTATAATATACACATATACACCTATACACACACACACATATACACCTATATACATATACATATATATATATATATATATAGTTTTGAAAAAATAAAAAAATCTAGTCCTAGTCTAAGCATACACCAAACACAGGATAAGTGTTATCCAACTTAGACCAAGCCAAGTCAAGCCAAGACAGTCCCTAAATATGGTCCATGCCAAGACAGTAATGTGTAACAAACAAGCCCTAAGGCCCTATTTGGTTCATGGGAAAGGAGACTTGGGAATGGAAAATCAATTACTTTCCTATGTTTGATAAGTCCATGCATGAGAAATTGTTGTCTGGCTCATGGGAAAGTAGGGGGAAAGTGAAGACATCCTTCCAACTTGGGTTTTGTTTTCCCTCCTCATAGGAAAGTTTGGGAAATTAGCCAATATTAAATAAACATTTTTCATGACCATTTTGTCTCTATTAACAATTTAGAATTACAATATATCATTAAATGCATTCTTTTTTTTATTTGATTTAATATGGGTATAATTGAAAATTTATACAAACTTTATTTTTCATTCATACTCAAAACAAACATGGAAAATGAAATAAAGTGATATCTCTCGGTTACTTTCCCAGCATTACCAAACGTGAGAAATGAATCTTTCATTTTTCATCCATTCATTTTTCATCCATTGGGAAATGACATGAGAAATGATTTCCCTTCAAATTCATTCTGTGAACCAAACGAGGCCTAAGGGGCCTTTTGCCCGCGTACCGACCTGCATAGGTGGAAGTACTCTTAGAAGTGAGAAGGGGAATCTGTGATACTATCCGAGTGTTGACACGTCAAACATGCTGGCTTTGAGTTACACGTGGACCAATCAAGTCTTACCTCTCGGAAGTACTCCTTTAGGAAATTCAATATCACAAACGTTTAAGTCCCCGATTGACAAAGACGATAACAAACGCCCCACCCCAATTGACAAAGACTATCCCACCAATCCCACCCCAAATTGACACCACCCCTGTGTATCCCACCCTAATTTACAAAGACGATAACACCCCCACCCCAACGTCACCCCCACCCCAATTTACAAACACCAACACCACCCCAATTTACAAAGACGATAACACCCCCTTCGCTCCAAGTCACAATACCCTTTTGCTCCCCTTTTCCTTTTTTAAAAGTGGAAAAGCCCAAAACCAAACAAACTACAAAACAAAAGAACGAGGCCACAGGGGCCGAGCATCGCAGCAAGAATACCCTTCTGCTCCCATCTTTTCCATGGCTCAATTGACAAAGACGAAAACACCCCCTCCCCCCCTATATATTGTGCCTAGGAATACCCTTCTGCTCCCATCTTTTCCTTTTAGCAACAACGTAGCCAAAGAAAACCCTTCTGCTCCCATCTTTTCTATCTAGGCACAAGCTAGCTAGCCAAATTCAATCTGGCTGTCTCACTACTCTCTCCCTGAGGAAATCCAATATCAATACCCTTAATCTGCTCCGATCTTTTCCATTGACCTCTCAAGCTAGCTAGATCAAGGTCACCGTCGTCGGTTTCACCTACATCCGCAGCTAGCGCATGCAGAAAAAAATGAGGAATACTTGCACTGCTTCTTATCAGTCCCTAAAGACCTCTTTCCATTTACTGCTCCAGAAAATAATACTCATTGTGAGCCGTCTTGATGATCCCGGTGACCTAGAAGCTCCAGCTCCAGCTGCCCAACCACAACCATCTGCAACAACAACAGCAGCAGCAGCTAGGAACTTGGATTGGGCAAAGATTCTTGTGGTGTATTGCTTGTCATCAGGAGTTGCCATGGCTCTCATACACACCCAAGTTCAACCCAGCAAGCTCCCTCTAAGCTTTTTCTTTCTCGAACTGGCAGTCCTACTCGCTTTTGCGTGCATCATGGTAAGCAAATTTGTTCAGCACTCCAAATGTCCAAGAAAAACACTTCATCTCTTCCATTTCTTTGGGGTCTTTTTCGGAGTCACCGCCTTCTTCATTTCCATTACAATCCCTTTTCCTCTCTGGTTCAAATGTACTGCATCTGTCATCTATGTGGCCTCAGGCCTTGTGGTCATATTTTGCAATCACTTCTATAGTTAATATTAATGTTGAGAGAGAGAGAGAGAGAGAGAGAGAGAGAGAGAAGAAGAGATATACTAGACTGCACTACTGCAACTTCACAGTGGCTTTTTTTTTGTAAAAGTTGAGTAGTAGCTTGATCTGGATGAAATTCCACAAGGATATGTCTTCCTGTTTGTATTATTTCCTATTAATAAATATTATTTTGTTTGATGTCTTGGTTAGTGTTAAAAGTGAATAAAATGGGAAAATGGAAAACTCTGGATTAAAAATTTAGGACATGGGTGTCTAAAGTATATCTATTTTAAAGATTCTTGGTTTGGATTAAAAGTCAATATCAATACCCTTATTCTAAAGTATATCTAAACTCTGGATTAAATTTTTTTTGTTTTTAAAATATTATTTATATTTATTTTAAAGAAATCTCTATTTTTTTTTAACACATCCGCATAAGTTTGAGTACCTTATTTGTCATGTCACCGATTTAACAAAAAATTTAATGATGATTTTCCTTTAAAAAAGGATTTTTTTTATAAAAAAAATAAAAGAAAACAAGGACAATTTTTTTTAAAAATGACTTGTTCTTAAGGATTTTGATCTCAAACATTTAAACAAATTTTATTTTTTTAGAAGGAAAAACAGTTATCAACATTTCAATATGAGCTGGAGGAGGACAACGAACAGCAATGGATTTCTTCATACGGCTTCGGACCGTCCATCAGAAAGCTTCCTGATCATTATCTAGACTCTATAACATACATGTGTCTAGTAGATTATACCAAGGGCACAAAAAATAAATAAATGGAGTTTCACTAAAACACCCAAAATAGGGGCTGAAATTATAAAAAAACCCAACACCCAAAACCCATCATTACACACACTCAAAACCCATTTATAAACACACTAAAAAAATATACAATTGTTGATTTTGAGGTTGATTTTGGGTGTGTTTCTATGTTTAAATAGTGTTTGGGTTTTTTTTTTTTGTATAAATACATGTCTAGGATTTGGTTTATTTATAAATTTGTAAAAATAAATTAATATTTCAACTTTAAACTGATTCGTTTATATGGCGAGCGCAGACTGCTTTAAAATCACTAATATTTTGTTTTACTTTTTCCTTGTTTCTCCTGTTTTCACGAGAATTACTCAGATTTGTATTCATTTTCTGTGTTTTTATTATTATTATTATTGGGTTTTCGTCCAACAGGTGGTCTCACCCCCTTAGAAAGTTGGAGCATATTCAAATTCACTTTTTGTTTTTAAGTTTTTCCAGTGGGTTCTAATGAGGATGAGAGTTTGGAGAAAGAGAGAGGGATAGAGAGTTGACGTGATGACAGTTTGTTTAAAAAAGGGTCGTCTATTATATGTAAAGATGACGGTTTTTTTTAAAAAGGGTCGTCTATTGTGAAGTAAAGATGACCTTTTTTAAAAGGTCGTCTATTGTATGTAAAGATGACGATTTTTATAAAACAACCGTCGTCTTTATAAACAATCCACGACGGTTTTCATAAAAAATCGTCCTCTTTACATACAATACACGACGGTTTTATGAAAAACAGTCGTCTTTCCTCCTATAATTAACGATCTTTACCTCTAAACAATGACGATTTTCTTTAAAAATCGTCGTAGTTACAGATAAACAACGACAGTGAAAAGCCGTCGTAGTTTGACACCCAAATAGATGTCGGTCGATTTCACGACGGTTTGAAAACCGAATACACGACGGTGAATTCCCGTCGTCTTTTGCCTTTTTTGTAGTAGTGAACGTCATTTTGGCCAGATCCTTGACGCCCAACATGAGAGGAGGAGGCTGAGATGAGAGAAAAAGAGAGAAGTGCAGGCGTCAAGTCTGAAAAGGAAAAGGGATTTAGATGAGAGAGAGAGAGAGAGAGAGAGAGAGAGAGAGAGAGAGAGAGTGAGGGGTTGGGGTTAGAGAGAGCGAGAGATAGAAAGATGGAGTGAGTTAAAGGGGGCTTAGGTTTTGACGGGTTGGGAATTTTCTTTCAATGGTGTAGATTTACCCATAAAATTTTAGAGAAATCTAATGGTCCACCGTAGAAGGTGCCTTAACAAAAGATTGAATTCCTGGAGCCGCGCCAACTGTACACACATCATATCAACTGTATACTCTCTTCAATTCAATCGTATTTTATTAAGAGGGGTGTATTAGTTGAGATTTTAAATGATTATTTTGAGATAAATATGTCATGTGGTATTCAATTAAGACTTTCAAAGGCAACACGTATTTGGGATGGTGGTGGTGTGGACCCAAATGCGGTGGTGATGCAAGCAAAGGCTTGGCTGGCTGAATATCAGCAAATAAGGGATGACTTGGTCTCCAATATCCCACGCTTGGCTCCATAAAGATGGGTAGTTCCAAGAGATGGCTTTGTTAAGATTAATGTGTTGGTGCTTGGAAAGCTAAGGATCGTAATGGAGGTCTGGGAGTGGTGGTACGGGATGAGCGGGGAACCTTCATTGCAGCTTGTGTGCGGCCAGTTATGAAGGCTGGGTGTCCTGAGCAAATCCAGGCGCTAGCACTCTTAGCTGGGATGCAATTGAGTTTCAATGATATTTTGATTCATGATATTTTGTTTCAAGATTGTACCCCTATTTGAGTTTCAATGAAATTTCATCTTTTATCAACAACAAAAATAGATTTTGATACAAATAAATGATTTTGACAGAGGTGTGAGAACCAAAAGCATTGAAATTGTTGGCATTGATCGATGTGATGTACTGAGTTTACTTGCAAAATCCATACAAAAGTGGAATGGAACTCAATAAACCACAATACACAAATGAGAGAGTGTGTGTGGTGACTGTGGAGAGTGAAGGTTGGCTTTGTGGGTGTTGGGATGGTGAAGAGATAGAAACAATATTAGCGTTTCATTTTTAAGGGTCTATTTTTATATTAAAAAATCTTATGTCGACCCCGAAAGAAATTTATGTGGTCCTTTCAAATCTTATAAATCTTGTAATAAAAATCTTTAAAATCCATAAGTAAAAAATCTTGATTATAGAAATTCATTAAAAAAAATCCTATAAGTAATTATATTCTACTTAAATATGCAAGACTTTTTTATCCCTAAATAGTCTTTTAAAATATCAATTGAATAGCTTTTTATACCTTAAGTTTATTAAAAATAAGGAGGGTTTGGAAATTCATAAAGAAGGAGGGTTTCACAAAAGTCTATTGACCCAACCATTGAAATTCATAAAGAAGGAACATAAGTTTCACAAAAGTCTATTGACCCAACCATTGAAATTCATAAAGAAGGTGGGTTTTTTTGGGTAGTTTCCAAACCCTCCATTTCAATGGTTGGGTCAATAGACTTTGTGAAACCCTCCTTTATGAATTTCCAAACCCTCCTGATTTTTTTTGTGCGTGTCAAGTAAATTACCAGGAAGTTCCTAATTTTCCTTCTGCATTCCTATGACGCTAAACAGTGTGAAACCCTCCAATACATATATGCCTCCACTAACGGTTGTCTCAAAATCTACCTCAGTATCTGTCTCTCTATCTCTATATGCATCTCTCTCTATCTCTCAGTGCGCTTAATAAAATGAAGCATGTTATTATTAATACTGCTTATGATCACTACTTAAAGCCTCTTCTCATTGCAATTACTACAAAGATCCTACAACTAGTCAAGTTTCTTATAATTAGTCCGCTTGATCATGATGATTATGACCCTAATCTTGACGACCCCGAAGCCGCACTACAAGTAGCAGAAGCAGCAGCAGCAGCAGCAGCTTATTCTTGTAGAGATAGGAGGAGGAGGAGGAGGAACAACAAAAACAAGTTAGATTGGGCAAAGATCATTGTGGTGTTTTGCTTCACAGCTGCAATTGGACTTGCCCTTCTGCCCCTCCAACTTCACGACTCTCATGAGCTCCCTCTGAACTTCTACTTTCTTGGACTCACAGTCTTACTTGCCTTCACTTGTATCTTGGTCAGCAAATTTGTTCACTTCGACTACTGTCCTGCAGGCATATCAATCTCCTACCTCTTCCACAGTTTTGGCCTCTTTTTCGGATTCACTGCCTTCCTCATATCCATCACCATCCCTTTTCCTCTCTGGTTCAAATGCACTGCCTATTCCATCTATGTAGTCGCCTGCTTCCTCATAATTCTCTGTAATCTTCACTTCAATAAATATTACAAACCTCATAATTTGAAGCACCCAAATCCACAAAATTTTGAAAACAACGTCGTCAATGATCCTGCAGTACTGGAATCATCGTCATCATCAAGCTAGGGACATTTTCCAAATCTTAATAGTACTAGTACTTCTGATTATCAAGAATGCATCAATACTGTCTGTAACTTTTAATTATTTAGTCTTATTGTTTCTCTTTTAATTTATGGATTTTTGCACTACCAGGCAGGGACAATTATAAGAAATTTGACTCCAAATATTTATTAAATAACAAACAGTCACAATTTTCTATTTTATATTATTTCAATTATTAAAACAATACAATAATGTTAAATGGAATACATACGAAGAACAATAATGTTAAATGGAATACATACGAAGAACAATAATGTTAAATGGAATACATAGGAAGAGAAAAAGTCAGGTTAGCCCATGACTGTCGGTTACAAGAATTCTGTTGTTAGAACCTTATATATGGCCCTTCGGTGTGTCCATATCTCTCAATCATCGAACCAAATTGGTTAGCATGATTCAACGATTAAGAAATATGACATCACCTAAAAACCTTAAATAAGGCCCTCACTATAGAATGACTCTTGTGGGCTAAGGTGTGTTTGTTGACTATGTGGGTTGAGGGTGAAGCCCAACCCAACTGTTATGTGATGGAATACACCTTTAAAATGACCAATATGTACTCAAAAGTGAGTAGCATATACTTGACTTTATTTGAAGTCATCTTGAATGAAATTGATACGTATTCGATACTAAAGGTAGATTAATAATTTTTATTATTTTTTATTTACAGTTGGAGGATAAATTAATTAAAAGAAAGTATGGAGAGGAAGCCCAAGGGTAAAGCGTAAAGAACCCTACTTCAATTTATACTATGTAATTTATTTTTAGACAAGCGATGTTGAGGAAAATCGAACTTAAGATCTTCGGTGCATGAGTAAATGCTCTTAAGCACTTGAGAAACAAATCCTTGCACACTTGAGAGATACAAGCTGTCACATCCCGGGACCGGCTCCGCCGTAGCACGATATTGTCCGCTTTGGGCCCCCCTCTCTGCCCTCACGGTTTTGTTTCTGGGAGCTCATGAGCAACTTTCCAGTGGGTCACCCATCCTGGAATTGCTCTAGCCTCCAACTCGCTTAACTTCGGAGTTCCCACGACTCCGAAGCCAGTGAGCTCCCAAAAGGCCTCGTGCTAGATGGATGCGGGTGTGCACATATAAGGCACATCACCCCCTCTCCGTTGGTCGATGTGGGATGTTACACAAGCCCTTGCACACCGGGTACTTTTAAGTCACACACTTTATCACATATGCATTGTATATTCATCATGGTGCTTTTAATTTATTTTTAGACATATCCACACACCTATTGATTCATTGAATCACAAATAAAAAAGAAAATGAAAAAGTAAAAATGAAACCCGAGACAGAGAGCCAAATCACCAAAAAGCCCCCCAAGCAACCAAACACACCCAAAAGTCCCAACGTTCGGAACGTCACATCAAAATTCAAATCCTCTTTACGAAAATTTCCGCTTTCCCGCCCACGCCTCGCACTCCGAAATTTGCACTTCAAAATTTCGCGGGCACAATATAAATCCTAATCACTTACGCACTAAACAAACCCTATTGCCCTCTTTCTTCCCTCCACCAAACTATTTGTCTCCCTTCCATTTATATCTTCCTCGGCCATTCAATCTCTCTCTTTGTCGTACCGACAATGGCGGGCAAGCGCAAGAGCAAGTCTTCACCCTCTGAAGCTTCTCCATCCAATTCCGCTTCAGCCAATAAGCTGACGCGTACTGAGGAGCCGATAGCTAATGAAGAGGTCACAGAGAGTATGGAAAAAACTGCTTCTCCGCTGAGGAAGCTCAAGGGTTAAGGGGTCGCCGTCAAAGATGGAGAGGAGCCTAAAGCCAAGTTTCTTGGCAAACTGGTGAAAGATATAGAGGCTCGAAAGAGGTGGCCAAAACGGTACCTGGGAAAGGTCAAACATTTTCTTAGAGTATCTCCAACCGATGTGTCAAAAGTGCCACATAGACATATAACGGCTAGAAATAACATTTCACATTACTCCAACCGATGTGTCAAAGCTGATGTGGAATGAAGGCTGGAGATTGAGATGTTATTTTTGACATCCCAAAAGCAAGATGTCAAATGAATATTTTATTATTTTTAAAAGATAGTTGGTTGTTACTTTCATTTCTTTTTTTTTCTTTTTTATCATAAATGATTTGACTGTTACAATAATTATTTATTTGACATATTGGGTGGAGTGTAAAACTATGTAAATGTCAAATTGTCATATCAGCCATCAAATTTAAATTTGATGTTTGGTATTTGACATCTCCCTTGGAGATGCTCTTACTAGTTTTTGGATTCTTGAGAGGTTTTGTTATTTTTCTTGAAAATGACGAACATATTAGTTCAAATAATGTAAGTTTCTAGGAAACTGTGTAATAAGTCTTTGTAAGTTTAAACATTAGTATAAGTGTTTTTAAATTGGTTAGTAATTTTTGTTAAAAGTTCAATAAGAACAATATATTTAGGCTTAGTTCAGTCAAGACAGACAATTTGTGGTAAGTGAGTCGTGAGATGGTCGTAGTAAGAAATCGAATGGTCCAAGAAATGCCTTTTCTTAAACATTTCTGTACTCTAGAGCAACAATACGTTAGCTTGATCGATACCTATTGTTTGCCCATTTTCTAAACCCTTAGGCTCTATTTGGATGAAAGGATTCCAAATCTATGGCTCCATTAGGGTTTTGTAGAAACAAAATCTGTTACAATCATTAATAGGAAGATTACAGCTCTGAGACATTGAACAACTTCCCTGCATTTTTGGATTGAAGGTAGTCTGGATCGAAGAAATTAAAGGGGAAGGTTTAGGAGAGAGATCAAAGATGTTTTCTTTATTTGTATTTTTGGGACTTATTGAATTTTAATGTGTCTCACAACCCTAATTGGTATTGGTATGTGTTTTTTTTCCACTAGGACGAACCTATTATTGCCGAAAAGCTCGAACAGTGGGTTTTATATTTTTAATTAAGTGTTCGGCTGTCAGAAAATCACTTTTAGCTCTATTTGGAGCTTGGTAGTGCTTCTAGTTGCAGATGCATGAATCATTGGGATTACTAATTTAATATTTTCGTTTTTAACATAAATGTGATGAACAGAATTGTTATTGGACACTTTTTAGGTTATGGGGTACTCAACAAGTGCTTCAATGTATGATGCACTGGAGTTCGGTAAATCAGAATACCTTAGAGCACTTCCACCCACAAGGGCTAAATCTAAGGCAAGGGCAAGCAAGGGTTGCCACTATTCACGTGAATAGTGTCAGCCTTTGCATTTGTGGTTCCACTCATGAGAGCTAAGTCTAGGGCAAGTCTAAGGCAAATACTATTCATATGAGATATGAGGAGATGAATTTGTATATAGTTTTTGGTGTGGGAAGTAAAGAATATGCCTAGGTATTTATTTAAAAAAAATCTGGAATTTTTGGTTTTTTTTCCTTTTTTTTCTATTTGTTTTCAATTTTTTTGGGTTGCTGACGTCATTATGACGTCAGCATTGCATCTGTTTGCCCTGGCAGCAGCTCGGGCTGAATTTGCCCTTGGGCCTGCCAGGGCTAGTGGGACCCACCACGAAACCAGGCTGCATCTGCTGCGCTGGAGGTGTCTTGGGCTCGCCAGGGCAACCTTTCCCCCAGTTTGGGTCTGGCGCTGGAGATGCTCTTATAGGTGTTACCAAAGTATTATTAGGCATGCTGGAGCTGACCTAGCCAAGTCCTAAATTCAATAAGTAAAGAATTATAAAGAAAAAAAAGTTTGGCAAATAACATAACAGTTAGGAAAAGTAAGGAAGTTAAAACATCAAATGTTGAAGAATATAAAGTCCCATATTGGAAATTTGATTAAATAAACTACAACTTATAATAAGTAGTTCCACTCCTAATAACACCGAGACATTTTGTAATAAAACCTTACACATACTGGGTTTTACAAGTGGTTAAGTTAGAAACAATATCGGTGTTGCTAGTAGTGAACGGCTGACCTGTCTCTCTTAAATTGAACATGGCATTAGAGCATCGTGACTTGAGTCTTGACACTTTGAAACAGGATATTGGAGAAAGAAAAACAATGAAAGGAGATTGGAGAAAGAATGAATTGACCCTTTGAAACAAGATATTGGAATTGGCCCTTTGAAACAGGATATTGGAGAAAGAATGAATTGACCCTTTGAAACAGGATATTGGAGAAAGCAACTCAATGTTCTGGAGATTGGAGAAAGAAAAACAATAAAAGGAGATTGGAGAAAGAACGAATTGACACTTTGAAACAGGATATTGGAGAAATAATGAATTGACACTTTGAAACAGGATATTGGACAAAGAATGAATTGACCCTTTGAAACAGGATATTGGAGAAAGCAACTCAATGTTCAGGAGATTGGAGAAAGAAAAAGCAAGAAAGAATTTAGGAAACCAAGCATGTTTCATATGAAACTCTATATATTGTGTCCTCTATCAACTCTCAAGGAATTAGTGAAAGCAAAGCCAAATTCAATCTCGCAGTCTCACTACTGTCTCTATAGGTCACCGTCGTCGGTTTCACCTACATCCACAGCTAGCGTGTGCAGAAAAAAATGAGGAATACTTTCACTGTTTCTTATCAGTCCCTAAAGGCCTCTTTCCATTTACTACTCCAGAAAATAATACTCATTGTGAGCCATCTTAATGATCCCGGTGACCTAGAAGCTCAAGCTAGGTGTCAAACGGGCCGTGTCGGGCCAGCCCGTCCCATTTAAATTCGTGCTTTTAACATTTTCGTGCCGTGCCGTGCTGGCCCATTTAATTTATTGGGCCGTGTCGTGCTAGCCCATTTAGTAAAATCATTAATCCCGGCCCGGCCCAAAGCCCATGTCCATATTGAAACGGGCCGGGCCGTGCCCGTGCTCATGCTCGTGCCATAATCGGGCTCAAGAATTAACCCATTTAATTTGAATTTTTTTCACTTGCTAATTTTTTTTTGCCCACTAGATAATTTAAATTATAAACATTAAAAATATAATTATAGGCAAGAAATGATGAACTACTTAAAAACATTAATCAATCGAACATCCAAACAATATAAAGGGGCGGAGGGCAAAAAGTGTCCAATTCCACAAAGTCCACTTCAACTTTTCATCTTTAAATAGCTTATTATTTTATATGTGAAGAAATGTCTTGCTTTGATTATAATATAAGCGTATATGTCATATGTATTGATTAGATACCAAGTCTAATGTTGTCTAATTAATTTGTAGTTGATATGTTTAATTAATTAAGGACCCAAGTAATTTTCCTAAAATGAAAGACATCAAATATATGTTTATAATTAAAATAAATAAATATATATATATATATAAACAATGACATTAGATGTCAAATTATTGCATTTTGAATTTTGAGAAGAAAAAAAAGTTAAATGGGCCGGGCTTGGGCCGTGCTTGAAGCAGGCTTGGGCTCGTGCCGTGCTTGAAGCGGGCTCGGGCCAAGCCCGGCCCATGTCGGGTCATGGGCCGGCCCGGTCCATTGGACCTATTTTTTGATCCCGGCCCGACCCAAGTTTTCGTGCCGTGCCAAGCACAGCCCATTAATATTCGTGCTCGTGCCGTGCCGTGCCTCATTTAAATGGGCTGGGCTCGTGCCGTGTTGGGCCGGCCCGTCCCGTTTGACACCTCTAAGCAGCTAGGAACTTGGTTTGGGCAAAGATTGTTGTGGGGTATTGCTTGTCAACAGGAGTTGCCATGGCTCTCATACACACCCAAGTTCACCCCAGCAAGCTCCCTCTAAGCTTTTTCTTTCTCGGACTGGCAGTCCTACTCGCCTTTGCGTGCATCATGGTAAGCAAATTTGTTCAGCACCCCCAACTGTCCAAGAATAACACTTCATCTCCTCCATTTCTTTGGGGTCTTTTTCGGAGTCACCGCCTTCTTCATTTCCATTACAATCCCTTTTCCTCTCTGGTTTAAATGTACTGCATCTGTCATCTATGTTGAGAGAGAGAGAGGGAGAGAGGGAGAGAGAGAAAGAGAGAGAGAGAGAGAGAGAGAGCAGAAGAGATGCAACTTCACAGTGCCTTTTATGTTTGTCAAAGTAGAGTAGTAGCTTGATATATCTGCATTAAATTCCACAACGATTTGTCTTCGTGTTTGTATGATTTCCTATTAATAAATATTATTTTGTATAATTTCTTGATTAATGTTTGTCATGCAACCAATTCCACATCATAATAATTTTGAGGGACACCCATGGGATTGGAATATGCCTTATTTTCCGACAGAAGGGATCAGAATCAGGGAGTCCAATTCCAATCAAAAAAATGATTTAACGTCATGCTGCACTCAATCCTGAGTTCCATGCTGTGGAATGTTTTCGTCTTTTTTGTTTTTGCATAAGTCGGTAAAAGGAAACAACATTTTGTGTTTTTCAAATTTCAAATGAATGAATGTATTACAGAAAAATAAAAATACGTATTTTGAGTGTTATAGACATTTTTTAACAGCTGCACAAAGACGCGATGATGATGATAGGTTGGTTTTTGTCTGTCCATCCATCTGAATTTAGTTGAACGCGGGGCCATCTAGTCAGCTTTCTTTTTTCTCTCGCACCGAGACAAAAACGGGTGGTTTTCATAGTAAATTACCAGCAAGTTCCTAATTCCTAGTTTTTCTATAAATAAAAGTATATATTAAATTATATAAACTATGTTAATTCATAATTTTATTGACTAATTTATAATAAATTTAAATATAAAACAAATACATATTAAAAACAACAAAAAATTACATATTATCAAAACAAATATATGTTCAACGATAAAATTGAAATTGTGTATTTTTAGGTTAATATATAGTGAACAAAATATTTATTTCCCTCCCCCCTCAAAATATTTATAAAACAAGGTAAAATATTTTCTATTAAAAAAAATGAAGGAATGGATTGCATTTCCCATAGAGATAGAGAGAGAGACAGAGAAAAGAAACACAAGTAAAAATAACCAAATAACTAATGTATGATTTAGTCTTAGCAAACTTTGATAATTCAGTCATCCTCAGTTAGAAACAAACTCAAAAAAACATAGGCAGTTTATGTTAATTAAAATATTTATACAAAGTCAAAGTTTGAAAAAAAAAAATTTTTGAGTGACACAAATGGGATTGGAATATGCCTTATTTTATGACGAAATGGATCAAAATTAGGGGAGTCCAATTCCAATAAATAAAAAAATTAGAATGAAAATTCACTTGTCAAATTCCAGTAATATTGACAAAATGTCAACAAAAAAGGAAAAAAGATACTAAAATAATTTGACACATGTAAAAACCACATTAGTTGCAAGGAGGAGCTCCTCCTCAATCTTAAGAAGCCAAGTTTTTTCCTTATTTTTGTCTTTTTTGATTTTAAAAATATACAAATTTATAAAAAAACCCAAAATGGGTGTTGAAATTATAAAAAAACCAAAGTACTATTTAAACTTAGAAACACACCCAAAAAATGTATTAAAATAGTATTTTTTGGGTGTACTTTTTGGGGGTTTTGAATGTGTGTAACAGTACTTTTTGGGTGTGTTTCTAAGTTTAAATAGTACTTGGGTTTTTTTTATAATTTCAACACCCATTTTGGGTTTTTTTATAAAAGCCCCTTAAAAATATTATTTTTATTATATATTTTAAAGAAATCTTTATTATTTTTTAACACATCAGCATAAGTGTGAGTATCCTATTTGACACGTCACTGATTTAACAGAAAATCTAATGATGATTTTCCTTTAAAAATCAATGATACTTTAAAAAAGAATAAAAGAGAATAAGTACAAATTTTTTTTAAAATGATTTGTTGTTAAGTATTAACTAGCCCCTTGGCACGTGCTCACGCAAGTGCCAATTGTGTTATTTATTTATTTATAATAAAAAAAATTATTTTTAGAATTAAGAAAAGATAACATGGGTAGTTGTGCTCCATAAAAATAGGATCAATTATCTGATTTTTCTTTTAATTTTAATTTTTTCCATATGAAAAAGAGTTAATTTACCATATTATCCTCATTTAATTAATAATTTCAATTTTTAATGTTTGCATTAACCAAGAGCATTTTTGGTAATTTTGAATGTTTTACCATTCTCTACCTTTTGCTTTATTTATATATATATTTATATATATAAATATACAAAGTCCGCGTGCATCCATAAGTTGAATTACTTTAGCCTTTCAGGTTAATAATTAGTAAATGAATTTATATATAATTAAAAAAAGAAAAGTAAAAGAAAACAGACAGTTTATGTTAGTTAAAATATTTATACAGGTCAAGTTTGAAGGTGACAAAAAGCCATATTATATATACCAAAACCCATTACCTACTAAAGTGTTAGCTTCGCACCTTCACTAATAATTAAAACTCTTTTGTCGATTGAATAGATGATTTAACGTCGCTCCTAGTGTTAGTTTCGCACCTTCACTGCCTTCCTCATGTTCATCACCATCCCTTTTCTTCTCTGGTTCAAATGCACTGCCTATTCCATATATAGCCGCACGCTTCCTCAAGGGTAAAGCGTAAAGAACCCTACTTCAATTTATACTATGTAATTTATTTTTATATAAGCGATGTTAAGGAAAATCGAACTTAAGACCTTTGGTGCAGGAGTAAATGCTCTTAGTATTTGAGAAACAAATTCCTTACACACTTGAGAGATACAAGTAAATGCTCTTAGCACTTGAGAAACAAATTTCTTACGCACTTGAGAGATACAAGCCTCTCGCACACCGGGTACTTTTAAGTCACACACTTTATCACATATGCATTGCATATTCATCATGATGCTTTTAATTTATTTTTAGACATATCCACACACCTATTGATTCATTGAATCACAAATAAAAAAGAAAATGAAAAAGTTAAAATGAAACCCGAGACAGAGAGCCAAATCACCAAAAAGCCCCCGACGCAACCAAACACACCCAAAAGTCCCAACGTTCGGAACGTCACGTCAAAATTCAAATCCTCTTTACGAAAATTTCCGCTTTCCCGCCCACGCCTCGCACTCCAAAATTTGCGCTTCAAAATTTCGCGGCCCACAATATAAATCCTAATCACTTACGCACTAAACAAACCCTATTGCCCTCTTTCTCTCTCCACCAAACTATTTGTCTCCCTTCCATTTATATCTTCCTCGGCCATTCAATCTCTCTCTCCGCCGTACCGACAATGGCGGGCAAGCGCAAGAGCAAGTCTTCGCCCTCTGAAGCTTCTCCATCCAATTCCGCTTCAGCCAATAAGCTGAAGCGTACTGAGGAGCCGATAGCTAAAGAAGAGGTCGCAGAGAGTATGGAAAAAACTGCTTCTCCGCCGAGGAAGCTCAAGGGTAAAGGGGTCGCCGTCAAAGATGGAGAGGAGCCTGAAGCCAAGTTTCTTGGCAAACCGGTGAAAGATACAGAGGCTCGAAAGAGGTGGCCAAAACGGTACCTGGGAAAGGTGAAACATTTTCTTACTAGTTTTTGGATTCTTGAGAGGTTTTGTTATTTTTGTTGAAAATGACGAACATATTAGTTCAAATAATGTAAGTTTCTAGGAAACTGTGTAATACGTCTTTGTAGGTTTAAACATTAGTATAAGTGTTTTTGTTAAAAGTTCAATAAGAACAATATATTTAGGCTTAGTTCAGTAAAGACAGACAATTTGTGGTAAGTGAGTCGTGAGATGGTCGTAGTAAGAAATCGAATGGTCCAAGAAATGCCTTTTCTTAAACATTTCTGTACTCTAGAGCAACAATACGTTAGCTTGATTGATACCTATTGTTTGCCCATTTTCTAAACCCTTAGGCTCTTTTTGGATGAAAGGATTCCAAATCTATGGCTCCCATTAGAGTTTTGTAGAAACAAAAGCTGTTACAATCATTAATAGGAAGATTACAGCTCCGAGACGTTGAACAAATTCCCTGCATTTTTGGATTGAAGGTTGTCTGGATTGAAGAAATTAAAGGGGAAGGTTTAGGAGAGAGATCAAAGGTGTTTTCTTTATTTGCATTTTTGGGACTTATATTGAATTTTAATGTGTCTCACAACCCTAATCGGTATGTGATTTTTTTTCCACTGGGACGAACCGATTATTGACGAAAAGCTCGAACAGTGGGTTTTATATTTTTAATTAAGTGTTCGGCTGTCAGAAAATCACTTTTAGCTCTGTTTGGAGCTTGGGAGTGCTTCTAGTTGCAGATGCATGAATCATTGGGATTACTAATTTAATATTTTCGTTTTTAACAGAAGTGTGATGAACAAAATTGTTATTGGACACTTTTTAGGTTATGGGGTACTCAATAAGTTGTTCAATGTGAATATGATGAACTAGAGTTTGGTAAATCAGAATACCTTATAGGTGTTACCAAAATATTATTAGGCCTGCTGGAGCTGACCCAACCAAGTCCTAAATTCACTTTTGCACCCACCCATGCCACTTGGGCTAATCCCAAGGGCATTTGGATTTTATGCTGTTATTTACTTTTAACAGTGTTCTTGGTATTGTTGTAGATGAAGCAGGTGTCTGGGCCAAACAACTCAAACCAGTAAGTTTTTTATTCTATTTCAAGTCTGTGTCTTTTTGTACATCATTATTTTCCTTCATTTTTCTCAAAGATATTTCTTTTCACTTTCAAAAGCCCCTTGTCAGCATTTGCTCCCGTATGCTTTTCATTTTGTATCTTTGGGATTTCATATTTTGATATGTTTGAAACAGAGATGAAGATGAAATTCAGGCTCGTGGCCATTACATAAAGGCAGAGGTTGATGGACGAAACATATTTGATCTGTATGATGATGCTCATGTACAAGTGAGTTTGCATTATTATTATTATTTTCTTGTATTTTTACTTTTATGAAATATTGCTGCCTCTGTTTTTCATTAATAATATGGACACGTTCACTTTGTTGATTGTATAATCAAAGCAACAATTAGTTATCCATTTGGTTATTGTCATGACTGTTTTATGTTTATCGGAAACATCATGTTTGGGTACTTGTTTGACAATAAGATGACTGATGACAAATGCTCAGGTTTGGTTCTTTTTGTGCACTGATATACTTGAACCTTTTTGTTTTTTTTTTGGGGGTGCTTGCCTTTGTTTTCACTTAAGAAGCTCAAAGTTTTTGTCAGGATGCCATTTGTTTGATGGGTGCGATTATTGCATGGCTAGGTAGCAATGCCAACCTTTTACAAATTAATTCCAACAGTGCAAATGGTATATATATATGTGTGTGTGTGTGATAATATTCATATGAACTATAATTGAATTGACAAATTGTTAGATTTTGTACTGTTGCATTGTTCGAGAGTGAACTAGAAACATTTCCTGGGAAGTTGGGCCTTAAATGCTTTTGTATACTTGCCTATTCATGAATTGACGACTTTTTGTATTCATTTTTATGTTTAGGCAGGGGATGGAAACGAACCCTATGTTTGTAAGATCGTGGAAATGTTTGAGGCGATTGATGGGACATTATATTTTACTGCACAATGGTACTATAGATCACCAGACACTGTAAGATATTCCAAAAGAAACCTCTTCATGATTCTCTTTTCAAATACTTCGAGTTTTTTATTTCTTTATGTTGAACAATAAGAAGCTATTTATTGTGTGCTAAATTATAACATTAATTTTTTTTTGGGGGCTTTCTTGTAGGTCATAAAAGAGTGTGCTACAATTGATAGGAGGCGTGTATTTTTATCAGAGATTCAAGATGTCAACCCTCTCGATTGTCTTGTTGAAAAACTTAATATTGTTAGATTGTCTTTAAATGTATGGTTTAAGTTTCCACAGTCATCCATTTTTCGTTGTTATTCATATTAGTTCAATAAGAATTAATCACTCTTTATTTTCCCAGGTTGATCAAAATGAAAAGAGTAAATTAATTTCGACATGCAAGTACTTTTGTGACACAACATATTTGTTACCTTATTCAACTTTCATGAACTTGCCAGAAGGTTATCATTCTCCTTTCGTTTGATGTCGATGAATTGGTTTCTACTTCATTTGCAAGGCATATCTGTGTTCACATGTTATTTTCTGTTAAAATTTCAGAAAATATACAGACGGGAAGTGATGACTCAACAATTTCTAGTGAGGCTGATGTGGACCGAGCTTGTGAGGTTAACTCCGAAGGTGCTGATGTGGACAAAGCTTGTCAGGCTAATTCCAAAGTTGCCCAACTCTGCCCTGTTAGAGAGTGTGGTAAACCAGAAGTCACATTGCTTGACCTATATTCTGGTTGTGGAGCAATGTCAACTGGGTTGTGCCTTGGTGCACAATTGTCTAATGTAAATCTGGTTACAGTAAGTCCAATTTCCTTGATTAATGTTTTGTAAAATTTTCAACATTAGTTCACCAATAATCATGGAGAACCGATAGCTGAATATAACTCAACTTGTTAGATGTTGTACACAATGAAGTCCGCATACATGTGAGAGGATGAGGTTGAAAAAGTTTAAGTTGCCACATTATTAGCAAATGAGAATCTACAAAATGTATGCAAAATATTAATTCCATCCATCCATTCATAATTTCTCGTTAATATCTTTAATTTCTTGTTTAAATCTTTTAGAGATGGGCTGTTGACGTAAATGAGTATGCTTGCCAAAGTCTCAAGCTTAACCACCCAGAGACAGAGGTATGTGTTTGTAGCTTACTTTTTCCCTCCTTTTGATGTGGTGCTTTGCATGATTAACTTGTCTAATTCACATACCATAACAGGTTAGAAACGAATCCGCGGAAGATTTTCTCTCATTGCTGAAGGAGTGGAGAAAACTTTGCTTTTATTTTAACTTGGTTGAGACCAAGGACTCAGAGAATGATCAGTTTGACTTTTTTGAAACGGAAGATGAAGAGGAGGAAGAAGAAGATGGTGATAGTGGAAATGATGAGAATGATAGTGATGATCCTGAATTTGAAGTTGATTATGTACTAGAAGTATGTTATGGTGACCCCAACAAGATAAAGAAGAGAGGATTGTACTTTAAGGTACGGAAATCATTTGTAGTCTTATGTTATTTTGTTTTTCGCCATAGCAGCAGTTGTTTATAAATGAGTGAAGCTTTTCAGTTATGGTTTAATCCTCAAGTTCATAGTCTCTTCTTGGCCTTTATAAAAACACGAGGCGTAAAGTGTGGGTTCAATTCTCTCTCTCTCTCTCTCTCTCTCTCTCATAAGAAAAAAACTTATTGACACTGAAACAGCACGGGTTTCATTGTATGCTATGGAAAATGGAAAGATAATCTATAGGTACTAGCTGTTCACTGATAAAAAAGATGCTCGAAATTTTCCATCATAAGTATGTTAGAAAGTCTTCATTAATGGATATATCTTAAATGGGAATACAAACAGTGTTTCTTAAGTTGCTACTGTGTGTACCCTTTAATAATGCAATCTCTGCTTCCGTGTGTCTTTCAGATTTATCAGAAAATTGCAGATAACCAAGCAATTAGTTTTTCACTAGATAATATTATTTGCTTTCTGATGTATTACACAGATCCGTTGGAAGGGGTATGGGGATGACGAAGACACCTGGGAGCCAATTGATGGACTGGGGTATGCAACTATCTTGAATTATGCTTGTAGTATTAATATCTGCCACCTGTTTGTGAGCATGTATGTGATACCTTCTGGCATGTTTAGTTGTGTCCTAAAGCATTGCAATGCATATCTTTCTGTCAAGCAGGCATTGTAGGAAGGCTATAGGAGACTTTGTTTCTCAACGTTATGCATCAAAAGCATTGCCTTTGCCCGTAAGTTTTTACTTTTCCCCTAACCTTAAATTTAGAATTTGCAGAATTTAAATATAAATTATTGTCATTGACGCTTCATTTAATGTTGTTCTGGACATTCTTCATGTAGGGTGATGTTGATGTGGTGTGTGGGGGCCCCCCTTGCCAAGGAATTAGTGGTTTCAACAGATTTAGGAACACACAACAACCGTTAGAAGATGAGAAAAATAAACAATTGATTGTTTTCATGGATTTCGTACAGTACCTTAACCCAAAATTCGTTTTGATGGAAAATGTGGTTGATATTGTAAAATTTTCTGAGGGACTCCTTGGACGTTATGCCTTGGGACGTCTTGTTGGTATGAACTATCAAGCTAGGATGGGAATGATGGCAGCAGGTGCATATGGGCTTCCCCAGTTTCGTATGCGTATGTTTATGTGGGGGGCCCGTCCTACTGAGGTATATTAGTTGAAGTATTAACTTTTACGAATACTGTGCCTGTTTTATCTCATGGCCTAATGAATTGCTTGATTTTTGCAGAGGTTGCCTCAGTACCCACTTCCTACACATGATGTTGTTGTAAGGGGTGTTATTCCCACGCAATTTGAGGTATGATAAATGCTTAAGTTCTATGTTGTTTATAGTCGTTTTGTATTAAACAATGTTTAATAAATGCAGGGGAACACTGTTGCTTATGATGAAGGTGGCCCGGTTCAATTAGAAAGAAAGCTTTCATTGGAGGATGCAATATCTGACCTTCCTGCTGTAAAGTCTTCTAATTGTTACTGTTGGGTGTGGTTTACTTTTTCTTCTACCTTTCTCAATGTATATTTATCTACCTCGTTTGTATGTAGGTTGAGAATAGTGAAAACCGGGATGAGATGCCATATGCAAGGCCCCCCAAGACAGAATTTCAGAGGTTTATCAGACTAAGCAAAGAATGTAAGATGCTGCATTGGTTTTGAACTTTTGATATGTCATTGATTTGAAACACACTTGTTGAGTCCAACTTCATGTAGCTACTTCCCTTTTGTTTTCTTGCTTTGGTAGCATGATGTGTAGCTTATTGGAGTTATGACAATATGGACCTCTGTGTTTTGTTTTCCTTCAACGAGTAGTTTGATACTTCGCTGGGTTTGCTGGCCTGTTTGAAGGATGCGGGACATTTTGATATTGTAACAATGTGAAAATGGAATGAGCTAATTGCTGTTGTCTGATTCTATTGTTACTTTGATATTGAGTAATACAGAAACTGAACTCAGCTGATTACATCTGCGTGATTATATACTGTATATAGAAGTTAATTAAATCAGGAAAATAAACAACTCAATATGTCTCATTCAGTTAAATATAAGCCTTGCATGTTTCAGCCATTGCTAAAATGATTAATGGTCACACATATGCTTGTAATGAAGTAGCAGTAGATTCTTAAAAATATATTTGGTAAGAGTTATATGTTTGTTGAGAAAACTATAATTTCTGTTTGATTGTTGCTCTTGATACAGATTTACTGGGGTCTTCAAAGGATGAATCATTACACAAGATGCTTTACGATCACCGTCCCCTAGAGTTGAATGCAGATGATTATGCACGTGTTTGTGAAATCCCGAAGAGAAAGGTTCCTTTCTTTATAATTAAATGCATGTTGGCATGCATTCCCTTGTCATTGATAGAATCCTGCAATCTTGATGTCAGCTTATAAGTTCAATATTTTATGAACTAGGGTGCAAACTTCAGAGATCTACCCGGTGTTCGTGTGCGCACTGATAACAAGGTTGAGTGGGATCCTGATGTAGAACGAGTGTATTTGAAGTCCGGGAAACCTTTGGTAAAAACACATCTTTCTCAGCTGGTTCTTTTGTTTTCCTGCAACTTTACTATGTGAATCTCACTCATGACATTGTAATGATAGGTCCCTGATTACGCTATGAGTTTTGTGAAGGGTTCTTCATCAAAGTAAGTTTTAGTACCTTTTTTTTTTGGGTTTGGGTTGCATGGTTCAATCACTCAACATAAATTTTGAAATCTTCTATTGCAACTCTGTCAAATTATGCAGACCTTTTGCCCGTTTATGGTGGGATGAAACCGTACCAACAGTTGTTACTAGAGCTGAGCCCCATAACCAGGTATATGCATACTTGCATACAAAAAGATAAATGTTTTCAGACAAAAATCAGAAAAGACAACGAGTTAAACACATTTTCCTTTACTTCTTTACAGAAAATTTTGCATCCTGTTCAAGACAGGGTATTGTCCATTCGTGAAAATGCAAGACTTCAAGGTTTCCCAGATTACTACAAACTTTGTGGCCCTGTCAAGGAGAGGTACCCTATATTTTTATACTCCAGTTCTGTCATCTCTTGTAATATCAAAATCTACAGGTGGTTTTATCTCTTCATGGTTACATTGTTTCAGATACATTCAAGTTGGAAATGCCGTTGCGGTTCCAGTTGCACGTGCATTGGGCTATGCGCTAGGTCTTGCTTTGAAAGGTTCAGCTGGTGTTGACCCGGTGTTTCCATTGCCGGAAAAATTCCCCAATATTCAGTGCCAGATTCATTCTGCATCATCTGAAGATGATGCTTGATTATAGTTGTAATAACTCGATTTGTTAAAGATTTGATGAGGGTGGATTATTATTTGTTCCATAATGGGGAACATTATTATGTTAAATGAATTTCAAGTGTTCGTCATTATTATGCTAAAAAAAAATTGTAAAAGTACCCAAAGCATATATTGATTGTGCACCATTATAATGAAACTCAAGCTCAATTCATCAATTCCTCTGGTTTTCCTTTTGGTTGCCGTTTGTTAATTCATCTATTTTCCTTTTTTCTTTTTCGTGTCGAAATCAATCAGTATAAGAACAAAAACAATATGAACAGAGTTTTGCTTTACATACATATTTAGTAATGCTACCCAACGAAGATTCAAAATCAACATGTATAAAAAAAAAAATCTATGTTTTGCCCAACAGAAATTAAATGGCAATTAACACTAGAATTAAGAAGAGCTTTTTCACCCAGAGATTTTACATTAAAAAGAAGAAGAAAAAAACTTAACATCATTCATCATTCATTCTCCATGAAAGTACAATTTCATTCTCCATACGAGTAGAGTAACAACAACAGCTCAACTCATTTTGGGTGGAGGAATTTTTGATCTGTTAATAGGAAATGGAGGCAACCGAAGCACAGCTTCCTCTGTCTCAATCGGATCAGACCTCAGTATCTACCAACAACAAAAGCAAAAAAAAAGTCCAATTAATAAAAATCAAACCCAGAAAAGAATAACCTTCACGTTTGTATTGTGTGGAGAGAGAGAGAGAGAGAACTGACTGGGTCTTGAAGCACAGGTTTGGTGTCGTCTTTGGCTGGTACGAAGGGAGGCTTTGTGAGCTTGGCAGCATTATTATTGTTGCTGGGTTTCATTGAGGAGATTTCAGAGTCCGAGTCTTTCATCGTCTCCTTTTTCTCTCTCTCTCGCTTTCGAATTTCACTTGTGTCTATGCGTTTACTCTCTTCTTGCTTCTTACCTCAACTGCGAAGGTAGAAGAATTGGTAAAAAAGAATGGGCTTTTTAGATTTTTCGGGGTCAAATAATGGGCTTTTTAGATAGAGGACCCAAATATAGCTCGTTTTTTATTATTATTTATTTCCTCAAAGCAAAAAGAGAATTGCAACGAATCATCCTTCGAATTCCGAATATCAAAATTGAGTTTGAAGGGAAGATTACATTGATTAAAAAAATAAAATATTAAAAATAAAGCAATATACAAAACAACAAAATAAAATTTGGTAAGGACATCCTTGACAAACATTTTCTCCTTTTGAAGTCCATTTGCCCTGTTGCTTTCGGAAATTCTCGTAGTCTCGCAAATCCTGCACCGGAGAAGCAATGGAAAACGGAATCTTAAAGAGTTTCTAGTCTTGGTCTTAGGGCCAAATAAGAAATAAAATATGAAAGAATTCTTTACATATAAAACAATGACAAAATTGATCCATATATATATACCTTGTCGCTTAGAGAGGGTGTGATTTTAGCCAGTGCTTGCTCAAAGTGAGTTTGTTTGATTATGCATGGAGATGAACCCCAACTCGCAAGTGACGTTAGTTTCTCTTCAACAGCAGCCATAGCAGCTTCATGCATCTTGCATCAGCAGATTGATGAACAGATATGTCAGAGAATCCCAATCACAAACCTATATCCTTTCCAATTCTTCTCAATAATCAATTGCTATATAATAAAAAGCATAACATATGTATTCAAGTATAGCCCTACCAGTGCAGCAAGATCAGCTCTAGTAAATTTTTCACAAGCGCTTTGTCCAATCTCACTTAGATTTACACTGGAATCTATAGGCTTGTTCCTTGCAAGAGCTTTTAAGATGAAGCCACGCTCATCTTTATTGGGCAGGGGGACATACATATGCTTACCAAATCTTCCGGGTCGTAAGACGGCAGGGTCCATTAGATCCGGTCTGCCAAACACGTCAATTTGTAGGAAATGTATAATCATAATCATCATTAAAACTGAAGAAGAATGAACAATGAGGTTTACCTATTAGTGGCACCAATTACAATTACACCCTTCCGCTTCTCTCCACTGTCCAACTCTACAAGTAGCTGCAATTGTAAGCAGTACTCAGTTGATTTTATACATGGATGAATAACATATGAGTGAGTGTGTGCATTGTAGATGGATGAACTTCGAACCGGTCAAAGCCTGCCTTTTTTCAGATTGGTTTACCTGGTTCAATAGAATCTCAACACTCTCTCCTCCTTGTTCCCCTCGGTTTCTTGTCAAAGCATCCACCTGCCAATAATTCACAGAGAGAAACTTGAAAAGAGTTATGATTTTGTAGGGCACTTCGTCCACAAAAATATCTTCCATGTCCAACAGGTTAATGTATTGAGAATGGATGCAGCATAATCATGATATTATTATTATTATTTGCAAAACAAATTATGGAAATCTATAAAGGGGATAGCAGGAAGAACAACTGTGGAGAAGATAGAACCACAAACCTCATCAAAGAAAAGTATGCACGGTGTGCACGCCCTTGCACGACTAAACAATGTCCGAAGTGCCTTCTCACTTTCTCCCCACTTTTTATTCAGAAGTTCGGGGCCCTAACCATTTACCAAAGGCCATGCGAAATCAAACAGATTTTGTCAAATTATGCAAAAACATACGTTGATTGAAATGTTTATTTTCCACTGGACAAAACAAAATAACACAAACCTTAATGTGAATGAAGTTAGCTCCTGCCTCATTAGCAACAGCCTTGGCGATCAATGTTTTACCGCACCCCGGAGGCCCATAGAGCAGAAAACCTGTCTCTAGCTCCATTCCAAATTCCTGAATTACGAACTATTCCAAGGCACAAATCAGCTTTCTTCCACAAACACACACACGCATAGGGGAGATATAGAGAGAGGCAGAGTAAGAGATTTTGAGAAAAACATAAAAGGTAAAATGCAGATACTGGTTGGTTACCTCATAGATCTCAGGATACTTAATACGATTGACTATATGAAGATTAAGTTCGTGCCTCAAAGCATCACCACCAACATCTGCCCATTTCACATCAGGAATTGCAGAGAATTCTTGTCTTTTTAACGAAGGCGGATCCTCTTGAACTGCTTTCTGCAGACGAGTGCCGCATAATAGCGCTCATCAGCTTGACAGATTTTATAAACAAGGCTGTTTTGCCAATTTGCTCATGAACTTTAGAGTCGCTGTCAATATTTGGCCAATTGAAATAGTTCAAGTCCCAAATTTTCCAAAAAATTAGTTTAGGGACAAATTGACAGTGACCCTAAAGTTCAGAGAACAAATTGAGAGATTCCTCTATAAACAAAGCAGAGTAACTGCACTATATACATACACATACAATGACATTGATAAACTACGGAAATAACTCAAATATTAGGATACTTACGCAGGAGTGAGTAAAAACATGGATATGCAAGTGAAAACATGCATTTTGAAAGGGAGCAAAGTAAGAAAATAACTAATTCCAAATAACCTGAAAATCAGCCGTGAGCTTTTCTTTTTCCAAAGAAGCATCTATGTCGAAGGATGCCATACGATTATGAAACAGTAGGGGTGAGGACGAATGGATCGATCTTGTCCCTGAACTGCAGACCGCACCGTTGAAGAAACACGGTGTGGTTCTGTTCACTGTTGGCCTTAAACCGGCGGAGAAACCGAACTGACCCCATCCGCGTTTGGCCAGAGAAAGAGAAAGAGGAAGTCTCATAACAGATGCAAGTCAAGTCAAGAGCAAGAGGCAGAACTCAAGCTACACACTCTAAACAAAATCCCAGAATTCGAAACAACTGTCTATCGAATCCCAGCAATACAGTCTGTCTTCCACTATGGTTTTGATTTTGTTCTGAGAAAGTCCGAGTCTTAGACCACCCCTCCTCTTCGTCCCTTCCCCTTGCTCTGTTCAAGCTCCACACTCTGTTTCCTAACCGCCAATTAAATTTAAGAATTGATTCCCTTATATAGTTTTAGGGTTATAGCCAAAGTCAGTTCTTTTATATATTTTTAATCAGGGATTTGAGTTGGTTAAGGATTGGTTAAGGACTTGTAATTAATCTTGGATTGTTTTTCTTTTCTTTTCTTTTTTCCCAAGTTAGGTTGGGGAGAGGGTTTTTATACGTGGTTGCGTGAGTTTAGTTTTTAGAATAATTTTCAACCTATTTCCTAAATTAAGAAGGAGAGAGGGTTTTTAAACGCTTGTCATACGAAATAAGGAAAACAAAAAAAATAAAAGACAAGAGAGAGGAGAAAAACAAATAATTAATAAGCCTGAATAGTGAATAAATTGCTGGACCTACAATTACTTTACAGCAAAAGTTTATATATGGGGCCGCGTCAAGTATAGTTCCTTTGGTCCAATTTTCACATTGACAAACCAACAACTATATTATTTTAGCCAAATTCAACAGATACAATAATTTAAAGGCCAAGAAAAATTCAGATTTTTCTATATATACCCACCTTTTTGTTCATAAAATCACAATTCTTCTTTACTCTCAAACATTGGTTTTTATTTATTTATTGTGCTTTCCTATCTTTTGTGATCAATAAAATAAGTAGAATCATATCTTCTCCGAATTTAAATATTTTTAGATCTATTTGTTTGAAAAAATAAAATAAACCTAACACACACAAAATTAATTTTATAAAGTTAACACAAAAACAAATTAAGACAATAAAATCAAATATACATCTTTAGATTTACATCTTCCTTTAGAGCAAAAATCACATTTACAACTCCTCCCATAGGTGTAAAGGGAATGTAAAAGTGGCTTTACACCCCCTCCCCCAATTAAGGAGCCAATTGTGGATGCTCTAAAGAAGCCAAAAGGGACTGATAGTGCTCAAGTCTCTTTTGAGGCTTTTTTTAGTAGTGGGGTTGTAAGCCTCTTGGCGACCCTCATGACCAGTCCCTAAACGAAACATAATAAGAGAATTCACAATGGGCTTCCTAAACCACATCCTTAAACAAATTTTAAGGAGAAATTGGAAAAATACAACTAAATAGAAAGCATGATTGTGGATGAAAAGGACCCATAATAAATAATTTGGCGCTGCGCAGTGACCAAAAACAATAGAATCAAGAAAAAGAGACAACATTCTGGAATCTGGTGCTGAGCATTTACCTAATCCCTAAACCCCCAAAAAAAAAAAAAAAAAAAAAAACAAGAAAGAAAATAGAGAGACGCATGCTGGTGCGAAGAAAGTGCCAAAAAAATCTATATGACGCGTGCTGGTGCGAAGAAAGTCAAGCTTCGTTGGCATTTTTAAGAATACGACTTGTTTCTGATACCATGTACGGGCCTTGGCTTGTAAGCATTTTTAAGAATACGACTTGTTTCTGATACCATGTATGGGCCTTGGATGTAACAACCCGGTCCTCAAATTAATATTTAATTATTAGTTTATTATGGTAAAAGACAATTATACCCCTAGAATAGTTTAGTGATTTAAAAGTTGACTTTTGACCATGAAGGAATCTGGGGATTTCAGTTTTACCGTTGCGTAGAGCGCAGCAAGATGAGTCCGTAGACACGAAGTGAGCCCAAATCCGAGTTGTAATGAGGGAGATACGATTAAAATACATCCAGGGGCAAAATGGTAATTTTGGAAATCAGGATTTTTAAAACCCTCTCCCTTCTCTCTCCAGCTCGCAATTTGCCCCCCCTGTTTTTCAGTCCGATCGAGTCCAGGCTTCCAGGGACCGCCACCGATCGCAGCCAGCCACCGGACCGGTCCAGGACGGACCGCCACTACCCCAGCAACCCAGCCTGCCTCACTCCGACGTCAGATGCTCCCGGAAACCGCCGCAATCCGCCGCGAAAGTCGTCGATTTTGACTGATTTTCGCCGGCGTAGATCTCTCTCCTCCGGCCACCAAATCGGACGTGTGAGGTATGGATTTCTAGCTATTTTTCGTGCTCTAGCTGCTGGTTGGATAAGATTTCAGAAATTTCCAGCATAGATAGCTCGATTTACGAGCTAGGTTTCAGCATGTTTTCGGGTCACTGTTCCGGACACTTCTAGCCAGTTTTTGGGGTAGGTCTCAGAACAAAAGTGGCTCCAAATAGGGTATTATACCTAGGATAGGAGTCTTGAGCCTAGATGTTGAGTTTTTCTGGCAAGGCGTTATCGTTTTAGCCACCCACGCGCTGCCGGCGCGTGGGCAGATTTGTGGTGACCACTTTCAGTTCTAGAATGATCCTTGTGTTGGCACGAGCGCGTAGGATTTCGCGGATCTCAATTTGGTTAACGTTTGAACCCCGAACGAATCTCACATTTTGTGTGCTTTCCGGGTTCAATAGTTTTGCACCGTTGGATCGTAACCATTTTCAGATATGTTAATCTAGATGTTTCCAGGATTGTATAGTATTTGACGGATCGTAAAACGGCATCCCGGATACTCCAGGAATGCCAACCCTAGAACCAGGCTTACAGTAAACAGTTTAGTTACATATCAGAAATAGAGGAAAGAACTACGTGTGGCTTGATCCCTCAGTAAGGGTACGTAGGCAGCCTACAGTTATCAGGCGCAACCACGAGTTGGGAGCTCAGGGTTTATGTTATTATTTTTCAGGGCATTTTGGTCATTTACAACCCACAGTCACCAGGTGTCAATTTTAAACAGGATTCGACCGGATTTCAAAGTAGAAATTGGGTCAGGTCGTCTCATTGGCTCTGATACCATGTTGAAAATTTGGATCTGCCCGTTGGGTCCCACTCTAACATCACCAATACTATCCCCACTTTACCACCCACCCAATCCGTCAGGTGTGGGGTTTTATCACAAAAGGCCTCGGTATGGTAATTCTATTTAAACCCATTTGTTTTCTTTCACTCCACCGATGTGGGATTCCAAGGGTATATATATAGCCTCTCTTAACGCAGCCTAGTGTCACGGGATGACTCTTGAAGCCTTCCTTCCGTGCGGCCTTAGACTTGATCGCCTCTTCGAACAAGCTAAGTCAGCCTTCCTTCCTGCAAAATAAGATCGAACCAAGCAAGAACACAAGAACAAGAGCAAGAACGATAAGAACGCTCAAGAACACTTAAGGACACTTGAGAGAGTTTGGGAGAATATTTGCTTGTATTGCTACTATGCTTTACAAGTTGAGGGGTGATGATTCCTAATGAGGAACCCTCCTTATATAGAGTTCTTAGCTCTCCAAACCCTAAAATGGAGGGCTAAGATCGAAATAATCTAACGGTCTAGAATCGCTACGAGAATCAATGCACCTAACTTTACATATACATTGAATCTAGACATGTGGACTAAGTCAAGGGATCTAGAATGATCCATCCGATGGGCCGGGCCTTGAGCTTCTCTTGTTGGGCTTGACCTTCACAAATGGATCTTCTAGGTTGGCCCAATAGTTGTTGGGTTGAACCTTCAACATGCGGGCCGTGACACTAGGCAAGCCATCTCTCTCCCCTCCCTGGTCTACCTATAATATCTCACAGCCATTGCAGAAAAATGAAAACTACTTCCACTGATTCTTCTTCTTATTATTATCAGTCCCTAAAGGCATTCCTCCAGAAAATAATACTGATTATTAGCCGCAGTTTTGATCATCACCATGATGATGTTGTTGATGACCCAGAAAGTACTTCAGGTGCCCCCGAAGCCGAACCACAACCATCTGTACCAGCACCAGCACCAGCAGTTAGGCCTAATACAACCAAGTACCAAAACTTAGATTGGGCAAAGATTATTGTGGTGTATTGCTTGTCAACAGCCGTTGCTATGGCTCTCACACCCGTCCAACTTCACTCCAACCAGCTCCCTTTAACCTTTCGATTTCTCGGACTCACCGTCCTGTTTTCCTTTGCTTGCATCATGGTAAGCAAATTTATTCACAACAACAACTGTCCAAGAATAATGGGTGATCTCTTCCATTCTTTTGGGGTCTTTTTTGGAATCACGGACTTCTTCATTTGCATTACAATCCCATTTCCTCTCCGGTTCAAATGTACTGCCTCTGTCATCTATGTGGTCTCAGGCCTTGTAATCATGTTTTGTAACTACTTCTATAATTAATTATAGGTATTATCCTTATTATTACTGGCCCCTGTTCCAATTGGTTTTTTTTTTTCTTTTCTTTTTTGAATTAAGAAAGATAAAGTCCCATTATCGGATTTTGTTTGTAATTTTATTTTTTTAATATAAAAAAGTATAAATTTAACATATTGTCCTCACTTAATCAATTGTAAGCAGTACTCATGATTTTATACATGGATGAATAGCATATGAGTGAGTGTGTGCATTGTAGATGGATGAACTTCAAACCGGTCAAAGCCTGCCTTTTTTCAGATTGGTTTACCTGGTTCAATAGAATCTCAACACTCTCTACTCCTTGTTCCCCTCGGTTTCTTGTCAAAGCATCCACCTGCCAATAATTCACAGAGAGAAACTTGAAAAGAGTTATGATTTTGTAGACTACGTGTGAAAAAAAGGGAGATTAAATCTCAATTAGTCTCAATAGCACAAGCAAGTACAACTGTAATGCTGAAAAGAACGTTAAAAATGATGTTCATTGTGATACCTTCTTCTTTTCCTCTTCTCAACAGGAAGAGTAAAGCCTTGAAGACTTGACGATATGATCCATCATCACAATCAGGCAAAGTTGTTTTGACCTCCATGGCAATAATGGCTCTGGCTACTTACCATAAGACACATACTACATCAACAACCGCCAATAACTACTTATCACAGTGTACAAAAAACCTATATGATTTACTACATTCACATTTACACTAGGGGAAGTAAGCTTGATCTGCCTCCGGTAAGGGATTGCTATGTTTCCATAGGAGCACCGTGCATCGGACTGGATAGATGCAGTTTCCAGGATCTTGTCAACAACAAAGGCACATTGTGCATCCTTGGGTATGGTATTTTTGTCCATGTGAGGTTTACATGGGGCATGCATTAACCTGCTTAAGACATGAACAGAGTAAGTAATATCTGGCCTTGTGATGGTCAGATAAATAAAATGACCAACAAGTCTTTTATAGTGAGCTGGTCTTTAAGCAATTCACCCTTATCAGAAAGCTTAAGGCCTTTTTTCCGTAGGAAAATCAAAAGGTGTGGCACCTTGGAGCTTTGCATCCTTCAAAATTTTCAACGCATCCTCCAAGTTCTTAATACGAAAATGACTGCAAAAAATAGACAAATTTTGGGTCCCATTATCTGGACCACAGTCTTAAATATCGATATTATCGGCTCGTTTTTTTGAATGGGCAATATTATAACACGGAAAATGCTAGGCTTACCACATTTTTCACACCACAATTGTACCACCTCTCTAATAGAAATGAGCCCCATTGTATTGGTGGGCTCCACCTCTATTAGAGAGGTGGTACAATTGTGGTATAAAAAATGTGGTAAGCCTAGCATTACTCTTATAACACATATCCATTTAAATATCGTCATTATATCGATATTTTCGTCGATATTATCGCGATAATGTCAGAGGCGATAATTTCCTACTCGTTCATGCTTTATTTGGGCATTATATCGCGATATGAAACATAAAAAATAAATGAAAATTGTTGAGAAATGGCGATTTTGCGCACAAGGGGGCTCGAACCCCTCTCTCTCTAATCCTCCCACTGAGCCTTATCCAACATGTTGCGGATGAGTTTGTTAATAAAGCTACGACGTGTAATATTTATATGGTCTTTAAAATTTATGCAAGCTAATATTATCTAGGATAAATTTCCATTAAAAAAAAAAAATCCCTAATGATAAATTTAGGCATATGTTTAATGTTATTTATTATTTTATTATGAAGTTGTAATTTTTTGTTTTTGGTTATATATTATGGAGTTGTATTATTATTCACTATTGAGTTTTAATATTGTTCATTATATGTGATACTAAGTTTTAACGAATTCTTTCTATGTGGTACTAAGTTACTCATATATTTTATTTTTGTTTTTTTTTTCCAAGCTCATATATCTTATCATATGTAATATATTGTAGTAAATTATTATAACTAAAAAATGACGGTGTGTTTAATTTTCTTTCACTAATTACTATATATTTTCTAAAGACACAGTGTTTGTCAGGTCGCTACATAATCAACTTAAATCACTCAAACCCACCATGCCATGCATTTTATTCCAATTTTTTGTGATAAAATAATAGACAATTGACTAAATAAACATCCTCTAAAGTTACAATAAAAATTTCCAAGTTTTCCTCACAATTTCCGTAATTTTTATTCAATTTTTATCGATATCAATATTTCCATCGATATATCCTTGTTTTTGGACCATCAATATTTCAGAAACTCTCGATATTTTAGACCTTGATCTAGACAATCCTATGCCTAAGACAACTATATTTGGTCCACAGGTACTTTTTTTTTGTCCATGGGTACTTAGTTGGGGTTTTTAGATAGAAGGCCAAAATTTAGCTCCTTTTTTATTATTATTTTTATTTCCTCAAAGCAAAAAGAGAATTGCAACGAATCATCCTTCGAATTCCGAATATCAAAATCGAGTTTGAAGGGAAGATTACATTGATTAAATAAATAAAAACTTTAAAAAATGCAACATACAGAAAAATAAAAGAAAAATTGGTAAGGACATCCTTGACAAACATTTTCTCCATTTCTTGCTGTCCTTTTGAAGTCCATTTGCCCTGCTTTCGGAAATTCTCATATTCTTGCAAATCCTGCACCAATGGAAAACGGAATCTTAAATAGTTTCTAGTCTTAATCTTAGGGCCAAATAAGAATTAAAATAAGAAAGAATTCTTTCTTCAAGGATATACATATAAAACAATGACAAAATTGATCCATATATATATACCTCGTCGCTTAAAGAGGGTGTGATTTTGATGCCTGGTACAGCGGGACTCAAAACAAGAAGGCATCATAGTGTCGCGGCCTCAAGTTAAAAAGCCCTGCTCTTTACACCTCTCTTATTTCTCATTGGAACAAGTTAAAGCTTATTTCTCATTGGGGCAAGTGAAATAGCCCTGCAAGACTTATTTCTCAGAGGAACAAGTTAAAAAGCTTGGGGCATTGGGGCAAGAGAGGAACAAGCTAAAAAGCTTATTTCTTGGTGGGGCAAGAGAGGTGGTGGGGCAAGAGAGGTGGGCAAGAGAGGTGGTGGGGCAAGAAAGAGAGGTGGTGGGGCAAGAGAGGAACAAGCTAAAAAGCTTATTTCTTGGGGCATTGGGGTAAGTGAAAAAGCCCTGCTCTTACACCTCTCTCATTGGAACATTTGCCACATTTTTTTTTTCCGAGGAAAAACATTTGCCACGTTGATACACTGTGTATTGGTTTGTTAGCGGATTGATGTCATGAATATGATGGTGACTTTCTCCCTTCAAACTGTGATGCCTTGTTTTTTATCAGGCATCAAAATCACACGACTTCTTTTTGTCTATATAGTGGGACCCAAAATTTGTCTATATAGTCCTCTTACCGAAGCCAAGCCAAGCCATCTCTCTCTTCTTGCACTCTCTCTCCTCCCTGGTCTACAATATCCCACAGCTATAGGGTATGCATTGCAGAAAAATGAGCAATACTTGCACTGATTCTTCTTCTTATTATTATCAGTCCCTAAAGGCATTCCTCCAGAAAATAGTACTCATCATTAGCCGCAGTTTTGATCATCACCATGATGATGTTGTTGATGACCCAGAAAGTAATTCAGCTGCCCCCGAAGCCGAACCACAACCATCTGTACCAGCAGCAGCAGCTAGGCCTAAGCCAACTAAGTACCAAAACTTAGATTGGGCAAAGATTATTGTGGTGTATTGCTTGTCAACAGCAGTTGCCATGGCTCACACACCCGTCCAAGTTCACTCCAACCAGCTCCCTTTAACCTTTCGATTTCTCGGACTCACCGTCCTGTTTTCCTTTGCTTGCATCATGGTAAGCAAATTTATTCACAACAACAACTGTCCAAGAATAATAGTTGATCTCTTCCATTCTTTTGGGGTCTTTTTTGGAATCACGGCGTTCTTCATTTGCATTACAATCCCATTTCCTCTCTGGTTCAAATGTACTGCCTCTGTCATCTATGTGGTCTCAGGCCTTGTAATCATGTTTTGTAACTACTTCTATAATTAATTATACGTATTATTACCAGCTAGCCCCTGTGCTAATTGGTTTTTTTTTTTTTTTTTTATAAACTTTTCTTTTTTGAATTAAGAAAGATAAAATGGGTATTTGTGTCCTATTATCTGATTTTGTTTGTAATTTTAATTTTTTTAATATAAAAAAGTATAAATTTACCATATTGTCCTCACTTAATTAATATTTTGAATTTTTAATATAATCAATAAATTTTTAGGGAGATTCACTATTATACCCAATATAGGGGTCCAAATTATAAAAAAAACCTTATATGAAATGAATTTTAGAAACGCACCCAAAACCCGTTTACAACATAACAAATAGGCTTTTAACTTCTTATAAATTACAAAACTGCCATCGGTTTCTTAAAACAAGTCCAACCCCAAAACCTCATTAAAAAAACCCAAAACATTCAATAGGGCATTAAAGTAATTTAATAATTAAAATTAAATTCAATAGGACCAGCTGTCATTTTTTGGATTTTTTGGGGGTTTTTTTTAAAGAAATTAAATGATATAGGATTTATCTATATCATTAGTGCTAAAAATAGATATATAACTAAATATCTCAAAATTTTATAATATTTTGAATAGTTAACCATTCTGTGCTTGTTGCTTAAATATATAGATTCATAGCCAGCAAGAAAATAACCCAACAAAAAAGAAAATTGCACTAGTGCAGCAGCTCTGCTTGATTTTGGTCGTCATCAGGCCCATTTTAGCCCAGTTGAATTGTCAAAATGCTACTTGCCAAAAGTCCAAGGTTACTCTCTCAGAGAAGAATTTGTTAATAGTCGAAAAAAAAAGGTTATCAAATAACCAACAGTTACAATATTTTTATTTATAATTTTGAATGACACACATGGGAAGAAGAGGGAAGGAATAGCAGAGCTCTCTAACTCCAAGTCAAGGGCGATGATGATAAATAAAGGATAATTGACCCAAATTTGGGTCTTCAAAATTTGTCACTTTGATGCCTTCTATTGACACTTCGATATATGATTGTAAATATAAATTTTGACACTTTGATGCCTTCTTTTTGTCTTTGATAATTTAGAGTCCCAATCAAATCACACAATTTCTCTAATTAATTGCTATGTTCTATGGACAGCTTCCATGCCACACGCACTGGTAGCTTATGTTTCATCTTTTTGGTGCTATGAACACCTCTCCATATTTCTGCTTTTACTATTCTCTATGGACAATATAACATCTTGGTTTCCTTTTTGAAGCCCTCTCCAAATACCTTTTCCCCTGCTTCCCGAAATAAGAGTCTGTAGTCTTAGGGCAATAATGTCGGTGAGTCCTTACTTAGAATTTTGGTTCCTTAGAGCATCCCAACCGAAATGCCAATTCCAACGTGGCAAGTTTTAACTAAAAAAAAAAGACATTTTAAGCCTTCCAACTGTGATGCCAAATCCTAGTTGGATTGACATCCTTCACTTTTGCTGTCAAAATTGACGCCAAGATGTTGAGATGTCTTTTTATTTTTTATTATTATTTTAATGCTGAGCCAACTTTCTTCTCTCTCCTTCCATGTATAGTTTTTAACCCTATTTAATATTTTACTCTTAAATACCGAGCCCACCTGCCTTTAAAAATAATAAAATAAAATATATATTTGACATCTTGGTTGGATAAAGAGTTTTGCAATATGTCAAATTGACACATCAGCCATCAAATTTAAATTTGATGTTTGTTATTTGACATTTCCCTTGGAGATGCTCTTACTATGTTAAGGTTTTGTATATATTTATGTATTAGTGAACACGGAGAAAGTCAAGAATTAGAATAATTCCAATACTCATGCATTAGTAAGCACAGGAGAAGCATGAATTGGAATTCCAATACTGATAAGTAACATGCCATTAATTCATAATTAAAATTTTGAATTAGTAGTAAAAGATGTATTACTTATAGTTGTGAATATATCCATACTTTTTTTCTTTCCTGAAAGCAAATAGAGAATTACAACGATGACCATTTGGGATCTGATCGTTGGGATCCCTACATTCCGAATATCAAAATTGACTTTACAATAACATCCATAACCACATTTGCTTCCGGAAAACATGCTGGAATTGGACCTATACTTGTGTACACAAGAACCTAATATCGTTAAGCCAAACATGATTTTATTCAGGATCGACCAATATAACTAAAAAGAAGTTGACCCAAACATGATCCATGAACGGGTTATTAACTATTAACCATTCACTCAAATTTTCAATCAATCTTGAAATATGAACCCAAAAAAACACAAAAAGAAAACATGTAATCATGCATCCGGTTCAAGACTGTAAAAACTTGATCTTGAAAAGTGAAAAAAGAAGGCAAAGATGTTATCAGATGCTTAGAGAAGTCACCAAGCAGGATCTTGAAAAACGATTCTTTATTTACTGAATGCTTCATAAGTTTCCTTGCCATTTGAGCTAAGTCTTCAGTCTTCAACGAAACCTCTTCACAGATCAAAGCTTTTTAGGAGTGGATTTTTGTGTAGCTAGCTTTTGTGGGTAAATTTTATCCGGTCTGCCAAACACACAACAACATGTAGGAAAATTCAGAGATGCAGAAATGCATAATCATCATCATAATCATCATCATCATGGTCATGAAAACAGAAGAAGAATATGAGCAAGGAGTTTTACCTATTAGTGGCACCAATGACAATTACACCCTTCCGCTGGTCTCCACCGTCCAACTCTACAAGTAACTGCAATTTTAAGCAGTAGCCAGTTGATTTTCTCCATACATGAACAATAGATGAGTGATTGTGTGCGCGAATGTTTATAGAATGGATGAACTTGAACGGTCGAAAACCTGCGTTTTCAGATTATTTTACCTGGTTCAATAGCAGCTCAACACTCTAAACAAAATCCCAGAATTCGAAACAACTGTCTATCGAATCCCAGAAATACAGTCTGTCTTCCACTTTGGTCTTGATTTTGTTCTGAGAAAGTCCGAGTCTGAGACCTCCCATCCTCTTCGTCTCTTCCCCTTGCTCTGTTCAAGCTCACACTCTGTTTCCTAACCGCCAATTAAATTTATGAATTGATTCCTTTATATAGTTTTAAAACGCCACGCGGCTATACTATTTAAATAAAAAATATATTTAAAGAGTACAGCCGCACGGCTGTACTTTGTAAATAATTAACGAGTATAGCCGGCTGGCTATACGTCCTGAATACATAATAATATTTAAATGGTATAGCCGGGCGGATATACGTCTTAAATAAAAATTAATATTAAACTGGTATAGCCGCGCGGCTATACTGCTGAAATAGATAATAATATTTAAATAGTATAGCCGTTCGGCTATACCATTTAAATAAAAATTAATATTCGACGAGTATAGCCGCGCGGCTATACGGCGTAAACAAATAATATTGTTTGAAGAGTATAGCCGCGCGGCTAGACGTTTTGATAATATTTTATATATTTCCTTCTCTTTCCACCGCCGCCTCCAGAGCTCATCAGCTCCGAATAATCGAGCTCTCCTCTATCAGACTGTCATTGGTCAACAGCCCCAATTCCTTTGGTAACTACTAATTGCAATCAATATAATTCCATTAGCAAATGCCATGACTTTGAGCTTAGAGCCTTTAGACCCTTGATTAATTGTATACTTGCACACCTCCAAAGCCCCAAGGAGGTCTTTTGCCATTTTGAAGTAGCCGAAGAAGTATCTCTGAATGGAATATATAAATGAAGTAAAAGATGCATTAAATCATGATTTTCGGTTTTACAATATATATTTCAAAAAGCAAAATGGGTAATAAACATGAGATTTTAAAACTAGTGGGTCTAGAACAACAAAAGAAAAGACCTGAGTTAAAAACAAAAGCCAAACTTTTTGGTCTTGAATCCATTAGTCCTGTTTTCGCCAAAAATCTGATATTCTTGCAAATCCTGCACCGGAGAAGCAATGGAAAATGTAAACTTATAAAGTTGGTAGCTTTTATGCCAAAGAAGAACTAAAAAAGAAACACAAGGCGAAGGGGAATCACACAATGACAAAATTGATTCATATATACCTCGTCTGTTAGAGATGGTGTGATTTTAGCCAGTGCTTTCTCAAAGTGAGTAGCAGGGAGATGAATCCGAACTCGCGATTGATGTCAGTTTCTCTTCAACAGCAGCCATGGTAACTTCATGCATCTAGCATGAACAGATTGATGAATTCATATGATCAGTTACTATAGAATGAAAGGGTTACCAAAAATAGCCATACCAGTGCAGCAAGATCAGCTCCAGTAAAATTTTCGCACGCGTTTCTCTGTCCAATCTCGCTCAGATCTACACTGGAATCTATAGGCTTGTTCCTTGCAAGAGCTTTTAAGATGAAACCACGCTTATCTTTACTGGGCAGGGGAACATAAATATGCTTACCAAATCTTCCGGGTCGCAAAACAGCAGGGTCCATTACATCCGGCTATACCCTAAACCCTATACTTCTTAAATAAAAATTAATATTTAACGAGTATATTCGCGCTGCCATACTTATTGAATACGTAATTAATATTTAACGAGTATAGCCGCGCGGCTATACCGCCGAAATATATAATAATATTTAAATAGTATAGCCGAACGGCTATACGTGTTTAATCAAAAATATATTTAAGGAGTATAGCCGGTCGGCTATACAACTTAAATAAAAATTAATATTCGACGAGTATAGCCGCAAAGCTATACGGCGTAAACAAATAATAATATTTAAAGCGTATAGCCGCGCGGCTATACATTTGAATAATATTTTATATATTTCCTTCTCTTTCCACCGCCACCTCCAGAGCTCATCAGCTCCGAATAATCGAGAATCCTTCTCTTCTTAAGGAAGGCTGAACCTCTTGAATTGCTTTCTGCAGAATATCACATAATTAACACTCATTACCTTTACAAACATTTTAACTTTTTTTTTTGTGTGGAAAATTTGGGCCTTGAGATAATTAAATTAGTTCAGAAAATAAATTGGCAAATTCATCTATAAACAGCATACTAAAAGCAACATGCATAAATAAATTTCAGATAACCTCAAAATCAGCCACAGTGATGGCGAGCTTTTCTTTTTCTTTCTCAACCCAATCTTCATTGTAATTCGCTTCGTTCATAGAAACAATTGACATATTAGGATACCTCTCTGCTAGTATCCTTTTCCTGGCAATTTCAGAAGCTCTGTCAGCCACAGCTCTCAAACCAGCACCAACATACCCTGACGTAGACCGCGCTATTTTAACAAGATCAAGAGGACCTTCAAGGCCTAAATTGCTTGCAACCACCTTAAGAATCTCAACCCTGTCACTTTCATCCGGAACGTCGAAAGAAATCTCAAGATCAAATCGCCCGGGCCTCCTCAGAGCGGGGTCAAGAGCATCAGGTCTATTGGTAGCTGCTTGTTGAATTTCAATGAATGTTTTTATATTTCATCGTAAGAAGAATTACACAATACATAAATATATAGAGAGATTGGGCCGAGAGCAAGAAACCACCACCAGACAAGAAAACCTTGAATCAAGGAAAAGGTGGTGAAGTCTTAAATCAAGGCCAACACTAATAATTACAAAGCCTTAAATCAAGGAAAAGGATCTTCCAAAATAACTTCAATACTCCCCCTCAAGCTGGATCAAGTAAATTAATTGATCCAAGCTTGACTAGTAATCGTTGAAACTGACTAGAAGAGAGAGCTTTGGTGAAGATATCTGCGAGCTGGTCATGACTGCGAGTGTAAACAGTTTCTATCACCTTGGATTGAACTTGGGCACGAATATAATGACAATCAACTTCAATGTGCTTTGTTCTTTCGTGAAACACAGGATTGGAAGCGATGTGCATGGCTGCTTGATTGTCACAGAAGAGAGACATAGATTGGCAGCTGTGAAACCCCAAATCAGAGAGAAGACCTTTTAACCAAATCAGTTCACAAGCAGTTGAGGCCATTGCCCTATACTCAGCTTCGGCACTTGAACGAGCAATTACGTTTTGCTTTTTACTCTTCCATGAGACTAAGTTTCCTCCAACAAATGTACAATAGCCAGTGGTTGATTTTCGATCGATAGCATTTCCGGCCCAATCCGCGTCAGTGTACCCCATGATTTGAGTGGTATCATTTTTTTTTATGAGAATACTCGACCAACAGACCCCTTGAGATAGCGAAGGATTCTTTTGACAACATTAAGATGAGCCATAGTGGGAGAATGCATGAATTGACTCACAAGACTGACTGCATAAGTAATGTCAGGTCTTGTGATAGTTAGATAGATGAGCTTTCCAACTAACCTTTGATAGTGGCTGATGTTGTTGAGAGGTTCGCCTTCCATGTCCAGTTTCAGTTTGCTGTCAAGTGGGGTACAAGCAGCTTTGGAGTTGATCATGTCTGCTTCTTGAAGTAAATCAAGCACATATTTGTGTTGGTTTAAGAACAGTCCTTTGTGTGAAGTTGCCATTTCGATTCCAAGGAAGTATTTTAATACTCCTAGGTCTTTCATTGCAAATTTCTGACGAAGAGAGTGTTTAAGATTGGTAATCTCTTCACCATTATCACCCGTGATGATGAGATCATCAACATATATAAGGACAACTAATTTTCCAACTAATCCAGTGCGGACAAACAAGGAGGAATCTGCGTTGCTTCGCTGGAAGCCAATTGCTTCAAGAACTGAACTTAGCTTGGCATACCAGGAACGGGGAGATTGTTTCAATCCATAAATAGATTTGTGAAGTTTACAAACCAAATTTGAATCACAACCTTGAGGATGGCCAGGAGGGAGTTTCATGTAGACTTCTTCTTCAAGATCTCCATGCAAAAATGCATTTTTAACATCCATTTGATACAAGGGCCACCCATTATTGACAGCAACAGATAATAAAACCCGAACTGTAGTCATCTTTGCAACGGGGGCAAACGTTTCTTTGTAATCTACACCAAAGGTTTGAGTGAAACCGCGAGCCACCAATCTCGCTTTGTGTCTTTCAATGGACCCATCCGAATTAAATTTGATCTTATAAATCCACCTACTTCCCACAATTTTTCTTCCTTTGGGGAGTTGAACAATACTCCAGGTATGGTTATCATCAAGTGCTTGAAGTTCTTCTTTCATGGCTGTTCTCCATACCTCTTGAAGATTAGCCTCCTGAAAACTTTGGGGCTCATGGTTACTAGAGATAGCACTGAGAAACGCAGCATGAGATGGTGACACTTTGTGATAGGCAATGAAGTTGGTTATTGGATGCCTTGCTGTATAGGTGACATAATCTTGTAGCCTTGGAGGTGGATGACGATCACGAGTAGGATAACGTCGAAGAGCTGTTGGGGCAGCAGCTTCAATAGTGCTTTGGTCCTCATGTTGGTGATGAGTGACCTCTAAATCTTCATCTGCAGCACTAGGAACTACAGTTTCAGTTTCAGGTAATGGCATATCACTGTTGGTGGACATTGGAGAAACAACGTCATTGTTTGTAGCAGGAATTGGCAATGGAAAGAGATCAAGAAAATGCTCCCCCTGGCTAGAACTTTCAGGAGACTTGCTGTAAAATGAGATGGTTTCATCAAACTTGACATCTCTTGTCACAATGAGCTTCTTAGAATTATGGTTGTAACACTTATAGCCTTTTTGAGATGAAGAATATCCCATGAATATGCACTTGACAGCCCTTGGATCAAGTTTATCACGATGAGAAGATTGAATGTGAACAAAGCAAGTACATCCAAACACCCTCAAATGGGATAAATTAATTTTCTTCCCTTTCATAACTTCATAAGGAGATTTGAAATCCAACACTCTACTAGGTAATCGGTTGATGAGATATGCAGCGGTGAGAACTCCTTGAGACCAAAATTTCTTGGGAACATTCATTTGAAACATCAAGGCCCTTGTTTTCTCAAGTAAATCTCGATTTTTTCTTTCGGCTACCCCATTTTGTTGGGGTGTACCAACACAACTTGTTTGGTGAATGATCCCATGTGTGCTCAAGTATTGTGTCATGATATGAGACATATATTCAGTACCATTATCTGATCTTAGAGTTTTGATTTGAGTTGAGAATTGGTTCTTTACAAGATTATGAAAGTCTTTGAACACATCTACAACTTCACTTTTAAATTTCAAAAGATACAACCAAGTAACTCTAGAGAAATCATCGACAAAAGTCACAAAATATTTATAACCATCAAACGATTCAAAAGTTGGACCCCAAACATCAGAGTGTACAATTTCAAAAAGCTTGGTAGCTCTAGACACGGAAGAATTAAAAGGTAACCTAGCAAACTTCGACAAATGACAAGTATCACATTTGATTGAATTTTTACACAAGCTGGGAAACAAGTTTGACAGAACAGTTTCTGAGGGATGGGCTAGACGTTGATGCCACAAATGTTGATCTTGAGCTAGGTTAGACTCTACATGAAATCCCTTGTGAGTTGGAAAATCATTTGAGAGGTAATAGAGTCCATTTAAATAGAACCCTTCACCAATCGTCTTCTTGGTGACTAGATCCTGAAAAATAACATTATGAGGAGAGAAAACAGCAAGACAATTCAAGGAGTTTGTGATTCTTCCAACAGAGAGTAATTGAAAAGGAAAGGAGGGGACATACAAAGCCATTGACTCAAAATTTTCTGAGATAAGTTTGATCTTTCCTCTACCCACAACCGACACACCCTTACCATTTGCAACTGATACTTGGGAGGGTTTGGTCATTTTTTCGAAGTCATACAAATTTGTAATTTTATTTGTCATATGATCAGTGGCACCTGAATCTATGACCCAAAAATCATGCACTTTGCTGACATTTAATGCAGTTGAAAATGTACTCAACATACCTGGTATATCTTCATGCGAGAACTTGTCAGATTCAGCAAGAAATCTAGCAAACTTTCCAAGTAATGCAATTGAGTTCTCGTTCCTAGAATTAGACATTCCTTTACTTTCATCACCTCCATTCTTTTTCTGAAGATAGGCAGCAAACTCGTTGAAGAGTGAAACAGGATTGGAGGTGAAGTTTGAAGGCCCATCAGTAGAAGAAGTTGCATGATTCGCCTTGTAGCCTGAATTCTGTGAACGTTTCTGAGCACCCTTGGTGTCTGCTGCAAACTTAGGCTTCAATTCTGGGTGTAGAATCCAGCAACGTTCTATTACATGCCCAATATTATTGCAATGATGGCACTTCAAATCTGGCCTCTTGCCCTTGTACACTCTTTCTTCAGCATGCTTGTTGTTGGACATGTACGCCCTAGCCTCAGATGTATTTGCCTTGGTCTCCATGTTCATGACCTTCCTACGAATCTCTTCTCGTTGAATTGTGGCACACACGTTTGCAAAGGATGGAAGATTTAAATTCATAAGAACATGGCTGCGGAGATCTTCATACTCCGAACTTAGACTTGCCAACAACTGAAAGATCTTGTCTTCTTCATATCTTTTCAGCAACACAGCCGCGTCAGTAGTGTGCGGACGATATACCTCAAGCTCATTCCACATGCTTTTCATGCTGCCAAGAAGTTGGATAAAAGGCTTACCCTCTTGTTGAAGGCTTGCAATGTCTTTCTTGAGTTGAAAAACACGGGCAGAATTGTTTTGATTGCCATACATTTCTTTGACAGCCTCCCATAGATGAAAAGAGGACTCGTAAAAGCTAAAAATTTCAGCAACTTTCCTCTCCATAGAGTTGAGAAGCCATGACATAACCAATTGGTCTTTGCATAGCCAGGATTCATAATTGGGTGAAGAAACATCAGGAGCTTTAATATTCCCATTAATGAAGCCAAGCTTTGATCTTCCACCAAGAGCAAGTGTAACTGCTCTTGACCAAGGAAGGTAATTGAATTCGTTCAGTAACACTGAACTCAAACGTTGATTTGGGTTGACATCAACCTCAGAAGGATTTGAAGGAGAGATAACAGAAGAGCTCTCTGCCTCCTGACTGAAAAGATTCTCTTCTGCCATTTAGTGAAAAGAGAAGGAGGTAGAAGATGAGAAGCAAAGATGCCGAGACAGGTTGGTTAAAGTTCCTGCTCTGATACCATGTTGAATTTCAATGAATGTTTTTATATTTCATCGTAAGAAGAATTACACAATACATAAATATATAGAGAGATTGGGCCGAGAGCAAGAAACCACCACCAGACAAGAAAACCTTGAATCAAGGAAAAGGTGGTGAAGTCTTAAATCAAGGCCAACACTTATAATTACAAAGCCTTAAATCAAGGAAAAGGATCTTCCAAAATAACTTCAATACTGCTATTACAAGAACATTGTGCGACCTCTGTTCGTCCATGCAAGTCAGCAGTTGTGCCAATTCCGTTACATAATTTGAGTCCTCTCTTTTTGAAGCAATAGAATCAATTTCGTCGACGAACACAATTGAAGGCGGCGTTTCATTGTCTTTGGAATAAAGCTTTCGTATATTCCTTTCAGTTTCACCTAGTGCGTGCGAAACATAAACGAGGTAATGAAGAGTGCATCATAAAGACTCTTTTGAACAATTGCATTAAGCATTGAGGAGGCTTGTAAGTTGTATGCATGCAAATTTTAACGGATACAAGAATTAAAAGATGAATGCGTTCGTAGGTACCATAGTAACTATTGATGAGGTTTGGGGTAGAAACGTTATGAAAGGAAAAGCCGGTTTCATTGGCAATGGCGTGAGCCAGTTGGGTCTTCCCACAGCCTGGTGGTCCATGCAAGAGAATTCCAGATATGGGGTTGCCTCCGAGCTACTTTGCCAGCTTCGGAAACCGAAGCCTGCAAATCACGTCTTCCAGCTGCTCTAGCACCTTCTTCATTCCACCTAGGTCCTTAAATCTCGGGCCTTTCACAGGCCTCGTTACACTTGGCCTCTTTGGAGTCAGAGTCAGAGTCGCTGTCGGAGTCGGAGGGAGAGGCAGAGGCAGAGACAGAGACAGAGACAGAGATAGAGACAGAGGCGGAGACGGAGGCAGGAGCGGAGGCAGAGCCAGAATAATCTCTGTTATGGTTAGCGAAAGGCTTTATCAAGGACTCCAAACGAATAAGAAAAAGTTGTGGTGAGCACGACGCAGAATGGATGGATTTCATCCCTGAACTGCAGATTGCACTGTTCAAGAAATACGGTTTGGTTTGGTTCAGTGTTGGCCTCAAACCAGCGGAGAAACCAAACCAAACCCATCCGGGTTTGGCAAGAGAAAGAGAAGGAGAGAGTCTCATAACAGATGCAAGTCCAGGCAATTACACTTTAAATATCAAAATCCCAGAATTCGAAACAACTTTCAATCAAATCCCAGCAATCGGTAACTTGCTCTGTTCAAGCTCATACTCTGTTTTCGAACCACCATTTAAATGTCAGGAGGCCCCTTGTATAGTCTAGAGTTATAGCCAAAGTCGGTGCTTTCATACTTTTTTTTAATGCCTATTTGGAAAAGCAAAAATAGAAAAAAGAATAAGGAAAGTTATTTCGATGCGTGCGTGTCAAATGGTTTCCCGCCAAATACAAGTGCTTATCCAACGGTCATATATGCTCCTCATCAGTAATAATAGAATCATCCGACAAAATCAACCTCGCTCTTTTTGTCTTTTTTTTTTTGTGCCCAACGAAGCATCCTGGTATGATATACGGTGCAATTGTATCTTTCTAATTATTGTTAAAGATAAGAGTTTGAGTCAACATGTTATTTTGAGTTAAAATCATTTCAGACTTTCGTTCCGTTGATTCTGGAATTCCGCTGCGTTCGTGCCTATGGTTTCCCGCCAGATTCAACTGCTCATCCAACGGTCAAGTTCTGCCGCACATCTACTCCAACTCCACTCTCTCGTCCTTAAAACCGGTCTCGATCACAACCCCAACTTCGTCTCTCACTACATATATGCTGCCTGCTCAATTTCGATCGACTTTTCCAAACTGGTCTTTGATCATATACCCATTAAGCCTCCACTCTTTGCTTGGAATTCAATTATCAGAGCCTTTACAAACAGCTCAAATCCACTTGAATCGCTCAACTTCTTCTTTCATCTTCACAGAATTGGGCTTAAACCTGACAATTTTACGTACCCTTTTGTTTTGAAAGCATGCGGTCGTTGTTCCATTGTTGGAGTAGGTGGGCCTGTGCATTCTTTGATCATCAAGGTGGGTTTTGATTCGGACCGGTATATACGGAATACCCTTTTGAGGATGTATGCTGCTTGTGGCGCAATCGGGCTTGCAAGGCGGGTGTTTGATGAAATGACTGTTAGAGATGTGGTTTCTTGGAGCTCTATGATTGCAGGATATGTAGCATGGTATGCGCCTTCTTTGTTCAAATTGTTTAACCTTTTCTCTTTTTGTTGCATCACTGTGCAATTTGGAGCATGTAGTTTCTGGCATTCTTATGCACCAGTTATTACTTGAAAGATGTTTTATGGCAGTACATAGAACCAAATGCTAGATAAGAACCAACAATGGATTTCTGAGATTTGCATTTGTTTTTAAGTTCTATCTGATTTTATGTTAAGTAGTTAGTCATTCTTTAGGCTCTACCAAAATAACCTTTCCTAAACACAGGTATATTATTACTCATATTCGTTTTCCTTCTTTTGTTTTCAGCAATTGTCCCTTGGATGCCTTTAAGGTTTTTCAAGACATGAAACTAGTGAATGAAAACCCAAATTCAGTCACTTTGGTAAGCTTGCTTTCTGCCTGTACCCGTCTACTTAATTTTAGAGCAGGAGAGTCCATTCATTGCTACATTGTTGTCAATTGCATTGGGATAGATGTTGCTTTGGGGACAGCTCTCCTTGAGATGTATTCTAAGTGTGGGCACGTTGAGAAAGCCTTCCAAGTTTTCGATTCTATGAGTGAGAAGAATTTGCAGTCTTGGACAATTATGATCTCTGGTCTTGCCGATCATGGTCATGGAAAGGATGCTATCTCATTGTTTACCCGCATGGAACAAACTGGGCTGGTACCAGACAGCATGTCATTTTCTGCCATCTTGTCAGCTTGTAGCCATTTGGGCCTCGTACATAAGGGTCGACAATTTTTCAATCAGATGGTGAGAACGTATGGTATTCAGCCAACATTGGAACATTATGGATGCTTAGTAGATTTGCTTGGAAGAGCTGGTCTGATTGAAGAAGCTTATGAGATTATCAAAAATATGCCAATGGAGCCTAACTCTGTTATACTGAGGAGCTTCTTGGGTGCTTGTAGGAACCATGGCGTGGCTATTACTTTAGATGATAAACTCAGGAAACTCCTTATATCAGAGCCTAACCTGGGAGCAAACTATGTACTTGCTGCTAGTGTATCTTCTCTTTCTGGTTGTTGGAATGATGCTGCTGATCTACGAGTAGCCATGAAACAGAAGGGTTTGGTAAAGGTTCCCGGGTGCAGTTGGGTGGAGGTAGGTGGTGGTGGTTCTACTGCAGCTACTATAAACGAGCCTCTAGTGTAAGTTTCTTTTCCAGGAGGCTAAAGTTAGAATGTTTGCAGAGAGGGGATGGACAGAATGGCCAAGACTGAAGAAAGGACACTGAGGAAAGCTGGATAAGGATGACTGGACAAGGAAGTTAATAAAGTGATAGAGCATCCAAATTTGGAATTGGAAATTGAGAAGTGTAAACTGGTGATTATTAGGATTTGATTCTTTATTCTTGTTTCTTTGAATAGTGTTGGAGACCCGGCCAGAAAATCGAGCCTTGCAGCTTATGAGAATTTCCCTGAATGTCAAGAGCAGATTGAGACATCTCAACTAAACTTTTTCCTAGATGCCGCTGTAAATTTCAGTTAGGAGTAGATGCATTTCTATGAGATTTTCATCCGGGGAATGAACATGAGGCTTGCAGAATGTGCAAGAAATGGTATTTAAAAATATCGGACTTTGCTTCTTGATCTGCTAGTAGTCATAGGAGATTGCTTCTAATTCATTCAGCCTCCGGACTTATGAACAAAGAAAAATACTTCTAGGTATAAATTGTGGAAGTTCACACTAATCGTAGAGCACAGAGTTGCTGATCTATTCATTTCATGCATGATGCATTCGGATAAATTCGGCATTGTCAAGTTGCTTAATGTGTCCCCTTTATGCCAAGCACAAGTTTGCTTTGTGTGCATCACTAGCAGTGGTAGTCCATACTTGAGTTGCTCAAGTTACCATTATTACTCCTTGGGGTAATTTCAACCATTTGTAGCATTGGATTACCTGCCCCTGTGTGAGAATTATGGTGGGAACCGAAAGTGTTTTTGACAGTGACATTTTTTATGAATACTCTAAATATTACCGATTCTAATTTTGGCAAAATCCATTTGAGATTCCTGTGAAATCCCATCATTGCCCTCACTTTCCATGGTGAGTAGCTCAATCCATGATCACATGCTTCCACATGGGAGGGTTAAATTCCAACTTAAACTTGGTAAATTGTTCCCTCTGTTATAAAAAGGCAAAATGGAACAAAAGTTTCAACAGTACAGGCCTCAATTATTTTTCCTGCTGAGCAGTATATGCTAAGTCCAGCAGAGTAACTACAAAAAAGGAGACATATAGGCCTTTTACTTGTACGCCTTTGCATACCCCCACTCACTCCGCAAGTTTCACTCTCTGAACACTAAGCTTCTTGCTCATGGCTTCAGCTCCCAGATCAAGTTCTTGGTTTTTCTATCTCTCAGAAAATTGGCTCCCAATGGCTACTATGATACTCATTTGTGGGTTCGTAGGTTATGTGGTTTACGACGCTGTAATGGCCACAGTATCCGAGCTGCTGCAACGTTTGCTGGTAATTTCTCCTTTGCTTATAGTCATTGTAGTTCATTGGCTCTCCACAGGCAGCCAAGTTAGCATTAGCATTCCAGGGTCTGAGCCTGGAGCCATCCACAGAGCTGGAGGCTCACCTTGGGGTGTGGCCTTTGTACTATTTCTGCTTTTCTTTCTCATTTCTTACCAACCTTCCTTGCATGGCCTTCTTTTCTAGCTTAATGGATGTCTCTCTGTCTCTCTGTTCAGAGGACAAGTATGAATATGTAATGTTATGCTGCTTTTCCTTCATGTGATTTGGCTTTCATTTGATGGCTATCCTTTTTCAATGGAATATGAATGAAATCATATATTGTATGTATCTGTGCAAATTACCACTCTTGCTGCTTCCCCTAAAAGCAGGATCTGACTTCCATGGATGCCTCCTGAGAGAACAGAAAACAAAACAAAAAACATTTGGAGATGAATTATTTTGATACTTTCCTTGGTTTAATTTTCTGCATTTTTTTTGGGATCATTATTACTTTATTGATATCCTTGTCAGTCATTCTTACCAACAAAACAAACTCAAACCCCTTCCCAAGGAAGCAAGCAATTGACAAAACAGAAAGAAATTAGCCAATTGCTGACTAGTCCAATGGAAGCTAGGGCAACTGTGCAAATGGACCACTACCTATTAGAAACCTAGGCTGTTAATCTTCCACCACTGATCAAGTTTCATTAAGTCAAGTGTAGGCCTCGTCCCCACTAATGAAGTATCCTCTAAACAGAGGATATGGTCCATGGCTCTTCTGATTCTGTACATTTCTACAATCAGATTTAATATCCAAATTAATACCCAAAATTGTTTTGTTTAATTTCTATACTTCTCAATATTAAGGTAGTGGTTGGAAATGATGTATCATATTGCCGTTATTGGCAATTTATTTATGGGCAAGTTGCACTCGGCATCCCTTTGGTTCGGGATCATTTTTTGCTTACATAGATGCCAATTTAGTGCTACATGGATTAAGCGATGTCATATTGACAACAAATAAGAAGTTTGTTAAAAGAGAATGATCTAACCTTGTAGATATAGAGACGAATGAAAAATGGCTTACATGCCATCAATCTTACGTACATGTAGCGTAATACATATAACTTTAAAGGACGGTTTTGCCACTCTTAGCATAGTTTGGTTACAATTTGTGTTGACCTTATCTGGTGTCGGACTCGTCGGACGTGACCTTCCATACGGCTCCCGTGGGCGGTGGGGCTGCATCCTTCAGGCCAAAAGTCACGTGCTACTGACGCCTCTGACACGTGCTCTAAGGACACTTGGTCATCTGGCTGACTCTGTCCTATTGTCCGCTTATATATTGGGAAGAAGTGCTTAATTACTTGCACTCATAATAAAATCAATTTATTATTCATTGTTTCAGCCAAGAAAGAATAAAAAAGAAAAAAAAAAAAACTCTTTTTCTTTTGGTCCAACTAATTTATTAATTCTCTCATCATCATCAGAAGTATAAAAGTCGTATGGGGGGTTCCACCACATGAGCCCCATTTGAATTTTGAGTGACATCTTTCTGTTACAACTTACAAGAGAGTGCCTTTACACTTTAATTATTTTGAGAAAGTGCTTGAAACTCCTAATAACTGAAATTTTAGTAAATAAAACCCTAAACCATGCAAATTGCAATAATTAATAATTAATAATTAATATTGGGGTTGTTTCTTTTAAGTAGAGTGTTGCTGTCTGGCAATTTCTTCCAACTGGTTTTATTTGGGGATATGGTGATGTTGGACAATCTTTAGCACCAGATGGTAGATACCAATTTCAACTACATCCCAAGAAATGGAGCCAAATTGTACCTCTCATTTCCTGTCTGTCAATACCATCAGTTAGCTTTTCAAGGTCGTAAGTTTTATCATACATTTTCTTATGGACGTAACCATGGGTAATATTATTATATTTTCCATGATTAATCACAGCCATGATTAATGGATCAATATTTAATGCTTAATTGTAAAAGGTTTTATCATCTTAAATGGAGGTCAATGTTAAGTTTTTTTAGTACAAGCGATAGTCTAAGTTAGAGGAGAGGGAATTTCTCACATACACAACACCACTGATGCCATAAGCTAGATCTCGTTGGCGGCCAACACTAACTTAATTGTACTCTTCTGTATGATATCATATATTTTTCCCATGTGTTACACGAAAGTATAAATGACTTTATCATCTTACAAATTACAATAACGTTTCCTAATGTACAGTTTTCCGCATAACCAACATATATATGAGCTATAGTATTAGTATGCCACAATCATAGAGAAAATTAGGCCTAAACCATATTTTAAAAAATGGAACAATATAATGCTTCATAAATATGTATTTATTCGGTAAGAACAAATCTATAGGATAAATATTATATGATTGGTCAGCATTCATGAATAATGAAATGGGTCTTGATAAAAATAAAATAAAAGAGTACTTCATAAGTGGAATATCATAACACCAAGTTACATACAATTATCTCAACACCCCCAGAAAAAAAAAAAAAAAAAAAAAAAAAAAAAAAAAAAAAAAGTAGCTAGCTAGCTTGATTTGTATGCCAAAAAGAGCAAGCAAATCCCAAGCTTTAGTACTATTACTACAAAATACCCATTTCATTGAAAATATATATTATGTATATACACCTAATAAATTACCATCATCATCTACTTAGTAAGGGAAACCATCGTTCGTGGAAAGAAGACTGGTAAGAGATCATGATCAAGAGGAACACAAGCACAAGTCCAACACCCCACGGAGACCCTCCGGCCCTATGCAGCGAATCCTTTTCCGGAAACGGCAGAAAAAACGACAAGCCACCCGATAAGCAGTGGACGACAAGAAGAAGCAGCAGTGGAACAAGCATGAGGAAGAGTTTGACCTGAGTCATCAAATCCTCAAACATCGACTCGTAGTTGATGTACCATGTGAAGCCCAAGATGAAGACAAGGATGGAAATGAAGAAGCAAAGGTGGAGAGGGATGGAGAAGTAGTCCCAGTAAGAATAATAGTTGTAGTCCCTATCCATGGTATCGTAGGGTTTTTGAAATTTGAAAGCTTTTTGTGCGACTGGTTTTTTCTAGAATGAACTTGTTTGATCGTCTTTGAGAAAAAGTTGTGCTGTGAACTTGGTTTATATAGAGAATATATCTATGAATTCTGTTTTTTTATTTTATTTTAATTTTCGTATTTTTGATTACTTACTCATGTATGCAAACTTGGTTTTTTTCTTTTTTTCTAAAGGGTTTGTGCAACTTTTTCTTTTTCGGCTTTACTTGCATTATAGGGATTCTTCTTTTTGCTTGCAGATCCATCGGGATAATTCCAAGTGACGGTGAGAATAGTCCATGGTTACGATTCGTTAATTGAGCTGTCAACCAATGAGGAATTGCCACGTACGACCGACCATGGACAGGAATATGGGCAGATGAGAGGAATAATAATATTGAACAGAAAAAAAATAAAAGGGTAGGATTTATTTTGTAGTGCAGGCAAAAGTCGCAAAAAGAACAATATTATTGGGAAAGTCGTGCCTAGAATGGTGGTCCAAGTAACCTTTGCATGCTTTATGTATATTTTAAGCTGCTAAAGGAAATTAAATATTGAAAGGGGATATGCATATTTCTGGTTTTTAACCAACTGCCTGCTTCAATTTGGGTACATGAAATCATCACCACCATCTGCATGCATGTATGTATGATCTAAATTGGATATGTAGAAGAAAAAAAAATTAACCGCGGTGATTTTTTCTGAACTTATACCCGAGTTTTATTTTCGTGCTATTGTATTTTGGTATGCAAAGTGGAGTAGATGAATATCAATATGACATAAGCATTTGTTATGGCCATGAAAGAAAGTCTAAGACTTGTCCAATGCTTAAAAACCACACATGCACAAGCAAGCTGCTTAAACCTCATCCATATATAATTGGGGTTTATCTGCTCAAACCTGGTTTATGGCTTGAAAAAAATTTGGGATAGGGTCCCACAGGATACCAAGAAATTTGAAATCATTTGGCACTTGGCACTTGGCAGCATCATGATTACTGATGACCAAGATCAAAGTATACTAGCTAACGTGTCCCATTAAGCATCGGCATGGATATGTAAATGATTAGATGATTGATTAACCCATCTAATGACTTTTTCGATACTAGATTTCCATTTTCTGTCTGACTTTTATTTAGTTATCTCTTTTTTCTTTTTGGGGGTAAATTTTGACCTCATTTGTTGTATCATCTGGTTGGGTTCGAGTTCATTTGCCCTCATGCTGATGTGGGTTTGCAAATGGTAGTGCTTTATGACACACTTAATTCAACTGTAAATATTTTCAAAACTAGGATGCTAATAATATTAGTAAGCCACATAATTGCTGCCTCCCGTGGCCCACGCTTTGTATTCGTATATGCGGTTAATTACAATTCCCACATCGACATAGTAGGCTACTAAAGAAGGCTGTATATACGTTGTCTACGCAATTAGGCTTGTCCCTTTTGGGGGACATCCGATAAAATTGGAACGATACAGAGAAGATTAGCATGGCCCCTGCGCAAGGATGACACGCATAAATCGAGAAATGGTCCAAATTTTTTTCTATTGACTTCCTTCAATTTCTTTTGAAGCAAATTCACACTATCTTTCTCTTTGTCCTCCATTGTAAGTAAATTTCAAGCTTTTCAGGTCTTGTTTTGCCTTTCTTTGTTAAATAACTCGGTAGAGAATCTATTTCAAATTTTCATCGTGTACATGGTAACACAATTTAAAGGAAAACAAAGAGAGCTTATGGGTTAAGGTAGCTATTTGGTCCGACATACAAACATTTTCTTGGCTCCTCTATTGCAAAGGTTTCTATAGAGACCAAAGGTTATGTAGTGAATGAGTTGTGCCTCAAACTTGGTCAGTATGGAACAAGAAGCTACAAGCAACACCAAGGAACACCTTATTAGACTAATTTAGTCCACCTTTTATTTTGTTAATTTCCAAGAAAATATAGGAAGTCATACTTCTGATAATTTATTTTAACAAAACCAATAAGCAAAAAGGTCCAATTTATTGTAATCTTAGTCCACCTTTTATTTAATTTGATTTATTTCCAAGAAATTACAAGAAGTCATACTATGAACTTCCCAAATCCCATGATCAGTAATGCAACACATAGATATTGTACTCCACCGCAGCATCACCAGTGTGAGTTGTTGCTAAAGCATAACCCCTAGCAAGCCTGAAAACTCCGCTTCCACCAACCACAGGCAGCTCCCTTACCTTGTTGAAAATTGAATTTCTTCCTATCAAATTTATGGTGCTGCCATTAAACTGACCTTGGACAAAAGCAAAGTTCTGAACCATCAACTTGCTAAGCCCCTTTCGTGCTGCAGATGCATAAAACCCTTGAGCCCTTGCCACCAATTCTGAGCTCAATTCAGATCCTTTGGTTAGGGCATTATCAAACATTCTCAATAACCCATAATTTGTTGGTGACTTGGTGGGTGAAGGCACCACATCTATGGCAGAAGGGTGAGGCCTATTAAAAAGGTCATGCCAAAATAAGCGAATGTGGGTGAGCTTTTCTTCTTGCAGTCCAAAAAGCTTAGGGTCAATGCTTCCTACAAACCCATGATTTTCCCCAGAGACTGGGATCATGGCAAAGGAAGAGAAGAGGGAGGAAATTATGAGTTGGAAAGCTAGGATAGGAGAAATTCTAGCCATGGTTTTGGCACCTCTAATGTCTTCAAGGCTTTTCTGTAAATGGTCTCCAATATATATAAAAATGAAGTGAAGGGCAATGTTTCCGTTCCACTAAGCTCTCCTTACAACTGATTTGACTTTCTTTCTTCTATGAAACAGTTAAGTGGTTAAGGTCTATTGTGTATTTTAAACTATCATTGTGTAGTGAGTAATGTCTATTGTGTATTTTAAATTATCATTGTCTAGTGCGTAATGTCTTAATTCTCAAAGAGACTTCCATATCCAATCAAAAACAAAATAATAAAAAAGACTTTATATTAGAAAGGGCGACTTGTGGTTGCACTGGTTAAGAGTGTTTACTCCTAGATTCAAAGTAGTTTGTTTAATTCCCCTCCCTAGTTATATATAATAGAAAAGACAGACTTTCATATATTAATAAATATATGACATAACTAAGATCCGCATTAAGTAAACTGAAGTATATATACATATATATATATATATATATATATATATATCTCTCTCTCTAAACTTCTAAAGTGTCCAATTCTAAGTCAGAATCTAATGAATTGCTATTCCGTTCCAAGAAAGCACAACAATTTCTAGTCATATATACTATATATATGAATCCATTGGTGGTACGTAATGTGTTTTGTCAACTTTCCTGCATAGTCTTCCTAATTTGGTTGTGGCTGCTAATGCTAATTAGGTTAGCTATTTGAAGAAGAACTGAAACCTTCTAGTTCTGTTTGGAAAATCAGAAAATTAAAACGAAACAGAAAATAATCGCTCTTCAGAGATGTGATATGAGCATTCAACCTAAAACAAAAAGTGTTGTCTAAGGAGCCAAGATCTTTTAAACTATTAGGTAAAACTTTAATTTTTCAATGTGGGATCCACACTCTCAATGGAGACAATAATTATTACTAAATCAAAAATTAATGAGTACGGACGCACCATTTCTTAGTTCATTTAAAAAATAGTATTTTTGTTAATCAATAATTGTTTCCATAAAATAAACATACCAACAAGTTATCAAAGTGTTAACAGATATTTCCTCTAATGAAATGCTAATGCTTTCTAAAGATGCATGAGGCCAAAGATTATGTGTGCATGAGTTGTGCCTCAAACTCAATGACAACCTAGAAGCAACACCAACATTATTAGATTACTAAGAGCATTTCCACCCATTTGCCATGACAAAATGTAAGCGGAGGTAAGGGTTGGTACTATGCACATGAATAGTGCCTACCATAGCAATTTTTTGGTTAATTTTTCACCCATTGCCATGACAACCTAAAGTCAACTACTATTCATATGAGATATGAGAAGAGGAATTTGTATAGAGTATTGGTGTAGGAAGTGGATAATAAGGCAAGCTATTTATATATAAACAATTTTTTAAAAAAATCTGAAAATTTTGGTTTTTTTTTTTGAAGAATTTTTTAATTTGTTTTTTGTTGCTGATGTCATCACTGACGTCACAGCCCTCATGCCATAGCTTGAACTGTTATTGCCTTCGGGCCTGCCAGGGCTTGTGGAGCCCACGCCTTACCTGGGCCTTTTTAACCTTTTGAAATTGCTTCTTGGGCCTAGGCCCCCCTTGCCCGAGGTGTGGGGTGCGGTGGAAATGCCCTAATAATCTGAATCCTTCTTTCATTAATTTGGAACAAAGTACAAGTAGTCATACTATGAACTTCTGATAAGTTATAATTACAACAAGGCAAAGGGGCCCAAATTACCAAAACCAAGCAAAAGGGCTCCAATCCTAAATTGCCAAAACCCATGATCAATAATGCAACACATAAATATTATACTCCACCGTAGCATCACCTGTGGTGAGATCAAACGTGTGTGTTCTTGCTTCAGCATAACCCCTAGCAAACCTGAAAACTCCACTTCCACCAATCACAGGCAGCTCCCTCACCTTGTTGAAAACTGAATTTCTTCCTAGCAAAGTTATGGTGCTGCCATTAAACTCACCTTGAACAAAAGCAAAGTTCTGTGCCATCAGCAGGCTAAGCTCCTTTTGTGCTGCAGATGCATAAAACCCTTGAGCCCTTGCCACCAATTCTGAGCTCAACTCAGGCCCTTGGGTCAGTGCATTATCAAACATTCTCACTAGCCCAAAATTTGTGGGTGATGATTTGGAGGGTGGTGGAACCACATCTATGGCTGTGGGATGGGGCCCACCAACAATGTCATGCCAATACAAGCGAATGTGGGTGAGCTTTTCTCTCTGCAACCCTAGAAACTTAGGGTCTATGCTTCTCACAAACCCATGATTTTCCCCAGAAACTATGGTCATGGCAAAGGAAGAGAGGAGGAGGGAGGAAATTATGAATTGGAAAATTAAGATGGGAGAGATTCTAGCCATGGTTTTGTTTTGGCACCTCTTCAAAGCTTTTTGTCTCTCCTTTGTAGCTTTATATAAAATGAAGGACGATGATTCCGCTCGGCTAAACTTTTTTTACAAAATCATGTGGCTTTCATTTATTACTATGAAATAAGAAATGAAATTTGTATTATAATAATAATTAAGTATTTTTGGGGAAGTGAGTAATAAAATTATTGAAATTTTGCTCACCAACCCCAACAAATATGATTTTCAGTATTGACATCTCGCAATAATTAAACACTTAGACAAAGAAACGAGAAATGTGGTCCTAAAACTAATTAAAAATGTAATGTGTGTTGCATATGTTGTTAGGGTTTATTTGTATATAATTCACACCAAGTTGGCATTGTCTCATTGACTAGACTTTTCCCACACCTTAATAGTTTAGTATGAAAAAAATTTGGAAGTACTGCCACCTGCTTCCGTGAGGTTGGGTTTGGGGTTGGTGACACTAACCCCTTTCATTTGATTCTGATGTGACAAAAATCATACACCCATTCAATAATGACATTGTGCCTGTACCAACGAAAGGTTTGCAGAAAAAGTTTCTTATAACGTGCATAGCAATATTTTGCTATTCTCAACTAATAATGCAATGGTACGTGAGAAGTTGGGTCACTTCTATCCTCTAGATAGTTATTTTTGTTTAACTTTCTAACGAGCCTTCCTAATCTTTATTATGGCAGCTAATTAGATTAGATATATAATATAGGCTTAATTATGTACATGCCTCATGTGTTTTCAAATTTGTCTCAGATTACTACATGTGTTTGCAAACGTCTCAAAATACCCCTCAAACTTTTAAAAACAGTCTCACGTTATCCATTCCGTCAATTTTATAAACAATTCCATTACGTGCGTTCGGCTCCACTTCGTTTAAAATATATTTAAAAGTATAGCAGCCCGACCAATTTCCTCTTTCTGAATCACTCAAATCCCTCAGTCATGGTCGAAGGCTTCGAAGTCGGAGGTGTCCTGTTCAATCCAGACAGGTGGGGCCCACCAGACAGCGCAACCACCCCTACCACCACCTCAAACCTTCCCATCAACGTCCCCTTCGCCCTATTCTCTCGCGCCGAGAAGTTGGGGCGGATCGTCGACTGGACTTACACTTTCAACAACCCAGTCTAGTCCAAGAACATGTCGGATTCAGTCTTCGACTTCTTGAACAACAAGTCATTCCCTGCCTCCGTTGATGACAATGCCTCATTCCGTCTCGTCGACGGAAAGCCGCCGCCGCGCCCCAGGTTCTGCCCCAAATGGCAATTCTAGCAGCAGCGGCAGCTGCCTCACCGCCACGATGAAGAAGTCGAAGCCAAAAAGCGGGAGGCCGAGAAGGAAAGGGCCCGCCGCGACCGACAATACAATATGAACCGGTCCAATGTCAATGTCTCTCGCCGCGAAGCCGCGGTTTTCAAATCATCGGTCAATATTCAACCCGAGTAGAACATGCTGGACTAGATCCCTTTCTCCACATTTTCAAAGCTATCTTTTTCAGTTCCAGAACCAAAGGACCTGCTCCTATGCGGTGGGCTCGAGTTTTACAATCAGTCCTGCAATTGAATTACGCCCAAGAACGAGCGAAGACTCGAGCGTTTCAAGAATCGGAACTTCTTCAAGGTCACCACCACTAACGACCCAGTCATTCGCCGACTTGCAAACGAGGAAAAAGCTACAGTATTTGCCACTGATACCATTCTCTCGACTCTCATGTGTGTGCCCATGTCGATTTACTCTTGGGATATCGTTGTTCAGCAAGTTGGGAACAAGTTATTCTTCTTTTGCATCCTTTTTTTTTTTATAAAGGGTATAGCCGCCGGGCTATACTTTTAAATATATTTTAAATAAAATGGAGCCCAACGCACGTAACAAAATGTCTATAAAACTGACGGAACGGGTAATGTAAGACTGTTTTAAAAAGTTTGGGGGGTATTTTAAGACGTTTGCAAACACAGGTGGTAATCTGAGACAAGTTTGAAAACACATGGGGCATATACATAATTAAGCCCATAATATATTGACAAGTACAAATAGTTATTCCCTTAGCTACTTGTGCTAAAAAAAAAAGAAATTCAACCAATATATTGATTTATTTTATTTTAATTATCTGTATATATTCTGCTGAGATATTGAACACCAACCAAATACATTATGCGTAGCCTTAGAAAAATACTCATAGAATATAAAATTGCAATTACTTAACAAAGAAAGCAACCCCACTGAAACCTAAAGTAATCAAAGGTGGTGGCCAACATAATTAGAGCCTATCTCCTCAAAAGAGAAGAAGCCAAGAAAAAGCTAGCAAAGGAGTAAAAAGACCAAGAAGCCATCAATAATGCAGCACATAGACATTATACTCAACTATGGCATCTCCAGTATTTGGAGTGAATGAGTGAGTTCTTGCTTCAACATAACCCCTTGCAAACCTGAAAAGCCCACTGCCTCCAATGATAGGCATCTCCCTCACCTTGTTGAAAACTTGGTTCCTTCCCAGCACAGATACGGTGCTTCCATTGTATTTGCCTTCAATGAAATGAAAATTCATAGCCATCAGAAGGCCTACTTCTTGCTGTGAGGCAGATGCATAGAACCCTTGAGCCCTTCCCCACAATTTTGAGCTCAACTCAGGGCCTTGAGTCAGAGGATCATCAATCATGCTTACTGAACCAAACAGGGTTGATGAATTGGTGGGTGCTCTCACAACTCCTACTGCACTGGGATTTTTACCGCTGTAAATGTCATGCCAGTAAAATCTAAAGTGGCTCAGCTTCTCTTTCTTGAGCCCCAAAAGCTTGGGGTCCAAGGATCTCACAAAACCCTGATCTTCTCCTTGGACCAAAATTATAGCAAATGAAGAAAGAAGAGAGAGAATTATGAATTGGGTAGCCAAGATAGAAGAAGGTGTTTTGGCCATGGTTGCTTGAGCCTCTTTTGAATTTGATCAATACCTCTGGTTCACAAATGGTAGTTTCTTTGTGTCCGCATATATATAGTGGAATGGGCCATACAGCTTGAAACTATAGTTGACCAAGTTGGGTCTTCATCATCATAATGAGCACCAACCACAGACTGCCACATTTTCTTTGGCCTTTTTGCGTTTTGGTTAATGTGTTTTTCGTTTTGGTTAGCCTGCACATTGTATAAAATGGTTAATTAATCAACCAAATTGGGGCTTAATTAGTTTTATAAATGACTAAACTCTCAACAACCCAACAACCTGCTATGCTGCGTGCTGTGCTTGCAGTGACTTGTGGGAAGGCTGCACCTCTTGCGCCTTTGTAGATCTGCTAGTGGTGAGGGTAATTATGAGAAGGGTTTGGTAATTAAAGAAGAAAGGAAGAAGGAAACAATGACCTATTTTTTGGGGTCAATGGGAAACAATGACCTTTTAGTTTTTTTTTTGGTAAGTGGAATTTGAAAAATAGACCATCTAGTTGAAGTATTGAAGGGTTTGGAACTTAGATGTAAATTTCTGCCTTCTGGAATCATACAGTGCGTATGGCATTGGCGGTGATGACAGAAAGTCTTCTTTGGGTTGTTGGACCTAACTCTTATTTTTGGTGGAGCCAAGTGTTTCTGTCTTTTAATAGGAAAAAATATTTATAAAAAACAAAAGAAAAGTTTGCTACATCAACTATTTTTCAAACCATACACATACATATGCTCTCCTGCTCCACAAAAGATAGCACCATTTTAGCCAATGTGTCAAGAAAGCTCTCTTTGGTATATGTACTGGCAATAAGATGCTCCTCCATAAAAGACAGCAGCATCATCATATAACCTAAGCCTTCTTTGGTTACTTTTATCTTTGTGAAAAATAATGCAGTTTTTTATTTTTACTATAAAAGTTTTCTGAGACAAGTTTTTCACAGTGGGAGGGATTTCAAGCTAACATTGAGTGAAAGTGAAGGAAGCCATCAATCATCAATGGCTTCACTTGCTGCCATTAAGCTCCATCATCATAACCACAGACTGATGGCTTGGAAACTGGTGCTGATCAGTGAAAATGGTCCTTTAAATGTAACAGAGTGAACCTCTGGGCAGCTTTTTGTTGTATAATATAATATGAGAGGAAAAAACTACTAAAACATTGCACAGAGAAGGGACAGCCGAAAATCACAAGCAAAAATGAGAGGAAATATTGTCTAATGATTTCTTCCACAAAGTGGAACATATAAAGAAACACGAGACAGAATTATGACTTAGTTGCGTAGCCAAGATGGGAGGTAATCTAGTCATGATCACACGTCCTTAGGTCACCCAATTTTGTGACCCATTTTGCCCTTAAAGCTGCAAGCCTGCAACTGCAGCAAAAGAGTGAACTAACCAGCAGCTTTCTGTTCTGTGGTAAAAATATGAGAGAAAAAACTACTAAAATATTTCTTAGAGAAGGGGACAGCCCAAAATCACAAGCAAAATGGTACATTGTCTTATGATTTCTTCAACAATTGGAAATAGCATATTAATATTAATAATTAGAGCTTCAACGCAAATATGAAAAGTTTGTCCGGAGACCAACGCAAATAATAAAAGTTTGTGGGCTTATCAGCAATTATCTCTTAGTAAGCCCATTTGAGGACATATGTTTTAAAACATTGCCCAAAAGGCCACTTTCTCTTCAGCCTGTTTGTAGCCTTCTTTTCTTTGAGCTAACCATCGAAAGCCCACTTTAATCCTGTCAAGGCATACTTTTGAACCCACGAAAAAGGTCCTTACGTAATAGGTGTAATTATTAGCGCACCCATTTTGCTATAATTTCAAGGTTGGTTTTGTGATACAAGCGATATTCGAGGAAGGGAAACACGAACACGCGACCTTGGGAGAGCAGGAGCTTGTTAAATTGTTTTCAAAATATGAATATAATACTTTTGATCAAGCAGAGCTGGAGTTCATATTGTGAAATCGAACCCAAGCTTTACTGAAAATTTCACGAGGGAAAAAGTTATTCGTTTGGAGGAATGCCCTTTTGTGCTTTTTGGATGGAGGCGTAAGTATTTTTTTATTATGAAACATTCTCATTCCCCACACCATATTATCTATGTTAAATAAAGCGCGTGGTCTGAATTGAACAGCTGACCTAATTTCCCCATGCAAGGTGCAACTAATGGAAAGGGCCCGGTGATGAGCAAGGTTTTGTTAGGGTTCAATCACACGAACCCTAGCCAGCTAGGCGGCTAGGCGGCTAGCCCTAGACATTTCCCAAAGCAACGGACAAGAAATCTGAGCACCACAAACATGAAAAGAATTAAATACTAAGTTCATTTCATAGTCCGACTCTCTTTAAGAAGAAGAATTTTCGGCCCCGAACCCACGTAATAATAATAATGGTCTAAAATAATCCAGAAGAACCATGTACACTGTACAGCTTTTATTTTTCTGAATTTTTAATTAAATAAATAACCTCTTTATCAAAGGAGGCAGTTTATTATAAATTATAAGCATAAGCATATGCGTGTTGATATTGGAATTTGGATGGGAAAGTTTGATACCTAATAATTAAGTTATTGAAAACGTGACGTTCATTTTAATAATAATAAAATACATTCATGTCGTTTCAAGATTGTCTCAACGTCATTGGTGACTCAAATCATGAAAACCGTAGCGGGGTTAATATTATTATTTTTATGGATATTTCATTCTAACATTACTACTAATGCATGTACTTAAGTTTCCCCTAACTTGGTCTTAAAACAAAATTTTGATTTTTTATTTTGTATGAGCTTTGCTCGCGTATGAATGATTGTAAATCAATTATGTCGTGTTGAATTCATTGTAATACACATGATTAATTGTCAGCCGTTTATATATGTGTTATATTTACCATCTATACTCATTATTTTTACTGTAATGTGTGCTTAGAAGAGGTTGATGATTATTCCCTTGAGTTGATCGAACCCAAGTCAGAATATGCCTTAAATCCGACGCCGTGCTTGAAAACATTTGCATTGACCTGATTGCATGTTTGTTTCCTATGACCAAAAACTTTAGTGATAAACGCACAGCAGCGTGGTTTGCAGGTACGCTGCTTGAGAAACAAGCTATGATTGTTTCCAAACGTCGTTGTTCTCATTTGTGTCCCTTTCAATCTCACAGTTTGAAAAGCACTGAGATTCAAAGCCTCTTATTAGCAAGTTGCTTATGTTAGATTATTATACCCTTAATTACAAATATGTCTTTGTCAGTTTTCTTAGGGCAATAAGCAAATGAGAGGGTACGTGGCACGCACATGTTTAATTAATTATTTGTGAAAAAGAAAAAAGTCATAGTAAAAGAGGGGGAAGCTGGGTCAGCTACGCGTGTCATAAGAAAACTTGTGTCCCAAGCCGCCCTTGGAGCTTATACCATGTTTGGACCCTACAATTTTGTGTCTTTCGTCCCCTTGAAACCAAATAAACCATTAATTACCAGCCTTCTCTTCACAATTGAAATCCACAAACCCAAAAACAAAAAAAACAAAAAGGTTTGGAGGTGTTAAGGGTTATCTTTGTTGTTTGACTGCAGAAAGAAGTCTTGCTCCACCAACTTCATAAAAGGATAAGAAAGAAAAAATCATAATTATTTTGTACAAAAATATATGGACATGAGCCATTATCATAATTAATTCAATGGTAGTGGCATAGCACACGCAAGGTGCATATAGTTTTAGGAGGGAATAGGGATCCCCCAAATCTTTGTTGAAGAAATGACACAAGTGATGACACACCCTCTTAATCTTTTTAAGTGAAAGAATATTTTGGGGGATTTCAACGACATATTAATTTGTCATTGACTTATTATATTCCATTAGTATTTTTCTTTTTATATAAGCTGTAGTCTAACTATTTTAAATTAATATAACTAAAAAAGCGAGCTCATTGCTTTGGCCAACTAGATTAAACTTTACTCGTATTTTTATCTTCTTGAACAAATTTGAAGCGCATAAAGTAACTCATGTTTTCTGCAGGCTATACGGGCCAACGTAGTCAATAGGTCATGAAGAAATTTCCTGGTTTCGTGCAAGAAGAAGAAAGATGACCAAACATGTGAACTCAAACAAAAGTGGTACGTACGAAATTACAAGACCAGAATTCCCATGACCTATTCTATATTTTATTTGTGGATAGCCAAAGTGCCCAAACCTTAACACCCTCTCACTTGCAATGACAACAATGCCCTTGATATAATATATTATATACAGTGTCTGTTGTATTTTATGTGGGAAAAATGATTTCCTTTCCTGGCATTAGTCTTCTTCAGGCAACCTGAAAATTAGAGTTAAATATAAGGCAGTCATATGTTAAAGCCAGAAAACTTTAAATTGCAGGCATCTTTCACCTGACCACTGTTTTAATGGACTGTTTTTCTTGCTCAGTTGGGTCTCTCCTCATTGACAAGATAAAGAAAACATAAAAAAAATAGAGTGAACCAGTTTTTAAATTACGATTAAAATAGTGGCAACTTTGTCATTTCAAAAGTGGATTGAAATGAAAAACCAAAGTTGTGCTCCTATCATTCTAGAAAGCAGCAGCCCTTGCTCATGTCATTTTTGGAGCCTTTAATTAATTAGGGTCATTGGTCAACCATTGTTAATCTCTTCTTATTCTTCAAGCCACCAAACAAGTACGTCAAAATTCATAACCCCCTTCGAAGCCTCTAGCCCATTGGAATTTCAAACCCAATCCCCCCCCCCCCCCTCTTGAAACTTTAAAACCACACTCCCCAATTGCCACCCTTATCCATCACTCCCTCCCTCCCTTTCCCTTAAGCCTTAAACAACAACACAAGCAAACCCTGCCTCTCTCTCTCTCTCTCTCTTTCTCTCTCTCAAAAGCAATATTAGTGCAAGAATTTTTAGAGTTTGTGAGAAAATCATTGTTAGAATTTGATGGGCAGCTTAGTTGGGCATGTCGTACCAGGATTGGGGTTTCTTCTCATTGGCTTATGGCACCTATTTAATCACATCAAGCTCCATCTTCACCAACCCAACTCCTACAGAGCTCCACCATGGTTTCCCACCTCCAAATTCAAGTACTTGGAGCTCATCGTAATCATGGGAGGATCCTTTGCCTCCGTTGCCATGGAACTCTTCATAAGCCCACATAAACACCAACCTCTTGATGATGATGGAACCATCCCCTCCTACCATCTTCACAACTTTGAACACTCTACAATTTCCATGAATTTCTTGGTCTATGCAGCTTTTGCAATCATTCTTGACAAAGTAGGCCCAAAAGCCCAATATGGTTTGACCCAACTTCTTGGAGCCATAGCCTTTGGGCAGCAGCTTCTTCTCTTTCATCTTCACTCCGCTGATCACATGGGCCCTGAAGGCCAATACCACATGCTTCTACAGCTTGTGATTCTTGTTTCTTTGGCCACAACCCTCATGGGAATTGGTCTCCCTAAGAGTTTCTTGGTCAGCTTTGTGAGGTCACTAAGCATATTTTTCCAAGGTCTTTGGCTTATTGTCATGGGTTTCATGCTTTGGACACCTGACTTGATTCCAAAAGGTTGTTTCATGAACTCAGAGGAGGGTCACTTTGTGGTTAGGTGCCAGGGAGAGGAGGCACTTCACAGAGCCAAGTCCTTAGTGAACCTTCAATTCAGCTGGTTCTTGGTGGGAGTATCAATTTTTGGGGTGTCCTTCTATTTGGCACTGGTTAAATTTTATGGAGAAAAGGTTGATTATTTTTCACTGGCAAGGCAAATAGAAGAAGATGAAGATGACCCAGCTGATGATGTTGAATCCCAAAACAAGAGTAAGCTTGGAGACTCAAAGAGTTTTATAAATCATATGGAAAAAACAGCCTTTGTGCCCAAAGATATGGAAAGGTAGATGGAAAAAGCGCAAAGGTAGACACATGGATGCGTGATTTGGTATGCGTGTACAAATTAATTAGGTTGGTGGGATATAATAGATTAAGCCAACCATAATTAAAACAGGGATTTGTGTGGGAGGGAAAAGTATGCATATATGATATATGTGTGTGGCGAAATTCTTTGGTTTTAGCTTTAGCCAGAGAAGAAGATTTATTCTATATCTTCCAAATTATATATTAAATTGTAAAAAATCTTCATTTGATTTTATTATGTCTTTGAATGAATTATTTATCATGTTATTGATTTGGACATCATTTTCAGGATCCCACTTGAATTAATTCAAATGATTGCTCTCTTTTTCAATTTTTTTTTTCCCAAAAGAAAATGTTGTTTTATGATCATAATGATTTATATATCACCTTGCCTTGAACTCAACCAATGTGATTTATATCTACTTAAGCAACATCAGCTTTGATAAGAAGTTAATAACCTTCACATTCGGGAAATTTATTAAGTCTAATGTTGTAATTAATCACAAGTAATTAAATTATAAGACGATGATGTTGGTTGTTTGCGACTCTAACAAAATAATTGTAATTTTATACACGGGTTGTGTTTTCTTGTCAGTGTCACCATGGGCATGGAGGATACATGCATTGCATTTCTTCCACGTCGGCCCTCGTCATAATTTATTTTATAATCTGAATCGTTTATTTAAGTATGATGATTATTTAATTGGTATGAGAATGGCCACACATAAGTGGAGAAAGCTCGTATTAACAATTAACCCCACGCACTACATGTGCATAGATGATGGTATTTAACACGGATCATGAAATGAAAATGTCCCTTCGATTTGAATGGAGCACTTTCTGCATGACCATGGATCAGAAGTGTTTGTTCTGCCAACGTACGAGGTTGGGCATTGCTACAATCAATTAAGCATGATATATAAATCTGATTAATTTCCCATTTAAAAATATGATTTATTAATTAATAAATATATTCTGGCCTTGTGGAATTGTCCTTGTAACTTATTGTTTCTTGAAAGCAACATATATACTTGTAGTTGGAAAACCATGATTATAAACTTCTTAAGCTAGACCTGTCAAATATAAGTGATCATTAATAATGGCCTAAAGGTTGCACTTGTGATTGTTGTTTAACTTACTAACCCGTTAGCGCTTGATCGCTCTATGTATTTTAAGCACCTTAAATAAATAACAGTTTGAGAAGAAATGGTTGGTTGACGGTACATGACATTGGGTTCCAACAAAAATTATGCTTGTTAGTTTTCTTCATATATAAAACTAGCATAAGCTGGGTTGTAAGTTGTATGTGCAAGGAATGGAAGCTGAAGCCTTGCTGTGACATCCCATTTTCTGATCATGCTTTCGCTTTTAATTTATGCTTTCTTAAATATTCTCATTGAGCCAATTGTGTTGTCATAGTTTCCATTATTATGATTGTGGTGGGAAACAAAATATGAAACCTCCTTACATTCAATTCAATGATGTGATGGCGTGGCTGGTTTTTTGTATCTATATGCTATGCATGGCCCATGGGTGATATGTTCTTGAATGAAATTAACAACTTGGAAGGCACGTTAGATAATAGCTCTAAGCCCTCCCTCCCTCCCTCTTGAGTATAGGCACATCGCTTTCTTACTTTCAACACAAGAAAATGAATAAAAGGCTCATGTATGCATGATGACTACAATTGGACTATTTTCAGCTCCTTCCTGGAAGATGCGAAATGCTATTCACCCTTTGGAGCTTTTTCCTTTTCTGGAAGAAGACAAACCTATACTTATATATAATATAAGCTCTTAAATTTCTCTCCATTTATGGATCACATTAATTTCAACTGTTTTTTTCCTTCATGATTACTTACTATAGTTTACGTACTTCTATTATATGTATCTTAACTACCACTACTTTTATTAAGAAGATTACAAGGGACTTGAAGATGATGAGAGAGAAACTTTGCCATGAAGAAAATGGTATATGAGTGAACAATTTACTCATTAAAGAATTGGAGACTTTGAATTGGAACCACAATTATAGCATTGGGGTTTAGGCCCTCCTTTAACTGAAGCAAATTGATTTCTGTAAAGTGTCAAAAGTAAATAAATAATTCAGGAATTGTGTCATGGCTTTTTTGTTTTGTTTTTTGTTGTGAAAATTTGAAATTTCTTTGTAACTGGTTGTTTGTCTGGTCCTGCAGATGATCAACAATGACTTTGCATACCAAGTCCATGGTGGAGACGTATTCTTTTTTGTTGATAAATAAAATGTCAAATGTCAATTCAAGAGTGTTGAGAATAAATATGATATTAGTTAAAACTGTTGCCTCTAAAATTGTATACTTGTCTTACATATTCAAAATCAGTCAAGTCAAATTTAGCACCTCGACTGGATACACAAGACGGAAAAGGGAAAAGAAACAGATCAATTGGTAAAACAAATGTGAGGAAATATGCTTCTAAAGGTAAGGAAGCTCTGTCCTATCAGAAATTAGATTACAGTAAGAACACTTCAATATGACCTCTACAGACTAACAAAAACTAAATTCTAGTTTGGTTACCTGTTTCACTAAATCCTAAATTAGTTTTCTCCAACCAAGGCCAACAATTGCCGCTAGTATGGATGATTCTCCTACTTTCCCATCTTTGCTGGATTACCTCCCTGCTGTTGAGTTGCAGTAGACATGGAAGTGGGCGAGAACGGATCATAAAGTTGCTGTCCTCCACGCCTAGACGCTGGCTTACCAGAGGCAAATGCAAGATTGTTGCTGAACTGTTGATTTGGAGCCTGTGGCATCTCAGGACGAGTCGAGTGAGCAGGATAATTTTGCTGAATTTGAATATGATTTCCCGGCCTTGGGGGCAGAGGAATGGGAAAATTGGGCATTTGGTGGGCTGGATTGAAGTTCCTTGGTCTCATTGGCAGGTGTGGCGTCCTAGGTGCAACAGGACTGGTGTCTAGAAATGTTGCATGTCTGGGAGGAACTGAGATGGCAGTTGAATTTCTGGCAAAGGGAACAGCAGATAGATGAGCTGGTGGAGGTTGACCCATGTGGTCACCAACCTGTGGCCTCGATAACACCTCACTTCCCAGCTGAGGAGTCATATTTTGCACAGGCAACTGGAAAGATGGGGCCTGAGGTGATGGATGAGGAACCATTGGTCTAGCAGGAGAAGCGTTGTGTGCTGCAAAGTGACTGCTTGGCTGGGGAACTGGTTGGATGGATGGATTCGGTGGCCGGTGAGGCTGAAAAGTGAAATCGCCAGGGCTTGGAGCTGTCATCATTGGAGGTTTTGGGGGGGTGAAATTCGGAACACTTCCAGTAACAGAAATTGGCACTCTTGGTTGCATAGATGGGGCTAGAGATGTAACCGGTCCTGTTGAATGAGCTGGAACAGAACCTGATAAAGGGCTCATAAATGGTTTAGGTTGTGCAACTGCAGGCATTGGAAGCATAGATGGGGCTAATGTAGAAGGAATTCCCACTTGAGGCCGTGGAATAGAAGTAAAACTTGGTGCTGCATGGTTTACAGGACCACTTGATAACAGAGTGGAAGGCCCAGGTGGGAAGGCAACAGAAGAAGCCATATTGGCCGTTGATATATTTGAAGGTGGTGGCATAGACACAACACCTGGTTGTGGTGCAGGTACTCCGCTTGACCATCCAGTAGAGTTCCCAGAAGGTCCATGGGGATGATTAGACCCATGTTGAGGAAATGAAGGCGCAAATGGACCGATATTAGGGGGTTGGCCTGTTGGTGGGGGTCGGTTTCCCATGAATGTGAGTGGAGCTGAAATATTAGTTTGAACTGACGAAGGCTGGGGAGACAACAAAGAAAGATTTCTTGGCGAGCCAACATAACCAGGGCGGGTCTGAGCCATATACAAATGCTGCAAAACTTGTGTTGGTGGGTTTTGTCTAGGGGAAACAAGAGCTGGTGGAGGCCCAAATAATGAAGGCAAGTGTGTAGAGTTGAAGGGTGATGTTGATTGATAGGAAGGATTGTTGAAAATTGGTCTTGAAGAATCTAGTGGAATGTAACCAGGTATATTCATTGGAGTGGAAGAGGGGCCAGTAGAGAAAAATGGACCAGGGTACTGAAACTGTCCATTTGGTGGAGTTTGTGTAGGGCCTGCCACTGGTTGCACAATTCCCTGGTTTAACATAGTAGGAACCATGTTGGGGGCGGTAGCGTCCGGGCCTTGACTAGGAGGAGCATGAGAATTATCACCAGAAACTGATGCCAGATTTCCCTAAATGGAAGTAATGATAGTAAGAAAACAACAACTGTAAAGTTGATAGTAAAATAACATGAAAGAAAAAAGGTATAAGAAATTAGGGTGTATATAAAGCTTCTTAAAATATTTTAAAATAATAATGTAACTCACGGATACAGAAGTCACTAGCAGTTCAAGTACAGCAACTGCTGCATCTACTTTCTCAAATGTGTCAGCTGATATATGAACATACAACTTTTCATATCCACTCTGGACTTCACTCCCATCAGATGGATTTATTTCAACCTGGAATAAGTTAAAGAATAAAAAGGGGGAAAGTCAATACAGCTATGTATGTGCATCATGTTACATCTTGAAGTAACCAGTACATAACTGATGTTTTCTGTGCAAATTAATATGTTTAAGAAAATATGAAATTGGGTAAAATTGTGATGACAACTCTGACATTTATCTTGACATGAATTCCTTAATGTTCTACATTTACTGAATAATTTACCTTCTCTCCTGCTTTGGTACCATAGACTTGAATCTTGGCTCCAGTTTCCTTATTTGCATTGATCGATCAAAAAATAACATGGAGAAAACACATGGCACAAAGATCATCAGCACATGCACATGGCAATCATAAGTGTTTGGCATAAACCCCATAAGCATTACCACAAACTTCTTACCTTTTCTAATTGCTTCTGATTATCACTTCCAGGACCATATATTAGGCCAACAAAATTGTATCTAGGATATTCTTTCACCTGAAAAGCATTTAACCACATCTAAACATCAGAACTACTACTTGCTGACTCAGAAAACCATGAAATTTAGACCATATATGCTGACTCGAGCTCTCTATTACATGGTCACTCGGTGCAAAAAGTTCTATAAACAAGCAAATAACTCTGTAATTATTTATGAGAATTTACGATCGACATTCTCCAGATTCCAAACTAACACCAATATCCAAGATCACAAAAATAAAATAAATAAAAAGAAGGAACTAAATATGCTTAACTGATTAAATCTAAACCATTCCACCAGATTAATAGATACTGTGTCCATAAGTTGCAATAAATATATATGCCTTACTCTGTCTTTCTTTTGGTCACTCAAGAATCAAGATGTTCCTGTAGTACAATCATCCTCAATTCATTACCAGTTACTGTGGTCAAGTGTAGCTCTTCCTTTCAATTAGAGAGAGCATACCTAGTCTGACTTCTGATGAAGAAGAAGGGAAAAGGTGGTGAAGGGTCTAGAAGTAGAGAGGGCCACTATTCTGTAGCCCAGCCATTACACCCCCCAAAAGAAAAAGAAAAAAAAATACAGCTTGACTCAACAAAGCTCATCTCAGCCACTTGCAGTCATCTATTTGACCTTTTTTTTTAACCATATAACTTAAACTAGGATTCACATATCAATTTAAGTCACAGGCAATTGTGTTTTCTCGAACAGCCTTAAAAATTTATTTCCAAATCTTTGTAGTAACGCACTACTAAGAAGAACCCCCATGGCCCTCGACAACAGCAAACCCCAGACCCCGTGGAACAAAAGTGCAGCCCCTTTTTGGGCCAAGGCAACTAACCGCTTCTTCAACATAAAATAAAAATAGGAGACTTCCCCAAAATATAGGAAGATTACTCTGTGACCTATTGTTTTCCCCTCAAACCCCAAATTATAGCCAACCTGTCAGATTTTAAGTTCCATACTTTATCATTATAGAAGTCTTTCTTTACAAGAACATGCAAGATCACACTACAGCTTATGAGTCCAGATTAAAATTACGCATACATGGCTCGTTTTTGGTAAGTTCTTTTTTTAATCAGTACAACTAAGATTGAAAACATTCACACACCTTGACAAAAATACCATATACTCTCCCAGAAGTTTGGATACAGCTTGAAGAAACAGTTAATTAGAAAAGTGTTGCATATATTGCAGAACAAGAACATAAACTTACAGGAATAGGAACTGTGGCCTCTTTCAACAAAGGTTTATAATCAGGTGGGGCCTTGTAACTTGGATTCAACTTTAATATTTCACCTGAATATCATCAAGAAGACAATAAGCATGCAATGCACAACATAACACACAGGAAGGTATAATCTAAGAAAGCTGTCAAACACACCTATGACTTCCCGCTTTTCAAGTTCCAACTGTTCTATGTCCTACATCGACGAACATTACGATCAGTGCTTAAGAATTGAAACATCATTCAATGTAAAAACATAGAGTGCCCAACAAATCAATGACAGAAAATGATAGGCAACTGTAAGGGAAGGTGAAATCGAATTCTACCTCTCTGTCAATTTGATGCCTAGAGGAGTTGTGGTGTGGATCTTGAGGTGCTGATGGTAAGTCCTCATCATTCTCAGCCTCTGACATTCCAGATTTCAGCTGTTGTGTAATTTGATCCACCCGAGTCTGCTCAAAATTTGTACCACCAAACAGGCAGTAATATCACTTAGTGGCACCTGGAATGGGAGGTTTCCATGTGAACCATTCACACAGAAGACACGGACCAGCATTTTATTACCCAATGGAAAAGGGAAACCATGAATTGCCACTAGAAGAGCAATATTTAATCCTCCCACAACTGGGGCAACAAGAGCCTCCAAACCATAAATTTGAAAGTCTTAAATATATTAGGATGGGAAGAGGCAATTAGAGAAGTTTGACATTGTACAAACATAAAAAAGGTAAAGTAGGAAAAGGGCACATAAATCAGGAACATATTTTGATCATAGCACTATGAAAATAATATAGCATCGCAAGAAAGATGACAAGAACAGCACTTGCAAACAATCCAAACAATACCTGATAAGCTAAGGCTCTTCCCTTTCTCACGGAAGCATCTTGGGTCAGATCAGGGCCCCATTTTGTTTTCCTCTGAATCTGTTTCTTACTTTCTCCACTAACTGCATCACTGGCTCCTAGGTTTTTACTTCCACGGAAGATGGGTACAAGTGAGCCCGACAGCTTGTTTTTCGGTATAACAAATCCAGACTTAGCAGCAAACATAGAGACCTTTTGAGTACCAGTTGATGGTGCAGATGAAATAGTTGCCCCAGACATCTCAACACTGTGAGGTTCAACTGAAGATGCAGCGTCAACCTTTGCAGTCATCCTGTTCTCCATTCCCATGGAAAGACCAAACAGTTTAAATGGGAAGAAGACTGGGGCAGTTATATTATGAATGGAACTGGAAGTGATGATTATTTTACAATCTTAATATCCCCTGCTACCAAAAAGAATCAAAGAAAGAGAACATCCCTCAAATAAAAGTTCCAAAATCACGGAATTGAAGGGAACTGCAAAGGTCTGAGCTTAATTCAAAGAACTTCTTTAACTCTAAAAATGGAAAAACAGAAAAAAGAAGGGCCATTTAATAAACCCCAATAATTCCATTTTCTTTTCCATTCCTTTCCTCAGCTTTCTCAACACTCAAATAAAATGTTCTTCAAGAAGAGAAAACCCTATCTGCCTTAACATATACATGTACAATTACACACACAGATAACAGAGGGAGGGAGAGAGAGAGAGAGAGGGTACCTGAATAAGGTTTAAGGAGAGGTTACTTTCTCAGATGAAGGTGTGCATAGGAGAGAGAAGATCAGAACGCTGCGTTTTAGAGGCTGGACTCAACCCCAATTGCTCTTTCTGCTCTACTGTCAAGTGATAAGTCTCTCTTTCATGGAGTGTTTTTACAGCGTACACTAACCAACGCGAGAGTCGACTCAGCCGAGACTCGATACGTACCTATTGGGTGGGATTTCAAGCCATTCAACTTTAGGCCGAAGCCCAGCTCATCCAGCCCACCATCACTTAATTATTTTTCTTTTATTTTTTTCTTGGAAAAAGAAAAAGGCAAGAGGAAGAAAATAATCATTTTTTAATTTAAATACAAGCTATAGTTAGAACTATATGAGAGGGAGATTTCTCACATACACGCACATAATTAAGATGTCATGGGATTTCAAACCTAAGACTTCTGGTCTGCAAGTGAATGTCATTTTCTATTGGGCTAAACCCTGTTAGCAGGAATAAAATAATCTTAAATCATTGATTTCGTTACTTATGATGTGACCATTTATATTTAGAGGGTTTACATATAAGCCCATAAATTGGGCCTAAATTATAAAGAAACTCTATAATACTAACTCTAGGGAAAAATTCAAGTTTTGAAAAGCCAAAAAATTACAACACTGCCACCGAAGTTTATCACTGAAAATCATATTGCAAGGATAGTAATGATATTTCACACATCATTTAAATTTTAAAAACGGGACAACTGGCCCTTTTTTAGTTTTAGTTTTTTTTTTCAATTTATAGGTTCTAGTGTTACTAGCCTCTCTGCATGCGCTTCCGCGCCTGCGAGAGGCATTTTTTAAAATAATTTAATTTTTTTTTAGAATTAAAAAGATAATGGGTAGTTGTATTTCGTAAAAATAGGATCTATTATCTTTTTCTTTTAATTTTAATTTTTTTTAAAAGTGTGAATTTACCATATTATCCTCATTTAATTAATAATTTCAATTCTAATGTTTGAATTAACCAAGGGCATTTTTTGGTATTTTGAATGTTTCACCATTCTCTGCCTTTTGCTTTATATATATAGATATATAATGCTAAAAATGGGATTTGTTATAAATATTTATTTTTATTTATATATTGAATTATGAGCTATTATTTGTATATGTGGCAGCTTTCTAGCTCACAAGACAAAAGTGGTGAATGGAGCCATGAGCTTAATAAGTTAATAACCAAATCAAGTTTTTACATAAAGTAAAGCGTCGTTTTCACCACTAAGCATTTTATTACTGCGCTTAGTGATCTTATACTGTCTTCAATCATTCATCGCAATACAATCGATAGGGCTAGAATAATTTACGTAAGCGGATGATTGTGAGAGCACAGACCTTTTGATTTCATCGCACTACAAGGTCAAAAAAAACTTGGGATAATAGCGCCTCAGCTCCACTTGGGAATGTAAACAAGTCAAAGAGTTAAAAATTTTGTAGACAAAATATTTTTGTTTAACCCGTTGTGTGTGATTGACGACTGCTCTGTGTGATGCATGCAGCTCAATAACACAAGTACTCTGAAACACTCAGGCCCAAAAAACATGAGAAACCCTAAATTTTCAAGATACAGTAGAGAAGTGGTAGATAGGAAGTACGCACACTCAGCAGCAAAACTTTCTTTTGGGGTTTTGGCTAATGAAAAGCATCTCATTCTAAACTTTAATTCTTCTAATTATATGGTGGGGAAAAGAAAATTATGTTTAACCGTTCAACTAAGCGATGGCTATTCTTGAAAACAATATTTTTGTTTCAACAGAGATACTGGAAGAATAGCTTCTTCAATCATTATCATAGTGATGATAGAAGGGAAGGAAATTCTGCAGCAACAACAAATCTTATTACAGATCTCTCAAGGTTAATATCAAGAAAGCTCACCTATATATAACATTTAAAAAAGAACAAAAATGCCACCTATTAACCCAGTCACACAATACATACATACATGATACAGGGGCAAGCAACCAAAGATAGTAAGCAGGAACTTCCCAAACAATAAATCAACAATTTAATATAGCTCCTTTCGTATGCAAATTCAATCTGGGCCAGCACATTGATGAACACTATCAAGTGAAAGGATAGAAGTTTGAAAAGAGCAAACTTCCTAGAAGAATGTAGGCCGCAGAGTATGCCCAAACTATATATCCCCATCTCTTACCAGTACCAGGAGATTTCATTATATACGAGGCAAACCAATACAGAGGAGGGCTGAAAGATAAGAAACGAGTCGCAACCTGTCAAATATGAAGCATCAGAAATAGTGATACATAGTGAAGATAGAACTGTTATTGGTTACAAGGTAGCATCTTTACACCAATTTTTTAGAAGAAAACTTTCTATGTCATTTATTTTGACAGAATTATATTGATCCAATCAAGGAGAATACTGATAACCATAATTTAAGGTGATGTTTAACATTTCTAATATATTGCTAACTTAATATTGTTTAGCAAATTAAGGAATTTAGGAGGAAATAAAGTCAAACCTGCACATGCATGACAAAAAATGCTGTGGCTGCCATAAATCCCAAATGTAGAATACATGGAAGTACAGCAGCGGACAAATATCCTTGCTTTGCTGATAGTTTATATTCTTCTGGGAGTAGAGATGTACCATCTTTGATCACTTGCTTCCTTGCTTTGAGATTGCGATTTTCTGTTACATTTGCAAATGATTGATTATGCAGTCTTGAAATGCAACATAAATGGAAGAAAAACAATATTCCCATAGTAATGATTAGGTCATGCATAATATAACAAGATGTGCCTACACATATTGATTAGGATCATAGTACAGGTGCAAGATACTAAAGTGGAGATATGAAGGATCAAAACATCACAAAAGATAACCTAAATGAATGAATCCCTTGGGCACATTTCAACAATAAACTAATAGTTTACTACCTACAAATTATTATATCATCAGAATGGGCTATAAATATACCAAACCTAGGTAATTAATAACTAATGTCAATGACTGAAATACTATGTCAAGTTGTCAACTAGTGAATCACAGACCAGTGCCGTTTAGAAGTAATACCCCAACTGTTGGAAGAGTTTTCTGCTAAAGAAAGGAACACAGCAGCAGAATCTTTATGCTCAGGAGGAGCACAGAAACCCAAAGAGAAGAAAATTTCAGGCTTTAACTTTGCGTAATGGACAATTGAGCAAAGTGTCAGAGACAATATTGGCGATGCCAGCAGAAAGTTTGGTAACTGTTTAACTTGGAAGTATCTCAAGAAACCGACTCCCCTGCCATCAAGGTAAAGCATCAATATAAGTATAAATTTGTAAAAATAACTCTTTCCACTTCCAAATTTTTTTTATAGCTAAACAAGAGAAATAATGAGTAATAGCCTGATGAATAAGCATTGGTGGTTAAAGATCAAAATACCAGTAATGACTTTGAATATAATTGTACATCAAAGGTACTCTTGCTTTGCACCAGGGACTCATATTATTTGGAAGATGTCCTAGACAGATATTGTTGTATCCATAGGCTTGAAATGCAACAAAAGGAACAAAAATACATATACAACGCAGAGCTCCACCAACAACAACCTGCAATGCCAACTGGCATAGAAATGAAATTTACTAAGTGATCATCTTCTTCATAAAAACAAACAAAAAATTTGCTTTGCGCTAAATAATTGACATGCTCCTACAAAATATTCTAATGGCATACATAAATAGCCGATAATCAGGAGATTGAAGCTTAATCTCGTGGAACTAGGTAGACAAAATAACTGACTGATAATCAGGACATTGAAGCTTAGTCTTTAGTATGTATCAGTTTTAAATGATAGAGGAAAGATAAATTTGGAACCTACAAAAGCACGCTTTCTCAAGAAAACGGCATCATAAGCCTGATGCATAGTCTGAAAACCGAAATAACCAGCATTGAGTATTCCATTGGACCTTGAAAATCCCGAGAGGGCAAACCAAAGAACAGCAATAACATCTTTTCCAGATATTAGATGGTACAATCCTCCAACTGAAAATAGGGCGTACAAAGTCTCGGAATATCTGCAGTAGAAAGCACATAAAAGACCTCAGTTTAATTCAATTTCATAGGTATCGATTCCGATGAATTAAGAAAAAGAAAAGAAAATTACATTGATGAATAAAATATGGAAGCTGGGTTGAAGCAAAACAAAATTGAAGCTCTCAATGCTGCTTCATGATCCTTCAAAATAACAACTGAAAGCCTGTTAAAGTGACAGCAAAAGAACAGCAATCAAAAGTTTAAAACCAAAAAAAAATTGTCAATATAAATTATTAAGCGCAGAACAATGAAGCAGTGGCTAAGCAGTTGTAGATACTTGTAGTCAAAGGAAAATCTCCTTGACACCAAGTGGGTGGTAAGTAAAAAGGGTTAAGTTAGGGACAGTGCTGTCCTACACAAAGTAAAACTTACAATGGTGCGGCACCACATAGCATATCATATGCAAGTACACCCCTATGAACCTCCTAATTCATAGCCACACCTGGTCGCGGTTAAAGATTATATTCCTCCACTCTGGATTCTGATATATCTCTTCTTTCTTTCTTTTCAATTATCAATAAAATCTAATGCCAGAGAATAAGGCTCTCATAGAAGGAAAGGTATTTACTTTCATTTGAATGGTGCAAGTAAAGCTAATTATTGTAGGGGGAAAAACATATTTGAAGCTACCAAATAATTTTAATCCCAATAAAGATTTACTGAGTCAAATTGAATTTAGAAAAATCCAACCAAATCACCTGTATAAATAAACCGCCACAATTACAAAGGCAATGTTATTGATCACAAAGCCGGATAATCCCAATACAGCTCTTTGCCCAATAACTGGAACCAGCGGCGCCAAAACTGAAACACAAAGCACTCCCTCAAAAAACAAAACACCCATTCAAACATCAACAAACTGATACAAAATCACCAAGTGGGTATGCTTAAAGTTGACAAATTTCCAACTGGGTATTGCTTAAAAATGAAAAAAAAACTAATAAATTTACCAAAAAGGTATCGCTGAAAAACTGGTAAAGCTGAACCAAACCTGTGCGAGATAGCAGTGAAATGCAAAGAGGAAGGAGGGGGAAGAAAGCATAGGTCTGCTCGTACTCGTAGCCACATTGTGCAATTCGAACAAAGAAGACACTATCCCAGACAATGCTGGATTCAATAGCTGAACCCAGAGAAGGCAAGAGAACGTGTTGTTGTTGTTGTTGAAGATCAACGTTGGGTTGTGAGGAGTTGTTGGATAGGCAATTGGGGTTGATGGGGGCGGAAGTGTCGTAGGGGCTCAAGAGGGTCCGCCATAGGAGGATCAGAGTCAAGACTATGAGTCTAGATATGATTGCTGATTTGATTACTGTGGTTTCATGGTGGAGTTTCGGTGAGGTTTTGGTCTGAGGCATTTGAATTTGGTTGCAGAGGTTGGGGGGGTCGAGGCTTGGAGAAGGAGATGGAATTGCAGAGACTGGAAAGTTGAAATCGGGAAGAGTTTTTGCGGCATGTCGTTCGAAGGTCTCAGTAATCAAACACCAGACCACATGTCGGTATTATTCTATAAGATTACGAGTATAGCCAATCGGCTATACTGGGTTTTTTTCCAATTTTTTTTATAAAAGTAATCGTATAGCCGGTCGGCTACTCAGTTTTTTTTCCAATTTTTCAAAAGAAATAGTATTTCGTACGGCTATACAAGGTTTTTTTTCCTTTTTTTTATAACAGAAATGGCATCGCCGGGTGGCTATACTCGGTTTTTCCCAACCCTTTTTAAAAGAAATAATACAACTGAACGGCTATACGGGGTTTTTTTTCCAATTTTTTACAAAGAGAATAGTATAGCCGAGCGGCTATACAAGGTTTTTTTCCTAATTTTTCGAAAGGAAATAGTATCGCCGAACGGCAATACTCGGATTTTGACAAAAACATTTTGAAAAAAGCATAGGCGCCCGGCTACACTGGTATTTTATTAAATTCTATTTAAAGAAATAGCAGAGCCGCACGGCTATACCCCGTTTTCAATTGTTTTTAAAAAGAAATCGTATAGCCGCCCGGTGATACTCGGGTTTTTCCAATTTTTTAAAAAGAAATAGTATAGCCGTTCGGCTATACAAGGTTTTCCCAATTTTTTATATTCGTATAGCCGTACGGCTATCTACGTATTTTCCTATTTTTTTTTTAAAATAAATCGTATAGCCGACCGGCTATACCATGATTTTTCCAATTTTTTAAAAAGAAATAGTATAGCCAGAGGGCTATACTTGGTTTTCCCCAATTTTTTTATAAAAGAAATAGTATAGCCGCACGGCGATACTCGGATTTTTCCAAATTGTTTTTTAACGGACCCGCCCCGAATTTTTCCAAAAACCCGAGATGAACCCTGCGGAGACCCCGGCATCACGCCCATGCCGGGTCACTCCTTCAGAATGTGGCCTCCTTTTTCAAAAGGAGCAAGGGCACGAGACTTTCTGCCGAAAATTCGGCAGAATCTCCCCTGTAAAATGGACAATTCCTAAAATTTCCACCTGCATAAAACACATTTACTAACAACTGGCAGCACGCACAATATAATTTCACGCAATTCACATAAATGGCCTCAGGCCTTCTAATCAATCACTAGCAATAAACTTAAATTAAATGAATGCATCCAACAATGCAGAGACAATCTTAAACTTAAATAAGAACGCTTTCAAACAGTCAACATACAATTTCCCCAAGTATCCGACAAATGAGGTTTTGACCTCCTAACACAAATGCAAGTAATTTAAGGCCTCAACCCAAGTCATACAGCAATCCAAAAGGGTTTTACCCTTGTTTTGACCATAACACATTTACACAACCCTCCCTTAGACAACCGGGAGTACAAACAATATAAGTAAGATTTAGTCTACCAAGCAAGTCTCAATTCAACCAAGTTTTCAGAACCACCAACGAGGTCCGCAATCAAACTCAATAAAACCACCTAAGTTGTGTCAAACCCGCGGCTGCGCCTAATAGGCTGCCTACGTACCCTCCACAAGGGATCAAGCCACACGTAGTTCTTTCGCATCAACGGTCACAACTCTGATAATATACAATTAATTAAAGCATAACCAACAAATACATTTCATATTTATCACCAATCAAATTCCAACAAAAACATAGTTGCACACATTCTCAACTTCTTCCTTTATATCAAATCAACCTGCAACCATACCCTAACCAAGGCGTATGTTGCCGAATAACACCTCCCAAACCGGGACATAACCTTTTATACAAACACCAAGTCCTCTCAAAGGACAATTCCACAAATCTCAATCCCAAATCAAAAACCACATATACACATTTATATATAATAGCATCCACCTCTCACCATCATCAAGTACCAGGGAAAACAATCCAACTGGGGATTGTTGACTGGTCCACATGGTCGAGTCCACCCCTCTATTCACCATGTGGCCAGGGACGAGCCGTTCCAACTGGGGGACCGACTCTCAGCCAGCACGTACGGACGACTCCTCAAGAACCGTACGCCTGTAAATAGTCCTACGCGCGCAGACTACCATCATAACCACAGTTTCCATATCATAACCACGGTTTTCATATCATAACCACTGTTTCCGTATCATAACCACGGTTTCCATATCATAACCACGATTTCCGTACCATAACCACGATTTCCATATCATAACCATGGTTTCCGTATCATAACCACGATTTCCATATCATAACCACGGTTTCCGTACCATAACCACGGTTTCCATACCATAACCACAGTTTCCATACCATAACTACGGTTTCCACATCATAACCACGGTTTTCATGTATCAGTATCCAAGGGGAGGTACAGGTGATGTTGCACATCTTGTACTAGGGAAAACAATCCAGCCGGGGGATTGTTGACTGGTCCACATGATCGAGTCCACCCCTCTATTCACCATGTGGCCAGGGAATGAGCCGTCCAACCGGGGGACCAACTCTCAGCCAGCACGTACAGCCGATACCAAATCAAAGCTTGTACGTCTGTGAACAGTCCTACGCGCGCAGACTACCCAGTTAAGGGTCTACGGTAACACCCCGTTAAGGTATGCCCGGGTATCATCAAATCCACAATTTCCATATCCATTTCCATATATCCAAACCATATCACAATATTCCGGCATCCCCCTGTTTCCGGGATCCGTTCTCATATCATATCCACAATTTCCATATCCATTTCCACATATCAGTATCCAAGGGGAGGTACATATGATGGTGAGGTTCGTAACCCTTATATATATATAGTTATATAAAAATGACTCAAGAAACTCGAATCAGTCAAACCACATAAACGCAAATACTTGACAAAATAAAGAAATCAACTAACAAACATGAACAGAATTAAATAAACCATTTCATTCAAAAATATAAGAATCCCATCACAAAGTCATAAAAATAAACTCATAGCCCCACAAACCCAACACCAAACAAATGACAATCAAGATCCGCCCAGAAAGGGTCGTCATAGCATTTTTCAGGATATAAACTACCCTGGAAGATTTTCGGTCAACCGAGGGTCAAACCTTCCAAAACCGGTCAACCGGGCCCGCAGACCCCACTATCTTCGTCCCTAAATCTTTTATACCTTTGTAAACATACACAATTACAATCATCACATAAAATCATCTATTTCGTAAATCTCAACCTTGGTATAGCATATAATAATTCCGCAATTTAAATAATATAATAATATCCAAAATTCACATAATCCACAACCCCAAACAAGACATGTCACTACGGTCATTTTAACCTTCCTAGGATGGTAATAATACCTAGGAAGTCTCACGGTCAAACCGGGGTCAAACTACCCGACCTCGGTCAAACGGGCCCGCGAGGCCCACAACCTCCAAATTCCGATCCGACAGTTTCTAAGAGTTCTACAAGGTCTAGGACACATGTCCTGCAAGTTTGGTCCGGATCGGACGGTCAGATCGCTCACAAACGGACAATCGGACGGTTACTAAAACCCTAGCCCTAGGGTTGGCTTTTCCGGAGTATCCGGGACTCCGTTTCACGATCCGTTGGATCCTACACGATCCGTTGGATCCTACACGATCCTAGAAATACCTAGATCAACATATTAAAAATTTAGGGTCATCCAACGGTCCAAACCTAGCGAACCTGGATAACGCGCAATATGCGATATCCGTTCAGGACTCTAACGGTATCCAAATTTAAATCCGAGCACACCTACGCGCTCGTGACATCGAGAGGATCACAATGGGACAAAAATGCCCCTCAGCTACAGTGCCCACGCGCCACCCACGCGCTGCCGGCGCGTGGGTGCCCAAAGCGATAACGTGTCGCCGGAAAATCTTAGAATCTCGGGCCAAGATTCCTACCCTAGGTAAAACATCTAATTTGGAGTCACTTTTGTTCTTGGACGTACCCCAAAAACTGACCGGAAGTGGCCGGAATCACGATCGCAAAACCGGCCGAACTTCCCTCTCTAAATCGATCTCCAAAACGCAGAAATTTCCAAAATCTAACACAACAGACAGCAAGAACAGCTTGAGAGGTTCAAAATCCATACCTGGATCGTCGGAAATGGTAGCCGGACGACGACGAACGAAGCCGACGAAAATCGAGCGAAAACCGGTCAAAAACCTGCAATTTCCGGCGACTGGAGCGACGGCCGATGTCGGGGAAGGGCCGGGTCGTGATGCCGGAGTTGAGCCGGTCATTTTGGCACCGGTCCCGTCCGCATCCGTGGCCGGTGGCCGGAGTTGCGAGGAAGAGAGACGACGGCATCGAACGGAGGAGAGAGAGAGACGCGGGAGAGAGAGAGAGAGAGTGACAGGGAAATTCTGTCCTTTTATCAAAAGTCCAACTTCAAAATATTTACGATTTTGCCACTGAGTTCATTCGTTCGTAACTCTCTCGTTTCAACTCTGATTCGAGCCCACTACGTGTCTACGGACTCATCTCCTCGTGCTCTACGCAACGGTACAATCGGAAATTCCCAAATTCCTTTCTGATAAAAAAAAAAAAGACCAAATTACCCATATACCAAGGGTAAATTTGTAATTTCTCTTAATTCGATTAAAATAGGAATTAAATTGGAGCCGGGGTGTTACAGTTTTTGAAAACAGTATAGGCAACCGGCTATAAATGTATTTTTCTAAATTCTATTTAAAGAAATAGTATAGCCGGTCGGCTATACCTTTTTTCTCAATTTTTTATAAGAGAAATAGTATAGCGGTGCAGCTATATTAGGTTTTTTTCCTAATTTTTTAAAAAAGAAATGGCAATACTCGGATTTCCCCCCTTTTTTTAAAAGAATTAGTATAGCGGCTCGGTAAAATTCACGTTTTTTTTAAAAAGAAAGTGTACATTACTCATATTGAACATATACGTACATATTTTTCATGTTCAATACACATTTTTTACAAAATTTTCTATAATGCACAAAAAAAATCATGTATTATACACATTATTAAATACAAATAATATATATTAAAATATTATATTGTGACCGAACTTTTATTAAATAGTATTGACGTGCGGCTATACTACGGTTTTTTAAATATTTTTCGAAATATTTTTTAAAAGCTCGGCTATATTGGGTTTTTTCCAATTTTTTATAATAGAAAGCCTGCTATACTATGATTTTTCCTAATTTTTAAAACAAAAATCTGGCTATACGCCGTTTTGCCAACTTTTTAAAAAAGAATAGTATGGCCGCACGGCTATACGGGGTGTTTTCCAATTTTTTATACACGATCGAGTATAGCCGCACGGCTATACTAGGTGTTTCCCTAATTTTTCAAAAATAAATAGTATAGCTGAACGGTAAAATTCACGTTTTTAAAAACGAAAAAGTACAATACTCATATTGAACACATACGTACGTATTTTTCATGTTTAATACATGTATTCATACAAAAGTTTCAATAATACACACAAAATTCATATATTTGACACATTATTGAATACAAATAATACATATTAAAATATTATACTGTGGCCCAACTTTTAAGTTATACTTTGCCAAAATTTTGCCGAATAAAATACATATGTATTTTATTTGTATAGCCACAAGGCAATACTAAATTCATATCTATAAAGGATAAACTAATGCAACTAGGAGTGTCCTTTTCATTTTTATTTTATATTAAATAGTATAGATGCCTGGCTATACTACGGTTTTTTAAATTTATTCGAAATATTTTTTTAAAACGCTGCTATATTTTATTTTTTCCAATTTTTTATAATTAAATCGTATAGCCGCACGGCTAGACTTGGTTTTATCCTTTTTTTTTTAAAACAATAGTATAGCCGTGCGGCAATACTAGTTTTTAAATTTTTCAAAAAGAAATTGTATAGCCGCTCGGCTATACTGGGTAATATTTTGATAAAAGAGATAGTATAGCCGACCGGCTCGACTCGGTTTTTTTCCAATTTTTTTCGAAATAATTAGTATTTCGCACGGCTATACTGGGTTTTTTTTTCCAATTTTTTAAAAACAGAATAGTATAGCCGGGCGGCTATACTCGGTTTTTTCAAATTTTTTATAAAATAAATAGTATAGACAAATGGCTAGACTCGGGTTTTTCCAAGTTTTTCAAAAGAAATAGTATTTTGCAAGGCTATACTGGTGTTGTTTCCAATTTTTAATAACGGAAATAGTATAACCGGTCGGCTATACTCGGTTTTCAGTACTTTTTCAAAAGAAATAGTACAGCTGCACGGCTATACAATGTTTATTAAAGAAATGGTAGAGCCATGCGGCTATACTAGGTTTTTCTTAATTTTTCAAAAAGAAATAGTATAGCCGTGCGGTAAAATTCACGTTTTTTAAAAAGAAAATGTACAATATTCATATTGAACATGTACGTACGTATTTTTCATGTTTAATATGCGTATTTTTTACAAAATTTTCAATAATTCACACAAAGTTCATGTATTATACACATTATTGAATGCAAATAATATATATTAAAATATTATATTGTGACTGAACTTTTAAGTTGTACTTTGCCAAATTTTTACTGAATAAAACACATACGTATTTTACTTGTATAGCAGCGAGGATATACCAAATTCATATCTTTAAAGGACAAACTAATGCAACTAGGAGTGTCCTTTTTTATTTATTTGTTTTTATTAAAGAGTATAGACGCACGACTATACTACTGTAATTTTTTCGAAATATTTTTTAAAAGTGTGGCTGGCTATATTGGGGTTTTTCCCATTTTTTATAATAGAAATAGTATAGCCGGGCCGTAAAATTCACGTTTTGTAAAAAGTAAATGTACAATACTCATATTGAACATGTACGTACGTATTTTTCATGTTTAATACACTTTTTTTTTACAAACTTTTCAATAATGCACACAAAATTCACGTATTATACACATTATTGAATACAAATAATATATATTTAAATATTATATAATAGCAGAACTTTTAAGTTTAAGGAAATATGACAAAGTGCACCTAAAAATATAAGCAACTTTTTTATATCACTTGTGTTCGTGTTTGATGTTGTTGACGTTACTTAAATTGAGAAGTTCAATATGAGGACTTGCATGATCAGATCAATCATTAGTTATATAAATATATATATATATATATAGATATATAATATGCATATCTGAGATGCATTATGTGTAGATGAAAACATGAGGTGATGTGCATTTCAAATGAAAGAACCCTACAAAAATTTATTGTTATTAAATGAAAGAACCCTACAAAAAAAATTGCCTTAGGCACACGACATTCTGCGAGTCTAAATGAAAGAACCCTACAAAGAAATATATATCGTCAAAAAGAGAAGTGATTTAGTATGAGCTTGACAGGATCATTTCAAATCATAAATGGTGATAACTGTCCCAAAAAGAAGATGGTTACAGCACACTGATTTATAACTAACAACCATGTGCTGGTATGGTTTTGATTTATGCTTTACAAACTGTTTTTGTGATCCACACACGTGGCACAATACTGACAGAGAAAGAGTGATCCATTTAGATTAGCTACCTTAAACCAGAAATTACTTAGTGGCAAAGGCACATTGAATTCTGCAACTTTTTTCTAGCCACGTAATCACTGCACTTTTAATCAAAGGTCTAGATCACCATAACTTCAGCACAAGGTCCCATTCGATTCTGTTTAATATGAATCTAATTATTTGTTTTCCTTTCTCCTTTATATTTCATGCAAAGTTAGAATTTAGAAAATGCTCATCCATTAAAGTTTTTGGGTTCGAGCCCTAGTATCCGTGTAGTTTGCATGAGTTTAATATATTATCGTCATTCTCAATAAAAAAAAGTTCAAAAAATAAAAAGGCTTAGAAGTTCTTGTTGATTGTTATTAAAATTTTACTTTAAAGCATTCATCCTGGAAAAAATCCTGCCAATACTTATGAAATTGCACTGTTGGAAAGAAAATCACTTTTAATTTTTACTGCATCATGAGCATGTTGAAACAAAGTTCTAAATAGTAGAGCTTTATCACATGGGGAAGAGTTGTGATCCTAATTTATTTATGAAAAGCAGAACAAGTCCAAAGCCTCTTTGTGACTTTCTTGTTCACTAAGCTAGAATCAATGTGAAAGCCAAATTTGTCTGCCTCCAAAAGGATATTGGTTGGTGTATAAAGTAAGTTCTGTCTTCCATTTCCTATTTTTCTTGTACTTATGTTAACATTATTATATGACTGAAAGATTTCTTTTTCTTTTGGGGTCTGCATAACCTTAATTAAGTAATATCCGATCACGGATGAATGAAATGGTCACGGGTTCACACAAAAATTTAATCCAGATTATCAAGAGTTGCCAAAAACTAGTTGAAAATAATGGTTCTCGAGTGAAACGAAATAGAGGCATATCTTAAATATCTGTCATTTTTGTTTTCTGCTTCTGAATTTGAGAGATTGATGCCACAACAAGAACATACAGCACAGGACAATGAAGTACCCCTTTGTTTATCCACTTAAACAACTCATCTTTCAGCTAACTGAAAAGATCCTAACCGTCCTGTGTAGTCCTAGATCTGGCTAAAATGTATAGAACACAAATAAGACCATATGACACTACCATATACTTCTAAGTAAAAATTACAATCACCGTAATTCACCTACTATGTACGTACATACGATGAAGAGTTACATTCTTCCAACGATTTCTACCACACCAGTGTTTGTTACTTTGAAACTCTTTCTTTTTTCTTGTCTTGTTAGGGGGAAGGGGATGTTGTTGTCACTTTGCTAGTTCATTTGGATTGGAGTTGCGCAAATGGTGGGGTAGCTACTGGAGATGAGGCTATTATTTTTTCTAGTTTTTGGGATGTGATATTTTGTGCTCTCTGTGAGAAGACCTATTTGAGGACAAAAACTGTCCTTCACATGTGAAGACTCCCCAGCGGGACTTTACAAATAGCTTGCACAATTATTGCTACTCCACTACCCAACCACTTTCCAAATCTCTCCACAAAATGCATAAAAGCCCAAAGGGTAGCCAAGTAAAAACATAAAAACCAGAAAGCATCTGTTCCAAGACAGGCCATTCTTTTTTCTGTAATCTGTTTCTGCATAACAATGAGAAACTCAAAGAAGCTGAGTGCGGCGATCTCAAGCATCTTGGTGTTGATGTTTCTAGTTGATTTTGGCAGCTCAAACATAGACCAAGATAGGGCGGAATGTGCAGACCAACTAGTGGGGCTTTACCCATGCCTTCCTTATGTAGATGGTGATGCCAAAGCTCCCACACTAGACTGTTGCACTGGGATTAAAGAAGTGGAGCAGAAGAGCAAGAAATGCCTCTGTGTCCTAATTAAGGACCACGACGATCCGAATCTTGGCCTCAAGATCAATGCCACTCTTGCATTACAACTTCCTACTTCTTGTCATGTCCCTGTTAACATATCTAGATGTGTTGGTAAGCCCCTAAACATAAATTAAGAAATTTCTGTATATTAAAGTTTTACATACTTGATGCATGATTAACTATTATGAACAATAGTTTGATCATTTTGGATGTTGGCGATGGATTCAGATCTCTTGAATTTGCCATCAAACTCTCCGGACGCCAAGATGTTCAGGGAATATGCAAACAAGACTGCAGCTAGCAGCACTGTCCCTATAGCCAGTGGTATAACAAATTTTCTTCTTCTAGCTGCATAATCTAAAGCTTCCAATTTTGAACTTTAAGCATAATTTTTGTGAATGGTGATTTAGTTTTTAGAATTGAATAGTTCTTCATCATCTAGCTGTTGAATTTATTCTGCTTGGTTTCTGTTAATAGGGAATTCTACAAGCAATGGTACAGTTGCTCAAACAAAGAGTGATGGTGTGAGCCTGGAAAAGAGATTGCTGGGAGTAGAGATGCTTTTTGGGAGCTTAGCCTTAATGTGGTTTTATACTTAACACCTTGTGTTTTAGGCTTGATTGATATAAGCAAGATGACTTGTCCCTATTTTACCTCTGAGTGTGTGTTATTTCTACAATTGTATCGGATTGGATGTATGAATCAATTGGAATCATTTTAAACGAGTGTGTCCAAGTTGATTTCAACCTTTTTTATGTCCTGTTGTAATGAAAAATGTATACAAATTTCTAGCAACTTACATCTTCTTTCTTCTTTCTTTAGTTTAGATCGTCCATCTAACCAAATTGGTTGGCAGTTGCTGTAAAGAATGTTATTGTACCTTAATGCTATCATAAATCTTTGACTCACCTAACCCTCCTAACTCCGTATTTGGATCGGTTCATATTATCATCCAAATCAACACATGGCTCATCCAACAACAACAAAAATGCTACACGGACTCAAAGTTTTTAGGCCCACCTTTGCAAAGCAATGTCATGTGTAGCTCAAGCAAAAGTTAGCAACTTTTCTGACTCAAAAAAAAGAAGTTAGCAGCTTCAACTCCTAAAACTAGGTCAAGTTGTATATACCAAATTCAAATTATGGTTGGTGAAATGTAAACAATGCTTTGGTGTACCTTTTTTCCTTTTTTGGGTTATAGTGGTGACGCATGAATTATACTGTTTTTTTGGTTTTTTTTTTTTTGATAGACATGAAAACTGTTTTTATTTGTCACTTGAGAATTCATTGGATAAATTTAACTTTTTTTTGTTGTTGTCATATTTGATACAAGTCAATTTATCCTCTTTTTTGTCTTTTTTTTTTGCTTTTATCCCAAGAATTTTCTAAAAAAATTATTGGTGTTGACACAATTTCTGTACATACCCACCTGGATAGATTTCAATTAAAACCACACAGACCCCAAATAAATCCAACCGCCCAAGTCTCTGGAATCGAACGGTGTATAATTCTCTAAGCCCTTACGTCCTGTATATATATACCCAAAACCTTCCCAGAAAATCCAGTCTGCAAAGATATACCAAATCCAAAGCGCCTAACTTTTTACGTTCAAAGGTCAAACTCACACGCTCTCTCTCTAAACCCGACCCAGATATGGCATTGAAACCTAAAGCCCATCTGGGTCTGATCCCAATCCTCATCTTCTTCATCTCCATCAACCCCAGACCTTCTCTTTCGCTCTCTGAGAGCCCCGCAACAGTGTTCGAGATTTTACCCAAATATGGGCTCCCGAGTGGGCTTCTACCCGCGTCGGTTTCGAACTACACGTTGTCCGACGATGGCCGATTCGTCGTCGTTTTGGGGAAGCCGTGCTACGTGCAGTTCGAGTACTTGGTCTACTACGAGAAGACCATAACTGGCAAGCTCACCTATGGCGCGATCACAGAGTTGAAAGGCATTCAGGTCCAAAGGTTCTTGTTTTGGTTCGATGTGGACGAAATCAGAGTCGATTTGCCGCCTTCTGATAGCATTTACTTCACTGTGGGCATTATTAACAAGAAGCTCGATGTGGATCAGTTCCAAAATGTCCATTCTTGCCGCAACGGGTTATCGGGTTCTTGTCTCGGTTCGTTGAAACGGGGTATTCAGGTACTTATTTATCGTGTTCTTTTGTTCTGATTATGTTTGGATTTTTGCGTTCTGTTTTTTTTTTAAATTCATTTTGTGCGCCTTTCAATATGTGTGTGTGTGTTTATAGTGCTGGAGCTAAATAATTATATCAAAGTATGTTTTAATTCTTGGACTGGTCTTCTTTATTAAAAAGGATCAGTTTTCTTTGTAAAGATTCCCCTTTGTTTATATGTATGTGCATACGTACAGCTCTTGATATTTATCAGAGGTTTATTTCAATTCTTGGATAATCTTTTTTCCCCCGATAATTGACAATGGAGTTTACTCATCGAATATTGTGATAGTAATTTGCTCAATCCTGTTTTGTACACCTTAAATATTAGTCTATAATCTTCATTACAAATTGCATCTGAAATTGTCTCTGTATGTAAGATTCATGCATTGTTATTTATCTTTCCAGTATTTGAGAAATCTTGAGTTTTGGGAGTAAGTCTAAGCATGGGTGTTGTGTCTTTTAGGGATAAGATTGTTGTTTCCTTGACTTGGTATTGTTAATTTAGAAAGTTAAGAACAAAGAAGGTACACTAAAAAAGAAACCCTGACAATGAAACAAGTAGGTTTAACAGAACTCTTCAATCTGGCGAGAATTAATCCTTCCATAGGGCATGGTTAATCTTTAAGTCATTTTGCTCTGTTGGAAAGCTTGGAAGAGATAAGAATCAGGTGTTGAGTGTGGTCTTTTATTGCCTTCAAAAGCAGGAAAAGGCCTTACAATCACATGATTACAAGTGACCAAGCTTTTGCTTGATCTGTGGAAAAAATGAAAAATATGATTATGAGGAGCTGATGTTAAAGGTGGTTTGTGTTTGATAAATTAGAAAGAATGTAAAGATGCATTAGTACCTTCTTACTCCAACATAAAATTTGATGGCTATTGAAGTTTCTTAATTATGGAGTGGTGTAGTTGCTTGTCTCCGAGATGTTGAGCATTTCACCTACTCTAGGTAGCACAATCACCAATACTGATACTGATCATCATCATCCTGGGCTCTCTTAAATACATGGGTCAGCCATATCATTCATGTTCCACTCTTTCTATTATCTACAAGGCCTTGTTTTTCTTTCCCTGGTATTCCTTGTTCCCATATTATGTTGGGTCAATAATCTAAGTCTTTTACTTTAAGTTTTAGTTTCTCTCTCTTAGGTTATAGGTGCATCTAGTGGTCTATATTGTAAGCCTGCTGTCTCGTATTTTATTTATTTATAGGGCGCCACTCCCATTGCTTACCGTCTTCGAAGTTCCTGCATCAATTGATAATCTTGCCTTCCTGATCTTTTCAGAGGTGATATCAAGAGATGCTGAACATTCTTGTTTTCTAGCTGTTCATCTCACTGAGATTACTTATTTGGATAGTTTCTTATTTGGATTTAGCTGCTAGATTGACTGAATATCTGCATTAAGTGAGATTTAGAGTTCAAATTTATTTTCCATATCATTTGTGTACCCCCTTCAAAATTGGAATATGTACTTGTGAACTTCTCACTACTGATATGTATATAACTTCTTCTTGTCCTGTGGTGATTTGCAGCTTCCATCTCCAGTGGAAGATATTGAGATGCTAATTACTGAGTAGGCACCACCAAGTGGTTTTGTTGTACGTTGTAGTGGCAGAGCAAAGGCTCTCCGAGTTAGTTCACACGTTCAGGCTCACAACCCATTGAGTTTGGTTTTAGTAGAATCGAGTTTGTTATGTACTTACCGGACATGTTCGGTGGTTGTATTCCATAAGGGAATTTACCTGTGTTACTGTAACTGTGTAGTCTGTATCTGCTGTGTAAAGGAGTTAATCTTGTATATTACGTTTGATGTTAAAACTTGTATTGTACCCATTAACACCGATGAATGGTAAAAGGTGATTTCGTCCATCGTGTTGCTTATATCTTAGAAGTGTTGTGGAAGAGTCTACGGAAATTGGACGCAAAAGATCTCCTTGCTCTGACATCTATGTGAAAAGAATGTATAAGTATGCCTTTATATTAGTTTCATCAACTAAAAGATTAATCTGGAAAGATTAAAAAAGATGAATTAAGTTGTTAGCTGAAGATTATTCAATAAATAGTACCAGAGGTGCATGAAATATGATGTTTTGAATCTGGAGGAGGAAGATGATACGGTAGCTCTCTTTGCTTGTAAGAAGTCGAGGTTACCTTCTGTGGGGAATGGAACTGATTTTCTCCCTGCTTCCACTCTTATGTCAATTCTTATCTCCTTTATTTTGTTTTCGGATAAAGAAAGTGGAAACAAGAATTTGACATTAAAGTGAACGTTTTTGTTATAATTTCAGCAGGGTTAGAAGCACTTTTTGACAATCAAAAGTGCTTTCTAGATAAACATGTTGCTTCAGAAGCACTAAAGGACTGCAAACTCCCCAAATTCCTGTATTGAAACCCAAGTCCAACTGAAGTACAAAACCATGGAATTTGACTCCCATTGTCAACATCTTGGCTGCTCTTGTTATCTGCATCGACACCAATCATTTGCTTAGGAATTGGAAATATAACAGGACATTTACTTGTTGAAATAACAGAAGATTCAATTGGGAGGAGCAGGACAATCAAATAACAGAGCATTTAGTGCTCAGAGAGTCTGCATTGCATTCTATAACTACTGTGATGAGCAGAACATTGAAGGGTGAGTAACTTCAAAAATATCATATGAAGTAGACTACTTTTTATCTGCAATATATGTCTGTGAATTTATACATATAATTTATATTTTGAAGACTGCTATATTCTGAAATGCTTGTGGATTTTATTACTTTCTTTTAACTGAAAGAATAGTCTTAAAGAAAACGAAGATATAATTTAGTGCCTTACATTAGTAACAAAACAAAGAAGAGAAACATTAGAAGTATAAAGTACAAAGATACAAGATTCTTAGACTAAACCGTTTGGCATTGCATATTTGAGGTGATAAGTGATTTTTTTAAAATTTTGGGAAGCCCAGTTCGTTTGGTAAACTATGAGAAAATTACTTATTGTTAAAAATTATTGTGAGAGAAAACTATAAGGGAAATCAACTAATGAGGTGCTTTCATTTTCTGATTATGCAAGAATCAGTTTCGAAGAGACGTTGAGCTTAATGATTATGTGGGAATCATTACCAACACTTTTAACAAAAAGTTTACCAAACGCCAAACTACGTTTCTCACGGCTGATTTCTCTCACAGCAAATTTGACAGAGATTATTTTCACAGCACATCAATGACAACCTGACTTAAAAATATATTATAATTTTTTATTTGTTAAATTATACTTTTTTTAAAATTGTTTATAAATTTGTCTTTAAAAAATAGCAGAATTTTTTAAAAAAATGTTTTTTAAAAAACTGAAATTAGCAAAAATACACTTGAAAATAACTCACATGTTATTATTTTCAAATTGTACTACCAGACACGTTTTCATTGTTTTTATTTTCTGAAGATATTTTCTAATTAATCTACCAGACGTTTTCTTGTTTTTATTCTCTGAAAATATTCTAAGAAAACATTTTTCTAAAACGTTACCGAACGGCCCTAACATAAGGAAAAAAGAAACTTGAAAGATGCTAATCTCTGCAGCTCCTAAGCATTAAAGGACCAGAAACGCCCCAAAATACTACAATAAACCCAAAAACAAAAAAAAAATGAAACCATGGAATTTTTTGCCCATTCTCCTCATCTTGAGTGTTCTTATTATCTCTATCGACACCATTACTTGGTCTGCACTCATTTGGACGCGGGGCACCAAAATTTTAAGCTTCCCCTCAAATACTGAGGCATTGAAGCGTTGGAGCTGAGTGCTTTTTGGTATTGGCCCTTCCAGATTTGATCAGTGAGCTCAAAACCACTTAAATCCAAAGAGTTGGTGATCAACCTGCACTAGTTACGTTGCGCACAGGTTCTTATAAAATATGGAGCAAATCTAAGAGTTAGAACAAGCAAAGCCCAGAAGAATAAGGAAGATAGAATTGTCCTTGAAAATTCATGGCCGGTTCACATAAATAAAGATGCTCTACTTCCACAAACCATTGGTGATGCTGACATAAATCTTAATTAACAAAGCATGTTCTTCGCAAGCTACTTATTCATGTGTACATATTGCAAGCTTCTCTAATCCTCAGATACCACTAGACATGTTGACCATAGAAATCTTGGATGGTTTTCCTCTTATATATACATTATGATTTTGGCAACAAAAACTTCAAAGTCTTCATTAGTTATTCCTTCTTTTTTGAGTTGAGTCGAAACGGTACAGAGGAAACAAAGAAAGAGTCGAAGACTCTAAGAAATATTTAATTAGGATTGCAGAGACTAGGACTTTACTGTATAGAATCACCCTGGTATTCCTTCTTTTTTCTTCCGAGAATGGTAGCTGCTGATTGATGTGAGTCCCACAGTAAGCCCATCAACCAATGGTTGACATAGACAGGTACTGGACTGTATTGAATCTGCAGCCCTTGCATACCTTCTTGTTGCATTGGAGAATGCTGGAGATGGTCGAACTTAAAAAGTAAAGCTATTTTCTCCTTAGTTTATAGTTTTTCTTTTAATCTATTCACGTAAATTTAATCTAAGGAAATTTGTTGCTGAAACACACTTAGCTTTGTAAACATACAAGAAGAGTATCTATTGTTTGTTCATGTAAAATTGCTTCCATTTGCCAATCAAGGATATTAAAGATATTCGCATTCATCTTAATAGGTTGGAGTTCCTGCAACATAGGTGGGTTGCTCAATCTGTTACTATCTTGGGAACAGAATTGTCGACGTGCAGAACCTTGGGGGAGATAAGAGCAAGGTATTGAGCATTGTCTTCTATTAATTCAAAAACCTATCGTTTCCTTGCCATTTTGGTGTTAATTAAGGGAAAGGCTTTACTATCATATGATTATGAGAGGCTTCTCGATGTATTATAAATAAGAATGTTTATGGTTTGATACATTAGAAGGTTATATAATGATCCATTAACACCAGTCCCCTCTAAAACCAAATTTAACAGTTACTGATGTTTTCTTAAATATGGAGTTGCATAGATAACTCAGGCTTATAGAGAAACAAAGAGTCAGAGTGTAGGAAATAATAAGGATTACAGACAGGGACTTATACCATATGATGAGCCATAACTTATACCATATATTATTGCTATATGAACATAAAAGAAAAAGAAAAAAGCAACAGGAACAGGAAAGTAAAAGATCCAAAAGTAGAATTTAGCTTCTAAGTCTTCTCTGCATCCTGGTCATCCACACGGTGATGAGCCTGTCTTGCACTTTGCCTAGGGCTTGAAAACATGCATATCGCCACGTCTTCTTAACCATTAAAGGACCAAACACTCCCAAGAATCCTATAATGAACCCAAGCAACACAGAAATATAAAACCATGGAATTTGATGCCCATTCTGATCCTCATCTTGATGGTTCTTATTATCTCCGCCAACGCCATTAATTGGTCTGCACTCATTTGGAAGTGGGGCACCACAAAGTTTAGGATTTCCCTCAAATACAGAGGCATTGAAGCTCTGGAGCTGAGTGCTTCTTGGTATTGGTCCTTCCAGATTATTGTATGAGACATTAAAAGATTTCAAGAAATTGAGGCTTGCCAATGACGCTGGGAGTTTTCCAGACAAATGATTCACGGAGACATCCAATATCTCCAAGTTTTTTAGGTTGGATATTTGGTCCGGAATGCTGCCAGAGAAGTTGTTGACACCAAGATACAACACATGGAGAAGCTGCAATCGGCCTATCTCGGTAGGTATGCTGCCACTGATGCTATTGTTGTATAGGAATATGGACGGTGCAAGGTGAGACAAATAGTTGTACTGTAAAGCATGTGCATAAGACAAAAAGTTGTAATTTGTATCTTTGGCTAGAATCAGGGGTATTGTGGCGAATATAGGCAATTCAAGATATCCCCGATCTAGTTGAGCTGCAGTTTGTTCCGATGCCAACATTGGAAGTCTGCAAAGTTCCTTTGGAAATTCACCTGAAATTTGGTTGAATGACAAGTCTATATACAAGAGCCTTGGAAGAGTTCCCAACCAACTAGGAATTGACCCTGTGATTCTGTTATGAAACAGATTCAAGAACTCTAGCTTCTTTAGTTTAGATAACCATACCGGTATTTGTCCAGAGAACTCACAATGACTTAAATCCAAAAGTCGAAGCTTTTGGAATCCATCAAATTCAACTATGCCCTCGTCAGAGGGCATATCCTCACCTACAAAACTAGATGTCAATGACAGGAATACGAGACTTTTGCATCGCATCAGTATTTTCATTGCCCCTGTTACATTGGTCAGTGAGTTAAAACCAAGCGAGAGGAAGGACAGATATTTTAGTGAAAGGATCTCAGGTTGTATTTGTCCCTTGAGATGGTTAATGCTCAGTCGAATTGCTTTAAGTGACTTGCATGAGTAAAGGCTTGTTGGCAACATACCAGTGAAGTTGTTATTCATTAGATCAAGTTTACTAAGTTGACTAAACCTGGAGAAATTAATAGCAGAGATGTCTCCTTCAAAGTTGTTGAATCGCAGACTCAACTCTGTAAGTTTTGTACAATTCATCAATGATGACGGCAGCAAACCTTCTAGTTTGTTGGCATAAAGGAGCATGAGTTTCAAATTGGAGAGCTTCCCAATATTAGCAGGAAGCATGCCACTAAAACCGTTAGAGTTGAGATCAAGGATAGTGAGAACGGTGAGGTTCACAATTCTATCACTAATGGCTCCATAAAGTGAATTAGCAGGTAATGCAATTTGTTCAAGTGTGGTAGCATTATATATTTCTTCTGGAAGTAATCCTGAGAGGTTATTGTAACCAGCATGAAAAACCTGCAGTTGGAGACACTGCCCTAGTCCAGGAGATATATTGCCACTGAATTTATTGAGTGAAAAATCCAATAGCTTAATCAAGGGAGAAGAATGAAGACAAATGGTGGATGGGATAGAACCTGAGAAGGTGTTGTTGCTGACGCTGAAACTAGTCAAATTCCTAGCTTCTTGGAAAAACGAAGATGGAATTACACCATAGAAGTGATTGCTGGACAAATCAACCATCCGGATCATATTTCTGGATGGTAGAGAATCTGGTAGCTCTCCGGAAAGAAGGTTATAGCTCAAATCAAGGATCTCAAGATTATTCAAGGACAAGAAGAATGCGGATTGATCTAGTGAACCGTAAAGTGAGTTGTGGGATAGATTCAGGTACCTGAGATGTGTGAGATTTCCAAGTGACAAGGGAAAGTTACCTCCTTTGAGCCCTTTGGAGGGTAAGTCCAAATCGGTGACCCAACCATCGTGATTACAACTAATGCCCTCCCAATGGCAACAATCAAGGGAAGTCCAATTTAAAGGAGGAGAAGACAGACTGAGGATGAAGGACAGGAGAGAGCTGCTTTCGGTTTGGTTGCATGCATGAATAATATTGGTAGATATAATGGAAGAGAATAGGAAGATGAAAAGGAAGCCATGAGGCATTAGGTGATCAACCTGCACTAGCATGTTTCTTTGTTGATGTGCTGTTTAATTATGTTGCTCACAGGTTCTTATAAATATGGAGCAAATCAAAGAGTTAGAACTTAGAAGTAAAGCCAAGAATAAGAATAAGAATAAGGAAGAGAATATATCATTGTCCTGGAAAATTCTTGGCTGGTTTACATAAATAAAGATAAGATATTCTACTTCCACAAGCTACTAGAGACTTTGACATAAAATCTTAAATAATAAAGCATGTTCTTCGCAAGCTACTTATTTATACAATGATCCATTAACACATTGATAACTCAGGCTTATAGAGAAACGAAGAGTCAAAGAAGGTAGGAAATAATGAAGATTTACAGACAAGGACTTATTATATATAATATACCTAATCAGCCTCGACTTTCGATATTTAGTTGAAGAATGCTAGCCGTTGATGTAGCTCCACAGTGAATCCCACATCAATTAATGGGTGATACAGTTACAGACAAGGACTGCAATGTATTGAAATTGAATCAGCCCCTGCATACCATCTTATAGTTTCCTAACAATTACTGTAAAGAAAGTGCTTGTCACCTCAGATATGAAGATTGTTAAACATAAGCTAACAGATTTTATCACCATCACCAAGCAATGGCAGTGTACTCAACTTCTCATAGTATAACATATATATATATATATATGTGTGTGTGTGTGTGTGTACATAATTTCTTGGCAGTTCATATCAGTATTTTGTACATCTTCCAATTGGAGCTTCCCTTGCTTTGAAAGATGACTCTCTGTGTATACCACAGTCTATTGATGTTGAGCTCACTCCCATTTCAATCTAAATCCGGGACGTGTGAAGTACTTTCCGTAATGAAATTATGAGCAACTTCTGAGTAACTTGATTCCTTCCAAAAATAAAAGTTAAGCAAAAAAATAACGAAATCATTTCCCATTTTTATCTCAATCTGTACTTTAGTTAGTTTCATTCAACTTAAAGAATAGTCTCGAATGAAAAAGAAGATGCCATTACAAGATCAACCAGTGCCTAACTCCATATCTCCATGGCTCCTTAAGCATTAAAGTACCAAACACTCCCCCAAAATCCTACAACGAACCCAGACACAATGAAAATATGAAACCATGGAATATTATGCCCATTATGCTCATCTTGATTGTTCTTATTATCTGTGCCAACATCATTAATTGGCCTGCATTCATTTGGAAGTGGGGCACCGCAAAGCTTCGGATTCCCCTCAAATGCAGAGGCATTGAAGCTTTGGAGCTGAGTGCTTCTTGGTATTGGTCCTTCCAGATTATTGTATAAGCAGTTAAAATCTATCAAGAAATTGAGGCTTGTCAATGACGCTGGGATGTTTCCATACAAATGATTCATGGAGACATCTAACGTCTCCAACTTTTTGAGGCTAGATATTTGGTCTGGAATGCTGCTGGAGAAGTTGTTGACACCAAGATCCAACACATGGAGAAGCTTCAATTGGCCTATCTCTTTCGGTATGTTTCCGTTGATGCTATTATTGTGTAGGTATATGGATGGTGGAAAGTAAGAGACATAGTTGTACTGTAACGATTGTGTATAAGACAAAGAATTATACTCTAAACTTTCTGCACGAAGCTGGGCTTGCGCAAATATAGGGAATTCAAGATACTCATGATCTACTTGACCTGCAGGTTGTCCGGACACCAACATGGGAAGGCTGCAAAGTTCCTTTGGAAATTCACCTGAAATTAGGTTGACTGACAAGTTTATATAAAAGAGGCTTGGAAGAGTGGCCAACCAACTAGGAACTGACCCTGTGATCCTATTATGAATCAGATTCAAGATCTGTAGCTTCTTGAGCTTAGATAACCATACAGGTATTGGACCAGTGAGCTCACAATAACTCAAATCCAAAACTCGAAGATGTTGGAAACCGAAAAATTCAACCATGCCATCATCAGATGGCATTTCCTCACACAGAAAACTGTATGCTAATGACAGGAATACGAGACTTTTGCAATGCATCAATATCTCCATTGCCCCTGTGACATTGGTGAGTCTGTTATGAGCCATTAAGAGAAAGGACAGGGATTTCAGTGAAATAATTTCAGGTTGTATTTGTCCCTCTAGACGGTTATAGCTCAGTCGAATTGCTTTGAGGAACTTGCATGAGTATTGAAACTTGGAAGTGGTTGCTGGACAAATTTGTTAAGTTTTCAGATGGACGGACCCTTGGCTCACCATGAGCAACATTGATATTGTTCCCAACTTAACCACCTGTTTAGCAGGTGTGGGGTTTTATACAAAAGGCCTCGATATTATTAGGAGTGAAACCATTTATTATATGAGACTTTCTATTTTGTTAAGTTTTCGATATGGGACTTGTGTATTCTTCAACACTCCTCATGTGGGGCCACTTTTTAGTGGGCCACACGTGCAACCAATTCCACATCGGTCAATTTTTTTTTTTTTTAATTTATAAATTTTAAAATTTTAAAATTGGGGTTTGTTTGATTTTTATTCAATATGGGGTTTTTGTTTGATTTAGGTTTATTTGGGTCCAGTTAACCGACCCGCTCTACCATCCGGATCATATTTATGGATGGTAAGGAAACTGATAGCTCTCCGGAAAGAAGGATATAATTCAAATCAAGGATCTGAAGACAATTCAAGGCCAAGAAAAATTGAGATTGATGTAGTGAACCGTAAAGTGAGTTGCGAGAGAGATTCAGATAGCTGAGATGTGTCAGATCTCCTAGTGACGAGGAAAAATTATCTCCTTGGATCCCTTTTGAGGGTAAGTGCAAACCGGTGACCCAACCATTTTGATTGCAAGTGATGCCCTCCCAATGGTAACAATTCAGGGAAGTCCAATTTAAAAGAGGAGAAGACAGACCGAGGCTGAAGAACAGTAGAGCTGTGTTCTGTTTGGTCGCATGCATGAATAATGTTGGTATATATGATGGAAGAGAATAAGAGGATGAGAAGGACGCCCTGAAGCATTAGATGATCAAGCTGCACTAGCATGTTTCTTCGTGGATGTGTCACGTTTATGTTAGAGTTAGATTGCTCACAAGTTTTTATAAACAATGGAGCACACTAAAAAGTCAGAACATAGGAGCAAAGCCAAGATAGATGACCAAGAGTGGATGGAAAAAAAAAACAGAAGAAGAAGAAGATGACCAAGAGAGATATATTATTTCATTTTCACGGAAAATTCATGGCTCCTTCATATGAATAAAGGGCTATATTTCCACAAGCCACTTTAGGCGTTGACATAAAACTGCAAAGCAACACATTTCAAGATTCTCTAGTCACACATGCGACTAGACATGTTGGCCATACAAGTTCTTGGATGGTTTTACTGTAGTACTTTAAATTATGATTTTGCCTGCGAACACTTCAAAGTCTTCTTTAGTTCTTTAATGTTTGAGTCTTTGACTCCAAATGGTAGAGCAAATAAACAAAGACTCAAAGACTCAAAGAAATAATTAATTAGGATTGCAGACAAGGACTTCACTGTATAGATCAATCAGCCTTGTATGTATATATGTATATATATATATATATGCCTTCGATTTTCCTCGGAGAATGCTAGCCATTGATTGATGTGTGTCTCACAGCGAGTCCATCCGTCAATGGCTAACATAAACAAGTACTGCATTGTATTGAATCAGCCCTTGCATATTTCTTTTAATTTCTTCAAGTAAGTTTATTCTTGGCAAAACGAAAATTTCAGCAACCATATTGCTGAAATACACTTTGCTTTTGCAAACATAAGAGCAGTTTTTAATATGTCTTCATGTAAAATTGCATTTTCAAGATCTCATGTTCAGAGACTGTACATTCATCATGAAAATTTGTAGAGAGCTAAGAAGAAACAACAACTACATTGTGTGGTTTATTATAGCAGTCAGTCAAGTCTTTGCAGTTCTGTTTTTTTTTTGAACTGCTGCTCTGTATTGGCCAAAAGGAAACTGCTCTTTATTCTTCTAGTTTGGTATTTTGTATGTTTTATACATTTATACAACTAAACAGCAACAATAGTGTATGCAAAAGTTTTGATTTTGCAATTCTGCAACATTAATAATCAGATCTTATATATATATAAAATATTGGTAATCAAATGGCAAAATGATATTGCAACATAATCTGCAACAGAAAATTCATGATCGAAATATAAACATCTTATGTTGACAAACTGCAGAAAATACTTTAACTACATTAGCTCTATTCTGATATGTTCTACCTTTCAAATGTTTGCCCGGATCCTCCTGTAGGCTCTCCTATTTTTTGGAGTCTCTCTATGTGTTGTATAAATGTTGGTTGGAATTTGGAGCCGTTGGATCCACAAGAACCATTGTTGTTGGGGTGTACTTACTAACGAAGGAGCTTGGAATTTTCCCTCCAACAAAGAAATACCTACCAGGTATCATAAGGTCCAATAATAGACAAATTTATCTTCCCATTTTACCCTTCACGATTCTTCTAAATTGCGTCTCTCCCCCTCCTCTCTTCTTCCCAAAGTCAAGCTCTCACTGCTGTTTCTCTTCCGTAGAGCTCTGCATCAATGGCATCTTCCATCGCTCAGATCTCTTTCTACCTTCTAATTCTAACCTTTTTCTCAGAAACCCATTTCGGTCTATCCCTCAGGGACCTCAAATCCGATCCTATCCGTCCATCCACCACAGCCCAATCAATTACAGACGTTCATGACCTCCTCCCCAAGTACGGCCTCCCAAAGGGTCTGTTACCAGACAACGTAAATTCCTACACTCTCTCTGAAGATGGAAGCTTTGAGATCTATCTTGAAAGCCCATGTTACGTGCACTTTGATCAGTTGGTGTACTACAACAAGAACATTAAAGGGAAACTGAGTTACGGGTCAGTGTCTGATGTGTCTGGGATTCAAGCGAAGAAGCTTTTCATTTGGGTCTCTGTGACTGGGATTCAGGTTGATAAAGGATCCGACTCCGTTGAGTTTTATGTTGGAGCTTTGTCTGAGAAACTGCCTGCTAAACAGTTTGAGGATATTCCTGTATGTAAAAGCAAGGCCTGCCAAGGAACTTATGTGGACTCAATCTGAGGTAATTTTCTTTCCTTAAAAGAAACAAAAAGAAAAACATTGCCTGCATTGTTTTTGTATGAATCAAATAGGAAAGGTTGAATTTTTTGTTTCTGGTTTCTCTTCATCACTCACAGTAAACCTTTTATTTATCTTCGAGTTGTGACTTTTTTTTTTTTTGTGGTTGTTTGATCCTGGTAAGATGAATTGTAGAGGAGAAGTTTGAGATGCTGTTGATATTTACATGTTGTTGATTTAATTAAGGACTTTGAAGATTTTTGGTTTTCTGGGTACCAATATTGCAGTAGACTTCCAACAGGGATTCAGTCGGTCTTCATTCCTTTTAGGCCATTGATGACAATAATCGCATCAAACTAAAGGAAAATGAAGATAACGGTTATGGTTGTTGATTATACGTTAGGCTAATTAGACCAACAAAAGGATCATATGCCCTTCTTGTTGTCAGTTTGATATGAGATATCTTGTGTCTTTAGTTTCCATTTCCTTTAGGCTATGATAATAATAGTCAAGCTCCAGAAAGATCAAGGCTTTATGTAAGGTTTATAAGGTGATGATATCTGCCAAAAGTTCGTAGGTGAGGTGAATTACTCCTAAGCTGAATTTCCAAAGTTTGGAATCTCACATTCCTTGCGTCCATAAGGTTCCAAGATGCAGGCTTGTGTGTTTGCACAATATTTGGCGGAGGCCATATGAATGCACTGGAGCTCTGAATCCCAACTCTTGCTCCAATCCTCTTTCTTTGTCTCACTACTATCAATGCTCTAATTCTTAGGGCCATTTCTCCTATATGTAGTGCTCAAATTTTGACAGTTCAGGTCAAGTTGAAAGAATGAAGATATCGACCCTATGTTGGGCCTTTGCCTGGTACAGGAACTTCAAATTACAGATGAAAAGTTCTTTTTGAGGTGGTTCACTTCTGAGGTGTTGTTTTGCTCCTTGTACGAATGTTGCCCTAAATCTGTTTATCACTACAGAGGGTATTGCAATATCATTTCTCAGTTTTAGTGAAGATATGGTGGAGCTGTAGTGCTGAAAATCTTGTGACCCCTTCAAGTTAGCCTCAGTCAACATCACAAGCAAATTTAAGCAGATAGTATTCAAAATGTTTTTTTTTTCACCATTGATTGATGCTGAGTTATAATTTGTAGCAGCATGCGCAATTCGCATATTCCTTAAAAAGAAACATATCCACATGTAGATAAAAAGGCCTTCAAGGTTTTGAATGAAAACCAAAACAAAATTTGCATTGTGAAACTCAGAACCTTTCCTCTATGAACGTTGTGCAGCTTCCTAGCTATATGTTTTCTGTTTGAAAGAAAACTTTATACAAAGACAACTGAAAGAGAGAGGATATGTTCCTATTCAGAAGTTAAATGCTTTCGGTTCTTAATCCCCTTCATTTGTGTTGAGGCCTAATTAGATTGAATTGAAACTAGTCTATTGAAGGCCCTACTGCATACTGGATTTGCTTCATTAAAGTTGTTCCATTGACCTGATCCACGTGTTACTTGCTAAGTCGAATTTTAGGCTAATCTTTGGAGGACTAATGGCTGCATTTGTACTCTTGCAGGAGCAAAACGCACAAGGAACTCACTGCATGGAAGAAGAATACAGTCGGCAGATCTTTCGTTCTCTTCTTGCAGTCATTTTATGCTTCTTATTGTTGCTTTTTCAAGTTGCGTCCATACAAGTAGCCAATATAAGCAAATAAATGTGCATATGAATTCTTGTCAGTAGTAAAAACAGAGAGAGAGAGAGAGAGAGAGAGAGAGAGAGAGAGAGATTGGTGTTATCTCTGTGTCACAACTACAGGCACTAATGTAAACCTTGTGAGTAAATATATAATGTAAATTTCATGCTTGTCAATAAATTATTTTGTGGATCTTTTAATCTCTTCTTTCTTATTTTCTTCTTTACTTTGTAAGGTAAAAAATACAGCACGAACAGCCATTTCTGTAATTGAAACATGATGCATTGGATAGAGATTGATATATCCTAGCCAGTCATTGTTTAGCTTCTTAAGGAACCCGCGGATGCTTATTCTTAAATTTGCCTATTCATGTCTTAATGCAAGCGGATTCATAGAACCGGTGTGACAGTCCTACCGAAGAATTTCTCCTAATTTTTGCATGTTCCGAGTACACCAGCCAGCTAATGTTCCATCCAATATATGTAGGACGTGTGGGTTGGACTCTCCAATGGGGCTAGACCCCGTTGGCATGAGAAACATAAGACCTTTTGAAATTTTAAAATTTTATATATATCAAACCTAGGACCTAATTAATTATATTTAATCATGTCTTAAAACTATCAAATGTGAACTCTACAAATAACACCAATTTTATAGTCTTGGATGGTTGAAGCCTGTAGTCAATAATGGGTATAATATTGAAACTGAAAATATAATTTACCATAACGCGTAGGCTCTCGCATAGTGTGTACACTAATTAAGAATTAGAATGCACTATGATTAGGTCGTCCATTTAGGCCAAATTAGTTAATGATTAACGTCTCCATCATCCATCTTATCCACGAGGGAATCCAAATATATAAGACCAAAAGAAAATGCCTCGAAAAATAAACTTTCTTCCACCAACTTGGCAATAGAATTAGAATATAGTAATTAATTATAGTAGCCCTTCTTTGGCCTCACAAGCATAAAATTGCTTTTCACCATTCGATAAGCATAACTTGTTACTCTTTGGTTACTTCTTTGTTCTTTCTTTCCTTTGCTTTAAACGCACATTATACTCATGCTTCTAAGTTAGAGATATTGTAGCTATAAATACATCATTGTGCTCATTGCAAAACACCACAACGCAACTTTGAGTTTGAGGCAAATTTCTCTCCAACCCCTCACTAAATCCAGCATCAAGAAGTTAACCTTTTGGTTGTTGAGCTTTCTGTTCTGATATATCTGCTGTAAATGGATATTCCTCGAGAGGTTGCTGCCAGTGCGAGCCATTGGATACAAAAGGAAAAGGAAAGTACAAAGAAACAAAAGGTGAACAGGAGGATGAATGCCGCCAATGAGCAAGGCGACATTAATGAAATGGCTGATGCCTTCATCAAGAAGTTCAGAAACCAGCTAAAGATTCAAAGGGAAGAGTCATTCAAACGATTTCAGGAAATGATTGCTCGTGGGGTTTGAAATATGTTTCTTCCATTGTATGGACAAAAATAACTCAAAATCTTGTGTCGTTGCTCACCAGTTTGTTCGTGCGAATTCGAATTTTTTTATGTAGAGTTGTTTTGTTGCTGGTTTAGGTCAATAAGATGGTGCTATGGATATGGATTTGTTTGTTCTTTGCTGGTCTACTCAGGGTTTTCCTCGTATAACAAGTTTTGACATTGGTGTTCCAGCAAAATAAATAAAGACACTGACTGTAACATTGATAAAGTTGAGGCCTGATCTTACACAAGTTTTCCATTAATCCACCACTTTATGGTTCTATTTTTAATTATATAAGCATGTCAAAATAATATCTAAAAGGTTTGATTACATGTTCATGAATAATAAAATAGTACAGCCACAGATGAAATTACGTATATATTGAATGATCTCTAATCATCCATGTATATTCACAAAGCATCTCTAAGATTACATACTAGTAACATAAAACCCCATAGCAAAAGACAAAAAGGCCTAGACCAATATAACAAGATTTACAAATGTATCTGCTCTCTCTTCATGAATGTAAAGAAATGACCTCATAATTCTATTGTCGAGACCAACAGCCTCGGTAACTCTATTGCCGAAACCAGCATCACCAGTCCCGTACCACATCGCTTGCAAGAGATGACTGCCTTGAATTTACAGATACACCTGCAATGCTTCCTATCTGAAGTCTTGCTTCGCACAAAGCATAAGTAATGCCAATGCCAGTTCTCATGCTTGGAGCACTTGACAGTGTACAATGTGACTCTTCAAACCAGTTCGGGCTGCTATAGTTGACCATAAATTTGAGACGAGAGTTCTGAAATGACCTTTACCAGCAATATTTTCCCAAAGTTGAGGGTTGCCTTCTACAGGTTTATCCGGACTTGAAATATCGACTAAACTGATGCTCATGTTATTACGAATGATGCAAAGCTTCCCGTTAAGGGGAACAAGTGCAGCAGCCTTAAAAGCAAAAGACCTGCCTAGATGAAGCTTGCTATCTATAAATTTGCTCCATGAATCTGTTACTCTATCATAAACTTTAAGCTTGCACCCATCGGGGCAACCCAGACCATAGAGCTGCCCATTTAAAGAAATACTCGGGTTGCGCCAGTCAGCAACCATCCCGTCACTAATGGGGGTCCAGGTATTAGCTTCGGGAGAATAGGCTTCACTCATTACCTCACGCTGTGTCCCAAGTCCTTTTAGGAACCACATTCCTTCATGAACAACCCCGATAAAGGGAACCATAGCTGTGCTCATATCTGAAATAAAGCTCCACCGATTCTTGTTAGGATCATAAATTTCAGCAGAACGAAGAGTCCTTTGAATTCCGTCACACTCCCCACCAGCTACATAAAGGCAATTATTAATAACACAGGACCCAAAGAAATGGCGTTTCCGAAGCATATCTGGTGCCCTGTGCCATTTATTTGTCCGAGCACTGTAAAAAATAACCCGTCTCATAGATCCCTTCAATGGATCTTTTCCTCCAAATAAGTACAGGTGACAACCGCTAAGGACAGCACAACCAAAACCAAGCGCTGCAGAATATTCACCAGGAACAGGTGGAAGCGGCTGCCAGAGCTGGTATGTAGGATCAAAAGCATGCCAAGAGATCCTTCCATCACGTTCTCTTTTGATGACATAAACCCACTCTTCTGCCATTCCAAGACTTTTCCTAAGCGAATAAAAGAAGTTACCAGCCAGAAGGCGGTACCATCTTTTGCAAACTAGACGGAGTTTTCTATGTTCAACGCGAGGGACTCTGATTAAACAAGCGATTGCAAGATCATCAGGTAGGCCAGGCAGGAGGGGTGGCTGGATTCTGGTCTTTTCCCTGCGCAAATTTTTTGCCCTGTGTGCATTAGGATTAATATCAGGCTGGATGCAAAGTTTTGATCCTGGGACAAACTTTCTTGCCCCCGCAACGGTTTTTAAGCTTGCATCTACTTTGCAATAGCATGATACAGAGTCAACCTGCAAAACTAGCCATGTCAGGATGTCTGATACAAAAATTGCCAAAAATTAAGAATAAGCAAGTAAGAAACACCAATTAGAAGCTAATGGCCATGATACATGCTCCTTAGATGTGTTCATGGCTGTAGTATAGGGAATGATTTGAATACGTCCAATGGGAATGCTTAGTTAAATATCATGACTTGCACCAACAGAAATGAAAAAACTAATTAGGCATGGTAACCAAAAGTTTAAAACACAAGAAAATGCAAGTAGTAATTGGATCCACGGGGAGGGGTTAAGGGCACACAAATATTTATCCACATAATTTCACACGTATAAAGAATGATATGGTTGATCACAGATAAAGATAACTGAATAAAGGGGACGACGCCCTAAATATGCATTGATGAAATAAACAGTGAAAGATTATATTTAATCCAAGGACAAATTATTAAATGAAATTGACAAATAACATGTCTAATTGAACTTTTCATGGGCCAAGAAAGTTAGGCTTTGTCAGAATTTTTTTGTTCCCTTTACTAGTACAAGAGATCCCACATTCACCTATATCTAAACTTAAAATTGATACCAGACAACAAGATAGAGCATGAACAACTCTCAAGGCATTGACAAAATAAATGCAGAAAAAACCAAATCCAAAGCAGTAATTTGATCCAAAGTACATAAATGTTACGAGAACATAATTGAAACTCATGTTGAAGGCAGATAACCATCCAATCATCCACAGAGTCACCTTACATTCAACACTCTGTTCACCAAAGTAAAAGGAACACTAATTGCTTAGCAACAAAAGGTCATGACAAGGAAACAAACATAACCCTCCATGAAAATCAGAATGTGGCACCTCAAACATAAAAATGAAAGGGTTTAGTGTATTAGAGAACTCAAGAAGCAAGCTTATGAAGCAAAAAGATACAGCAAGGGGAGTGAGAACGGTCCCAACAAATGCTCATCAAATTCCTTCTTCGCCAAAATGTTCTATCTCTTAATAATTAACTAGAAGTTGGTCGTCAGGTTACCATAAGCTCCATGGAATAAATTGCAAAAGAAAGAAGCCAAAATTTAGCATTTCTGTAACCCATATGCTCATCCAAAATTTCAAAAGTATCACAAATATTTGACTGAAATACAAGCCGGGTGGCGGGTACCCCTAAGCTTATGAAAACAAAAAACCAAAAGGACAATGCAAGGCACTAAGTGCCAGATAAACCTCAAACACACACCCTCACAACCGAATTTCCAATCTTTTCTCAACAATATTGCACAGTAGCTAAATTTTCATAAGAATCAAAATTAAACAATTCCCCGACCCATATATGATCATCCTAAAAATTCCCGAACTTTCCCCAAATAATAACGCATCTAGCAGAAATACGTGCTGCGCACCCCCAAAAAGCTTATGAAAACAACAAACAAAAAGGAAAATGCAAAGCACGTAGAGGCAGCTACACCTCAAACACGCTTATCCACCAAATTTCCCAAATTTCTCGACAATTTATCACAATTAAGCAACTTTTCATCTGGGTATCTCTAAAATGTCGTGAATTGAAAGAAAGCATAAGAAAAAAAGACTAGGAAAAACATAAAAGGGGAAGATGGGTCAGAGATCAGTAAGAAGACTAACCAGTGGAGCTTGAACTCTGAAGCCCCTCTGAGCATTGGAAGACCGTTCAGTGTTTGAGTCCATTTGAGAATCACAAGTTCATAGAAAAAGGGTACCTTTTGAGTCCAATTCAAAAGGTTAAAGGAAGCTTTGAGGCTCAGATCGAGAGACACTTTAAGCTTCAACTTCAATTTCTTGAATCTGATCCAGCAAATAGTATAAATGAACTAAAAAGCTATGTCTTCTCTTCCGGAGGGTTTGTTTTCCTTTTAACCTCTGCAAATGCAAACAAATAAGCACAAAAAATAGAACTCTACCTCTACTAACTGAGAACAACAACTACAATAACAAAACCTGAGGGTACATCTTCTCTCTCACTCACTATCTCTCTCTCTCTCTCTCTCTCTCTCAAAGACTTATTTACAGTCTTTTCTCTCTCTCTCTCTCTAACCCAAAAGAGTACAGCTGGACCCATGGGCTTCACCAACTTCTGATTTTGTACTCTAATTTCTAATTATTAAGTTCTGTGTGTATAGAGTATAGACTGAAAAATTAAAAATTAAATGTAGAAGTGGATTTGATTCTCTTCCTCCAACCTATAACGTAGTTTAATGCACACTTTTAAATGTGTATTTGTGGGATTTTAATTTCAACTCATACTAGAGGACAGGAACCTTTAACATGGTTGATACAACTCACAGTCAAAACCCAATTTAGAGGAAAGGAAAGGACTGAGGTAGAGAGAGACAAGACAGAGGGGGATTTGAACCTTCGCTTTTGGGTATACCAAAATATTAATGGCTCACCTCCATCATCCTTAATGAGCTTACCTATCCCATGGTGACTGTTTCATACACATGAGTGACATATCCTTTTCGGTTTCTTACTCTCCAACTCCCTTCTTATCCTTTATGGTGCATTATGAACGTGTGTGCATGAGCGACTGAATTTAACATTAATCATACTTTGTATTTAGTTATATATTAGTATTCATAATTGCAAATTGGAGGGTAAATCAAACATTCTTCATCCATGTTTCTTGTGTTCATCTTAATATCCTTTTTTATATGTGTAAAACTCGAAATCAACAGATTTTGAGTAGAGTTGAGTCCACCCTTAAGGGGTCACTTACAGCATATTAATTTTCCCTCTTCTTTCTAACAAAAAAAGAAGAAAGAATATCCCACAATTGGAGTTATATAACCAGACTTCATATACGCCAACAAAATTAAGAAAATTATAAAAATAACGAAGATTTGAAAGAGGAGTTTTTTTATTAAAAAAAAAAGGAAATTGAAAGGAGTTTCAACATGTTGATGTGATGATGAAGATAAATATTTACTTGCTCTTTTGGCTCATGTGCGCATGTCAAAAGAGATGAGCTAGAAGAGCGAAAGAAGGTTCATTCATATATGTCAAAGAGAATAATAAAGATCCTCTTTTTTCTACGTAACCACTTGTTGAAGGTCCACTCTACACCCCTTCTCTTTAAAAAATTATTTAAAACATACAAGTCTTTTTCTTCTCTTCCCAATCCTTGCAGTTTAATTTTTTTTAATAACAAACACTTTGGTCTTAGGTTTTCAGCCCTAAGTTTCGTAGGCCCTAGGCGAATGGCAAAAATTTAGCCTTACATTCATGGGATTTGGTTTTTTTAGTGCACTAAAAAATATTATAAGAACTCAAATTCAAGATTGTAACATATAAAGGAAAAAAAGCAGCAAACAATATATAATATGTACAGCAAGAAAACACGAAAAAGAGAAATAAAATTTGCTCAAATTCTAGTACAAGGATGTTACCTTCTTTTTTTTTTGGCAGAACCTTGACGGTACGAGGATAAATTTTATTAGGGTTCGTCGAATCGTTGAGAAAGAATTGGTAAAGCCACCAAGTTTTTTCCGTCAAGTTAGAGTTCAGACACTTTTTTTTTTTTTCGGTTTAGAGTTCAATGTCTTAAGTTATTGGCGACTATGAGTTTAATATATAAGTGTGTCTTTTTTGTGTTGGGCACTTAATGTCTTAATTGGGTTCACATCATATATATATATTTTATATTTTATAGATTAGCATAGTATGTATATATAGAAGTTTATATAAATTGGAGGCCCTAACATTAAAAATGTATTTTGGTCCGAAAGAAAAATTAAATCCATGGTTTTGGGTGAAATAGGTTTCGTACAACAAAATAAAAACAGCACAGCATCAATGGCTCCATTTAAGCGTATTTTATTATTCTTCCACCATGCATATTTTAGGCAAGTGGAAATTGGCAAAACATCTTTGTCTTGTGAGATGCATTGGGCTTTTCTTCAAATTTGGTTCTCTCTAGGCTTGTGGACTACGGGTTTTTTATGGTAGCTTAGGCTTATAGGTATGGAGTCAAGGTACTATCTCTTAATCATTGAATCAGGCTAACTAATTTGATCACATATCCACTATAAATGCAAGTGGGGATTTGGCTTTTTTTATTTTTTGTTTTTATATAGCTTTTCAATATTCAACAAACATTTTTAAAAGAAGGCAATACCAAAACTTACAAATTTTATTTTTCATAACAAAATTTTATTAAAAATTGTGGACAACCTATCCCGATGCATACAATACATAACCTATAAATTACACGAGCATATTTCTTCTTCGAGAATTTTCTGTATGGGACGCTTAACATTAATGTAAACATACCATCAGCATCAGGCACAATATCAAAGTTATATTGTCACGCGAAAAACAAGCTATCCCTGTTTTTTTGGTACATCTTTAGTCTCTGTTATACACATTCCAACTGCGTCAAGCGTACTGAAGGGGAACAGCATATCAGCAGGAGGCTTTGGTTTTGGCTTTGGGTCAAATTGACTCGTCAGATTCATCAGAGTCGCTTCTATCAGGCTCCCCAGCATTTGTAGCAGCCTCTGTAACATCAGGTTGCGATACAGGTTCTTCTTCCACAGGCTTTTTACTTGCATTACGATCACTTCCATCTCCATCCTTCTCTTGCTCAGCTGCTTCAACATGTGACCTACTCAATTAAGGAATAAGCAAGCAAAACATACCATGCAGAACTTTACACTTCTGGTACAAATCTAGTGTGTTACAATAAAGCAACAATGCTGAGACCATCATTCACATATTGGAAAAAATTTCCTCCATTTACAGTCAGAATGTGCCACATGTTTTGTAACCTAATGAATATGAGAACTGACCCCCAAAAAAAAATATATATATATATATATATATATACAAGGAAAAAGGTGAAGAAGAAAACAGTGTTATTTCCGCATATTGCACAAAATGATAATGAGATATTAATGAAACACAACATATGAGGATATCAATATTATCAGCTGGCCCACCAGCACTAATGTTCAGTAGATCTTCCTCAACACGCCGGACAAGCTCAGGCTGTAAAATGCAAGAAAATCGCAATCAGCAAAACATACAGATGTGAATGACATCATAATAAGATAGCTGCATTGCCAGCCAAATCCCTTCTCTTATGTCAGTAAGGCCCCTTCATCCCATAAAACTTATTTTTCAAGTCACATTGTTTCCAAAGTCTAAAACCAGAGGATAACATCTCACAACCTTCTGTCCAAGACATATTTCTTAGTACTTGGTATAACGTGCATTTATTACTTTTGAGAACCACGGAGACTGGATTTCTTCTTTCCTTACGAAATATATTTATAGCATTACCAAATAAAATATTCCAATGTAAAGAGGCTAATGATACATTTAGATCAGGCTCCCTCCGAAATCTTCGCTTTCGAGCATCCCTCATTGGAGGGGTAAGACCATGCTTGTACTCCACTGTATCTGGAGCCGCATCATTCGAATCTCTAACCATAATCATCTGTTAAACCACAAAAGTTCATGTAAATGCCTTAGAAACGAAGCCTTCATATATTTAACTGTTTCGACATTGATATACAGGACCCACCTGACCAATATCTGCAGTCTTAATTAACACACTGTCATCATATGTTTTGAAGGACTCCACAACACAAGGAAGATCCAACAGCGATGCAGGGAAACGGTCATTTCCAACGACAAATGTGCCAGTCCTGCCATCCTCTGCAAGATATTCCAAGTTTACAACCGAACCATTTGTTGAAACAGGGGAAGCGAAGTTTTAAAAAAGGATGCAATTCGTTATTGTTACTTCCTCATTAGTTGGCTAGTTGCGCCATGTCCAACAAACATGCTAGAAACCATAATTAATCATGCGACGGATTGAAAAAGAAGCTACAAGCACATTAAGTAGGCAAAAGATTGAATAGTTATCAAAAGTGAGTAAAACCAAGTGAAGATGTTGTCTTTCTTCATGCAACATGAGGTATCTATGGCATATGGGTAGGCCATGAGTGCAGAGAATGAACTTAATTCTATTCTATTTTTACGCACATGTCAAAGTACCATAACTACAAAAGGCCCTCAGGACTATGATCCTATACCACAAGACAGGTTATATTGGCAACATCAAACATACCAAATGGCTGTCAAATGCCACCACTACAAGAAGACAACTAAAGAAAGCTTCAAACTGACATAACATGCTTCTTGGCAAACCTTAGTCTGACATTCCAAAGACCAAACCAAACCAATTGCTATTCATATCTTTTCACTTGAGCAATTCATATCCATTCCAAAGACCAAACCAACTGCTAAACATCAAACCCCCCAAGACAATCCAACAAAATACCCAACTCCAATTCATAAGCAAAATCACCAAATTCCAACCATCACTCTTAAAATCATTAAGCTGCCATAACCCTTGAATTAAATATTATAATTACACCTCATTGGCCCTCATCAACAAACCAACACAAAAGTTAGCATTTTTTCTCTTTCTTAGGGAGGTTTCTGCCATTTTGTGATGAAAATAACAGAAAATTGTGACTAATTCTAAGACACCGTCAATCCAAAAAGTAGGTTTCTTCTTCTTACCTTCGAATGACAAATCCAACGACTTGTCGTCAGTAGAAGCATTTTCGCCCAAAAGGCGGTCTAATCGCTCTGCAACGGAAGGTGGAACTCTGAGTACGAACTGCTCCTCCATCACTACAAAAGTGCGGCACCGTTTTATTACCACAAATTACAACACACGCAAAAATGATCCTAAACATTGAACACGAAAATACAACGCCATCTTCTCAGAGGTCCATGTCGCGGAAGAACAACAAACAGAAAAGAAAAACCCTAAATACAAACCAAAATGTGTAATGAATTCAAAAATTCAATCCTAAATGTAATCTAAGTTCGGTGTCTAAGAGATTACCTGAGAGAAAATCAAGCTGCGAGAGAAATTGGGATCGCTAAAGAAATAGTACTGGATTTACATGTGGTATTATGTAACAGGGTTTGTTCAGAGCTAATTTTGGCATTGCTGTGCTGTTAAAATAATCGCTGTCAGATTTGCTGTGAGAGAAATCAGCTGTGAGAGAAAGCATTTTGGTGTTTGGTAAAATTTTTGTTAAAAGTGTTGTTGGTATTGATTTTACGTATAATCAGAAAATAATTGCCGCATAATCATTAAACCCAGCGCCTCTTTGAAACTGATTTATGCATAATCAGAAAATGAAAGCACCTCATTAGCTGCTTTCCCTTATAGCTTTCTTTCACAGCAATTTTTAACAATAAGTGATTTTCTCACAGTTTACCAAACGGGTTGGGCTTCTCAAAATTTTTAAAAAATCACTTATCATCCCAAATAAGCAATGCCAAACTGGCACTAAGTGAATTAGATAGATTGGGCTTTTTATTCTAGTTGGGTTCTCTCTTGGATTCTGCACTATGGGCTCTTTATGGTAGTTTAGGCTTTAATGGACTACATGGGCACTTTGTTGAATACTTGGCGTCATGGATTTTGTTAGTTTTTTGTTTTGTTTTAATAGACGCAATCATCTAAATTACAAGAGAATGACGATTTCTCACACTACCAATGTGTGACGGAGGTTCGAATCTGAGACCACTGTATGCAAGACAATGGAGATTTTGCAAGTTTTTATTGGATGGGTTTTGTGTGAAAAGTTAAAAGGCATGGCAATGTTCTTTTGTCAAGTATTTCTACTAAATGAAGGGTACAGACCAGGCAACAAAAATGGAAGAGGTCCACTGTTCCTCACTGGAGCTGTCTCCTCACTCCATTTCAATCTTTTTTCAATACCAAAGCATGCATGCATTTGCAGTGTATGGGTTTGGTAACGTGTACAAGGCATGAAGCAAGAAGGTGTTACTGTGCAAAACTTTTGGGTCATTTGCCGATTGCAAAAGCTGAGAGCTTTATTAAAACTTGAAGCCATAATCAAGGCAACTCATCCTCATCAACCAAGCCAAGAGAGGGAAGAAAAGAGAGGTTAATACCAGCGACAATGGAGGCTTTGGCTGAACCTCAAACTCAATCATCATATTTTTTTTACAATTGAAACTTGATATTAGTCCACCCAATCTGTTCTATAACTTCTTTTCGCCTAAAAAGTAATTATTCATTCTAAACAATTCGAGGCTCCTGCGCCCCAAATAATCACTCAAAACAAAAGTGAAACGATATGTGAATACTTTGCCTTTCTGAGTTAAACAAACTTAAATAAAAATAACAATTGTTTCAAGTTTGACAATGAATGGCAACTAAGCTTATTCCTGTCCAATCAGTACCAGAAGATCCCACGCAAATCGGAGAAATCTACAGTTTCCAAGAAGGCTTTGTATTCATTTCAGTCAGCAACCAAAATATTACAAAAGCCCTAGACCTCCGTAACTCCTCTGTTTAAAAGGAGGAAGAAATGGCAGGAACAGAAGAACCTCTCAACACTATAACCCCACAAACTGGGTTGAAACGAACATGCCTATGAGATACACAAAGATGTGGCCGAAACGAAACCCTCTCCCTCTCCCACTACATATTCTACAACCCATCCAAAATCACAAGCCAGAGTATGTAATAAGCGTACAGAAAATTTTAAAAGACGAAGTAATCCCTACTCTGTTAGTAATTTTTAATCGACACCTACCAACATTACACAAACCTCTATTCCTGTGGCGCCAAATACCAAACATAAGTCCCCCCTCCCTCAAAACATTGATGAGCACTTCCGACAGTATAAAGCATTTGATGGCTTAAACCAAACATTACAAAAACAAAAATATGACGACCTTATAAAGAAGGAAGAAGTCTGCAGCCATTCCCTAGAGACACTGTAACTGCTTTCAAGAGTTAGTGGTTAGTCCCATGCACTGGTCATCCCAGGACCACCATATCCTCCACCTCCACTATAACCACCAGAAGAACCCCCATATCCACCACTGCTGCCTCCGCCATAGTAATCAGAACCACCCCTACTGAAAGAGGAATCCCTTCGGAAGTCACGGCCACCAAACCGGCCTCCCCCAGAACGACGGTTCCTCCCACCACCAAAAGAAGATCGAGCTGCATACCGGGACAGCCAAGCAGGTACTTCTTGATTTGATTCTTGCATCAAATCTGCTAAAGATCTAGCCAGGGATGAATTGTTCTCATTAAAGAAGGCAGTAGCTAAACCAGATTTCCCAGCTCGTCCAGTACGACCAATGCGGTGGACATAATCATCAATGTCATTTGGAAGATCAAAGTTGACAACATGTGCAACATGAGGAATGTCAAGCCCACGTGCAGCCACATCAGTAGCCACCAAAATTGGAGTGTTGCCGCTCTTAAATGACCTCAATGCTTGTTCTCTTTCCTGTGGACAAGTACAAATAAATAAAAGGTAGGATTTAAACACTAAAACAGCATACCATCAATCTTAAAACACTGCAATACATGGCAACTACTACATGACCTCAAGCACATGGTATAAGATCCATTCCAAAGTCTCAACTTTGATTATACAAAAGCACAGTTCAGACATCAAGCCCAGTAGCGTATACATGATAACAGCTTTTGTACACCACTTTATCACTAAATTCAAATATCAACATAAAAGAGGAAGAATGCATCTCCATCACAACCCAGTACATACCTATTAGAAAGTCAACACAAATCCCAAACCTAGACTCACAACCCATACCAATACAAAACCTTAACAAGCCCACGGAAAGCCATATCACCCACACCCAGCATCAGCAAGCAGTGAAAGATGATATTCCAAAACGGCAATTCACACTCACAGGACCTTAAACAAGCAGTCCTTGTTTCTCTACTTGTTATGTACCTTGCTATTCTTCAGCTTGTAGGAGATATAGCTAACATGCTATTTCATGTTCATTAGAATCTAAATCCCCTACCAATTCCCACCAACCCAACATTCCCAAACATGAACAATCTGCTAACTCAAAAAGTCTGAGTGAGCATATCTGTGTTTGTTCAACTATTAAAAAAAAAAAGTATCCCACCATATTATCAGGGTGTACCCTGATGGCACCAATTACCCAGCCACACCACTGTAACTCCCTTTAAAAATTAAAGACGCAGCCCGGCATGGTAGAAACCAGAAAGATAAAACCAACTAACCTGCTGTGATCTGTCACCATGAATAGTAGTTGCAGGAAAACCATTCATACACAACCAGTGTTCCAGTGAATCGGCTCCCTTCTTTGTCTCCACAAAAACTAATGTCAGAGCTTGCTACAAAACCAACATAGTGCAATCGAGTGAGGGGAGGGAGGGGTTCAAGAATCACACAAATAAAAATAATACAATTGAGAATAGTTTTCACATTAAAATTTATTGGAAAATTTGGGTAATATGACAACCCCCGAAACCTATTCGAAAGAAGTTTATTCTATGAGAATACCTTGCCCTGCACGCCATTGGCCCTCTGTGCATGAAGAAGGTCCATAAGGTGACTTCTTTTATCAGACTCATGAACAAATTCCACTCTTTGGACAATCAAATCAGTACTAGAACCCACCCTTCCAACTGCCAGAAAGATGTACTTTGCAAGAAAATCAGAGGCCAGTCTCTGCATGTAAAACAGAACTTTCACATTAAACAACACATCACAAACACAGGATAGAAGAAATAGGAACCAAAAAATAATAATCTTTTATACTGTTATTTGATACTCCTGGTTGGAAACATGTCTGTGCAAAAGCTAGTGGAGACAACACTTTGATAAAAGTCTGCCATCTATAAACTTATTCCCACAAAAGAAAAATTACCTGTATTTCCTTTGGAAAAGTGGCACTGAACAGCATAGTCTGTCGTACACCTGGTGGAGGCATGTCCATTTGTTCCACAATTTTCCTTATTTGTGGTTCAAAACCCATATCCAGCATTCGATCAGCCTCATCTAGGGCTAAATACCTAATCATCTGCAATGAAACTCTAGCTCTCTCCAGCAAATCCACCAATCTTCCAGGAGTTGCCACAAGAATATCAACACCTCTTTCAAGTTCCCGCAGCTGTCCAAAAATACTTAAATCAAAATCTGCTATGTATCTCAAAAATAACATGCCGGTGAAGTAAAGGAGGAAATTTAGACAAAATAAGATGTAAGCAGTCTAACAACTTGCAGTATAAGTATATAGACTCAAATGCCATATATGTGTGTACATCATGTATCTCACGCCAACAAACGTTCAATTAGTCTCACCATCTCAAAAAGAAGATGCTGAGAATAATTTAGCAGCCATTACATGGATGAACTTAATGAAAATACAATTAGACAGAAAATATCCTAAACCAAACTATGCAACATTCATATAATACCAAGATAACAGCACCAAACATCTAAAATGCAAACTACATTGGCAATCATGTTAATAATTTATCAGCTAAACTTAAGAATAATGCTTATAGAGTACATCCACCAATACACAAAAAGTGAAACAAACTTTCACTTTAGTTACTAAAGTTCCATATGAGATTGCAAGCTAGAGCACAGGGTTTTCTAAAACTGTAAAGTTCATGAGTTGAACAAAATAAACACAACTCTCACGTTGAGTCACTAGCAATATAAAGTCATCAATTACAGAGCACTAGATGAGGACAAAGCCAAGACAACAGGGATAAAGGAAAGCATGAAAAAACCTGTTGGTTAATTGGTGCTCCTCCATAGGCAACAACCACCCTGACACCTGTTTGATATGAAAATTTCCTAGCTTCCTCATGAATCTGAAATAGGAAGAAAAACTTTCAATTCTTATCACATGGACAGCCAGAAACTGTGAAGACACGATAGATAAATTACTAAAACATACTTGAATTGAAAGCTCCCTAGTAGGAGATAAAATGAGAGCAAGTGGATAAACTGTATGTGCACCACGGGGCGGTCTCTGTGCAGGTTGTCCCGTCATAATTCCACTGATGATTGGGAAACAGAAAGCAGCCGTCTTTCCAGAACCAGTTTGGGCACATGCCATCAAGTCCCGGCCCGCAAGGGAGATGGGAATAGCATGACGCTGCACAGGTGTTGGTTTCACGTATTTGCACCTCTGAATATTTTTATTAAGTGCATCACCCAAGTCAATATCAGCAAATGTATTCACAGGGGTCGGAACATTATCCCCACTTGTCTCAACCGGAATATCTTCATATGCATCGAAGTTAATACCACTGTTTTCTTGCTCACTAAATGGCTGCTCTGTTTCTTCCTCTTCTCCAAAGGGGTTCACTTCTCGCACCCTCCCATCCCAACCACCACTTCTGCTGCCCCATCCACCACCGCGACCACCATTGCCACCATAGCCAGGTCCAGATCGACTATTGTCATTTCTGGGACCACCCCAACGAGATCCGCTGAACCCACCTCGATCATTGGCAGGCGGGCCAGTATAGGCTGGAGCAGGTGGGTCTGCTGAAGGAGGACGGTTACGCAGATGTGGGGGGACATAGGTGGACCGAGTAGGAGCAGCAGCCGTGCCAGCAACAGCATTGCTAGCGGAAGAGCCAGAAGTTGCATTCTCAGCTGCAGAATTTGCAGCCAAATCTGCCCATGAAGTTCGCATAGTCGATACAACTAGGACAAAATTATCACTCCAACAGCCTTCAAAAAACAGATATAACCCTCGAAACCTATTTCAAAATTCTCGACAATTGAACCCCAGAAATTTCAATTGCAATCCCAATGAAAATCCAAATCAGCGCAAAAAATAAAACCCTGAAAAAACAAACACATGTAAACAAAAAATAAACAAATTAACTATACATATTCATCAATCAGGCCTCAAAACCGCAACAATGCATAATCATCAATTCAGAAATGCACAAGGCAACAGCAGCAACATAAACAACAATGCACACTAAGTCACAAAATAAAAAATTAAAAGCCAGAGTGACAAAGAAAACCCATTTCACCCCTCAAACCAATAACTAAATTTTCCCTCACTTTCTCTTCCTTTCGGATATACATGTATATTCCCAGCAAGCAGACAGAACCTAATCAAATAAATGGATGAAGAACAATCCCCGATCTATAATGCAACGAAAAAGCATAACCATAGACTCGACGCTAATGCAAGACAAAAGATTAGCATGCACAGTAGAGAGAAAGAGCGAAACAGGAGAGACCTGTACGGATGAACAAACCTGTAGCAGTAGAGAACGTGACGGAGGTTAGAAGAAGAAGAAAAAGATCTGAGAAACCCTAATGTTTTGTTGGTGCACGCAGACAAGAGGCAGCGCTTTAAGCCTAACAAAAATATCTTTTCTTTTCTTCAAAGCCAAAGCCGTTCCCTTCTCTCTCCTTCTAAATTTTTTTAATTTTAAAATAAATCTTTTATTACTATTTTGTGCGGGTTTTTTCGGAGGAGGAGGAGGAGTTTTTCTTTGTTTTGGTTTTAAAAGAATTTGAATTTTGCAGGAAAACAAAAAGAAAAAGAAACAAATGTGAGAAAGAAAAGAAGGGTAAAGTCGAAATCCCAAAAATATTGCGGCTGGCGTGCTGTTAGAAGTTACAACGAGCGGTCTTAATATTCTCTCTATCTATCTCATACCGAATATCTATCTATGCATTCTATTTTCATCCACCCCAAATTACGGTAACTTGCCTGAGTTACTGCGCCGTAAATTCTTACTGAATCTTTAATTACATGGGAAATTACATATAAGCCTTTGTCATTCCAAATATGAAACCAAATTCAAAGTCAATTTGGATAAGTATTTGGGGTTAATGAATTAGGATTAGAATATGTGTAGCGTTCTTTTGATAAAAAGGCAATATAATTTTATTAGACCAATAGGAAAAAAGAGTACAAAGGACGGACTGTAAAAGAAGTCATCTCAATAGCAATATGGCATACTTCGGTAAAAACTTCCCCAGTGACTTGAGCCAGTTGAAAGCTGAAACGATATGAAGGGAATCACTCTTGAAAATAACTTTTATATAACCTCTTTTTATCGCCGTAGTTTCTTCGAATCTAGTCCAATGACATCAAACACATAACTAGCCGTTAACCAACACAACTCTCATAAAGAGACTAAGAATACCCAACTAAGTTTATGGAATTATGAGAGGAAAAAAAACCAGACAACTCATAGAGTTTCTGGACTTTGTTGAACAAAAAAGACCAGGACTAAAAATCTAAAATAACACCAACAAAAGGAAGAACAAACACAGTTAATCTTCCTTCGAGACATGACATAAAGAGTGTCATCTAGTCACTCCATGGCCCAACGTGCCAATCAACAGTATGTCTATCATGACTAAGCAACAACACCTCAAAGACCAACCTCGCAGGATGAGGCACATTCAAAGCTAACCTAGATTCGTTGCAGAGACAATATATTTGCCAAAAGAAAACTATATCGGCATAGATATGCCAAAAGTCGGAGAACTTCGAGGATCCGAGGGGAAAACCCCGCTAGATCTGAAGCTTTCTCTCTCTCTCTCTCTTGGAATATGTGCAACATTTGATTTCATCTCATATAAGCATCAGAACATAACCTTTTAGATTATTGTTGAATGAAACTGAGACATCATCAATTATAAAAACAAAACAAAAATAAAAGGTCATTTGTTTCATAATTAACAACATGTTTCAAAACCCATATAATCATTTCCAAGCAGCTAGATTATGTTGTTAGTATTTTTAATATTTGAAAATTTTTAATATTTGAAAACATGTATAAGGATAAATATGAAATTGTTTTTGAAACTTCATGCATTGTGAAAAAAATAGTTGGCATTAGTATACAAGTGCATGTCTTAGAGTTTGAGTCGCAATCTTAATGTCTCAGGTAAATGATATAGGGGTCTTGAATTTGGCGTCTCTAATTTGAGTCATGATTCTTTAATTTGGTTTTGAATCTCAAGTCAAACGTAGGGAATTTTCCTCCCAAACCTTAACACTAGCATACTTATATAGTCATTTTCTCAAACCATGGTTTATGGTATGTGCCATGGGTCTGGTAAATTTGGAGTTCAAGTCTCATATTGAGATCTTGGATCTCGAGTTAGCATATCAAGATGGATCTTAAGCATGGCAAAAGTAAAATCAACCTAGGGCTATAGTCTCTTGTTTACATCGTAAGTTTGGGTTGAGGTCCTATCTTGGGATCATATGTTTGAATTTTGAGTCTCACATTCTTGGGAAATGCAAAAACTTAGGTATACGACACTTATAACTTAAGTGTTTTAAGAACTTTGGATATTGTAGAAAACAAAATTCTTTGAATAGTTTAGAATTATGTAACAAAATGTAGTTTTTTTAAAAAAAATCTGCCATGCACTTTTTTTTCTTATATTTGTTGGATTTTATTAATTTTAAAATGTTAAAAAGAAAAACTATTTTTGGATCACTTACTCAATGGTAGGGAAATGTAATACTCAATTCCTTTGCAATGGTGTGAGCTAAAATTTAATGTAGTTACACCAACTATATAAAAGAGAATAATTGTAAATAGTATTGAAAGTAAATGTCAAAACAAACCATATATATATAAATAATAATTTTTAACTTAAATTAAAAAAGTATGATGTGGAATGCCTCGAACCCAAACCCTAAACTTATTATAGGGCACTTATGACTCGATTAGGCTTGGATATTCACGTAACTCGACCTAGGGCTTTACAATTAAGTTTTTCAATGTTGGGTTAGCACTACGTAATTGGACCAACCCTAGAGCTATCTCAGCAAAATTTCGTCAAGATGAAAATATATCAGTGACTTTTGTCACGATAGAACTACCCCATCGAACTTTTTATATCTCGACGAACTTTGACGGAATAAACCTATCTTGGCAAATGTGTGTCACAATAGATCTTTCCAAGTGAAATGTTTTTGGGAATTTCGACAACAAACCACTTGTTAAAATCTATAGAAATTTTGGGATATGTCCAAAATTGAGAATATAAGTTGGATTTAATCCTCTCATTTTTTTTGTCATTGATGTAAGTCCTTCGATTTTTCTACCAAATAGGATTACATTCCTTTTTGGTATTTTATTATGTTTAATATTTGAATTATCTAGTTATTCATATTATACCCCCGAAGTATAAATCGTGTAAAAATTAATTTATAACACAATAATTATGAGATCTACAATAATTATGTAGATATATTAATTATTATTATTATATACTCTTGTAGATATATTATCCTATGGTGTAGGTATATTGTCCTATTGCCTGCTGCATAAGTATATATATATATGTGATTTTTCATATTTTCAACAATGTGTAGTAGTATTTTATGTACCTTTTTTTTTTTATAGGTAACATACAATTTTGTTTATCTATTTTTGTATCTGACTTATAGGTAGTCTTCTAATTTATGTTCCTAACTTATAAGTAACACAATTTATCAATAAGTATTTTTCATTGCTAATAATAACACTATTTACCTGTATGTCAGGTATATAATTTTATGTGGGTGCTTGTCTGATTGATTGTTATAATATGTGGTTCTTTACTTAAAATTGATTAAATCAGGTAAATATTATCAAGGAAATAATTCAAAATTTAAATTCTGAAATTCAATTACGAGGAAATAATGTATTAAATTTAGTTTTTTTTAATGTGTTTTCCTTATTGATTTCAAAGGGTAAAATCGACACAACAACAAAAGTAATAATGTCAAATGACCTACATCTAAAACAAAAAAGGAGTGGACTAAACCCAATAACAACTAATCGTTTTAGACATAGATCTAAAAAGCCCTAAAATCTACCTCAATATGTAGTCAACTAACTAGGGTTAGGTCTGGTTACGTCGTACTAACACTATATTGAGATCAAAACCGTAATTGTAAATCCCAAGGTCGAGTTACGGGAGTATCCAAGCCTAATCGAGTCATAAGTGCCCTATAATAGGCTTATGGTTACAGTTTGAGGCTTGAGAACGGTTTTGGAACAAGTCGGAAGCTAAGGTTTTTGGTTTGAGACTTGGATTTAGGGTTTGGAGGGTAAAATCCATTTTTGGAACAAAAAAACTTATCCGAACTTGTTCCAAAAACGTTCACAAGCATCGAACCCTAACCGTAAACCTATTATATGACACTTAAGACTTGATTAGGCTTGGATACTCACGTAACTCGACCTAGGACTTTATGATTAAGGTTTCAATCTCAATCTTGGGTGAGTATGATGTAACCGGACCTAACATAGACCTGTTGCGACGAATTTTCGTTGCAGGGGGTTTAGGGTTCGAGGCTTGAGAACAACTTTGGAACAAGTTCAGAAACTAGGGTTTTTGGTTCGAGACTCAGATTTAGGGTTTGGAGGCTAAAATCCAATTTTGGAATACTAAAATTAAAATTAAAATTAAAATATTTTTGGTTACTTAAAATTTTCTAGTATTTTTAAATAATCGAAACTATTTTTAAAATAACTTTGGAAATGAAAACTAATTTTTAAAGTCCACAAAATAATTCAAAATAATTAATAATTAATAATTAAGTAATTTATGAAACTAATTAAAATATTAAAATACTAATTATTCACTACAGAAATAATAACTAAAAGCTAATTACTAATTGTATTAATTAAATAAAACTAAGATATTACTTAATTAAAAATATTAAGTAATTAACAAATGATTATTATTGAAAAAAATATTAAGTAATTAGCTATACAAACGAAAATTTTATCTTGAGGAAAATTAAAGTCCACACATTTTTTAAAATAATTCATTAATAATTATGAAGTATTTTATGAAATTAATAATGTCAATTTACAACAAATACTTTTTTTAAAGCTAATTTTCCCCTAAACCATACAAAACTTGTCAATACATGTTAATTTTTTTTGTTTGTTGACACAAATGATAATCTAAATTACTCACAGTTAATTAACCTATTCCGCCATAAGGTTCCTAACAATTCCATCCAAGAAACTATGAAGAATATGGTTAATTTTTTTGTTTTTTTGCACAAGCGATATTGTAAATTATTCTAATTTACAAAAATAGAGACTTGAACAAACTTGGGTATAATGAGACTAACACACTACTATAGCCAATCAACCTAACCTACATCTGCAATGTGTGTGACGATTTAAGTTGTTTTGTTTCGATGACTAGGCGCCATTTGTATTTTTTTTTTAATGCAAGGCACCTTTTGTATTTTGGAGTTTAAAGTTGTTTTGTAATTTGGTTGGATTGAAAGTTTGAATATGAGTGTTGAGTTGTTACTTATTCGTTGAAAAAACATCTCGCACTTGCGTTGATCCATGATTTACATCCACAATCTTAAATAACAACACACATATATACCTTGTTGACCAAAAAAAAAAACAAACACACATATATACCTTGTCTCTCACGCGCCCTTCGAACCCACCCAATCAAAACTCCCACACGCTCGGCAGGGCAAAGCCCATGCATTGGTCCAATCATCACACGCGCGTAGCCCATCTACAATCCCATTTATCGTTTTAAACTCCCAAGACCAAAATAAAATATAAATATAAATATAAATTAAATCCAAAAAGAGAGTGCCAGAGAGTGAAAAAAGAAAAAGAAAGAAAAATTCAAAAGAACTAAAAAGCCTTGGTTTCTCCACCACCGCTCTCTCTCTCTCTCTCTCTCTCTCTCTGAGAAGTTCGAAGAAGAAAACGAAGAAGAAGAAGAGGAGGAGAAATCTAGGGTTTTCTACAGATCCAGGGTTTGGGCTTCGGAGGGCATCTTGATCTGTGAAAAACGTTGCGTTTCCGGGAAGAGGAAGTGAAGGAGGAACAGGATGGATGCGGTCCCTTCGAACTCACATGGGAACCTGGATGAGCAGATTGCTCAGCTCATGCAGTGCAAGCCCTTGTCCGAACCAGAGGTACCTCCGCTATTACTATTCATTATATTCATCATTTCAGTCCGTTGCCATTTCTGTTCTTTTCTTTATATATATATATATATATGTTGGTTTGAATGTTATTGTGCGGGGATTTTGTGCTAAATTTTGGAAAATGAGACGGATCGGATTCTGAAATGTTAAGGCTTGAGTGGGCCAGATCGAGAAATCTCGTGCATTTCTTTGTTTGCAACTTTGGGCGTGATCTTTGAATTTAGCTCAACTAGGGTTCTCATGGGACCGATCTAGGGCTGTGATTCCTTATATCTTGGGGATCCATTGGAGGTTTTGCTTATTCACTGATATGGATTTTCTCTAATATAAGATTTACTACCGAAATGGATAGTCTAAAGAAATGGATGAAATTCTTCGTCGCACTGATTTATTCTGCTGTTAGACTGGGCTCCTTTGTCGGCAATGTGGGTCAGATCCCCTTTCCCGTGATAGCGTTTCAGCACATGGGTTCATGAACAGGAAAATAAAAATTGAGTGTCAAGGCCTTCAAATCCGAATCTTTCAACAGATTTAGAAACCTTTACGGATTTATGATTAACGAAGGCTTCTTGAAGTGCAATATGCTGAGTATGGTTTTGGCTAAATGGTTACAGTGTTGTTATATAAAATATTGTAACAAATTGTTCAGGAGCTATAATGACATCTTCCTCATTTCAGACACTACTGAGATCAATTGTCTTAAACCTCCTAAGTTTCTGTTGCATACTTGGAGGAAAAGCTATACACCTTTGCTAGATAATGTACATGCTATTTGTATTTTTTTCTGCTTTTAGTTGGGAATTTTAAAGTAATATATCTATGCTTCCATGCATCCATGCATCCATGCATCTGACCATTGATTTACCCAGTTTTCTTGGGGAGGGAAGGAGGGAGGGAGGGCTGTGTGGGTATATGTTTGCATAGATTGTTGGATTGCTTCTTGGATTTCAGAACGTTGGCTATTTTTCATGGTACACCAGTCTTATTTGCTTTATTTGTTAGTGTGTGATGACAGTGATACCATCTTCATGAAGACTGCCTATTACTTTCAGGAGCTTATATCTGTTTTAATGTCATGCACATGTTTTGTAAGTTCGGATAAAGATAATTTTCACCACTCTCCATTAGATTAGATTGTTTATATTTAAGCTTTCATTTTTGGTTTTGCCGGAGCATTGTGATAGTTATCTTAGTGGACAACAATTCTCTTTATTGCTTGCTCGGTTGTCCAGCTTAAATTTGTTGAAAGTCCTTATCTTATTATTGTGTTTTTGGAGTTTCTTTAAGCATATAGGCCTTTTCATCCTTCAATGTTTTAAAGTAATTGTCAACTTGATTTGTTTAATATAGGTAAGGGGGCTCTGTGAGAAGGCCAAGGAGATATTAATGGAAGAAAGCAATGTCCAGGTGGGCCTTTTTATTGAATTCATTAATTTTAATTCCATGTGTATAATTTCACTGAAGAATATAGATCAATATTGTTAACTTATGCATTAAGTTGCTTAAATCATGCACGTAACAAGTCACAAATACATTTTGGTCGGGGGTTTGATATGAGAGATACCCTTATGTGTTGCTATCAAGGTTTGCATGAATAGCAAGTAAATGGTGAGAAAGGGGTTTTGGTGAGGAGGAGTTATACTTGTCCTTTGATGGTGAGTTTGTTAAGGAAAGAAAGGGAGGAATTTGGAGGGAGAGAATCAAAAGCTGAACAGTTTTGGAATGAAAGGTTTTAATTAATTTTATTGATGTGAATCCTTAGCGGAATAGTTAGGTTTTATTTGTTATAATAAAAGGGTATTATGTTAAAGATAAGCGTATTTCCTTTCTTTCTTTTCTCTTTTTGGCATTTTGGCGGTTCATTCACATCTTTCTTTTTATTACATCATACAGGTGTTGAGCTTATAATAATATTGATTTTTATGTGTTGCAGCCTGTGAAAAGCCCTGTAACTATTTGTGGTGATATTCATGGACAATTCCATGATCTTGCCGAGCTTTTCCGCATTGGAGGAAAGGTATTTGTTTGATTTGAGCTATTTAGTTCTACTTAATGTAAGTTCTGGACTTTTTAATGGAAGTGTTTTGATTTTAAGAATCATATGTTTTGTATTTTCTGTACATGTGAGTTTGTAATGATATATTTTGTGATTAGTCTATTTCATTTACTCTAAAGTGTTTATGAGGTTCACTGAGAAGTAGTGAATCAAGTGTAAGTGTGAGGGATAATCAGCCTTGTATTGTTATCTGACTGATCTTTATGTGTGATGTTTTCTGTTTGTAGTGTCCGGATACGAATTATTTGTTTATGGGAGATTATGTGGATCGTGGCTATTATTCAGTTGAAACAGTGACAGTAAGTATTAGTGTTTTTATTGCTGCTTTTTATCATTCAATAAGTTTAGTTGTAATTTTGGGGTTCTCCTCATGTTGGCACTAACATATGAAGATATTTTGGAAACTCTTGGACAAGAATTTGGTTAAATTTATGTGGTTTTGTTCAATATAACAAATTAAATTACAGTTATTAAGACCTTCAAATTTTACTTTAGGAGAGTTGGATATATGTTGAGCATGAGCTATGTGTTGCGTTAGTAGCCTTATACTTCAGAGCTTCCTGGATTCCAAGGTTGTACATGTCAAGATCATTGTCCTCCATTTTGGTTTGTATGGTTTAAAACTTGACAGAAGGTCGGGTCGGATAGAAAAAGACTCCAAACCTGTTTTATCTCGATCTATGAACACCCTAGTTTATATGTTTCAGGGGGACTGGAAAAATGTGTAATACATATAAAGACAATGAGACTGGACTTGAATTGGATTGCACTTAAGAAACATAATGTTCTTATATTGGGAATTTCCCATTTTCAATGATGTGCCATCTTGCTTTTTCACATCTGTTTACGTCTATCATAACCTCTTTATCTTTTTATTCAGCTCTTGGTTGCCTTGAAGGTGCGTTATCCTCAACGTATTACTATCCTAAGAGGAAATCATGAAAGCCGTCAGGTATACTTTTTCTTCTGTCACTTTTTCTCTCCCTGCATTAAATATGGCATTATTGTTCATATCAGTTTGGTAGGATTTGCATGCTTGGTTTTTAATTTATCAAAATAGGATTCTCATTTTCCGAATGGAACAGTTCATGTTGATTATGACTTTATGTTTCCCCTTGCAGATTACTCAAGTTTATGGTTTTTATGATGAGTGCCTACGGAAGTGAGTTTCTTTAACATCTCTTGTTTTGTGGGGTCAATTTTGATACAATTAAGATATTTGTATGGTTTGTGACTTCTCCAAGGACTCTTTTCTCCATTTGCCTAGGTTCAGGTCTAAAAAGTATATACATATAAAGGTGTTCTTTTACATGTACTTTTGTTTAGAAAATTTTCATTATACTTTAGAAGTCAGTGTGGATTAAGGGAAGCAAAACTTAAATTATTTTGTGATGAGATTGCCCTTTAATTTTTAACCGAGGGTTGTTTCAGTGACTGGTAAGCCCTGTTTTGTGTATGTATATGCAGGCATGTAGTATATATACCCTTGAACTCATCTTCATATAGTATGTTCATAGCTGAAATTGCTATTATGCTAATTTGTGCTCTCTAGCCTTTCTGTGCTTCTTTTCATTTCCATAATCAGCCATATATCATATTGTTCACTTATCATATTCTCATTTATAGGCTGGCTTTTCAGTATGCTTATATTTGATTTCACGATCATACTCTTTTACTGATTCAGGTGTATCGTGTCCTGTTCAATATACTTAAAAGTTATTAAAACTCTATAATATGAATCAGTTTTTGTAGTGTATCACTTCAATAATAATTTTAGATGTACATTACCTTAAAAAAATTTAACTTACTCTTGCTCCGGATTAATCTCTTATGCCTCTGAAGTTGACTGTTGATCAGTCAACTAGTGTGCATTTTTCTGCTTCACACTTCCCTTGCCCTTCTCAATTGTATATATCTTATTTGTCAAGCTTGTAAAGGTAACCCATTCTGCTTCTATTTGCAGGTATGGTAATGCCAATGTTTGGAAGATCTTTACAGATTTATTTGACTATTTCCCTCTGACAGCATTGGTTAGTATAGTTATACATGACATATTTATGATGCTTAAATGGTCAATGTAGGTCAGTTGTTTAGGTTAGCAGTACACAACCGTGAACATTCTTGTTATTTGTATTGGTTGAAGATTTTCATTTTTGGGTGAAACCTTCTATTCCATTGCTATCAGTTCAATTGCAAGAGCCCCTCTAATGCATTTTCTAATTTCTTACCTTTGTCAACCATGTTACAACATCAGCTTGAGTGCAAACTGCTATTGCTTTTACCACAACTTGTCACGTTGAACTACTTTGCATCTTTTGTGCCATATTTTGTATATCACCAAATCTAGCCTGTGACACAACCCTTAATAATGTGGCCGTAGCTGTTGGTAGGCATTAATGTCGCTTTGCAATGATTAGAAGTTGATTTTATTTGTTTGTGCTATCAGGAAGTGATAGCGGTCTGGTTTCTTTGCTTGTTGCTAAATTTGAAAGCTTATACTTCACAATTTAATTTATCAACAACTTGTTAGAATGATTTAGGTATATGTAGAGTTTTACCACCAATCGTTTGGCAACCATGTTGATAATTAGGCTACCTTTGCCATCTTTTCTTTTACACAATTAATTAATTAATTAATTTTTTTTTACTGTAAGTAGTTAAGGAAATCGTTCATTAGTTGATAAACTTAGGTGTGGGTAAATAGTTTAATCATTTTCCCATATATTGACATATTTTCTTTTATTTGGTTGAAGGTTGAATCTGAAATTTTCTGCCTGCATGGTGGACTGTCTCCATCCATTGAAACCCTTGATAATATACGTAATTTTGACCGTGTACAAGAGGTTCCTCATGAGGGTCCCATGTGCGATCTTCTATGGTCTGATCCTGATGATCGCTGTGGTTGGGGTATCTCTCCCAGGGGTGCTGGATATACTTTTGGTCAGGTAGTTTATCTGCTCATTTTTTTCCTTATTGGGGTTGATGGTTTGAAATTCAGTTGACCGGCCCTCTACAGTCCTGCCAGACTTTGCTGATCTGCTTCCTTTTGTTGCTTTAACAGGACATATCTGAGCAGTTCAATCATACAAATAACTTAAAGTTGATTGCTAGAGCGCATCAGCTGGTCATGGAAGGATATAACTGGGGTCATGTGAGTATTTTACCCTCATTTTGTGGTTGTATTGGCAGATAGTTTATTTTGAGAAGGAAAGTTTGTGTAATTAGTTTGTTTATTTTATGTCAGGAACAAAAAGTCGTCACTATATTTAGTGCACCCAACTATTGTTATCGCTGTGGAAATATGGCATCCATCCTTGAAGTCGATGACTGCAAAGGTCACACATTCATTCAGGTTAGTCCCCTATCCACACTCGCAAACTCCGACACTAGAATATAAGTGATATGTTATAATTTATTGAATGATTAAACGTTGGGGTTGATGTATTACAGTTTGAGCCAGCTCCAAGGAGGGGAGAGCCAGATGTGACCCGAAGAACACCTGATTACTTCCTATAATGAAACTCCCAAATCAGTTGCTGAATTACCTGCTGTGGTTGCCTGCTAGAAGGTTTATGTATCGAGGGCTCTACTTAACTATAAGGTTATAGTTTCACAATAGTGGTCGGTTGTGGAAAATCATGTAAGATTGGCAGGTGAGGGTTCCTTGGATTGTACTCGAGTCTCTGCAAAAGGAAGCATCCGAGGTGGCGACACTGTTGCAGCATATGTACCATTTCCAGCAAACAATGTGGCATCTTCTGTTCTGATTTTTCTTCTCTCTACTTTTTTTTTTTTTTTTTTAAAATTTAATTTTTCTGTAGAAGGATGGTTTTTTTGGGGGTTGGTGATCTGTAGAGGGATGATGAGCTCACTTCCTATAATGGGTGCTTTTATTATTTGTTCCCCTTAGTAATGAATACAATGTTCTCCAATAGGTTTATTTTTTAATTTTAATTTTTTTCCCATAGTCTAATTCAATTTATAGTCTGGCAGTTCTCCCTTTTTTCTCCGTCACACAAACCATTACATTTCACTTTTCTCAACTCCAATTGCATGTGGCAGTTTGTTCCACTTTCAGTATTGTATCATACCAACACCGTGTACTTTTTAAGCCAGTCTGGCCTTCTCCCTTTTAAGATTCTGAATTGTCTGCCAGGTGTACAAGCCTTAGGACCGCCATTTGGACGACTACAAGTATCTTAATCTTGTTACCCATTAAGGATGTGGTTTCCATTAACAATTATAAAGTTGAAAATGAGATAGATGCGCAAACGTTAATAAGGAAAGTGTTTACATCTTTAAACAGTAAGCATGTACAGGATTTACACACAGCTCTGTTCCACGCAAAACATATTTCTCATCAATTTGATATAATTTCAGCCTTCTTCTTTCTTTATCAAAACGATTTTGTACTCCTTACGTTCTTGTGCTGCTGAGAGAGCAAGCTACTTGTTGACAGAGATCTTGAGTATGCCAAAGGCAACATGAGAAGTTTCTTAGCTCTCCTTACATATGCTCTCTTTGTCAAGTTATCGTAATCGTTATCCTCGATCGCATCCAAGATGTTACGATAAATCAGTAGCGATGACCATACCTGCAAAACAAAAGTACATCATTATCATCAGAATAATAAACTTTTCTTTGTTGATGGATACACTACGTTTTTCAACCCACACAAGTTGAAAGCAGCATATATAAACGTCAAACAGGCAAAACAACACCACATTCGTTTTTGTTGTTTGTGTTTGTGTATTCTATTAGTTGACGTTTTCTTTGAAGTGCAATGGTTTGTTTTCTAGCATCTGAAATGATCCACACCTTGGTTCTAGGTAATTGAATCGAACCTTCAACTGCTACGCAAGATGATTAAGAAAATATAATTATGGAAGGAAGAGGTATATACCGGCCAACGGCTAGCCTTGTCAAGCTGAGAAGCCCCCTCCTCTGCCAGGTTGAAATAGAACCTTGCTCTTGTAATCTGTTCTTTCATGAACTCTCTCCACTGATCAGTCACCTTTCTTGAGAAAACGTCGTTATCACCTAACCCAAACTGTGCTAGCTCATCTTGGGGAAGATAAACTCTCCCTCTCATAGCACTAGAACAAAAGAACAACATAAAAAATTGATCAGAGAGACAAAGTGAATGAAGAAACTGAAAATGATCAATTAGTACATGTTAAAGAAACCTACTCCTCCCCAACATCTCTAAGGATGTTTGTGAGTTGATTTCCAATGCCCAAATATAGTGCAGCATCATATGTGCTTTGAGCAGAAATCAGAGAATCTGGTGCAATTCCCATTACAGGAACACTCATTAGGCCGACCGTCCCTGCCACGTAGTAGCAGTAAAGATAAAGCTCTTGAAAATTCTGGTAGCGACATTTTCTTGTGTCCATTCTCATACCCTCGATCATGTCCCTGAAAGGCTTTGGTCACAACAAGGATATTCTATCAGATGAAAATGGCTGCTACCAATTTTACAAGGAATCATTTTCGTGAATTTAATGGGATATTCTCTAAGCACCCACCTTGATGTCTAAGGGGAAACTGAAAACTGTGTGTGTTAATGCAGCATCAAGCATGTCGTAAGGCCGTCCTTCGAAAATGTCTTGCAGCCTCTCTTCCCATCTATCAAGAACTTCAGAGCTCATGTAGACAGAATTGGGGCCATCCACCAGTTCATCTGTTCTTCTACACCAAACTGCATTCCATTTCCAAAAGATTAAACTTACAGTTGCTTATTTACATTACAAATATATTAACTCCCCCTTTTATCTTGATTTATGAACATGATTTTTCTTCCAAGCCTTGCACTATATATGAACTTGAAGTTATAATTCTTACCATAGATTGCCCATATTGCCTTTTGACGCTCCTCTGTCATTAGTAAAGTGCCTGCATCAAGAGAGTGCACCAGAATTGAATCTCATATTCATGAAAAAAGTGATCACTAATTAGAATGCAGTTTAAAAAATTTGTTGGGAAGAAAAAAGAAGGGTAATGAAGTTGGACCTAGATAGAATGTTTTGGCATATTCTGCACAAATGTTCCTGCACCTTTCATATGCTTCTTCAAGAAAGCTAGGACAGAACTGTGGCTTTCTTTGGCCGCCTTCTCTGTCCACGCTGTAAGTCTGAGACTGCCTTTGAACAATTTCTTGTACATGTAAATCAGCAATAGGAATGCCTTGTATTGATAACTCAGGAAAAACAGGTCTGCTTCTTTGCTTGGGAGCTGTAATCACTTCAGCTCTTGTTGCTGTGACCATGGATTTTCGATGTCGAAAATTTCCATTGCTCTCTCCAATGTAAGTCTTTGCTGCAAGGGAAAATGTTGAACACATTTGGCAATTCTTTTACTCTTTACCCAAACAAAAAAAAAAGGTCTAGAAAGAAAGATTGAAAATATGAAATGACAATGTATGAACACCTCCTCTGCATTTAAATACCTCTCTCTTTCATGTGGTATCCTACTGTAGCTAGGAGATTTAGATGTACTTTGTTGACTGTTATGCAGGTCTGGCCCACTAGTGCAACGGCCTTGGATATTATGTTCAAGGCTTTTTTACCTCAATTTATTTACAAATGTTACATTTTTTTGTATGGTAATTTTGAAAGGCCAAAATATGTTTCTGATAAGTTTTACCTCTTTCTGGTTTAAAATAAAAACTTATGGTAGATAATACAGCGTCAACTAACCAACATAACTTAAATACAAAAACCTTGTTGGGTGGGAGGAAGTGACGTGTTTTACAAAGTTGAAGTGTTGTCTTTAAGCTTATCTACCCAAGCATTGTTGCAGACTGTCTTGTTGTGTAATCTCGTAATAGAATCTTCATCAGCATAAGATACCCCTTTAGTCTCCTTGGTGCTCTTTTTGGTGTTTTGTCCTGGAGTGATGTTTAGATTTAGGGTGCTTATGTGGAAGAGATTCCCACACTAGTTAAATAAACATGTGTAAAAAACAATGATGAAACAGATTAAATTGTTGTCATTTTGTATGAAAAGTATGCTTGAGTAGGCCTGGAAAATACTTAATTATAATTGCTAAACACCTCCTGACATTGGAGCTAAAAAACAATGAGAGGTTTGGCCAATGAGGTGTCAGTTGGATTGGCTCAGGCTTGGGTGTGCTTTCAAGTGGTCCTAGGTTCCAACTTCCATGGTACGCGTGTGTGTGAGTTTCCCCCCTCATAACTTTGCAAAACAAAAACAAAAAAGCGGATAAGTGACAAAATTGACCATGTAGTTCTTTCTTTTGGCCTTTTTTTTTTTTTTTTTGTGTGTGGTCGAAATTGCAATTCATTGCAAACCCTCAAAGGGGTAGAGAACAGTACAATCAAAGCCAAGCAAAAGCACCGGCCAAAAAACTAGAAAACAAACAGGACAAATCTAGTTAAAACCAGTACAGTATAGCATAAAGATCATGTTCCTGAGCTGAACCTAAAATATCAAAAGCCAACAAAAAGGCATATAGCCCACAAAGAGGTATTACACCCACATTGAGCAAAAAACCCACTTTAAACATAGAATACATAAAATAAAACACATAAAACCTAGCAGCCACAACCAAAGAGAAACTTCAAGCCACCACCACCAGCAAAGAGAAACACCCCGATTGTAGATGGACACACCACCAGTCACCACATGAGATGTAACACTTTTAACTTTGCATTGGGGAAGATTGAATTGGAGATCATCTTAAGATTTCAGACGCCAAGATGCAGGGCTTTCATTTCAAAATCGGTGCAAAACAGATGCATAATATTTTCATATTTCAAAATCTAGCTTTCAATTTTTCTCCACTTTTGTTGACAATACTGAAACAGAGCATTAATAATTTTTTGCTAGCTGGAGGAGGGGGGAACAACCATGGCCTGGCCTTGCTGTCATGGCCATGGCAGCAAAGGTTCCACAACAATATGTATTCTCTTTGGGGAGCACATATATTGGAATTGGGAGAGATCATATATAAAATAATGTTGGATCGCAAATCTGTCCAATATCAAAGTATTATTTGCTCATGAAATGGCATGAGTTGATCCGGAATTTTCTGGGGGAGGAGAGGAGGGGACACAATGAAGATAAATTAAAGCAAGAAGTTGATGCATAACAGCGCTGTTGTATGCTGATGAAGTAACATATAAAATAACTATGTTAAAAAATAAATGCAATCTTTGACTGATGAAACACATCTTCCATGCATGTGCATCTTTATTAACTTAATATTGACGTGGAGAACAACGTGTTTCCACGACATGTTTCACTTCTTTTGTCAGAAGAAACAAGTTTGTTTTTATATTTGATGTACCGATCGAGCAACTTAACGTTGGCCAGATGAAAACAAGTGGGTAAAAAAAGAGTTCAACAGGGAATTCTAAGAACAGAACCATTTTCGTTCTATTAACTTTAATGATGTGTAACTTGAGTGTAATAATCTGCAGCTCTTTTTCCTAATATATACAATACAGCTGGGTTGTCTCCATTGAAGGTCCTATACAAGTTTGTAAATCTTTCCACCTCTCTTGTTCTTCCTCAAAGTGGAAACAGAGATGATATATCACTCGTTTATCTTTAGACTAATTCGCATGGGCTTAACTGCTGCCAACACCACAGCAACTTTAGATGCAAGAAATCCGATCATCCCAGCCATGAGTTCCTTAGGTGTGAATTCCATGGGGGCATCCCCCGAGCCATACTTCACTATGAATAAAGCAAAACCAATCGCCAATGCAAGACCAAATATTGGGCCCTTAGATCCTCCAAAGATTTGGTTGGGCCTTCCTGTGTTACTGGAATTCAATTCTGAAGCAGGTAATCCATCAACAGACCTTTGCAGTAGCAGCAGATACAAGAAGCCGCCAATCCCACCAGTTAAAAATGCAAAACTCACGTCTTCCCCTGCTGAGAAGGATGCGACTGATGTACCAACAAAGATTAGCATGGCATCGTAAAGTAGCAAAGATAACTTCAAATCTTCATATTCTCTCATGGTTTCCTCGTTTGATATCCCACGGCCCACAAGCATAGTTGATTCAGGGATGCTTTTATTGAAGATGGTGAAAGGGTCAACCCCAGATAGCTTGGTGACAAGGCAAGGTCTAAGTTCCACCATGGAACTATCACTTCCCTCCCCCAGCAAGATATCATCAACCTCAAAGTTGTAATTGAAACCAATATACTGAAGTTTTTCTCCATCTTTTTCCTCCAAAGAGCTTTGTTGCCCACAAATAACGGTCAAGCTCACACTTCCTAACCTCCATTGGCCTGACCTTGGAGAGTTTAAAGAACAATTGTTAGCATGATTTGGTCAAACATGGGTAAAGCCAGTCTTTTAAGCTCATACTTTCTGATTCTACAGAAATTCAACTAGTAGGCATATACATAGAGACAGGACTACAAATAGTGAATCTGCTATTATAAAAGTGTTCAGCGGCTTATAGCCTTATACTTGGCCTCCAGATGCTAAACTAATTCTAGTAAAGACTACCTGATTCAAGACTGATCCAAACGGCTTCAACTTTTCCAAGCTTAGGTCCCTCAAAGGTGAACTCATCAACAGAACCTCGTTGAAAGTGAAGTATGCCATCCTCTGACTCTGTAGAATGATCTGTTATCAAACTCGAGGGCATCCTCTGTAATATGGAGTCACCGTTTTCGTCTATCACACACAGGAGGATTCCAGCATTCAAGTCAGAGAGACTTGAGCCATAAACATTACTAGTACCTAACTTAACCTTATATAGAGACTGAGATCCATCATCACTTAAAGATGAGAAAGCCTTTACCACTGAGTTATCTGTGCAGACTTTCACTTCTGTAGCTGGCAAGAGACGTGAAGGCTTTGCATAGCCCTTTAAATCTAAAGAAAAGAAGGGAGAACTTTTAGCTTATTGAAAAATTAATAGAATCTAATGTGGAAACATATAGAAAACAAACGATGTATGCAGTTAGCCGGCCACACTAGTGAGAAATCTACAACATTTATGCCTACATACACGAAACTTGCCACTTGTATTCATGAAACCTGTCCATAGTGGGAGCAAGTAGCTTACAAACCTACATCCATATAGGTACATATTTGACGAAAGTTAATTACTTTAAAATTTCACAGGCATTCAATAATTCAAACTTTGATTCGTAATGGATTTGATACAACCAAAATGAAACCAGCTTTGAGTTAATTATTATCCTATGATTAATCTCTCTCTCTCTCTCTCTCTCTCTCTCTCTCTCTCTCTCTCTCTCTCACACACACACACACACACAGAGACAAACGCTTACATATATGATTCAGCTTCCTAAGAAAATAAAATATGCTAGTTGAAAGTTTTGAAATGATGAGTACACGTCTGACAGAAGGGGTGAATTACTTAAAGAGCAGGCCAAAATCATAATAATAAAATCATGGCACATAAGCTTTCAACCATCTTTGTCTTTAAACTCGAAGAACGCAAAGAAATTATTAGCGCCAGTGCCAAAAAGCAACAGAGCAGCTGAATATAGAAGGGTTTTTTCAATCCTTCTTCATAACTTTTCCTGGGTTTTCTCAGATACCAAATAAAGAAGTTATCTTTCTTCAAATGAAGGAATCCCAAGCAAGTGGCAAAGGATTGGATGGGTGTACCTTGGAAATCCGAGTGTTTGGAATGGATTTTCTGAAGTCGCCCAGTTGGTTTGTGAAGGCGAAACCTTTGGGTGTGAAATGGCTTTTCTGGGTTCCCTTTTCTTCTCCATCGAAAGCTGTGATTTGTTGCAGAGATTGCACGCGTCAGAAAAATGGACTCCATTGCTGCAGTTTCAGACACACGCTGAGACACAGAATGAAATAGAGTTTGTATAGCCTCTTGGTGGTACTCGGCAGTATCATAAAATTTCTTTTTTTTTTCCTTTTTCCTGGTACTCTGTTTTTCAGTGATAAATGTATTCTAGATATTTTGATATCATCTGCGTTTGTAGTCCAACGGTTAGGATAATTGCCTTCCAAGCAATAGACCCGGGTTCGACTCCCGGCAGACGCATTTCTCCTTTTCATTTTGAACATCTTATTCTTAAGTGAAATACACAAAACAACCACGTTGTCTAAATTGTTTTGTACTATTTTTTCCTCTCAATATTATTGTATGCTTTTTATTTTTATTTTATAACATAGGTAAATGATTACTGATCAGCAGGTATTTGTCTACATTGTTTTGGTTGATGGGTGTTGTGGGGAGTTGATATACATCTAAGCAAGCTCTGATCACATCCTGTTTTAGAATCTTTGGTGCCAGAGTTGGCCAGCCAGTGGGGCAAGTGATACTTCTCAGAGATCAATTAGGTCAATTTGATTCTTAGAGTGCAAGCAACTGAACGAGGCATGTATGCAATAATCATGAAAAGGTGATCAAGGAGAGATTGGTATGGTATAGCTCTGTTCTTGGTAATTTGACAGATGTAATTTCAGCTTCTTTATCAAGAGGACTTTACATAATCACATTAATTTGCTAGCTTTGTGTTTATAGAGATGGATCTTCTTTATGTCAAAGACAGCATGAGAAGTTTCTTAGCTCTCCCTACATATGCTTTCTTTGTCAAGTTATCATAATCGTTGTCTTGTCTTCAATAGAATCCAAGATGCCATCAATAACGCTGACCACACCCGCGAAGCCATTGCAGATCATTACAAGAAAACAACCATTCCTGCACGTAGGAGGACAATAGGGTTTATTTATTTATTTATGAACAAATTAAATTACTCAGCAACAGCTGCAACACAACTGCAATGCTGCAAATACATTCATTATTATAGTGTTTGTCTTTAAGAGACATTTTTATCTAGTTTTACCTTTGTATTTTCTCAAGTAGAATGATCTGTGTTCTAGTATTCGAAATGATCTGGCCTTGTGGCAGATAGGAATGGGAATAATTTTCTGGTGCCATGAGCATTCCCTCTTTCAAGTTATGGTTCTATATTGTGCCTTCACTGTTAAGCAAGATCAATAGCAATGCTTTAATGCACATATGGTGTCAAATGTAAAGAGGTATATACCGGCCAACGGCTAGCCTTGCAAAGCTGAGAAACTCCCTCCTCTGCCAGGTTGAAATATATCCTAGCTCTTGCAATCTGTTCTTTCATGAACTCTCTCCATTGATCAGTTATTTCTTGAAAAAACATCTTCATCGGATAACCCAAATTGTGCAAGCTCCACTTGGGGAAGATAAACTCTCCCATTCGTAGCACTGGGAAAAAAAGATGACAGGAAAATATATCAGAGAGATGAAGTGAGTGAAGAAATTAAAAATGATTGTGTTTTATAGGGTACATATTAAAGAAGCTTAGCTTACTCCTCCCCAACGTCTCTAAGGATGTTGGCTAGTTGATTTGCAATGCCTAAATAAATTGCAGCTTCATATACACCTTGAGCAGAAAACACAGAATCTGGTGCAATTCCCATAACAGTAATACTCAATTGAGCCAACCGTCCCAGCCCCGCCATAGTAACAGTAAAGGTATAGTTCTTGAAAATTCTGGTACCAAAATTTTCTTGTGTCCATTCACCCTTGATAAAGTCTCTAATAGGCTATATGATCAGACAATGGTAATCTATGAGATGGGATATATGCTTGGAAAGGAATTTATATTCAAGCTTATATCATTGAAAAACTTGAAAAAGAGTAGCAATTAGTAGCGTTTGATCGAACGCATAAGCACCTTGATGTCTCCAATGGGAAATTGGAAACAGTATGAGTCAGCATCATGCATGTCATGGGGGCGTCCTTCAAAAATGTCTTGGCAAGACTTTATAATTAACAAGTTTGATGTAGACCTAGATATATAGTATGTCTTGGCAAATTCTGCACAAATTTTCCTGCACATATGCTTCTTCAAGAAAGCTAGGACACAACTGGCTTTCTGCGGCCACCTTCCGTGGCCATGTTACATGTCTGAGACTGCCTTTGAACAATTTACTCTATACCTGTAAACCAGCAAAAGGAATGCCTTGTACTGATGAGGGAAAACAGGTATTCTCATTTGCTTGGGAGCTCGTATCCCTTCCCTTCAGCTCTTGTTGTGGCCATAGATTTTCAGGGTGGGAATTTTCCATTGTCTCTTATGAATGCCTTTGGTGCAAGCGAAAATGGTGAACACATAGGAAAACTAACCTTCCTTTTTTGGAAACAGTCTAGTGAATAAGATAGAAACATGAAGTGAGTCCTAAATATATGAAACATCTCCTTTTAATGATGACGTCTCACAAATTTGAAAACTTTAATACAAAAAATTAAGCTTGTCTGGCGGGGTTGTCTTTAGCTAATCGTATCGTATCTACCCAATTATTGTTGTACAGTGTGTCTTCATGTATATATATCAATTTCGCTTTCAGTTTTCTCCAATTTTCTTGACAACCAGACAGAACCATGGCCTGGCCTTGTTGTCATGATGTTGACGCTCGGTACTTGCCGAGCCGAGCTACCACATGGAACTCGTGCTGGCATGGAGGCTCGGCGTCGGCTCCTAGGCCCTTTTCCTGACAAGATCCGTGTTCTACGGAGCCAACCATACCGTCTGCAACCAAACTCCGTCTCATCAAGACAAGACCATAGCCATACCCGTAGACTGGGAACCCACTCTGTCCGCAGCACCCCGCCCCTCTCCGCGGCAGGGACAGAGCACCCATGCTTCCCTGACTTGTGCTCTCACGAGTCACATCCAAACCACCCACTGATGGGATGGATGGGACGCGCGCGGCTCGGCTCCAAGCCGAGGACCCCCACTTGTGAATGTTTTTGTAAGCAAATACCCCCTATAAATAGGAGGGGATCCTTGCGTTAGAGCGGAGGTCTCTCCCACGCAGAAATAAGAAATATTGTGTTATTCATGTAATGATATTCCTGGATTCAACACATGACATGACCATTGAAAATATAATATATAACATCATTTTGAAAGTCAAATTTGTCCCAAAAAAATCGAAGTTGATGACAAAAAACTTAAATGAAACAACAACGAAATATTTGACTAACGAAACAAATCTTCCATGGAAACGTGCTTACATTACATTTCGATGTTCTCAATTATATAACAAATCTCCCTTCCCCAATATCGATTGTATAATAAATAAAAACTATATCCGTAGTAGGAGTTTTTACTTCTAGTGATTAAGAACATTTAGCCTCACATTTTATAAAAAATGGTTATAAAAAAAACAAATATAGCCGACCGGTTATACTATTTCTTTAAACATAATTTAGAAAAATACGAGTATAGCCGGACCCCTATACTGTTTTAAAGAAATTTGGAAAAATCCTGGTATCGCCGTGAGGCTATACTATTTTTTTGAAAAATTAAAAAAAACCCTATAATGTTAATTTAAAAAACAAGTATAGCCGACCGGCTATACTATTTCTTTTCTAAAAACATGGGGAAACCATGTATAGCCGGGCGGCCATACTATTTTTTATTATAAAAAATTGGTAAACCCCAAGGATAGCCGAGCGAAATGCTACTTCTTTAAAAAAATTTGGAAAAATCCGAGTACAGCCGATCGACTATACTATTTCTTTTTGAAATATTTTTAAAAACCTCGTATCGCCGAACGGCTATACTATTGGTTTTACAAAAAAATGGGGGAAACCCCGGTACAGCCGGGCGGCTATACTATCGCTTTTAAAGGTGGAAAAACCGACTATAGCCGGCCGGCTATACTTTTCTTTTTAAAAAAGTGGGGAAAACCGCGTATAGCCGGCCGGCTATACTATTTCTTTTATAAAAAATTGGGAAAAACCTAGTTCTTCTAAAAAGTTTGGGCGAAACTTAGTCTAGCCGTGCGGCGATAATATTTTTTAAAATTAGGGAAGAACTTAGTCTAGCCGTGCGGCTATACTATTTCTTTTATTAAAAACTGGAAAAACTCAGTACAGTCGAGCGGCGATACGTTTTGTTGAAAAATTAGGAAAAAACCAAGTATAGCCGCCCGGCTATACGATTTCTTTTTATTAAAAATAAAAAACCCAGTATAGCCGTACGGCTGTACCATTTCTTTCTAAAATATTGGAAAAACCCGAGTTTAGCCACGCCGCCATTTTATTTCTTTTGGGATTGAAAGTAAGCAAGGGTTGTATTGTATCCATGGTTTGAGTAACATCAGAACTTTTGTTGCCACATGAATTTACCAGCTGCTAAAATATGTACTTTGTAATATTACGTGTGTGCATGGAAGTTGTGATGGATTATAGTTTATATAGTACAAACTAGAAGCGGTACAAGAACCTCCAATGTTTAGCACCACCAAGATCAAAATCAAAAGACTATCATTCATCCCTTTAGTTTTCCTCATTTACTTTCAAGTCTCTGGTGGCCCTTATGGCACAGAATCCATTGTTGGCTCCGGAGGGCCTTTCTTTGCCATCCTTGGCTTTTATTTGGAGCATCCCTGAGGCCCTTGTCACTGCTGAGCTGGCCACCGCCTTTGCAGGCAATGGGGCTTCCTTGTTGGTTTCTGGAAGTTTCTTATTGCTGTCATAAATTTATCTTCCTACCCAGTTCTCTATATAGACTACATTGATCCAATACTGCCAACTTCCTTCTCACACTTGCCTCACTATTTAGTTATCTCTGTTTCAACCATGTTGCTCTCTGTTCTCAACTTCATTGGTTTGCCTACTGTAGGCTATGCTGCAATAACTTTGGAGGTTTTGTCATAATTGCCATTCTTAGTCATTTCTGTTTTTGCAAAACCCAGTATAGCCGTGCGGCTATACTATTTCTTTTTTGGAAAATTAGGCAACAACCGAGTATAGCCGACCGGCGATACTATTTATTTCATAAAAAATTTAAAAACCCAGTATAGCCGTGCGGCTGTACTATTTCTTTTTAAAATATTGGAAAAACCCATTTTATTTCTTTTATACAAAATTGGAGAAAAAACCCAAAATAGCCTCGTTTTTAAGCAAAATTTAAAAGCCATAGTATAGCCGCGCGGCTGTACTATTTAATAAAGTTGGGAGGTTCTGCATATATTTGACAAAATATAATTAAAAATAATGAAAAAACCTAGTTGCAATTGCTTCAGGCCGTGAGTTTGGATATCGTTTGATAAATAAAATGCACATATTTGACAAAATATAATTACTTAAGAGATTTGACAGGCAGCTAAGGCATTAAATCAAATTGAAAGCAGCTTTAAATAATTTTGTCTTCAACTTCAGTCTTCAATAGAAGCAAAGAAAGCATTAAATCCAATGTCAAAAAGGAAAGCAACTGAGCATGCTGAGTATGAGAAAGAGACAAGGGTTTAGTCAGTCCTTCTTTATAGCTTCTCCTCCGTTTTCCTAGCCCCCAAATTTGAAGTCAGACACACGTTGAGACGCACAATGAAGGAAAACAAAAAACTCTGCATCATATGTTTTGTCAAAAAATAAAAAAGAAATCAATTTACTGGGATTTATACGAATAGTTTGGATATTTAAACATCGTTGCGTTTGTAGTCCAACGGTTAGGATAATTGCCTTCCAAGCAATAGACCCGGGTTCGACTCCCGGCAGACGCATAATTATATTTTTTTTTCCTCTGCTTAATTAATATATAACATTTCTTGAATAAAGAGTTAGCAGCAGTCTTCTGATTTGAAGTGGTTCCCGAGAATTTGTTTATCTATTCTCCACTACACTAATCATAAAAGTCACGATTAAAAAAAAGAAAAACACAGAACACACACACCCACACTCGCTTTTCTCATAATTTATGGGTGGTTTTGCTTAGATTTTAAGCATGCATTTAACGTGCAGTCACCAAAAAGATAAAAGAAAGGGAGGAAAAGAGGGGAGAGAATAAACACTTATTTTATTTATGTCCCCACCACCCACCCAATTATCTTAAAGAATAATTTTTTATTTTTAGAAATTTTAAGATTGTATTCATAATTCATCTAAAAAATCATAAAGCACTATTACAATCACGGAGTAATTTAACATCAAAATTAAGACAATCTTAAAGTTTGAACAATCCTTTTGGAATTATTAAGGGCAATAATATTTGGAATATATATATATATATATATTTCAGCTTTGCAGTAATGACATTTTCTTTAATTGGATTGGATACATAGTGACTTATATAAACCAAGGATTCATAGTAATCTCCATCCAATATCATCCCCATATATATAATGACTTATGCCTATAATGGTAAACTCGATATGAGCCGTCCATGCCAGTTGTCAACTTTGTTTTGGTGTTAAGGGCAATCAATATAGCTCAAGAAAACAGACAAAATCTTAGCTATTATTATTAGTAGACTATATTATGATATACTCAGAAAATTTAAATTGACTTTCTTGTCTTATTTTCTCATATACTTTTGAAGATAAATTTACCCTTTTGTAAAATGACTCTTACCCTTCATTTAAATGAATTTAGGGTATTTTATAAATAATAGTGTTTAATTGTATGAACGCATATAAAGAATAAATTATTTTCTACATTCAACATCTGTCTATATTCAAAATGAAATAATAATTAAACTTAATTCAATGGATATTTTTGTCAAACAAAGTGTATGGAAATTTTTAGATGCATTCAAATATGCAGATAATTCAGATATCTCAGATATGTATTTATAAAGAAATACAAAGACGTGTTAACCCTAAATACAATAAGAAATAAATTTACACTACAATAGCAAATAAATCTCAATTACAATGGACCTAATTAAATAGGTAAGTAATCAAAATTCTAACATAATAAGAATTAAAATCCAAACTAAGTAAGTACTCGGTCTTCAACTCCTATTTTTATTTCTGAGCCAAAAAAAAAAAAAAACTCCGATCTTTATTTGAATGGAATGACCCAAACATATTCCGAATACAACTCTACCTTAACTTAACCAAGCCAGTTTTTTTCTTGTTTGATTGGAAAATTCGGCACTCATGGCTCTCCAACACCAGCAAGAGCAACCCACTATGCCATCTTCTCCAAAACCACCAATCCTTGAGGATCAGGTTCTTCCCCTCACCACCACAACCACCACCATCTCCTCCACCACCACCACACACAGAAAGAAGCTCAGTCTCATCCCTCTCATCTTCCTCATCTACTTTGAAGTTGCCGGTGGCCCTTATGGAGAAGAGCCCGCAGTGCAAGCTGCTGGACCCCTTTTCGCCCTTCTCGGGTTCCTCATCTTTCCTTTCATCTGGAGTGTCCCTGAAGCTCTCATCACTGCTGAGCTCTCCACAACCTTCCCCGGCAATGGCGGTTTTGTCATCTGGGCTGAGAGAGCTTTTGGTCCCTTCTGGGGCTCTTTGATGGGTACCTGGAAGTTCCTCAGCGGTGTCATCAACATAGCTGCCTTCCCAGTTCTTTGCGTGGACTATATGGACAAGATAATACCGGCTTTTGGATCGGGATGGCCTCGGTACCTTGCCATCTCTGTTTCAACTCTGTTTCTTTCGTTTATAAACTATACTGGTTTGACTATTGTGGGTTATGCTGCTGTGTTACTTGCTATTGCTTCACTCTCGCCATTTATATTGATGTGTTTGATTGCCATTCCAAAGATTCATCCTCATAGGTGGTTCAGTTTGGGCGAAAAGGGTGTGAAGAAAGATTGGAACTTGTTCTTTAACACCCTCTTTTGGAACTTGAACTTTTGGGACAATGTTAGTACTTTAGCCGGAGAAGTAGAGAACCCCCAGAAAACTTTTCCGGTGGCTCTTTTCGTTGCGGTGATTTTCACTTGCTTGGCATACTTGTTCCCACTTTTTGCTGTGATTGGTTCTGTCTCTGTGGATCAAACTAGGTGGGGATCCGGATTTCATGCTGAGGCTGCTGAAATAATTGCTGGAAAATGGTTGAAATATTGGATTTTAGTTGGTGCAGCGTTATCAGGAATTGGTCTTTTCGAAGCCCAATTAAGCAGCAGTGCTTACCAAGTTCTTGGCATGGCAGATTTAGGCTTCTTGCCTAAGTTTTTCGCGGTTCGGTCAAAAAGGTTTAATACCCCATGGGTCGGAATTCTGATTTCCACCATGATCAGTCTTGCAGTCTCCTACATGACCTTCACAGATATAATTTCATCTGCAAATTTCTTGTATAGTTTGGGCATGCTATTGGAATTTGCATCCTTTATTTGGTTAAGAAGGAAGTTGCCGGCATTGAAGAGGCCCTATCGAGTTCCACTGAAGCTGCCAGGTTTGGTGGTCATGTGCTTGATTCCATCTGTGTTTTTGATCTTTGTGATGGCTATTGCTACCAAGACTGTGTATTTGATTAGTGGTGTGATGACTTTGGGCGGCATTGGATGGTATTATTTGATGAAATTTTGCAAGTCTAAGAAGTTGTTCAAGTTCAGTGTTATTGAAATTGAAGAAGGCCGACAATGACAAATTGTTTGGTTAGTTTGTGAAATATATCTAGTGTCATTGTATTGGGAAAGCTGAATCCGTTTTTTGGTGAATTTTGCGTAGTGGTTCTTGGTGCTGTGCTGGTTTGAGAATGCATGGTTGAATCTCTAAGTTGAGACTCGCTTGATCAGCGCAGAATTTGTTTGAGTTCAGACAGTTCAATGCTAATGAAATTTAAGAAGAATGCTGAATGACATGAACAGAGGATGGCTAACTATCGATGCCACAGTTCACACACACACACAATCTTTACATGCATGATGCTGTCTTTAAATCGTACACACTTTGCACTTTCACCTGCTACTTTGTTTAGTCAGATGATACTGTGATTTGGTCCATAGCACAAAGATATAATTAAGATTGTAGTTGTCTAACATGCAGAAAGGCTCTGTCTTTGTACTATTTTAATTTCATGGCATGTTTATGTATTAGTAATGGGTATCGGAATCATTCCAATTCATTCTTCAATATCAAAATTTAGCAAAGAAGAAAAGTCATATATTAATTTTTGTAAGAAATCAAGATCCTTGATTGAAAGATGACTTTCGATTGAAGTTTACCTTGTATAGCTGATTTTACTTGGACAGCACTTCCTTTCCTTTTTATCTGTGTAATTACCTTAGATCTAGGATCTAGAGATTCTTTCCTTATTGTAAATCTTAAGGATTGTAATATTTTTGTCAACTTTGTAGAACGAATCAATACAGAAAATATGGTGAATACTTTGTTATATTTTTCCGTAAAAAAACTGCAATACGCCAATTTCTGAGCAAGACCAATTAGATCCCCTCACACTCATAAACAGCCTAAGCTCCTTCCTCATTGTCCAATTTTTCTTCTTCCATTTTGAAATCAAACCACATCTTTGATTTGCTGAGATTCATGAAAAGGTACCAGGCAACACCAAACAGAGTCATCAATGCACTAACCAAATAAACAGCTTTGGTGGCCACAGCCAACACATAGACCAAAAAACCAGATGGAATCAAGCACATAACCACCAGCCCTGGCAGGCCCATTGGAACTTCAAAAGGCCTTTTCAGAGCTGGAAACTTCACCCTCAACCAAAGAAAAGATGCAAATTCCAATAGCATCCCCAAGCTGTACAAGAAATTGGCAGAAGATATAATGTCTGTGAAATCCAAGTAAGAAACAGAAAGTGCTATGACCGTTGAAATCAGAATTCCTAACCAAGGGGTGTTGAACCATTTGGACCTTGCCCCAAAAATCATTGGTAAAATTCCCAAGTCTGCCATACCTAAAAGTTGGTATGCACAACTACTTAACTGGGCCTCAAACAGTCCAATAATTGATAAAACTGCACCAATTTCAATCCAGAATTTCAGCCATTTCCCAGCAATCAATTCCCCAGCAGAAGCTAAATACCCATCAACCCAATCTTCTTGGTCAAGTGGAATAGCACCAGTTGCAGCCAGGAGAGGAATTACGTAACCCAAACATGTGAGAATGCCAGCAGAAAAAAGTGCTTTTGGGTATAGCTTTTGGGGTTCTTCTACTTCACCAGCTAGAGTACTAGCATTGTCCCAAAAATTCAAGTTCCAAAATAGGGTATTGATAAATAATGTCCAATCTTTTTTAACACCCTTCTGACCCAAACTGATCCATCTGCTTGGATCAATCTTGGGGATTGCAACCAAAGACATTATTAGAAATGGACAAAGTGACACAATCCCTAAACCTACTGCAGTGTAACCAACTATACTCAAACCAGAGTAGTTGAGAAACGATAGCACCAAAGTTGAGACAAATACAGCAACAAAGCGAGGTAGGCCAGAAGAGAAAATGGGAATTACCAGCTTGAGATAGTCTACACAAAGAATTGGATATGAAGCCAAGTTGATGACCCCACTGAGGAATTTCCAAGAGCCCATGAGGGAGCCCCAGAAGGGACCAAAAGCTTGGTGTGCCCAAATGACAAAGCCGCCGTTGCCGGGGTAGGCGGTGGCCAGCTCAGCCGTGACAAGGGCCTCAGGGATGCTCCAAATGAAGGGGAAGATGAGGAAGCCAAGAATGGCAAAGAGAGGACCAGCAGCCCCCACAGCTGATTCTTCACCATAGGGGCCTCCAGAGACTTCAAAGTAGATGAGGAAGACAAGTGGAAGAAATGCTAGCTTCTTGGGATTCTTGGTGGTGATTTTAGGTTGTGATTCTGTTTGTTCTTGTTCAAGAAGGGATTGGGAGCTTGTGGAGAATTCCGAGGCTCTCATGCTTTGCATCTTGTTGGATGTCAATCAATAAAATTCATATTCAAGTGGGGGTTTTGCTGGCTTGGCTTTTTGTTGTGCTGGGGGACCCAAGATTTTGAAAGTTAGTTGGATGGAATCTGAATTATAGAAGGTCAAGTTGCTTCCAGATTTTCAATTGCACCATTCAATGCATGGATATCTATATATACTGCTTATGAACTTGGTTTGCTCAAATTCAAAGAAAATGAAATGTGAAAAGCCTCTTTCAGACCAAAAAAAAAAGAAATGTGAAAAGCTTGTAAGTGGTCCTTACCTTGGGTTGGGGGAGAAAAATGAAAAAGCAATACAAACGCAAAGCTAACACGCAAATATCTGCATGTGTTTCCATCAACAAATCAATAATATCCACACGTTTCATACTTTATATAAATCTTTTTCATATAGGTAGTAGTATTATACATGGACATATTAGCATAAGATATTTATTTCTTTTTTCGTCTTTTAAAAAAATTTTATGAATGAGTGCTATTATTTTCTCACCCACCATGTAAATATGAAAAAATAAAACATAATCCTATCTTTTCACCTATCATTATTCCTAAAATACCATTTAATTATTAATTCAAGCACATTCTCTTTGCTAATCATTAGTAGTTGAGATAAGGAGAGGATCAAGTTGTGTTTGATGGACTAGATAAATTTTTTAGTCTAATATTTTGATTTTATGAATAAACATTTTAAAGAGAAAGGTGTACATTTGAAGGGCAATTTTCTATTGTGTTCCATTTGTGCGTAAAAAGAGAAAGTTTAAAGGATTATAAACAACACCTTGGAGACCCAAAAAGAACAAAAATAATACTACTAAACATGGAATAAATTTGAGTTGATGTTTTTTTTCCTTACTCTTTAGATGACATTTTACAAAGAGGTAAAGTTGTCTTTAAAATTTTGAAGATAAGGTAGGTGGAGAAATAAAACATCGGATGGAAATAACAGCACTCTTATGAATATACCATAGTTGATTTATTTCACTGCTCTTTTAATTATTCATGTGATATATACCTTTACCGACAATAACTTTGAATTGTGATAAATTTCGTAAAGTTATTATAACTTTGAATTTTATGTCTCAACTTCGTACATAAAGTTAAATAGATGACGTAACCGTAATTATGAAAGGAACTACAGTGCTGTGGAGTGATTTTTTCTTGAGAGGGATTCATTATTCATATCGATAATTATGGATGATGTGTGCGAAACATGAGTTTAGTTAGGTGTGCTAGTTTTGGCTGTCTCTTGAATTTTGGTGGCTACACTTTGTTCACCTTGTGTAATTCAAAATATTAATTGTCACACTTGTGACGGCCAATGATGATGAATCAACAAGTAATGGGCATATGATAAGGATATAAAACCATGAACAAGAAAGGTAAGAAAATTGTTGAGGGGTTAGCCCTTGATATCAGACAACTAACTTGGAAGTTGGAGCTTTTATGGAGATGATTTTCAGACCAAAAAGTCCCAAAGTTCAAAGTCCAGGCCTAGACAGGATATATTTCAGCCCAAAGCAACCTTTTGTCTTTTGTCAAACCCACTAGCTAAACCGAGGCCTAATGAGTTTTAGCCCAATAGGTTTATATGAAGCCCACTGAACTGAAGTTTGGGTCAAGCTCTAGGCCTTAAGAACAGAGTCCAATCAGTTAAAAAACTGAAATGGATTTGATTGTTTCTCTGGCAAATTTGAACAGAAGCGTTTGTAGTCCAACGGTTAGGATAATTGCCTTCCAAGCAATAGACCCGGGTTCGACTCCCGGCAAACGCAGCTTCCTTTCCTTTTTTATTCTTTTGTTGTTGTTCTGATTTCTCATTTTGATGATGAATGAAATACACAAAAAGGCAACTTCTGATGGAATAAACAAATATCTCCAATCAGAAATGCTAGTTCAGAATGAACCGCGCCATCGAAATGAATAAACCATAGAAAAATGAACTTTGCTTGCTAGTTATATATACTCAAATGGGGTTGTGATTAGGTGACCACATATATATAACATGCAACTGTTATGCACATATTATGTCATGCACTATTAATAGAAAATGAAGCAGATGTAGGGCTGTGCCTTGTTAGCCTTCTTTTTTCTTTTCTGGCTTCAGCCTGCCTTCAGTGCCTTGTAACCAAAAAAAAAAAGGCAGATGCAGTGCGATGGTTTCAACTTATAGTTCAAAGCTCTCTGTTTGGTGCAACTCTATTCCTTTTCAATAGTAAGCTGCTAAACTGACAAAGCTCTCTGTTTATTTTTTTGTTGTTCTGCTTCTTTTGCTGCCTAGGCGCGGCGCCCAAGAAATTTCTGAGGAAGAAGCATAACCAGTACAAGAAGAGAGGCACGGGATGGGATGGGATTGAAAGTAGGCAAGGGTTGTATTGTATCCATGTTTTGAGTTACATCAGAACTTTTGTTGCCACATGAATTTACCAGCTGTTAAAATATGTACTTTGTAATATTATGTGTACGTGCACGGAAGTTGTGAATCTTGTGATGGATTATAGTTTATAGTACAAACTAACCCTTTCTCACAAGTGACAACAATGTACTAGTACAAGCAATTTCCAAGAAACTAGCATGCTCAATACAAACTGCAGAAAGATTGAGCATAATAATTTCATACATTTTGACAGCATTTGTTTCATGCCACATGAACCGAGTTATATAGGCAACTGGCCTTCCAATCCAACCACAACCAACAATCTTGGAACCCAATCACAGAACTCTACACCACCCACATTTGAAAATTTTCCATTAAAACATCCAAGAAATCCCAACAAAAGAAAAAAAAAAGAAAACACCATGAAAGCGCCCAATTCTTCTCCAAATTCAAAAACCATTCTTCCTGAAAATGAAAAACAAGAAGCGGTACAAGAACCTCCAATGTTTAGCACCACCAAGATCAAAAGCAAAACACTATCATTCATCCCTTTAGTTTTCCTCATTTACTTTCAAGTCTCTGGTGGCCCTTATGGCACAGAGTCCATTGTTGGCTCTGGGGGGCCTTTCTTTGCCATCCTTGGTTTTCTACTCTTCCCAGTCATTTGGAGCATCCCTGAGGCCCTTGTCACTGCTGAGCTGGCCACCGCCTTTCCCGGCAATGGTGGCTTTGTCATATGGACTCACCAAGCCTTTGGTCCCTTCTGGGGCTTCCTTGTTGGTTTCTGGAAGTTTCTTAGTGCTGTCATAAACTTATCTTCCTACCCTGTTCTCTGTATAGACTACATTGATCCAATACTGCCAACTTCCTTCTCACCCTTGCCTCACTATTTACTTATCTCTGTTTCAACCATGTTGCTCTCTGTTCTCAACTTCATTGGTTTGCCCACTGTAGGCTATGCTGCAATATCTTTGGGGGTTTTGTCATACTTGCCATTCTTAGTAATTTCTGTTTTTGCAATTCCCCAGATTGATCCTAGCAAATGGGCTGTTTTAGGCCAGAAGGGTAGGAAAAAAGAATGGCCATTGTTCTTCAATTCCCTGTTTTGGAACTTGAATTGTTGGGACAACGTAAGTACTTTAGTTGTAGAGGGGGTTAAGAAACCCTCCAAGACATTACCGAAAGCATTTCTCTCAGCTGGTTTGTTGACTTGCTTGACTTCTTTGATACCTATGCTAGCTGCAACTGGGGCTATGTCCCTTGATCTAGATGACTGGGTTGATGGGTTTTACACAGTTGTTGCAGAAAAAATTGTGGGGAAAAGGTTCAAAAAATGGGTTAGGATGGGAGCCTTTTTATCTGGCATTGGTGTGTATCAGTCCCAATTGAGCAGCTGTTCATACCAGCTTTCTGGCATGGCTGAATTAGGATTGTTACCGAAACTTTTCGGTGTGCGGTCCAAACGGTTCAATACACCCTGGTTGGGAATTATGATCCCAACAGTGATATCAGTCCTGGTTTCTTACATGAATTTCAGGCATGTCACATCCTTGGTGAATGTTTTAAACAGTCTGGGCATGCTAGTCGAATTTTCGGCTTTTATTTGGTTGAGGGTGAAGTTTCCAGCTGTGGAGAGGCCCTTTAAAATTCCAATTACCAGGCTGAGGTGGTTGATAGCAGTGTTGTTCATTCCGTTTGGGTTTTTGGTGTACCTAATTTGTGTTGGCACAAAAATTGTATACTTGGTGATTACTGTGCTGACTGCGGTTGGGATCATTTGGTACTTCTGCATGAAGATTTTCCAAGCTGCAATGTGGCTTGACTTCAACCATGTTGTGAAAAAGCTAGCAGATTATGAAGACTTTGGGGGGTAAGTTGATTGTCTTGGACTTGTTTGTAAACCTCTTCATGATGATGATTTGCAGGCAAAAATACTGACTCTTATCTTTTCTTCTTTTTTTTCGGTGTTGCTGCAGCTATTATGAACGAATTCTGAAATAAGGTCGTTTTCAGTCACATCCATATTTTGCAATTGTTATTGTGAAGAAGTGATCAAATCAAATGTTTATTTGATTTGATGGATCAAACGTGGCTGACTGGATGTACATTTTAGTGAAGTTGTAAAAGTTTGACGTGGTAGTATTATTCCTTGTTCCTATGTATAAGTTATCAGAAAAATAATGTAAGGTGCATTTTTATTTTATGAGTAAGATCAATGATTACGTATCCATAATTATTTGATGTTGGGGTCAACTGTGCTGGAGTGGAATAAATAATTCCTATAATCATCTGCAGCTAATAGGTTTACCACAACTTGAGTAGAGGCTTTCAAAAAGTATATATCTAAAGCCACTCAAATTTGACTCATTCATTCTAAACATTCTTATTTGTGTCGATTAGACTTGAGAATACTTATTTTAGTTTGATTGATCTGCCAAATTAACTAATGGCATCGTTTGTCAGAAAAACGTTGAGGAATACAAATACTGCGGAACACAAACATTGAAGATTTGAACCTAAGACTTTGAACTCCATAAATATGTATTGCCCACAAAAGGAAATCCTCTACTTGAATTCTTTATGAGGTTGATGGTCAAGGTGTTTGCCAATAAAATTAAGTGACAACACGAATGAAGTCAAACACAAGTATTCTTGAAACGAAGCCTCTAAATGAAACTAAAAACTCATGAGATCTATCAACGGGGTCTAGCCTAGTTGAAAAGGGCCTTGACTTGTAAACAAGAGATCTCAGGTTTGAACCCCCATGGTATCTTGATTGTGTGTGTATGAGAGAAATATCATCCCATGTAGACTGTAGTTTAGCAAAAATACTTGGAATGGAGATAACACTGTTTTGCTATTCCCAACCAATAAATACAATGACAAGTAGAAAAGTTATCTTATGTGTCATTGTGTTATTGGTCAGGAATAGCAAAAAGCGATATCTGCATTGCATAAGAGTTTCTCTAATAATTTAGACTATCTCTTGTACTAAAAAAACACTCATGAGATCTTTTCACAAACATATAAACAGTTACTCCACAATACTTTTTAAAACAAGAGTGGATGAGACTAACAAACCTAATCTTAAAAGCACATCTTTCCTTTAGTTAATGAGCCCACACATATCCAATTCACCATAAGCGAAACAAACAAAAAAACCTATTAAAACTTCAATTTCAATAACCAAATCATATCAACCTGTTGTTGAGCCTCAAGTCTCTCTCACCAATACATATAAAATCACCCCTCAAATTCTAGCCGTTCTCTCCCTCTTTTGAGTCCTAAAGGAAAATTCCATAGAGGGGGGAGGAGGAAGAAGCGTCAATGCCTATCATCTCCCTCTTCTCTTTTTGTTTTTTTTTTCTTTTAGATTAGTGAATAATTCCACTGGAGTGTTTTGAATCAAAAGCCTATTGTGGTGTTTTTTTAAAACTATGATTAGATTAAAGTTTCCCATCACCTATTTATGTTCTCAATCAAATCCTACTCCCAAATCCCGCTCCTTAACGCCGCTCATGTTCTCTAAATTTGATTCTACATTGTCTTTGACGGAGGTTGCTGCAATCACCTAATTGTTCTTTGGCAAGGTTGTTGTTTTCGTTTATTTGTTCACTCTTATGCGCAGGTAGATCGCTGAAAATCATATTTTCCCCAGATCTGTTACGGATGCGGTGGTAAATTATATTTTCCCCAGATTTGTTACAGATGAGGTGGTGGGTGTGGCCGCAACGACGCTTTTTCAGGTGGTGGTGGTAGGGTTTGTTTAGGCTAATGGGTTGTTTTAGGGTTTTGGTTATGTTGGATTTAGGGGCTTTGTTTGGGCTTCGGACTAATTGTGGTGATGTGGGCTAGTAGTTTTAGTATGGCTTTTGTCCGCGTTAGTTTTGCTTTCAACATGTTAGTTTGTTGCTCTCTTAGAATTGGTATTTTAGATGTCTTGTTGATGTCTTTAATTGTACCGTTGAAGTTTATCTAACGAAGTAACTATTTGATTATATTTAAAAAAAAAGGTCTCTCTCACCAATTGGAAAATTGGCTTGGAAATTAATCCAAGATTCAACTGAGTAACTAATAATAACTAGCAAGGTGACACCGTATTCAAACTCATCATCCTCTTATCCTCATCTCCTCATAAAAAAAAAAAATATCTTGAATTATTGATTGAATTCTATACACAACAGCAAAAGGACATTTGTCCACTTATCCACCACGTGGCAAGCCAGTTTTAGCCTGATAACATCAGGACCGCCTGTGACATGCCATGTGTGAAAAGGGACCCACCTCCTGTCATGTCCAATTTCCATTGAACTGGATTGAATCATAAATCATTCATCACCATGTGTGTACAGTTGTCCATTGAATTTGATTTGCATTATGCGTAGCCCCTCCTTTTTGGCCTCATCCAACCCCTCCTTTCTTTTTCTTCTTTTCTTCTTTTCTTCTTTTCTTCTAAGTCACCGAGCCTTATCCATCCTATAATCTTCTATTTTTTTATGGACTAGTCAAAAACCATCTATCCCTTATTGTGAGCCCACCGCCAGATTTTAATAATATATATTTTTTGGAAGAAAAATGAAAAAAAATCGCCTTCCAATCCGAAACAGGATTTTTTTCCCGACATCCCCAGTGCAATATTGTCCCAGACATACAGTTTTTTCATCCTACCTGTATATCTATAAATAGTCAACTGCCCAAACTTCACCGCCTACAACGGCAAAAGCTAACACACTCACTCACCGAAAAAAAAAAACTAGTTTGCTGCAAAAGTTGCATCTTTGCTTTCCTGCAAAAATTGCATCTTTGCTCTGCTTCAAAGTTCACTTCTTTGCTAACATGTGGAGTCTTAAGTTGACTCAATTGCTTCCGGGTCTGCCTGAAGAACTCGGGCTCGAATGCTTAACTAGGTTGCCTTACTCAGCGCACCCTGTTGCTTCCCAGGTCTGTCGTCCATGGCGGACGCTATTAGAAAGTCAACAATTTTATCATCACAGGAAGAAAAATGGCCACACCCATAAAGTCGCATGCTTGGTTCAAGCTCTTCCTCATGAGCACGTCGTATCAGAATCAGACGGACCCAAATCCAACGACTCTCCCAGCTACGGAATCGCCGTGTTTGACCCGGTGAGTTGCTCTTGGCAGAGAGTCGACCCGGTGCCCAAGTACCCAAATGGGTTGCCTTTGTTTTGTCAACTGGCAAGCTGCGAAGGGAAGCTTGTGGCGATGGGCGGATGGGACCCGGTGAGCTACGACCCGGTCACCGACGTGTTTGTGTATGATTTCTCAAATTCTCAATGGAGAAAGGGCAACGACATGCCGTCCAAGCGTTCCTTCTTTGCAATCGGGTCTTACTCGGGTCGGGTCTACGTGGCGGGTGGGCACGACGAGAACAAGAACGCGTTGAAATCAGCGTGGGTTTATGATTTGAGACTGGACGAGTGGACTGAGTTGACTCAGATGAGTCAGGAGCGAGACGAGTGTCAGGGGGTGGTGATTGGGGACGAGTTTTGGGTGGTGAGCGGGTACGGCACGGAGAGCCAGGGGGTGTTTGAGGGAGGCGCTGAGGCGTTGGAGTTCGGGTCGGGTCGGTGGAGGCGGGTGGACGGAGCGTGGGAGGTGGGCCAGTGCCCGAGGCAATGCGTTGGGGTTGGGAGAGATGGAAAATTGACGAGTTGGAGTGAGTTGGACTCGGCGGTCCGAGTTGGAACGTGCGGAGTGACGGTGGGGGGTGGGACCCTGGTGATGGGGTCGGAGTACCAAGGGGCAAAGCAAGGGTTCTATATGGTGGAGGAAATGAAGGGAGGGCAAAATGGTAAATTGGAGAGGATTAGTGTACCTGATGAGTTTTCTGGGTTTGTTCAATCGGGTTGCTGCGTTGAGATTTGAATTTTTAATAGGACATGCGTGACATAAGCATATGTATGTATGATTTTGGGTTCAATTATTTTGAACGGAATGGGTACATATAGTTTTGTATCTTATTTTTCTGTTTTATGACTATAGATACCCTCATGATCCAAGTGGCTCGTAGCCAAGGCCGGTCTATTAATTTTGGAGGACCTGTATAGAAATAAAAATTGAGACTTTTTATGTTCAATATTTACCTTATTTTGAACTAAAATTAAAATTTCAAACTTAAGTTTATTAGGCCATTTTCAGTCATAAAGCTAAATGTAGTATATTGCTAAAAATTTAGCCCTTTAAAATATTAATTTTTAAAGAAGCTAAATTTTTCCATATTCAGCCATGCATTACTATATTTTAAGGTCCTTCATATTTTATTATTTTGAGAAAAATTATGGTACAACACTCATATATTCCACAATTATATATTATTTAATTTAATTTAATTACTATTTAGAGATAATATTTTTTTAATATATATATTAAACAAAATGAATTTAAAACATTTAAAAAGGTTTTAAATAAATAAAAATAATAATAACTTTTCAATCAATGGTTCTGACCGCTAACGATCAGAAACCAATTATATATATATAAACAAAATAAATTTAAAAACATTTTAAAAGGTTATTGAAAATAAAAATAAAAACCTTACGGCTAGTTGACATCATTGATGATGTCAACGCACCTTTAATATTGGCTGTTGGATCTGCAGTTGCACGAGATGTTTCGTACTCTTACCCACACTTGATACTTTCTCTTCTTGGAAAGCACATGCGCTGGGCCCACAAAAAAATTTGGCCTAAGCCAAAGTTGGGCTACATTTGGCTTAGTTGGAGGGCTAAAGGGCTAAATGTGACTCTCTAAATTTAGCCAAATTTTTTTTTTTTGCCCATGACTGGAGATGAGTTTTGTATTATTTTATGGTTATATTTGGCCTATGGCCAATGGCTGGAGATAGCCTTAGTTTATGTTTAAAAAAAGCCCACTACATGAAAAGTAAAGAAAAAGACTCACAAAAATTTAGAATAAAGCCCTAAATGTATCAATTACACACATAAAAGTCATTTTTGCTATTATATCTTTTGGACTAAAAGGTATTACGGGAGGCCTCATTTTTTTAGGGGCCTTGTGCCATCGCCTAGCGAGCATAATCTGTGGATCGAACCTACTTATAGCTCAAATGTTTAAGAGTAATTACATCTGATATCTTATGTTTGAATTCCCTTTCTAATTTCACTTTTATCAACAAAAAGAAAAACCACATGACACACATGAAACTCATATTTGGACACCATGCCCCTTCGTTTGAGTGAATAGGTACTTTGGACAAAGTCTTTATAAGTTATGCAACAAAACGAATGGTGTTATGGTTAACTTGAGCAATCGAATTTAAAAAAATCAGTTGACTTGAGATTTGAAATAGTGAACACTCTATTATTAGTCACACTCGAGTATGGGCGACCTGTGTAACTTATTATAGGTAGAGTAGAGAGGTAGCGATTTTAGCATTCTTTTGTTTTCAACAACATGCACTTACTTATGAAGGACGATGAGTTTGACTCACCTTATCCATCAGCGACCCTATTCATAAGATATGTGCAACCGCACAAGGCCGCACCAAAATTTTTCTTTTGTGTGTAAATAATGTTTTTGTTTTACTTCTCTTTATTATTCATAAACTTTTGGTCTAACTCAGTAAAAAAAAAGGTATTGACTTGCAGATCAGTGTTCTCAAGTTCAAACTTCTTATAGCACATTGACAATGTGTGTGAGAAAACCCCACTCACCTTGCTAACTTTGGGGCGAAAAAAGGAAAAGGAGATGGATGGATATATCTTCACTTGAAGTTTTTGGATGACTGCGGCAAGCAAGTTTAAGGGAATGGGGTTCTTAATACACTTTGGGCCAAGTGAGGGTCAAATTTAGCCCGAAGAATACCTTGAAAGCCCATGCATTGGCCCAGCGGTTTGGTCTTTCAGTACAAAATCATCAAGATGAAGGGAAAAATACCAAATTTGCAGGGCTTTTGAAGTCTCAATACTCATCCATTTTGTTGATCGATTGGATTATTATACTAAATTTAATTAATTTACAACTAAGAACTTATTTAGGTAACAGAAAGCTAAAAACAAAATTTCCCAAATCTTAATCCATATACAAAAATACAATGCATATGTGTACTTTTGAAATATATATTTTCTTAAACTAAATAATCTCCACTAAAAATATGTGTAGTTATGCAGGACAATTCATCATACATTAAATTACTTTCTTATAGTCTCAACTCAACATATTCTGAAATTACATGTAGGATGACTAAGAATGCCTAAAGGGGGGTGAATAGGGTAATTCGATATTAATAACAATAAATAAAAATAGACTTTCGAAACAGGATTAATATGACTTATCAATCTTGAAATGTGCAGAACTGTAAAGTAAAAGAACACGCAGATATTTATTTTACGTGGTAAAACCTCACCTCTGGGGAAAATCCACGGGACTCCTTAGTCCAAAGCAAATCCACTATAGAATGAAGATTACAAGAAGTACTCGCACACTTATCCTAGACGCAATCTATATAAAGTTTACCAACTTCTTCGTAACTCAACTTCTGTCGCGGGATGATCTTTGACACTTCTTATGTTGAACGCAATACTGGTCGCAATTGCTTTAAGCTCAACGGAGGATAAATGCCACAATAGTCTTGGTGCCCTCAACCGTACGAGTCACCGACATGCATATGAATGCAATATGAATGATAGAAGGATTTGATAAATCACCAAGCAAACAAGGAACACTTGATAACTTATCTGAAAAAATATGCACAGTAACTTTGTCTTGAAAAATTCAATATGCTCATAAACAAAATACGTTGAAAGCCATGCCTTAGAAAAGGAAAACCAAACGTTTTATACAAGGCAGGTTCTCTCACTAGAAAGAAACTCACGGGACCACAATTTCTATTGATCAACAATGACTCTCAAACCTATTCAACTATCACTACCAATCCTGAAGCAATATGGTCTCTTTATTAAGACGCCAAACAGAAGATAACCTATTATCTAATGATGAATATGAATTGTGATTTAATATGGACTCTTAAGTGATGACATACCCACAACCACTTTTATGAAGAAACATTCATCTCCTAAAACAAGTTAATTAGGAGATGAGCATGGTGCACGTCACTATAGGAAACGCTAATCTTTTAACTTAAATCACAATGGCATTGAACATAACTTCACCTATAAATCCTATTGTGAATGCATGGTTATGTCATGATTTACCTGAAGTCAAGTTTCTCATATAAGTCAAGTCATGCCTCGGAAGTATGAGATTGAATAAGTTGTGCCAAAACGTCTAGTCACAATTCTTCACATACTAATTTTCAACCTATACTAGCAGTGGCGGATCCAGGATTTCTAATTGCAGGGGTCAACATCTAAAAGGTTAAAAAATTCTACAAAATAAAACAAAAAATAATATGAAACGATAATATTACAATTCTTAATTAATAGAAAAAACCACATTACAATTGTCCACATTAAAAAAAAAACAACAACAACAATATTCAACCACACCATTCACTTTTAAAGTAAAGAAAATAAAGCTTCATTTTTCCATAGTATGAGACTTTAATTTGGTCATCTCGATATCCTCTATTGGGTTGCACTGCTCTATATATTCAATCAAAAGCTTTATATTTGGTAAAAACTTTTTATATATGATCAAAGCTTTATATATGGTCAAAAGCTTAATCTGTTAACTTGTTTTTTTAATGAGGTAATGTTTTAATTATTATATTTTAATAATGTCTGCTTGCTTGCTTAATGAAAAAAAAACTATCCTATTTTGTTAACAATTTATGAATTTGAAAAATCCAAATTCCATGGCCCGAAAAAAAAAACTATGCTATTTTCTTGGATGCTCTACACAAGGCAATGAATTTCAATGCTGCTGTGCTCTACACAAGGCAATGAATTTGGAACAGCATGACTTGATGTATGTGGCATATATATATATAAAGATTGAAAAGGCATGGTGTACGTTTAAAGATACAAGTTTCTTTGAGAGAGAACTTTTTTTTATGTCAAATTTCCATTTTGTTTTATCAGTCACCAAAAGAGCGTTTTTTTTTCAACGACGTCGTTGGAAATCCCATTCCCCCCTCTGTTTTATCAGGCAGCAAAAGATATTTTTTATTTTATTTTCAACGACGTCGTTTGGAGGTCAGGAAAAACAAAAACAAAAGAGCGCTGTGGGCTGTGGGCTGTGGGCTGTGGCTGCTTCCTCTGGGCTTTCGTTAATGTCTTTCGTTTTGATAATCTCATAAACTTAGGTGTTGTGTTTGATTAGTGATGCACGTCACATCATGTAGAGGTTTGACAAGACAAAATAAATGTAGGACATGAAAATCTTATGTGACGCAATTTTAATAAATAAAGTATAGTAATTGTATATACGATAACATGAAGCACTCTCGATCACCTACCCCTAAACCTAGGAATAACTTCTCCATAACACCCCCACCCCAAAGCTCAGATTTCATCAATGTGGCCCACTGAATGATGCATGCATGTACTGACATCCAGTCCCAAACCCTAAAAAGCATGCTAATTGCTACTCGAGTTGGTGAGTAATTGTTAATTAAATAATTAATAACACAACTCACGTATAAATAAGCTCTGTTGCCACTTTACTGGATGACAGAATCTTCTTCAACCTTTTCCTCAACCTCCATTAGACTATATAGAGGTCAATCCCAAAATCATACAAGAGAAAAAATGGCTCCAACCATGACCAGCCCTTCAGGTATCACCAACTTTGTTATAAACAAAGGCAATGGAGTTAAGGGTCTTTCAGAAATGGGTCTCAAAAGCCTTCCAAAGCAATATATCCAGCCCCTTGAAGAGAGAATTAGCACTGCGAGTTTTGGGATCAAAAACTCCGAAGAGTCTGTTCCCATCATCGACATGTCAAATTGGGACGACCCGAAAGTTGCAGAAGCTATTTGCAGGGCAGCAGAGAAGTGGGGTTTTTTTCAACTTGTCAACCATGGGGTGCCCATTGAAGTGCTTGAGAATGTGGAGGAGGCAACTCATCGCTTCTTTGAGTTGCCAGCTGAGGAGAAGAGTAAGAATTCGAAAGAGCGTTCGTGTTCGAACAATGTCCGGTTTGGGACGAGCTTTAGCCCTCAAGCAGAGAAGGCTTTGGAGTGGAAAGATTACCTTAGTCTCTTCTATGTTGCTGAGGATGAGGCCTCTGCACTTTGGCCTCCTGCCTGCAAGTAAGCTTCACTTACTATTAATGTCTACTCTGTATATACATAATAAAACCTATTTGTAGCATATTAATATTGCACATTAATTTGTATTGACTAATAATTATATGCATGTGTATATATATATATATATATGTTTGCAGGGATGAAGTGCTTGAATACATGAAGAAATCCGAAATTCTCATAAAACGACTCCTAGAGATGCTAATGAAGAGACTAAATGTGAAAGAAATAGACCAAGAAAAAGAAGGTCTTCTAATGGGATCCATGCGGATTAACCTCAACTACTACCCCATTTGCCCAAACCCTGAGCTCACAGTTGGAGTTGGCCGCCACTCCGACGTCTCAACACTCACCGTCCTCCTTCAAGACCAGATTGGCGGGCTTTACGTGCGCGGGGGCACCGACAAGAAGAGTTGGATTCATGTCCCTCCGGTGAAGGGGTCGTTGGTGATCAACATTGGTGATGCACTCCAAATCATGAGCAACGGACGATACAAGAGCATCGAGCATCGAGTGGCTGCGAATGGAAGTAACAACAGGATTTCAGTCCCCATATTTGTCAACCCGAGGCCGTCGGATTTGATCTCTCCGCTGCCGGAAGTGCTTGCAAATGGGGAGAAAGCAGTGTATAAGCAAGTTCTGTATTCTGATTATGTCAAGCATTTCTTCCGCAAGGCTCATGATGGGAAGAGTACGATTGAGTTTGCCAAAATTTGAAGTTTTACTTTATATGCACTATATGGGAAAGCTATGTTGTGTGAATAAGCTTAGTGATCAAGGTCTTAGAAATAAAAATGTTTGGGCGACATAGGAGTGGCTCATGTGAAAATGAGATGTGATGAATAATGTGATTATTGAATTATGTATAATTTTAGTATATTTGGGAGTTGTTTGATACTCCAACAAAGTCATTACATACTCACAAGAGGGAAATTGCACTTTGAGAAGTGCATGATAACTTTTTGGCGAATTGCTATAATATATAAACTATCGGTCGGATTAGCAATATTATGTGACGTTGTGATAATCACCTAAAAAAAAAAGAAGTTATCTTACTTTCGGTAGGTGAACCACTAACATGGCTATGTGCAGTGACAAAGCTGGGCTAGAAGGGATGGCCGTCTGACATGATCAGTCCGCTGTTGGAGTACCTGCAAGAGTGGGGAGAAAGCAATCTGGTATTTTGATTATGTCAAGCATTTCATGGGAAAGGCAGAGGCTCGTGATGGGAAGAGTACGATTTTTGTTGATTAGCTAGATAGCTAGTTTTGTTGCTTAGTTTCCTAGCTTTTCTAGCTTAGGATTTTAGGTAGCTCTTGGCTCCCTAATAGTTTGGGAGTTCTTTTCGTTGGACTCCACCTTGCATTAAATCATTGCATTCCTATTTACAGGCATCATTGCCGACATGACGAGACCCAAAGTGAGGTCTCTGTTACTCCAGCCACAAGTGCGTGGCTATATTCTATACCGTACAATATCATTTTTGTGGCTATTGTATGTTTAGTTTAGCCATCGTGCTTCACGTCATAGTCTAGCAACATGAGCGTCCTTGAGTTTTCTAGAATTGTGTAGTTACATCTACACAAATATGCATTGCTTTTTCAACAAGACTATTTAGAGGCCAATCCCAAAATTATACCAGAGAAAAAATGGCTTCAACCATGACCAGCCCTTCAAGTATCACCGACTTTGTTATAAACAAAAGCAATGGAGTTAAGGGTCTTTCAGAAATGGGTCTCAAAAGCCTTCCAAAGCAATATATCCAGCCCCTTGAAGAGAGAATTAGCACTGCGAGTTTTGGGATCAAAAACTCCGAAGAGTCTGTTCCCATCATCGACATGTCAAATTGGGACGACTCGAAAGTTGCAGAAGCTATTTGCAGTGCAGCAGAGAAGTGGGGGTTTTTTCAACTTGTCAACCATGGGGTGCCCATTGAAGTGCTTGAGAATGTGGAGGAGGCAACTCATCGCTTCTTTGAGTTGCCAGCTGAGGAGAAGAGTAAGAATTCGAAAGAGCGTTCGTGTTCGAACAATGTCCGGTTTGGGACGAGCTTTAGCCCTCAAGCAGAGAAGGCTTTGGAGTGGAAAGATTACCTTAGTCTCTTCTATGTTTCAGAGGATGAGGCCTCTGCACTTTGGCCTCCTGCCTGCAAGTAAGCTTCACTTACTATTAGGGGTTGTTTGGTACATAGGTTTGGCTTGGCTTGGTTTGGACTAAATTTAGTACTACGTTTGTTTCATTTAATTCTAGTTTTAGATGAGATTGCTAATACCGGGCTCACCAAAAAGGCCTCCTTATGAGCGGACTACTAAGCTCATGTAGAAAAGAAGGATTAACTAGTCATATGTTCACCAATATATAAGATGCATATATTATATTGTAATATTAATAACATATATTACTATTACTATTATTATTATTATTATTACATACACATATACTATAATGTACATATATATATGTATATACACATATACATGTATATATATAAACACATATATACATATAATATATATATATATAAATACATATAGATATATACACATATATTATTATAATATATCCATATTAATATTATAATAATAGCATATATGTATATATGTAATATATATTATTATATGTATATATACATATATGTGTATATATATTATACCCATGTATGTATTATAATGTACATATATGCAAGCATATGCACATATACATGTATATATATAAACACATATATACATATATAATATATATAAATATGTATAGATATATACACGTATATTATTATAATATATCCATATACATATTAATATTATAATAATAGCATACATGTATATATGTAATATATATTATAATGTGTATATATATATACCCATGTATGTATTATAATATATATACACACACATATACATACATATACATTATGTATTTATACTATATGTATATATTATAATATACATATATACATGTATATTATTATAACATACCCATATATATTATCTATTATAATATACATATATACATGTATATACATATATATTATATGTATGTATATATACATATATATTATATATATTATAAAATACATATATACATATATATAGATATTTTTGAAAGAAAAAAAAAAAGATATGGTTAATTTATAGATATAAAGATGGGTCTTTGGTAGCCACCAAAAGGGTGGGAAACAAGGATTGGGCTATGGTTAATTTATTGAATTGTGTGAGAAGACCACAAAGAGAGAGAGAGAGAGAGAGAGAGAGAGAGAGAGAGAGAGAGAGAGAGAGAGAGAGAGAGAGAGAGAGAGAGAGAGAGGGCAGTGGCCAAGGGGAGGTTGCGCAGGGTAAGAGAATTGGTCGGGGTGGGTGGTTATGTCTCTTTCCTGATTTTTTATTTTCTTAATTTTATTTCAAAAGATAATAATGGGTTTCTTGTCTAGTTGGAAAAAAAAGCTTTACTTATTTTAAAAAACTGACAAGTGGCAAATTTTGAATAAGAGTATCACAAGCTGACATGGTGGTACAATCCTATTCTATAATTTCTGCTGATGTGATAGGTTGGTTCTATTTTGTAACTCACATATTAATTATGTACTTAATTTGAATTGACTAATAATTATATGCATATATATATATATATATATATATGTTTGTAGGGATGAAGTGCTTGAATACATGAAGAAATCCGAAATTCTCATAAAACGGCTCCTAGAGATGCTAATGAAGAGACTAAATGTGAAAGAAATAGACCAAGAAAAAGAAGGTCTTCTAATGGGATCCAGGCGGATTAATCTCAATTACTACCCCATTTGCCCAAACCCTGAGCTCACAGTTGGAGTTGGCCGCCACTCCGACGTCTCAACACTAACTGTCTCCTTCAAGATCAGACTGGCGGGCTTTACGTGCGAGGTGGCACCGACAAGGAGAGTTGGATTCATATCCCTCCGGTGAAGGGGTCGTTGGTGATCAACATTGGTGATGCACTCCAAATCATGAGCAACGGACGATACAAGAGCATTGAGCATCGAGTGGCTGCGAATGGAAGTAAGAACAGGATTTCAGTCCCCATATTTGTCAATCCGAGGCCGTCGGATTTGATCTCTCCGCTGCCGGAAGTGCTTGCAAGTGGGGAGAAAGCAGTGTATAAGCAAGTTCTGTACTCTGATTATGTCAAGCATTTCTTCCGCAAGGCTCATGATGGGAAGAGTACGATTGAGTTCGCCAAAATTTGAAGTTTTACTTTATATGTGTTATGAAAAATTTAGAAATATCTAAAAAAAAAAGTAGAAAACTCTAGAAAAGTCCTAATAAAAATCTTGTGATAAGGTAATATTATATTGTAAAATAGTGGCTATGAGAAGAAGCCAAGTCCACTGACTTGGACGATGGCGGCAGCCTTAGTGTATAAATAGGTGTTGTCTCTTGTACAAGTGAGCTAAGAGAGAGAAGAGGCCAATAAGCCAAAAGGCCAATAGGCCTAGCAAACAGTTTCTAGTTGTTGAAGGCCAATAAGCCTAGTCCTCTATAAAGCCTTGTACCCGTCTATTGTTGAATAAATAAAAGCACTCTTTTGTTCTCTAAAAGCCCAACAAGTGGTATCAAAGCAAAGTTCGATCATCTTGGGCATAAGAGTTCGATATAGTCCTCCATCATGTCTACCGCTAGCCAAACTTCTATCCCATTTCCAATCTTTACTAGAGAAAACTATGATTTTTGGAGCATCAAAATGAAGACCTATTTTATGTCTCAAGATTTGTGGGATATAGTTGATAGTGGCTTCAATAATCCAGAAAATCCAACTGTGGAACAATTAAAGCAACTAAAGAAAGATCAATAGAAGGATGCTAATGCTCTATTTGCGCTGCAACAAGCTTTGGATGACACTATTTTTCCAAGGATTATGGGAGCCACTACATCAAAGGAAGCATGGGATACTTTGAAGGAGGAGTTTCAAGGAAACGCCAAGGTACATGCAGTTAAACTACAAACTTTGAGAAGAGATTTTGAAAATATTAAAATGAAAGATTCTGAGACCACACAAGAATACTATGGTAAAGTAAAAGAAATAGTCAATCAATTAAGAGCCTATGGAGAAAAAAATTTATGATTCAAGAATTGTAGAAAAAATACTTATCAGTCTCATTGATAAGTATGATCCACTAGTAACTGCCATTGAACAAACAAAAGATATAACTAGTCTGTCAGTGACAGAATTAATGGGCTTTCTAGAAGCATATGAAAAAAAGACTAAGCTCAGTTTGGGATTGCTGTTACTTTTAAAAAAAGTTGCTTATGATGTGCTTTGAAAATAATTAGCTGTAAAATAAAGCAGCTCCATGTTTGGTAAACAATATTTTTAAAGTGTTGTTAATATAAAAAGCAGTGTCAAAACCGTTTGCTAAATTTTAATATAAAATTGTTGTAACTGTGAATACTGACTAAAATAGACATGATGTTAGAAGTGTTATGTACTAATCATGTGGTGGTAGTGGTGGTGATGGAGTGGAGGTGGTGGTGGTGATGAAGGTGTAGTTGGTGGTGGTGGTGGTGGGGATGACGATTGTGGAGGTGGTGGTGGTGGTGGCAGTGGCAGCATGGTGGTGGTGGTGGATGTGGAGGTTTTGGAGGAGGTGGTGGTTGTGGTGGGGGTGGTGGTGGTGGAGGTGAAGGAGGTGGTGGTGCCGGAGGATAAAGAGGAGGAGGATGTGGTGGTGGTGATGATGGTGGTGGCAGTGGCGGTGGTTGTGGAGCTAGTGAATGTGGTGGTGCAAGTGGTGGAGTTGGATGTGGAAGTGGAGGTGGAGTCATTTTTTAAAATGAATTATGGTATTTTGGAAATTAAAAAAATTCATTAAAGGTTCATCTCTACTTCTTTTGAAAGCAGCTTTGAAAAACGACTTAGAGCCTGCTTTTAAAAGCTACTGTCAAAAGGCCATTGCTTTTAAAATAATCGGGATATTTTATTTTTACCAAACACCTTAAACTGCTTCACTTTAAAGTGAAGCAGGTTTTTGGCCAAAAAAAGAAATCCTAAACGGGGCCTAAGTAGGCGAAATGAAAGTTCAGTAGAAAGTGCCTTCCAGTCGAAACTAAATTTAAGGTCTCAGAAGTCTAAAGATGATGAAAAAAACTAGATAAGTAGAAAATGAACCCAACAATAATTGGGAAAATAGAAGAGAAATTTCGGAGATGAAAGACTATCCTCCGTGTCGGGTATGCAAAAAGACAAGCCACCAAGAGAAAGATTGTTGGTACCGAGGCATACCAAAATGCTGGAATTGCAAAAGATTTGGGAATATAGAAAAAGATTGTCGATTCAAAAAAAAACTATCAAGCTAACTACACATAAGAAAATGATAAGTACGAGCATGTGTTCTATTATATGCATGTCCAGCACCAGCAGAAAAAGACAACACAAATTGGCATATCAATAGCAGCGGTAATGACTGGAAGACAGAGACTGCAGCTCAATTATCAACAGAAGCAAAAAATATGGCATCAACAAGATCAGAATATCTAGCAATATAGCTCCAAGTGTGCATTAAGGAGGAGTAGTGTTAAATTTAATACACGCTTGAAGAATTTAGAAATATCTAGAAAAAAGTAGAAAACTCTAGAAAAGTCATAATAAAAATCTTGTAATAAGGTAATATTATATTGTAAAGTAGTGGCTATGAGAAGAAGCCAAGTCCACCAACTTGGACAATGGCAGCAGCCTTAGTGTATAAATAGGTGTTGTCTCTTGTACAAGTGAGCTAAGAGAGAAAAGAGGCTGTTGTGAAATTATTACAAGCGCACAATTCGTACAAGTAATGTAGAAATAAGTAGAGTGTCGTTCCCACGAAAACTGTAATTTCCTATTAACTACAAATTATGATTCATTCAGAAGTTTATTTGAACAGTTGATTAAGAAGATTGATTGATTTAATTAAACTAAAATAATTATGAAAAATAGCAATTTAATTAATGATGGAGAATCAAGTTGATGAAACACTAGAGCATCTGTTTCACCATAACCAATTTCACATAATTCTTATAGCCAATTAACCCTAATTACTATCCATGTTGACAGTTGGTTTCTCCTAATTTATTCGATATCCCCTCTCGGGCTCAACCAAAAGCACTCTTAATTAACAACCCATTCTCTCTCGAACAACGGATTTAGAAAATCAAGAACCCATTAAGTTCTATGAGAACCTGCAAGAAAACTGCATGAGTCTTGTTAGTCCTTCTCGGGCACTCATTCAAGATGGTATTTGTTACGAGAAGCAAACACCAAACATCTCCTCTCGGTCTCTGCTTGGATCATCAAATCAATTAAATATTGGCCAGATATTCAAAGCATTAAGAACAATAACAAATACTCAACATGGATTAGTAATCAGAAATTAATATAACTATAAAAATTAAGTATTCATGGTTAGGCTACATCATAGCCCTAATAAGGAAAATTAGTTCATGACAAAAGAAAAGATAAACAAGAGAATTGTTGTCATTAAATCGATTTGGCTGATGGATTTGATCTTTGGATTCTCCACAGCAACCACTTCATAAGCTCCAAAAGCACCGCAGCAGCAACTCTTGGCTTTCTCTTTGATATATTTGTGGGTGTAGTGAAATATGGTGAAAAGTATATGGTAGAAAAGATGACGGTCTCAAGAGATCCTCTATAGAGAGAGTTGTTGCGTCGATTCAGCTGCACCAAAATAGATTCAGCTGCATCCTCAACTTGTGATACTCGCAAGTGCACGAGCCGTTGGTAGTTTAGCGTATGTAAGTGCGAGGTCAATCCCACGAGGATTGATGATATATTGATTTAATTCAATTCCTTGTACAAAACAGAAATGAAAAAAGAAAGGAAATGAATAAGATAAGAAAGAAGGAAAAGAAATTAACTCAAGCGAATAAGTTCCCAAGTTCAATTTAAATTAACGGATTGATTCTAGCTAAAGTATGATTAAGCCATGGTGTCTGGTCCTAACCTTGTGTTCCTAATTCCCTAATTTGATCATCTGTTGTCTAACCTAAATTAAGCATTAGGAACCCATTAAGCATAGAAGAACATTTTAAACAACCAAGCATGTATCTAATCCCTGTTGTCGAATGTCCATACATACTCTTCCTATTCATAGTTCAATTCGAATTAAAGCATGATGTCTACTCTTAATTCAAACCAAGATAGCTAACATGCAAGCCTTAATGGTGATCAATCATTCAAACTAGCATATTAACTTATAAGCATAATGAATAAGAACAAAAACCATAATTGAAACTTAGAAACTACTCAAACTTGAATTGCTAAAGAAAAGAATTTACATTACAATGGAAAGTTAAGAAGAACTCAGAAACATTTAGCAAAATGATTTTATTACAACAATTGAGAACTAGAAAGGAATACTAAGAGAATTTGAGGGAGAGAATGGAGGGGAGCTCTAGAGAAATGTTTGAGAGCTCCCCCCCTTGGGGTGTGTTTACAAGCTTGGAGAACTCACTATTTATAGGCTTAGGGGAGTTGAAATTCTAAATTAAATATGGTCTATGCCAATAGCACTTGTAATTAAAAACTCATCCTTTTGGCTAATGCTCTTCACCAACAAATCTCACTAGATAGTGCACTTCACCAACAACTCCCACTAGATAGTGCACTTCACCAACAACTCCCACTAGATAGTGCATTTCATCATGCATGACATTGCATTGCAGTCAGCTTGTGGGCAGGTTTTGGGCTTGTTATTCACTCCGAATAAATCTGGAAAAATATGGATCTTCAAGCCCTTTGTCTTATGTTTCCAAGCATATGCAGCCCAACTCAAGGAAAAATCGGGAAGACCTTCAAATGTCATTTGTGGCCTAGTAACGCAGATGCTGCCGAATTTTGACCTTGATCTACTAAATCATGTATAACTTCCTCTAGAAGACTTAGAATCATGAACCGTAAAATGCTACGGAAACTAGACTTCCGTCTCTTTCCAATGATGTATGGCTCATTATCTGGTTCTTCTTGAGCAAGTACAGATTAATCCGTGAAATTGAATGATCTACAGACACTGTTTTGAGCTAATTTGTCTTCAAAATGCATGTAATGAGTCTCAACCTTATTACACTGAAACATACACAAACTTTATTAAAAGCACAAGTTTAACTCAAAAACATAACCAAATCATAAGTTAGAAGGGTACAAAAAGATATGTAATTATGCACCGATCAAGAGTTTAGGGTGACCTTATATAGTGTAAAACAACTAAACCCTACTCTTAAAAGGTCTGGAAAAACTCTCCTAAAGAAAAACAAAATCCCAAACAATTAAGGAAACAAACTAGGAAAGAATCCTTCTTTGACTTGGAAACACGTCCGCCAATTTTCATGCAAGTTTTGGGGTTATTTCACTTCCTAGAAAATTCTGGAAAAATATGAGAAACGTAGTATTATCTCTAAGCTTTCCAAGCATATATTACAAGCCACTAGGAAAAATCAGAAAGGTCTTCAAATCTTCAATCTTCCACAGCAGTGCAGTTCTGACAGGATTTCAACTTAGGCTGTCTTGACTTGCAAGTCTGGAGCATTTGGCTTAGTAGAAAATTTTGAAACTTTAACACAATGATTTTCAATGTCTTCGCTTTCTTTCCAATTGGCCTTGTTCTAAAATTCATTCAAAAAGTCGATTTTCAGTTGAAATCCTTCCAAGAGCGCAGAATAGCTGAAAATAAAGAAAGTAAGGTAATAATGCTCTTTTTAATTAACTTTCCCAACAAAAACCAAATATAAGAGGTATAAAAATATAGGAAATAATGCACTTAGGCCAATAAGCCTAGCAAACAGTTTCTAGTTGTTGAAGCCGATAAGCCTAGTCCTCTATAAAGCCTTGTACCCATCTATTGTTGAATGAATAAAAGGCTTATTTATATACATACCCCCTGTGCTTTCAAAATTGTCTCATATTACCACATGTGCTTTGAAACGTCTCAAAATACCCCCTACACTTAAAAAAACTATCTTGCATTACCTGTTTTGTCAGTGTTAAGAGACGTTCCGTTACCTTGTGTGGGGCCCATTTCTTTTAAATAGCTTAACAATGGAGAATAAGGGTTATTCAGTTTCAGAAAAAGGGAAATTGGTTGAGAAGGGCAAATTGGGAGAAGAGGGTAGGGTTTATGAAAATATGTCCAGCAGCCTTATGAAAATATGTCTAGGATTTTTGGTGCACTATTCTACTCCACTAAGGTGCTACCCTTCTCCTTATCACCCCAATTTGAGCTTCTACACAGTAGGGTTTGGCAAATTCGAAACCCTAGAGATTCCATTCTGCCAGTGCTCCATCAATGGCGGGTTGAAGGGGGAGACGTGAAGCAGCCCGAGCTCCAAGGTTTCATCCAGCAGCTCCGAGGGTATTGTCGCTACGACCATGCTTTGCAGATTTCAGAGTGGATAAGTGATGAACTAAATAACCATAGCCCTCTTCTTAATCCTAGCCCTCTTCTCCCAATTTCCCCTTTTCTGAAATTGAATAACTCTTAGGGCTAGTTTGGTATTGCTGTGCTTTTAAAAAAAACTGCTTCTGCTGTGCTGCGAAAATAATCAGCTGTGAAAAAAAGCAGCTAGGCGTTTGGTAAACTGTATATGAAAAACTGCTGTGAGTAGTCAAAATGTTTAGTAAATTTTTATCAGAAGTGCTTTTAGTGTGTATAATTACCGAAAAGGGCATGATGATGAAACTGTTTGTTTTTTTCTTCATTCTTTTTCTACTTTAAAAAAAGAAAACAAACTTCACTACATAAATTTGTTTTCTTTTTTTAATTTACACTTTTTTTTTAATCAAAATTTGTAATCTACAATTAGCACACATATATTACCATTTATAAATTAATATTGTAACAAAAGTAGTTCTAAATATTGTTATATTAAGGTCACCAAAAAATATCCTATCAAAAACCAAAAAACAAATATCCCAAGGCAATAATGGAAACCCATTTAATGGAATTGGGGATGGGTCTTCGATAGTAAGGTCACCAAGCTAGAAGTTCTTGTAATTTACAAGCAGTAATCCAACAACCCCACCTCCTCTACCTGAGAGAGCAACCAACCCACCATCCCATCTCCCCATCCTCACACCATTCTTTCTCTTTCCACAGCGGCAGTTTTCCAAAACCCATATTAGAAATATTGTCAACAGCCAATCACTAATTTAGGTCAAAATTTCAGCAAAAAATTAAAAATCTCCCTAACATAAACTGCAGAACAACTAAAAAACTCAAATTGAGTACAACCCAGAAACTCAAACTCAAACCCTCACTGATAAGTAGCTGATTGTTGTCGGCAATTAACGTCCTTGATTGAGATGGAGTTTTGAGATGCAGGGGTAGGAAGAAGAAGAACAGTGAGAAGAGCAGTCTGTGAGAGTGAAGGTCAGAGAGTGTGAAGGTCGCGAGATCTATCTTGTGAGAGGGTCAAACGTTGTCCTTTTGTGAAATACTTAGGGGTATTATAGGGATAATGAAACTTTCATTAATGAGAAAACCGGCTCTTTTTTTAAGCGGCTTTTCAAAGCACCATATACCTGACTTTGAGTTTTTGCTTTTTATGATGGGTGTTTTTAAAATAAGCGTGTTTTTTTGGGTTTACCAAACACCCAACTCATGCCAAATTTTTATTAAAGCTGCTTTTAAAAAAAATTAAGCGCTGCCAAACGCCACCTTACTCTCCATTGTTAAGCGATTTAAAAGAAGTGGGGCTCACACCACGTAACGGAACGTCTCTTAATACTGATGGAACGGGTAACGTGAGACAGTTTTTAAAAGTGTAGGGGATATTTTGAGACATTTCAAAGCACAGGTGGTAATTTGGGACAACTTTGAAAGCACAAGGGGCATGTACATAAATAAGCCTAAATAAAATCACTCTTTTGTTCTCTAAAAACCCAACAATATGCACTATATTGGAAAGCTATGTTGTGTGAATAAGCTTAGTGATCAAGGTCTTAGAAATAAAAATGTTTGTACCACATAGGAGTAGCTCATGTGAAAATGAGATGTGATTATCGCATTATGTAAATGTATATTTACTTTTAGACAAATTAATTTTAGTATATTTGGGAGTTGTTTGATACTCCAACAAAGTCATTACATACTCACAAGAAGGAAATTGAAATTTGAGAAGTGCATGATAACTTTTTGGCAAATTGTTGTAATATATAAACTATCGACCGGATTAGTAATATTATGTGACGGTGCGATAATCACAACAAAAAAAAACAAAAACAAAAAACAAAAAAAGTTATCCTACTTTTGGTACGTGATCCACTAACATGGCTATGTGCAGTGACAAAGCTGGGCTAGAAGGGATGGCCGTCTGACATGATCAGTCCGCTGTTGGAGTACCTGCAAGAGTGGGAGAAAGCAATCTAGTATTTCATGGGAAAGGCAGAGGCTCGTGATGGGAAGATTACGATTGAGTTTGCTAACATATGAAGATTAATTAATTTATGGTACACCATACATAACATAACATATCATCATTGTTGAAGATATCATTAGTGAATATGAATGTGATACATAGATATATCTAACATATATATATATATATATATACGCATTTATTTATTCGGGCCTTAACCAAAATGCGATGAATATGCTGCCACTACATTCTGCTCCGAACAGAAAGCTCCTGCTTCATTTGGTCTCTCAAAACTCTTCTTAATAACTTGTTGGAGGCTGTTCGAGGAAACTCTGCAACAATCTTGACATGGTTCACCTGTTTAAATCCATCACAACAGTTGGAGAAATCACATAAACAACTAAAAATGACATGAACCAGGTTGTCTTTTGAAACAAAACACAAGCCAACTGGGACATCACACCATTTTACTCCTTTAAATTGTGAATTTTGAGCTTATGTTTCCATGTTGAATAGATAGAGAATGTTAAAAGTCAAACCTTAAACAAAGGGTTGAGGTTGCTCTGAATTGCTTTTGAGAATTTCGCCCTTAGCTGGTCTGCTTTGGAGTCAAATTCTTTCTTCAATACCACATATATAACCAACTGTTCAGGACCCCCATTCACAGGTGCAACACTGACTGCAGCCGTCTCCAAAACGCTTTCATCAGCCCGGTCACAGACACGCTCAATTTCAATAGAACTTGTCTGAAAATCAAGAAAGATTGAAAAAGTTTTAAGTATATCAATTTAAAGATAAACAGATGACCAAGCAACCCAGGCTCATACTTGCTCATTCATATATGACTTAAGAATGCTTCAGCATCACTCATCAAACAGAGGGGGCAGTTGAACACGTTACCTTGATGCCGCCGAGGTTCATGGTATCATCAGATCTGCCTTGAACAATGAAATGGCCTCCAACAGTTCTTTTGAGTATGTCTCCATGTCTTCTAAGGTGCTGGAGATACATATGTCAAATCATAGAAAAATTCTTGCTTTCATCATAGAGTAATTGAATTGGCGAACATGAAACTTTACAGTGCACAACTAGAACCCACGTTTGAATGTATTGACAGTTACATTTAAGGTTCAAGTATTGTAAGAAAGGCAGTTCTAATCATACCATTCCATTGTACATTGGCATTCCCTTGAAATAAACTTCTTCATGATCAGCATTTAGCAGTCTATCAGTTGCTCCCATGTATAGTGGGAACAAACCCACTTCCCCAACACAAGCTTGATCCTCTGGCTGTCACGTTGATCAAGAAGATAAAATATATCAATGAGTTGATTTTGTTCCTTGATGTTTGTTCATATTATCTTTGACCACCTGTCACCCATCACCCAATGCTTCAAGAAAAACATATCTGCCGAGCTGGCATGATGTAATCGAGCGACGGGTAGGTGATTGTAACAATTAAAGAAACTGAACCCCTATTAAAAACCAGCTAAAGAAGGTGCTTACATAAGGAATTCCATGTTCATCAAGGATGACAAAACCTGCGTTCATCGACTTTGTGCTAAATGCTCCAAAAGCTTGTGGCTGCAGTGGACTTCCCATGATGTAGGACGATGAAAGCTCTGTGCCCCCACAACATTCAGTGATGGGTTTGTAATAAGCACGGGAAGTGAGCCAAAGATCATCATCAACGTTTGAAGCTTCACCAGTAGAAGCGAATGATCTGCACACACCCATGTTTAAGTCTTTTTTTTTCTTGGTATTCATACAAATAAGTTTATCTGAAGTTTACATAGAAGATTACTTTATCTTTGTCCAATCTAGGCCTTTCATACACTGGGTATTCTTCCAAGCTTTTACTAAGCTAGGAACTGTACCCAGAATAGTGACTCCTGCATCCTGAAAAGATATAATAGAAAAAAATAAGGTGTTTGGATGACATATCACTTTTATGATCTTTAAGAGCTAAGTGAGTTTTTCCAATCTAAGGGTATAAAAAATAATGAATTAGGAGATTATTCCTCATTGAGATCTTTCATTTTATAGCTGCAAGCAATACATGCACCTTTCATTTCTAATATCTTTTAATTGAACGAAGTAAGCTCAGCTGTTGAAAAGAATAGAACTTGTATTAAATGAACTCATTGAGAAGAAGTATGTAGGTGTCACCTGCACAAATTTTCCAAAGCCACGACCTAGAGGAGATCCATGATACAGAGCAAGAGTTGCACCAGTTAGAAAGCATGAGTAGAGTAAAACTGGACCCATAACCCATCCTAAATTTGTGGGCCAGCAGAAGACATCTCCAACTTGAATATCAATGTGAGCCCATGAATCAGCAGCACATCTAATTGGTGAAAGATGTGTCCATGGAATAGCTTTTGGGTCTCCTGATGAACGCGAAAATATAAACTGAAGATCAAGATGAAAATGAATTTCAAAGTAGACAGCTAACAATAAATGTTGTCTTGAAAGCAATTTCTTTACCTGTGGTTCCAGATGAAAAGAGGATATTAGTTGTGGAGTCTATTGGCTGATAGACTGGAGAGTAATAATTCTTTCTGCCAAGAAAAGAATACCATTACAATGACATTGAAATTTGTTTAAAACTACACTCATGGAGAAAATGTTTAAGCTTTTCTGGATAAACTCGGCAATCTCTCATTGCATAACGAAGTCTTAAGTGGCCCGATCAATACCTTGGATTGTGACTGACACTAGAAAGAAAATCACTCCAGGGTAGATCCTGTTCTCTTAATTGAATGCCTACATTGCTCCCAATTGCTGGAAGCACAATAGCTTTACACGTAGCAGCCTCTGCAACCCGACTGCAAGGAAAGAAAAATCATAACCTTAACATGTCACATTTTACCAATGTAACAATTAAGTTATGGTGGCAAAAGCATATCCCTCTTTATCAGGGCTCTTCTGGGGTTAGACTAGCATTCAAATCCATGATTATCACTTTAATATCAGTATCCTTGAAAGAAGACAGATGTAGAGACTAGCATGATTTGAAAGGAAGTAGTATCTACCTGTAGAGAGGAAACTTTCGACCTCCTCTTAGTATGAAATCCTGAATACAAAGTGAAGGTAGGAATCATTTCCAAGAGCAAGAACCATAAAAACAGACTGCAAAATATGAGAACCAGTAAAATAAAAATCGTACTTTAAGGTCACTAAATCATGATACTAGATGAGTATTGTGCAAACTTCATTTTTAGTGTGCAAAACATATATATCATGCCTTGGCAGCACTTTTGACACGGTGACATTGCAATACATTAGCAAGTAATAAATTCCCAACAGAGAGTAATCAGGGGCCAGTCTAGTTTACTCAGCTATCCTAAAATTTTAAAGGTATAGTTTAACTTATCAAGAAAAATTCACCTGGGTAAAGACGCCCTTTGCTTTAGACACACGCAGGCGAGTTGCAATTTCCTTCACAGCAAAACTGTCTGCTATTGATACAACAACAAATCCTGCTAGTACAATTGCCAAATATATGATAACTGCATTGACTGTCATTGGCATGTCAATAGCAATCGCATCACCCTTTGAAAAGGTTGTATCCAGTGCATTAGCCACCAGCCTATCAATTATGTTGTAGACAAAATCAACAAAGGAAAAAAACTACAGGATATTATGTATACAAGGAAAATAATTTGGAAAGATTAACTAAACACACAGCACGACTAGATGCGTCTGAGATAAGTCATAATCAACACTTACATGCAATGAATCTCAAAACAATTAAAAGAAAAAGCTAAATGGTACTGGGGAAATCAAATAGAAGCATACATTACTTGTTCCCGAAGTTCCTTTAACGTCATATGATTAACAGCAGAATCATTACATCCTTCATCCCTCCATATAACAGCAAAACTATCATCCTCTTTTCTTGGATGTCTGGTGGGTAGCAAACAACATTCGGCAATATTCAATGTTGAATATGGAAACCAAGCTCCGCTGGGTTTGGATTTGTCAGTCCTATCTAGAATACACTTTGGGGCTTCTCGAAATGAAACTGAGAGCTCTTTCAGAAGAATTGACCAGTAAGCCTAATGACCGTTTACACATAATGAATTATAATAAGAGCATAGTTCCTTTAATCAAAACACTGGAAAAGACTTATGCATAAAATGAGTACTTACCTCGGGATTCTGAACTGAGAATTTCTGAAAAAGGCTAAAACTTGTTATGGGATCCTTATATGATGTTCCTAAAAGTTCTGAACCATGTGCTTCCATCAATCGTCCCAAGTTTGTATCTCTAGACTGGTATCTGACAATAGAGAAAAACAGGTTCAATTATAATTGTGAAGCAAAAATGAAAAGTAGCAAGAAGACATTCCATGTCTGCAGAATTATTGCTCCAAGATCAACACACTAATGCTAAATGTGTCAGGTTTAGTCAATCCATGTGTGATGATGTCCCACGTAAGTAAGGGTAAAGAATGAATTTTGAATGTACCAACAGTCATACACACCTTCCACTCTACAAAATTATTAAAGAAGCATCATATGTTCGAAATGATTGAAATTGATTTCTTATATGGTTTGATTTCGATATATTATAAGTGGATTAGTTCAAATGATGGGTTTTATTCCGCTTCATTTTTAGCTCAACCTAGAGTTGAGATTCATTCCTGGCATGGCATGTCAGGTTAAAAACAAAATGTTTACAAGAAATAAATGAAACAAAAATAACTACAATACAACACTGGAGGGAGTGAGGGGGATTCCAAAAATAACTACAGTACAACAAAATGCTATAAAGGGTAGGGTAGGCACTTGAATGACCAAGAAACAATACAGCAGCAATTAAAGAGCAAACAAATTAAATAGAGGCAGGCAGAGAAGGAGAAAACAGTAATTCGACATTACAGAGAAGGGAACCAGTAGAGAGGAAGGCCTTTGGTGGAGACATCCCAATTGGCATAGACAGAGTAATAGATCAACTGGTGCAGCTCATGGGGGTGTGATGGTTTTAGCACTCTCTCAGACACCAGCTGCCGCCACACCTCTCTTGGGTCGTCCGATGAGATTGTATGTTGTTTAAGGACTGCTTCCAAATGCTTGGCCTCGTCAATGGCTAGGCCTGCCTCAACCAAGTCCTCTAATCCCACCTCGCTTATGCTCTTCTTCACCATCTCTCTCTCTCTCTCTCTCTACTTTGCATGTAGCTTACTCTTAGGAACAACTTCTGTTCTGTTTATTGACTTTAACTAGCAAACTGAGTAGGTGAGCGACGTGAACGACTGTTACCCACGTGTATGTAGCCCTCCAATATGATATTTAGTATTACTAATGACCAGAGTCGCAAAAAAAAAAAGGGAACAAAACTCGCTCCCCTCCTAGTAACTACTAAAACTAGTTAAATGACTCGTTAAGGATCACCTATCTGTCTGTCCCCTAAATTGGCGTCCCATTGTGCCTTCTTCCCATCTGCATGAACAAGTTAGGTGTGAGTGAGAGTGAGAGATTTGTGTAAGTTACGCACGTGATAACTCCCTCGTATCCTAGTATTATTTACCAACAAAACAGAAGAGCCTGTGTCTGAATTGGTCGTGTATTTTTTTCAAAATAGTCGATGATAATTCGTTTTTATCTTTTCCTTCTGCAAGTCTTGAGAAAATAGGGGAACAGGAGCTGATCCTATGTCTGGAGTCTGTAAAATGATCAGTTTATGTGGTTTGTTTTTAAATTGCAATAAACAATAGGGTACTCTTAAAAACAAAACAAAAATACATCTTTTATGTCATTTGACAACACCACAACGGGTCCTTGGCCACTAGATTCTCTGCACAACAAACACAGCCAACTTTTTCTTGGCTAAGTAGGTAGGGGAAGGTGGGAAACGTCCAAACCAAAACAACTAGCACAACTTTAATGACCTTAATCTATATATGAGTCTCAGACCAAAACAATAATTAAAAAAAATAAAGGTCTACGACTAATCAATTTCTTAATCAAGCAATCAGCAAACTGCTGGAGGTTAATGATCAAATACAAATATGACCAATCAATTCCTTAAGTGGCGCATATAATATATAAGATGAAAAATATGTTACAAGCATTCTGCTTTTCAATTTTCTTTGGTATATGTATGGCTGTTGTCATTCAGCAGGTACATAACATGACAAGCTCATAGTATACAGGTTGATAACATAGCATCCTTCAATGAACAAATCTGTAGAGGTTGCTGGAATCTAATACTTTGTACTGTGTGAGTGGATCCTATGTAAACCTCACTTAGCAAATCGCAGCGTCCACTCAGCAGCAAGCTCGGCGTGTTTAGCTTCATCTTGCAAGTACAAATGGGCAATGCCAGGGACAAGTGGATTATCTGCTCAAACATGAATATCCCCATTCAATCAGTAGAAAAATAGGAAACACATCATGCTGATCAAGGTTATGAGCTAAATGAATATGATGTTTGGGAATATTTTCTATCTTAAGCCCAACTTAACTCATGCTGTGTTAAACAAATGAGCACTGCTCTGTTCTTACATCATGTTTTATACAAGACAGGTATGCAATTTTACATGTGAGGAACCTGACAGAATTCCTTCAATATACTAGTTTAAGTAATTAAAGTGAACACAGTGATCTACCAAGACTCATTTCAAGAAGAGGGGAAAAAGAAAGAAGGAAATGTAACGAACACAAGGACATGCTTACAAGTAGCCACAAACGGTTCAAAGGATAACAGAATAACTTACAAGGATCAGGCTTTGTGAAAATGGATTGAAGTGCTTGTAGAACCTTTGTAATTGTTAGAGCTGGACTCCAACTGTCCTTTAAGATTTCCAAACTTACATTTCCAGCAGAATCAACATTGCAATGATAGATTCGAGTTTTGAATACAACCTGAAAATCGGTCTGTTAAGTACAACAAATAATTACTTAAGAAAATGATAGCATTAAAAACAAAAGCTGTTCTCTATCAAGTCTTTCAGAGGAAACAACATTATTCAGAGGAAATTGAATGGGAGACACTACCTTTGGAGGTTGAAATGGATAATCACAGGGAAATGTAATGTCAAGGAAATATATGCCACCTTGGTATGGTGTTCCTAGGAACAAGAACACAGAAGTAAGTCAATATTGCCAAGTCATAACAAGGAGACATTAAACAACTCCCTTACAACATAGTTATCCGCAGATAACATAACAAACAAACAAGAACACAGAAGTGATGTGCACCCCACATCATTGCATACAAAAGATAAAACTTTGAAGACTCCAATGTGTCAACACCACATAGGTAGGAGAAAAGAAAGTTGGGAGAAAAAGTCATTGTCCCTTAAAACCATAAAAGAGCAGGAAAAGGCCTTCTCCAGAAATATAAGAAATATCAAGAACCAATAACAGGTTCCTACTTTCCACACATCCAACTTTCATTACACACAACATTACAGATTAGTTCTAACTAATTCTACTGTCCGCGTATTTATGTTTGAAAAACCCGACATCCAAAAAGAAATCTCAACACATGAGCAACAAAAGCACAAACCAAGGGATGCAGCTGTAGGAAAGACTACATAATCTAATAGCTAGAACCCTTCAATGATATACTCCCCACCATTAGAGTTGAAAAATCAAAAACCACATGCAAATAAACAGACCTTAGAAGCAATCGAAATAAATCTTGTTGCAGCCACAAGTCAATGATCGGTATAAAGAGTTGATAAACAAACAAGCTTGCTTGACAACGAACAAGCTCCTTAATAAAAGGCATATAAAAATTGGCAGCAGTAAACAAATCTTATTGCAGCCACAAATCCACAAGCCTAGACCAACTGAGCAAAGTTAGTTCTGGTGAAATATTTGAAAAAGTTAAATGCCACTTTCTTTTACTTCTCAAAAGTAAACCTTAACTATAAAAGTTGAGCAACCCCAAACAAATTGATCCGCTTTAAACGTAGAAAAGTTCGAAACTATCCAAATTCTAAACTTTTTAATCACTCACTTACTTGGTTATTAAAAAACAAGGTCAACTGCACGAGAAACTCAAAATTAAGTAAAGTACAGCTTAACCCAGAAAACAAAGCAAACCCACATCTTAAATATAAAAACTGAGCTGGAAAACTATAAATTCAAGCTCACAACTCCATAAGTAAAACCTTCAAATTTTCTACTTTTCAAGCTCACAACTCCACTTAGAAGCCAACATCTAAACAAATTAAGCTTAACCCAAAAAACAAACATAGCAAACCCATATCATAAGTCATTTAACCGAGAAAGAAAAGATGTATTTTTTGTTCTCCAATTCATAGAAGAGGAAAAAAACCTGGGGGGCCGATGATGGTTGCAACCCAGTTGTAGAGATTGTCACCCTTGGGCCCCGCACAGCAGCCAGGAGGTGGGTCCAGGTTGAGCTCTACCATCTCTCTCTGAATCCTCTTCCCTGAGGACGACACAGAGGTGGTGGATACCCACGTCGATCTTGATGCTAAGGATCCTGCTGATGGCTTTGTCATCGTCAACATGCCTGCTAAGGATCCTGCTGCTGGCTTCGTCATCGTCAAGCACACTCAGAGAGAGAGAGAATGAAGAGTGAGCTGTAAACGGAACGTACCGTTTCGGCCCAAAGTTAAAATAAAAGTAGCAAAAATGAAGTTAAAATAAAAAGTAGCAAAAATGAAACCAAATTTATCAGAGCCAGGTTTCGATCCTGGGACCTGTGGGTTATGGGCCCACCACGCTTCCGCTGCGCCACTCTGATTTGTTGATAAATGGTGTAGAAACAAGTTATATATACAATTGTTAATGGATACGGAAATAATTATACATTACATTTACACCACCCCTTTCAGATATCTGTTGTAAACCTTTGAGTGCGTGTTTATTTTTGGATAAAATCATTAACTAGGTTTTTTTATATTTAAATTATTAAAAAAAAAAAAAAAAAAAACCCTTCTACAAATCTATCGCCATATACATATTTATTCAATATGGGTTATGTTAACTTATATATATGCCAGCAATGAAAAATTGGGTTGCAGAGTGGAATATTATGATTTACTTTTCATAATGATCTGGAGACAAAAAAAATTCTGCCACTTATTTGGGGAGACATGAATTAAGAAACATGTTAAATTCATGCATAGATAATTCGATATGATAAATGTAACAAGTAATTTTAAGCTAGAATTACTTTTTCATTGATAAGGTACAAAATACGTTCTAGTTAAGTTGGTGCGAAAAAATCAAGGTCTAGCCACTTCATCAGAATGCCTACAATTGAATGGAACTACACAAAACTCCCCAGAATTTGTAGAGCTGGAGAGATAAACTGAGAAGTTGGAAACACAAGCAAAATTGATGAAACAATACATGGACATTTCCAGTTGTGTCACCAAGCTTGTGCTGTCATGCACTTCCCAGGTCCTTTTCAATCATTTTGCTATTTCGAATGTTCTGCTATAACTATGCTACACGGTAACAAACTGGATGGCACCTCAACTCAAAGCAAAAGCAATACAAGAAATGCTGCCGGTATGAGATATTGAAGATTGGAAACTTGTAGATTTGAACTCCAGCCTCCAACGGCGCTTGAAGGTGCAATTGCCGCTGGTGTAAGTCCTCCGATTGTGCTTGAATTAGAACTGTATCATAATAGTACAAGTTTAGCGCCAAAGCCATAATTTAGTGTACAAGTTCTAAAGTAATGATTATGAATATCGGGAAGAGGGTGAGATGCTCACCTTCCGGTAAATTTACAAGATCCATAACCTGTAAATGAATGCCCACCAAAATATTAGGAGGGCAATGAGAAAGTAAACAGAAGGATAACAAAGTAAGGGAAAAACCATGAAAAGAAACAAAATACTTGTACATGTTACCTCTCAAGGATAACAAACTTGAGAGGTAGTAGAAATGTACAAGTACCCATAAAAAGCAATAAAATGCCAAGTTTGAAAGCAGGATGATAAAAAAGTAAGAGAAAAAAAAATGGCATCCTAATAATGTTTCAACATGTTCACAAGCAGGCCTCGATAGTCAATATCACAATAAAAAAAATATGCCTTTTTTCATGTTCATACGCAACATTAGAGCTAATTAAAAAAACCACACCTAATAACTACTTAAAGCTGCATTAGCTACAAGCTTACTCTCCTCAGAAAAGGTTGTGCTACCCACTAAACTTTTGTTTTGTTTAACTGGAAGCACGAGTTTCATTGCAAAAATAAGAGAAATAAACAATAATCTCCTAGACATTGATGACTTTGTTTTGTAGAAAGTCCTTTACAACTGACTATCACCATATCTGAATGAAAGGCAATTCAAATTATAGTTTTGCTTCAAAAAACCTGTCTTCAGTTTCAGAACTAACACAAAAATAGTGTTGGGTGCACCCAAACATACCCAATAGTCAAGGCATAACAAAATGTAGACAGAAACTTACTTGGATCAACAGTAGTTGTCATGGCCGTGTCATCAAAGTCACATGTTCCGCCAACACTTTGCATCTTTTGATAATAGTCATTAAAAGCATATGAAGCATGATTTGCGATAGTATTGGGGAGATAACACCGCTGTCCTTTTTGAATAGGAGCGCAGTTAGCTTGGCCTTGCCCACAAGCCCAGTTTAAGCCATCCTGCAACTTATCAGGATCTGCATCAGCTTTCGCCACGCAGAAAACCCCAGAAGAATTCCCAGTATTTTGATTGGAAGTACTCAAACTTAAAGGATATACAGAAGACCCATTCGTAAAGAGCACACCCCAATTTTTCCCCGACACTGGTCCTGGCCTCTCGTCTTCATTGAACAACTCATAAATGTACGTGTTGATGGGCAACTTTGGCTGGCTGGGAGGACCTGAATCATTTAACACCCGCCGAATCAAATTATTTGTGTACGTCTGAGCATTTCCTGTGTTGGCATCCGGTTCATTGGATCCACCAAACCATGGCCAACCAGACTCTGTGACAACAATAGAGATCCCAGAAAAATTGAAAGCCTCTATAGAATAATAGGTAGCGTCCACCATAGCATCAAACATGCTGGTATAATGGAAAAGAGTGTTTGGGTCAACAATCTGCTTGACAGAGGGAAGTGGGCGGAAAAGAGCATAATCAAGCGGGAAAATTCCATTCCCCTCGGTGTACCCATAATAAGGATAGGCATTTAGCATGTAATAGGAATTTGTGTTTTTTATAAACTGAAGGATTTGGTAAATGGTAGGTCCCCATGATAAATTAAAGCCGGCAGTGGACGGGGGGAATGGCTTAGGGATTATATCCATGGACTGTGGAGTTGAAACTTTGACCTGATAATTTAGGTTTGAAGCAACCAGGGCTTTATGAAGGGAATTCATAGCAGAAACCAAAACCGGTGCAGCATGAGGAATTGAGGTAAGAACCTCACTGCCAACAGCAATGGCTGTAATATTGGTTGAAGGCAAATAAGCTGCAACATTTTTATTAATCCAGGCTGCTGCTGTTGATGGAGACTGTCCAATCCCTAGGACTTCCTCATTTGTGACACCTACCATTACTTCAATTCCACTGTTTGAAAGGGCTTTCAGCATGTGAGTATCAGCATTATAGAGGCGCACATGTGAAATTTGATGGGCTTTAAGAAGCGCAACTGTATCTGTCTCGGACGGAAGGTCTGAGACGTCGGTCCCAATGTTTATCCCGATGAATGCACCTATAAGTTTCAAAATTGTGATTCAGTATCTTGTTAGAGTGACAACACTACAACAATGAACAAAGGCATCCCAAAATTCCAAATGGTGCCCTTCTATTTGAGTAAAGAATTAACATATAAAAAAAATCTATGTATCCTGTCGCCATGCCCCAAAATTTTCCCAAGACCGATTATACCTACAGAGGCAAAGCCTCAAGCACAAGGCGGGTCTGGCAAATGACATTTCACAAGCAAAAAAATATATATTACAAAAAGAGAGAAGATAACGGGAAAAAACCAGTAATCATATAATAAAAGAAACAATCAAAATCAAGGCGTAGGTTGAGTCACTCTGAAAATACCAAGTGAAACGAAGATCATCTGCTCAAGATGTAGACGTACCCTTTGCAACTATTCTGAGGACCATAGAGTTATTTCTTACTACACACATGTATCATAAGTCAAGAAACTAATGTACTTTGGAAAGCAAATCAACACTGATAAGTAATACAGAGCTTAAAAGCAGTCATGTAAACATGAAGTAGCAATAAAAAATTGCAAAAGTCAGTAAGCCAAGCCCCCCATGTCAAGGAACTCCAGAAAGATTGAGCTCTTAATTATACTACCTCACTCAACAATATAAAACTGGAATTAACAGAAATCAGAACAAGGTTACTGTTTTACCTAATACACTTGTAAACATGCCAAATAGGAGCAAAAGCACGCCTCCAATCCATTTTTTATGCATCATTGGTACCAATAAGACTTCGAGCTATGCTTCCAGTGCCGTGCAGTTAGCTCGTAATTCCTAACCTGCCAGAAATGAAACATATATAAAATGCAATGAGATACTGATGAACAAAACCAAAGTAGAGCTACAGCTTTGTGTATCAATGGCCTTCATAACTTATAAATGCGCATTGCTTAATAGTGTATAGCATAAAAGGGAGTGTAACTATCAACACAACTCACAATAGCATTGACTCATCGCAAGTATATTTTAATTTTCAAGAACAAAAATGCTAGATGCTAAGTCGCACCCCTAAAACAAACTGTGAAAAACCAACACCAAACATTCTAATTTAGACATGATATACTTTCAATCTCAACACTTGACAAACAATAGGGAACATGAGTAATATTGGTCGTGTCCTCCAACAATTTCTTTCATTTTCCCATTTAGCATTTTCAAAACGAAGGCCGAAGGGGAAATTTGTAATCTGAAGCTGGGTTTAAAGAAACTAAATCTTACAAAAAATTGAACAAGCTTCTATTTTTCGTACGAACCCAGCACAAGAAATGCCTAAAGTCAGAGAATCGAAAAGACAAAAGAAGAAAAAGCAAAAGAGTGCAGAAGAACCAGATGTAGAAAACCAGGAAAAGCCATTGCAGAAGCAAATCCGACCACAAATAGCATTCGTGAAGAGGAGCTGAATATTAAAGAATAAATCACAAAAAAGTACCCGATTCAACTTCCCCAGCTGAAGAAAGCCAGAAAGTTACTTCCTAAGTAAGATGCAAGACGTTTCTACTTCTTCAAACAAAACCCACATAAGAAACGGAACTACCTAGAACCAAAAATATAAGAAAGATTCCTGATTTGTCTGAAGTTCAAAAAAAAAAAGAAAAAAAAAAGCAACTTCCTCAAATGTGGAAGCCAGAACAGCACTAAACACACACTTCTAATGCTAGACCCTACATAAACCCTACATTAAGAAACCATAAAATTTCATTGCAAACCAGAAGAAAAAGAAGAAAAACAATACTGACAGACTCTGCCCCACCAGTCCAATCATATTAATATTATTATTCATTCATAATATTGACTGAAAAATACATAGTTGAGGCAATAAAAGATTCATAACGTTAAGAAAAGAGAGAGAGAGAGAGAGAGAGAGGAGAAAACCTGTTAACGGAAACTTCACTAGACACAGTGAGCTACTGAGTTTGAGAAAGACACTGAGACCCAACTCAAGTGATGTGAAGCCGAGTCTTCGAACTCCTGTTTCCTTGGTTATCGTTGGTTGTCTTTTTCTTTTTTTCTTTTATTATTTTCTTTCACCCTTTATTATTATTATTTTTTTTTTTTTTATGAAGACTCATTGGGATTATCGCCAAAGTCCTTAGTTTTTATTTAATTATTTCGGTGATTTTTATTCGTTTTTCCCTCCAAAAGTCATTTTTCTCAACTCGAAAAAAAGATAGAAAAAAGTGGTGTAAAAAAGTCATGCATTAACCGCGTCAAAAAGGGAAGGACGGTTTTGATTTGAACTCCAACTCGATGCTCATTAATCATAAGAAAACCGGAAAGGCAGAAAAAGGAGACGATTTGAGGTCGGTGATATATCAGTTAGCTTTTTTATTTAAATACACCAAATATCAGTTAGCTAATAATACATTGCAATAAATTGTAATTATAATTATATATATAAATAAATAAAATAAAGTCACTTCACAAAAGGATAGATTCTTTTGTCCAAAAAAAAAAGAGGATGGATTCTGACTCACGCCAAAAATTAGAAGACAAATTCACAACAAATGGATTACGGATGGATACCAATCGTCTAAAAGTAAAACGTTTTCTTTTGAACACTTTGTGTACTGACTTTTACTCGGGGATCTCAAAATAAGGATCTGGTTAAGCTTAATGGCATAACAACGCATACACGACAATAACCAAATCACCAAATTTAAGATTCTGCCACGACAGATGTCATTGAAACAAAAACATAAACCTACACATCTTAATCTGAGAAACGACCAGATCCCTTCAGACAATACGTTCACATAATCAAACATAACACATACTAAATGAAATTCAAAAGGTAGCATAGCAAGTTTCTACTAGCTTAAGAGCTCTCTCTCTACGTTGTTCATGGACTAGGAAATCGGTCTCCATTTGGTTCCCTTGGGTAATCTTCATTAATAGGACTTCGGGTCCGTCTCTCGATTCGCCTTGGACTGTGACTTCTGCTTCTGCTCCTGCTTCGGCTTGGACCCCTATCCGGGCTCTCACTGTGACTCCTTGAGCCCTTATATGGTGGAGGAGATCGAGAAAACGACTTCTCTCTACTGTACCTTCGCTCTTGGGGTGGTGATACAGATCTAGCAACCATAAGAAGCAACAGAAGTTCAAACATTAGAACAAATAGCAGAACGCACTAGGCATTGCGCACTAGACAGAAACACATAAGTTGATGAGCACAAAAGATGAAAGAAATTCAGAAATGGCAAAGACATTATACAAAATGCAAATAAGCATTTTCTAGCAAATACTATTCCTGAAATCATTATCAATAGGGTAATACCACCGGATCTTTCAGAAACCAATCAAAGGATAAAACTGCCATTTTGACACCGAACAAAACACGAATTACAACAAATTAAACCCATCCTTCCTTCAGTCAAACAAGAGAAGACTAGCAACAGCCCTAAACCCCCTTATCCCCAAAATCTAATGCATCTTATTTGGATTTTGCAAATGATAAAACAGGTTATGCAACCAGAATTTGAAGTTTCCACACATAAATGCCTTTACTGGAAAGTAGATGGCTGGGAGGAAAACCAAAAATTACCTCGAATAATCCCTTCGTTTTGGGGGAGGAGAATAATAATCACGGCTGTGGGACCGAGATCTTGTATGGCGTGGAGGGGGAGATCGGGAATATCGTGGAGAGCGTGAATATCGAGGAGGAGACCGTCTTCGATCACGATATCGACCACTCCTGGTGCTGAAAGAACAAACATTTGAAAAGTTGAATAGACTACTCAGAAGTAGAAAACGGATTGTCCTGATATTCTCAATTAAACACTACTTATATTATCCAAATATTCACTTTGCATAATTTCTTCTTGGAGCAAACGTACAACAGCAAAACTGCAAGTCCAATATTCAAGACATTAAGGATAAATTAAGCACTATTTTGATCCTCACCATATCCATAGAATCACTCATATTTTCAACTTAAAATTCTACTCCAAATGGTTACTACAACAATATTCTTGTATTACATGTCAAGTTAGAATTCAAAATTGTCACCAAATATTGGAACAAACATAGAAGTCCTTCCCTAAACAATTGCCACACATTAGTTTCATAGAATCATACATATCATGCCTAAATAAAACTTGGAAGGAAAAGAAAGAAAAAAACGAATAGATAATCAGAAGATATATTATTCCAATCAAAGGGCAAGTTCCAACCCATATGACAAAGCCTGTAAAGCAATAGGAAGGTTTTACCTTGCACGCTCCCTATGCCTCATATCGGATGGCTTCTTCCTGTTCTCCTCTGCAAATACAACAGTAACCTCTCGGCCTTGAAGAAGCTGACCATCCATCTGATATTTGGCCTCTTCAGCATCAGCAGGTTCAACAAATTGGACAAAACCAAAACCACGAGGCTCCCTGCAAAAATAGGTGTAAAGAGAAAACAAAGACAAGTCACAAAAGGAACTACACTGAAAGGTAAAACGATGCAAGTACTTGGACACCATAAACCATTCCTATTAAATTTTCCGAAATAATTGCCAACAATATGGATGGCCACAATAAAGAAGCAAGCACTTGGCTGCTGACCTTGCAAGTGTCAGTTTTAAGATGACTTGAAATTCTTCAAGACTTGGAACATCTTCACAATGTATTCAAACTCAACTTCCTTCAAATCTTCACTACCATTAACATCATCTTCAAAAGAACTCTAATTACTTGATTGTTGTCTTCAAAACTTTAATTTCACTGTTAAACCTCAAAAACTTCAATGAATACACCCCAGCTTATGGTAATAATAAGAGTAGAACATGTATTAAAAAAAACCATCTTGAGGATATTTTTATAGGAGCATGGCAGGGCCTGCTAGGTCAAATCCCACAAAACACATTTTCAAATATTAAATTGATTCCTTTGGCAAATAACGAAAACACCATTTAACAAATCATAAGGTGCATTCGAAGGGCCTGCTAGGTCAAATCCCAGACAAACACATTTTCCAATATTAAATTGATTCCTTACACAATTAATGTAAATAGCATTGAGCATATCATAAAGACTAACTGTTCTCAAAAGCTATGCTTTACTCTAGAATAAAATGCGGGGACAGAAGCATAGGCATAGCATTACATAACAAGAGATGTTCAACTTCAACTATAGAGATTCTGAAAAGAAATATCTCCAAATAAATTCAATTCTTATCAGATAATTGAAAAAAATATCACAAAAGCTTACTAAATCATCCAATAGTTTCAGAAATCACGAGGCAGAATAAGCAAGAGGAAAACTACACAATTTCTACGAATAAGGTAAAATATACATATATAAAATAAACACTAGAATAAATATACAAAAAATAATAATTCAAAAGTTAAATCTCATTGCCAAGATATTCGAAAACTAAAGTTACTCAGATATGCTCACCCAGTATAGTAATCCTTTGGCAGGTAAACATCCTTAAGAGTGCCAAACTGCCCAAATGGCTTACGGAGATCTTCTGGCCTGCATAAGAGAACATAATGAAAAAGAAACATCTCATTAATTCAAAATTTCTTTAACAAGTAAGATGTTAAACAAAATTTACTAAAGGCATACGAAGCCACAAGATGCATAATATCCAATTGGGGGAACATATTTCAGAACAATAAACTTCTAGCAATTGATCCCGTTCAACCGGAAAGAAAGAAAATGGTTGCAGACGTTATAAGGCGAAAATTCCAACATACAGATAAGGAAATAAAATAACTAAAAAAACATCAACGAGAAACATCAACCAGGCCGATCCTCTAAAGGAAACATGTTCCATATAAAATTATAAACAAACATGATTTGTTGAATGTTCAATGTTCAATTAATCACAACAACTAGCATGCTAGAATCACAAGAATAGAGGACACGATTGGCACTAATACAGAGTCCAAAGCATTGTACGATATGAACCATGATTTACAAGAAGCATACATATGAACTGATGTGTCACATCTATTCAACATATTTCCTCCTTCGTTTTGCTGAAATGTTCATCATCTATCACTAGTCTTTTTGTTTTTTGTTTTTCTAAAATATCCTTCACTTGTCCTTACATAAAATTTGCAATGCAATCATATTACTAGAAGGAAAAAAGAGAATGATGGTAAGCCACAACAAACCTGCAGTCATGGCGAAGGTTACGAACTAGAAGGCTTGTAGGAAGATCTCTGCTACGACCACCATAGCGACCTCTGGGGCTAGGACTTCTTCCCCTCCTACCATATCCCCCCCTTGGTGGCGATGGGCTGTAGCTCCTTCCCCTCATTTTTAGTTGACTATCAGCAGCCCTGTGTCCAATTTCAAAATTTCATTACTAACTTGAAAAAGGAAATTATAACATTACGGAAACCAATCAACTGAAGTTCACCACTAATTTATAAGCCACCAAATTAACCCTACAAATAAGAAAGAAAGATTTCAAGAAAAAGTATCCCAAGTTATACCAATGCAAGTTCTTTCCGGCACAAGAAAATTACATAAAAAAAAACAACAAAATTAAACATAGCTTTGTGGAGAATGATAGATAGACACAAAGTAACTCACTCTATTAGCTTACTAGGGAAACCTAGGGTTCACCTGTGGAAGGATTTTGAAACGGGGAAAAAAACACCCCAATGGGAACAGAAAAACCATGTTCTACCCAGGTAAAGTTGATAGAAGAAAAAGAAGAAGAAGAAAGAAGCACAGCGAACCTTTCTTCGAAAAAGGACCAATTTTTAATTTATTAAAGTACGTTTATTTATATCTTTTTTCAAACAATGAAATTGAAATTGGCTACATAAATGATGAATTACAAGCATATACTTGGGAGAACAAGTACCAATTTGACACAATCCTGCGAATATAGAAACCCTAACAGGCATAAACTCCTGAACCCTAATATTGAAACATATGTGTAATATACACACAACAAAATACATAGAGAGAGAGAGAGAGCAAGAAAGAGAGAAGGAGAGAGACCTGAAGACGGTGAATTAGCGAATTTGGGTTTGGCTGAGAAGTCGACGGCGGTGCTTGCTTTGGTTGTAACTTGTACGTATACGACCAGACACAGCGTCCGATAGCTATAAACTTTTATCTGCAATATATCCGAATCGAAGGGCTATGTTATTATGTCAAGTGTCTAGGGTTAAAAACCAAGTCGCGCGTCCTTTTATAGGGAAATATTATCTCAATAATACCCTTGTACAATTCTTTATTACCAATAATCTATCCCATTCTTTTGTTTTTTTTTTGGTCTGAAATAATCTATCCCATTCTAATAGGAAAGAATCGTGCCTATATAAAGCAAGCGACCTAGTGCGCGAAGAAAACAAAAGAACAATATTATTTAAAAAGCTAGGGTAACTCTCGAGAAGGAGGTTCAACAACAGAACAAATATAAAAAAACTCTCGAGGACGAAGGAGAAGAGGAAGTGGCGGCAGACATGGTTTGGAAAGGTGATTATGATGACAAATCTCTCTACATATGTTTGGCCGAGCACAGAGTGGATGGCTACTCTACTTACGCTATTAAAGCCGTTGAATTGAGCGCTTTATCTTCTTCCTCTCTGTCTTCTGGGTGCTCACTGAAGTTACGGCAAGTGGCTTACACATCCGGCGAGGATCTTCCGGATAATATGGCCTGCGGTGTCTTCGGATCCAAAATTCTTTTGGCCGGTGGCACCATAGGCGTGTATGACCCGATAATAGCTAGCCAGGAAGGCAGATATAACCCGAAATTAGGCGGATTCGTGCCATGTCCGTGTACAGAAATCCAAGTGTTTGATACTCGAAATCAAAGCCAAAGCCCCACCACCTTCAGGACCTTCGGGAGTTTCATTGAAGGGAAAGCCAACCCCTTCCTCCTAGAGGTGGACGGAAAGCTGTATGCTTTGGCTAGTTATCCCATAAAATCATCTATCAATTCTGGGGGTTCTTCATATTTCGAAGTACTCGATCCCATTCGCGGGGTATGGTCGACTCTTCCATACCCGCCGGTTTTCGATGACTATAATAGGACGTACAACCCTGCTGGGTCTGGAGATTTTTTTTGCTTTGTTGCTGGATCAAACATCTTTTGCACCAGTGCATATTCTCCCTCCTACTACCGATTTGATGTTGCTGAGCCCGTCAAGGGATGGAGAGCACTCCCTCCTTCTTTCAACTCCGGGCCTTTGCCTGAAAATATATTAGGCAGAACATTCGTGGCAGACGGTGGTGATGGGGAATTTATACTCTTCAGTTTTAGTTATGGAGAGCCAGAGTATCCTCATCCGCATATACTAGTGCAATTGCTGTCGTCTGATTTTGGTTGTGTGACGACTCTAAACCCTGTGCTGCTGCCAAAAGATAAGATACCTCCGGCTCCGGTGTTCCTTCCCCCTACCAGTTATAGGTTTGTCAATCTAGGAGGTCCAAGACTCTGCCTTCTTTTGTCTAGCTTCGATAGTTATGTTGATGGGGTGGAGAAGGAGGAGGAGGAGTTGATCGTTTTTGCCCTACAATTTGAATTTACCAAGAAAAAGGATTCCTTGGATGTCCAATTCCTCGGTACAAACATTTTTGTTGAAAGCGACACTGACACCCAGCGTCCTCAAGAATGTGACATCTATAATGTAAAGATGCTTAGCGCCATTTTGTTGTAAGTTTTGTCGGTTAATTATGCCACATGACTATATATTATTTTCTCATGTCTTTTACTTTAGTTCACTGTGCCTCTCTGTTGTGTTTTTGTTCACTATATTTTCTTTAAATTTCCAGTTCATTCATAATTGCATTTTAGAAAGCATGCGTAAATGTGTGTATGTCTGAATATGATAAGCCACTAAGCCTAAAGTGGCTGTCGTTGTTATTCTAGTCCAGTGTTTGCTTGCATTGAACATCTGTTTTGAACAACATATGATTGATAGAAAATAATTCACAAGTTCCGTACAAGATTTTTCGGAAGGAAAATCATACATTGGTTGTATAGGTATCGCAATACATATATACTTTTATATTTATGTATGTATGAATCTTTGTTCTTTCTCTTCTTTTCTTGTTCGACTCTGTTTTGCTTTTGGGTTTGGTTTTGGTTTTGTTTTGTTTGAGTTATTATTGTTCTTTATTTATTGGGTAAATTACTCAAATGGTCCTCAAATTTGTACTCGATTTACATTTTGGTCCCTCAATTAAATTATTAGTCCAAATGGTACATAAACTCTATTTTAATCGCCCATTTGATCCAACCGTCTAATTTTCTGTTAGATTTAACCAAATTTTAGGGTAAATATGACTTTTCATAATTAACAAATAAAATAGGGTTAAAACAAATAAAAAATTATCAAATAATTGAAGAAAAAGAGAAAGAAATACAAAAACAAAAAAAATACCCAACGCCTCCCCCCCTTCGATTTCTTCTCCCCCATTTCCACAGACCTCTCCATATGGGCATAAATCTCCAAAATCCTCGCAGCAATTTTGGCGTCTTGGAGGGTGAGAAATTGATAGTGGCTGTGATTTTGGGAGTTGTGGTTGGCATGTGATGAGGTGGGGAGGAGGGTGGTGGGTGGTTGTCTCTCAACAACAAAGGGAAATCAAGGGGGAGGGAAAGAGGGTCTGGTTCGTTGTTAAATTGGGGTTTTGGGTTCGTTGGGAGGCATCTGTGGAAGATTTTTTTTTTCTCTCTGTAGTTGCTGGCTTGGTTGGAAGGTGGGGAGGAGTTGGGGTTCTGGGTTCATGGGGCCTAGGGTGGAGCGTGGTTGTTGGATTAGGTGGAGAGTGGTTGTGAGATGGGTTTGGGGGTTGGAGCTTGAGGGTGGTGGCCATGGGGGAATGGAGAGAGAGACAGAGAGAAGGAACACAATCTTCAAAACCTTCCCTTGTGGAACACAATCGGCTTTATTTCAACACTGGTACTGCACGTGGGAGTTTCAGAGCCTTTATATTACTGGATGCATATACGTTTCCATGGCAACTACTTTTTTGAAAACTACCATTCACTTCACCATTCCTTTCCTCTCCAATGCCGCAGCCTTTTACAGGTAAGATCAAATATATGAGCACAGACTTACAAACAGTGGCGGAGCCACAGTGGGGTCATTGGGGTCGCACGACCTCTTGGAAGCCATGGAAATAGGCTTAAAGGTCCATTGGAGCTGCTGGTGCGACCTCTTGGAGCTGCACACCAAGTGGTCGACGAAATGTCTGAAAGAACAATGGGTTGCAAGCTGAAGAAGAAGGCTAGCGTGCGCCAGTTTGTTTTTTAAAATGACCTGGCCAAAACGACGTCGTTTTGAGCCAGGTTTGAAAAAATAAGAAATAGACCAGTGTATCCTCTCCAGCCACTGCTTCTCCAATCTGTAGTAAATGTCTTTGTCTTTTTACTTTTATTTATTTTTATATTACTCCATTTACTTAAGTTTACAATGTAAATAAGGAAGTACCCCCCATTTGAATTCAAATAAAAATACTAGAAAATCAAATTCCCACCAAATCAAAATATGAAAATTCGGTTTTAGTGCAAAATACGATTTAGGTTAAAAATGATGGCTCATTAAGTCAATATATACTTCATACTAAAATCCCATAAAATCAAGTTTTCTTATTTGATGTGTAAGGAATAAAAGCCGCCAAAAATTATCTTGAGAAAATGATTATTCCGAAAAACCATTTTTCATACTTAGTCAATATTGCACATCTGCTAAAAAAATTCTGGGTCCGCTTGTGAGACACTATAATTGAAGTCAAATCAAAATGGCAAATTGCTATATATTGGCCTCTGGACCATCACAAAGCATTCTTGCCCCTAGTAATAACAAAGTTTACACTTTAATATCTATCCGAAGCTGCAACTTCTACCACTCTTACGTCTCAGCATGTGCATGCCATTCTAATTTTTTATTTTTTTTAAATTAAAACTTAGGCAGCAATTTAATTAAGGAATTTAGGGTAACTACATAATCTCCTCTCTCCTCTCTCCTCCCTCCCTTTTCTATGTGATCTCGAATAAAATGATGTCTCAAGTTTATGTGTTTAGTGCGTAAGTGAAGTATGAGATTCTTAGAGATGTTTATCGCACTAATTTCTAGTAACAATGTGAGTTTTTATTTTCATTTTTTTTGCATATGTAGAATATATATGTTGATTCCATCCTAAATTTTTTTTTGGGGACTTTTACACTAAGACCCTTTGTATTTCGATTCCTGGCTCCGCCATTGCTTACAAATTCTTTTTTTCCTCCCTTTTTAGTTATTTTGACTGATTAATTTATTAATTATTTTTGTTAATATTTTTGTTCAGCTGGAAGTGCAACACTTCTGGAGCATCTGGTTTTAAGTGCAATTGTTGGAATTCCAATTCTTGGTACCACTCTGATGGATTGTGGAGAGAGAGAGATATATATATATATATATTTTATTTCATTTTTCAATATTTATTTATTTTTAACATATGAAATGACCAATTTGCCATTATATTTAACAACAACATTGACAGAATGTAACAGTAGGACCAATAGAGCGATTAATATATAGTTAATGTACCATTTGAACTAATAATTTAATTGAGGGACTAAAATGTAAATTGAGTACAAGTTTGAGAACCATTTGAGTAATTTACCCTTATTTATTTGTCTTTAATCCTTGGAACAGGTGACTTACTAGTGAGAGGAGGGATTTTCTTGGGCTAAAGAGTGGGAGGGCCTTGCAATCACGAAGAACGATCTTTTGTCTAGCATAGTTAGAAAGTTGTGGTTAGAATGATCCTTAATTAGTACTCTACTCTCCAATTAGCGAGGAATGTAGTTTTACTTTTGATCAAGGTTTTATTGGTATATTATGAGATAGTATAGGCCGTGTTTGGAGAAATCTAAGTGTTGTTAAATGAAAGAAATAAAATATTGAAGTTTTGAAGTTGGATTTGGGTTAATTGTTGATTTATCCATTGAACTTGTACGTTACTTTTAATTTGTACCCTCAAGTTTTTTTTTGAAAAATTAAGTACATGAATTAATTTTTATTGCCAATTCACCCCCTATCGTCTAAATCAACAACATGCCATCCAATAATCCGCCAAATCATTATTAGTTGGACTGAAATGCCCCTCCATATTAGAGTAATTTGACAAAAAATTGGGGATTGTCCTTAAATTGCTTGGAATTGAAACTACATGGAAAAAATTGATCAAATTGAAACTACAGGGAGCAAAGTGATAACAGTGGTAAACTATAGGAACCAAAAATGACATTTTGCCTCAAATTGAAACTCACAATACCACAAGATCACTTAGATGTAAATCTGGAATGTTGATCTTTGATGAAGGCATGCTTGCTTCAATGACAGATGCTTCTGCAACTCTACGATCTCCTTATGCAGTACAATCAATGGGGCTAGAGGGGGTGGATTTTGCAGTGTGATCGAGAGAGCAGGGACCTATCATATTTATACTGAAATGGTGTGCTATACTTTACAGCTCTCTTCCCATTAAAGAAAACTGCAAAGCCTTTCCTAGAGCACTAAGTTCTGTTTCCATGTTCTTCATTCATTAGTTATTTAACTATGATACCTTGATGCTCATTACACAAAGTGAATGGCTGCACATGGACAGTTTTATTATCTTTACAGCTTTACAGCTTTTGTCTATATCTTATATTATTATAACACAACTTGTAGGATTGCTATAGCTTTAGTTTATCTGTTTTACGCTCTGTATAAGCAGCTAGCATTGTTGTATATGGAAAAAACACAAGGAAACCTGAATGTAGTAGTGTGATTCCTACTCCCCACTATTCTGTTGAGTGAAAACTCTCCAAGATCCCCATCTTCTTAACATGGCTTTTAAAACAGCTACTAACACAACTTTATTAAGTGGATCCGCAATCACAGACTTTGTGTCTATGTAATCCATCTTGACATGCCTTTCCTTGATCTATTCTCTCCAGCAAGAAAATGCTTGGTACCTGTAAATCTTTAATAATTTCTTTAGAATAAAACTGCTCCTGTATCCAGCAAGAATACATAGCTAGAGTTTGACGTCTTCAAACTATCTGGACACCCTGCAAAAAAACTTTAGTTCTCTTGCAGATACCTAAACACTTTCTTTACTGCATTCCAATGAGCGTTTCCAACATTGGACTAGATGATACCTAATACAGCATAAACCGTGATGCTAGCAACTGTAATACACTGACCGTATCCTACCTTCGTAAGCAATCTTTAAAGCAATTAACAAACCATATTAATTCCTATTTAAAAGCTTGAAATTCTCTATTGTTTCAATGTTGAAAGCCTGAAGAGAATCTTGAATTTTGAATTAGAAGTTGGGGTGAACAAAGAGAAGTGCGAGGTTTAAATATAAAAACTCAAATATAATGTCAACTGCACGAGAAACACAAAATTAAGTAAAGTTCAGCTTAACCCAGAAAACAAAGCAAACCCACATCTTAAATATAAAAACTCAGCTGGGAAACTATAAATTCAAGCTCACAACTCCATAAGTAAAACCTTCAAATTTTCTACTTTCAAGCTCACAACTCCACTTGGAAGCCAACATCTAAACAGATTAAGCTTAACCCAGAAAATAAAAAACAAAGCAAACCCATATATCATAAGTCATTTAACCGAGAAAGAAAATATGTATTTTTTATTCTCCAATTCATAGAAGATGAAAGAAAACCCGAGGGGCCGATGATGGTGGCAACCCAATTGTAGAGAGTGGCAACCTCACATTACGTAAAGAGATAAAAACGTTGTTGTGAAATGGGGCATTTCAATAAATAAGCCTATTCTTTTTGGTGGACATTCCTTTGCAGCAGGTTATGGATCTTGTAAATTTCCCAAATAGTTGAGCGTCTCGCCCTCTTCTAAATATCCATGATTAGAACTTCAGAACTTGTACATAAAACCCCGAATCAGAGTAAAGATATACTATTTCATTAAAATGCAAGAAACACAGGAAAAACTCTGAAATTTCTGATCAAACTAACAAACTTCCATACTTCCGCTGAAGGTTTACAAACTAGCCTTAGCTACGGATTAAGTTCTCTAACAAAATAGAATAAAAGTGTCAAGAGAGTTGGTAGAGAATAACAGACGGTAGCCTCCAAATAAATACCCTACTTTTTACAAACTGGGTCAATTCAAAAAAATCCTTTTGCTTCCATTTGTTCATGATCAAGGTCCTGCAAGGTACAAAATAACTCATCAAATAAATAAATATAATTCAAAATTCTTGTCTTACGAAACAAAGGAAATTTAGTTTGAGCTATTATTAACGAGTCTCAATGGGTGTGTGCTCTTACTACAAGATAGACAATAAGTCATCAAAAGCAGAACTACTTGTGGCAACTCTCTGAGCTCTTTCATCAATTAAAGATTCCGGTATGTTTTACACATCGTTTTCATGGATTATGTCTTAAAAGGCGTTGAACACAATTCCAAAAGTTAATATATAGAATAAGTGGCCCCATATCATTGTATCCTAATCTGCCATTTGCCTACCAACTTTCAAACCTATATTAAATTCTGAATTGGATATTCCTTGCTTACCTTACATCTTGCATCAGAATTTGAATGCAAACACAAATAAAACAGGATATTCATGAACTTTTATTACTCAGACATAATTAATCAACAAAACTGACAGGTGGAAGGACTACTGCAACTTGCATCAGCCTCGATGCCATGCTTGTCCAAATGATCACACCTATGAAATGACAAGGATGAAGGGAAATTGATAAACAACATTCACAACACTTGAAGGCAAACAAACACTGAATAAGTGGTGCAATGAAAATATTTTGCTTACTTGATGAAAGATGAGAGAAGAGCTTGACCAGATAATTCAAGTCCATTGCAATTGAAACTGTGCAAACCCTCTAGAACTGCAGTAACCATTTGCCTTCCGACGCATGTTGAGATATGAAGTTTAACCATTGCTAAACGGGCAAACGACCTTTCAAATGTGCCATCTTCGCCCACATAGACAAAGCACATGCGGCTACCATCACCATCAAGAGGGATGACAAAGCCAGGGCTATGGTTGTGCAAAGGAGGACAGAATATTATTCTAAGTTCAGATAGCACATGATAGTTATTGGAATGAGGTAACCCGTTGTCATCCAATTCAAAACTAACAAGGTTTGTGGCTCCAACCAACATGCCAATCAAAAACCCTTTAAATTCTACACAAGAATATATATTGGGTAAATCATCCACCTCCCTCCATGCCTCTTGATGTGCATCAAAAATATATGAAGATTTATTCGTAACTATTGGAAGTATTGTGTTTAGCTTGTTTGTCAAGCGGGTTTTAGGGGATTTGGTGTCAAAGTTAAAGTTGAGTCATAATGAGTGTTGTAATTAATTAAAGGGGTTGGTGTCTTCCTTTAATTAAATGTTGTTGTCTACCTTTAATTAAAGGGCTCTTGTTGTGAAGTAAATCACGGAAGGTCAAGGAGGGTTAGTCTCCTTTATATATCTCTCTGTACAATTGTAATGATTTAGTATCTGGAAATACAAAAACAACTCTTTGTAAAATCAATATGGTATCAGAGCAGGCAAAATAACCTGCTTCTGCGTTACTTCTATCTGATCTTCTTCAACCTTCAAAATGGCTGAAGAAAATCCTTTTGGGTCTGAAGCAGAAAGTTCACAGGTTCTTTCATCCTTGAATTTGTCTGAGGTGGATGTAAATCCAAATCAAAGATTAAGCTCAGTCTTGTTGAATGAGTTTAATTACTTGCCTTGGTCGAGAGCAGTATCTCTTGCTCTAGGAGGAAGGTCCAAGTTAGGGTTCATAAATGGAAGCATTGAGGTTCCTAATGCTTCCTCACCATCTTATGAATCCTGGCTTAGCAAGGATCAGCTGGTTATGTCTTGGCTCCTAAATTCTATGGAACGTAAACTAGCTGAAATATTCAGTTACTCTGAATCATCATCCAAGCTATGGGAGACTGTCAAGGAAATGTACGGCAGTCAGAACAATGCTGCACGCGTTTTCCAATTGAAGAAGGACATCTCCAACCTACAACAAGAAGGAAAGCCCTTTGTACAACTTCTAGGTAGCATGAAGAGCATGTGGAATGAGCTGGAAACATATCGCCCGCATACAACTGATGCTTCTACGTTACTAAAGAGGGCTGAAGAAGACAAGATATTTCAACTCTTGTCCAGTCTCGACTCGGAATATGAAGATCTACGAAGCCACATACTCATGAACACCGAACTCTCTTCCTTCACCAGTGTATGTTCAACTATTCAACGTGAAGAAGTACGGAGAAAAGTCATGAACATTGGTACAAAGGCCAACGTATCTGAAGCCAGGGCTTATCTAACCAATGAGAGGAAGTACAAAGGGAAGCATCCAAACTTGAAGTGCCAACATTGTAACTACCCTGGTCATGTTAAGGAGACATGTTGGATTTTGCACCCAGAATTAAAACCTGATTTCATGAAAGAAAACAAGGGTTCACAGAGGCTGAATCGTACTACACACAGAGCCAACCATGCATCTGTCTCCATCTTCAATGGATCAGATACACTCAAGAACTTCACAGCAAATCCAACTGCACTTATAAATGAGTTTGCATCGTATCTTCAAAGCAAAAATGGAGGGGCTGGAAGTAACCATACAACCAGTATTGAAGATGGAAACTCGTCAGCGTTGCTAGGCAAGTTTGCTGGTTTTCTGGCAGACACTGAACACATACCTCAACAAGACATGCAAGGTATCATGAATGCTTTCAAAACTGCTCTTAATGTAAATATGTTGCATGATTTTTGGGTCGTAGATTCGGGTGCCACAGATCACATGACCAACCATGTGTCTAAGTTTCATAAGTTTGAAAAATTATCAAAACCGTCTCAAGTTTCAATTGCAAATGGTGAGGGTGCCGATGTTTTGGGAAAGGGAAACATTAATTTGATGTCAAATAAAATTGAGTCAGTGGCCTTATATGTTCCTTCCTTTCCATTTCAACTCCTATCTGTGGGAAAAATCACCAATACCTTGAATTGTTTAGCCATTTTTTCTGCTCACAATGTCATTTTTCAGGATTGTGTCACCAAGAAGACGATTGGTGAAGGGTTTTATCTAGATGGCCTCTATTACATATCAAAGAGCAATCCCAGAGTTTTTCAAGCCAAGTCCACCTCGCTTCAAGATAGCCAATTGTGGCATCAACGTTTGGCTCATCCTTCGCAACCTATTTTGTCAACCTTGTTTCCAAACCTAGGGAAGGATTCCATTTCATGTGAAACCTGCCATATGTCTAAGGCCACTAGACTACCTTTTAGCTCGTCTTTATCTAGGGCTAGTAAGATGTTTGAACTTGTTCATTCGGATGTATGGGGGCCAACGAGTGAATCTTTTGATGGTTTTAAGTATTTTGTAATTTTTGTGGATGATCTCTCTAGAGCCACATGGTTGTACCTTTTAAAGTCTAAAACTGAAGTTATGGAAGTGTTTAAGGATTTTCATAATCTTGTTACAAACCATTTCTCTTCTAAAATTCAAACCTTAAGGTCTGACAATGGCACCGAATATATGTCCCATGTCATGACACAATATTTGAGCAATCATGGCATCATGCATCAAACAAGTTGTGTTGGCACTCCTCAACAAAATGGCATAGCGGAAAGAAAAAACCGTGATTTACTTGAAAAAACTAGAGCTTTAATGCTACAAATGAATGTACCAAAGAGATTTTGGTCTCAAGGAGTCATGGCAGCCGCATATCTCATTAATAGACTACCTAGCCGAGTCTTGGGTTTTAAATCTCCCATAGAGGTCATGAAAGGAAGAAAAGTTGATATTTCACATCTTAGAGTCTTTGGTTGTATTTGTTTTGTTCATGTCCAACCTCACCATCGAGATAAATTGGACCCTAGAGCTGTTAAATGCATTTTTCTTGGTTATTCATCAACACAAAAGGGATATAAGTGCTATAATCCCCAATTGAGAAAAATGATTGTGTCTAAAGATGTTCGATTCCAAGAAACTAATCCTTTTTACAGCAAGTTACTTGAAACCACAAGTCAAGGGGAGTGTGTCTTGGATTTGTTTCCTCTACCAAGAATTGAGCTCAACATTCCTTATGCTTCAACAAATAAAAGTCTCAGTCTTGTCAACAATGATGTACCATTCACTGAGAGTAACAATGAAGCCACTCAGGTTGATGAGACACTGCATGAGGATGGTGACAACCAAGGTGAACTTCAAGATGTATCTCAAGATTTGAATGAGTGTGAGACAACACTTGCAGCACCACGACGCAATCCTATGCGTGATAGACAACCCCCCACAAGGTTTCAAGATTTTGTCACCTACAAACCCAAGCATCCAATCTCTCATTGTGTATCGTACCAAAAGGTGACTCCCTCACATGCTGCATTTCTAAACAATATTTCAAGTTACAGTGAGCCTCAAAATTTTCATGAGGCTAACAACCATGATGTGTGGAAAGAGGCAATGCAAGAAGAACTTAAAGCTCTAGACCAGCACCAAACTTGGAGCATCACCAAACTTCCAAAAGGAAAAAGGGCAGTGGGTTGTAAGTGGATCTATAAGATCAAATTTAATTCAGATGGTTCCATTGAGAGGCATAAAGCAAGGCTGGTGGCTCGAGGATTCACTCAAACATTCGAGGTGGATTACAAAGAAACATTTGCACCTGTTGCGAAAATGAACTCAATTAGGGTTCTATTGTCTGTTGCAGTCAACAAGGGATGGCCCATGTATCAGATGGATGTGAAGAATGCTTTTTTGCACGGTGATCTCGAAGAAGAAGTCTACATGAAATTGCCACCGGGACATCATCAAAACAATGAACCTGATTTAGTGTGCAAATTGCACAAATCAATTTATGGACTGAAACAATCTCCTCGAGCTTGGTATGCCAAGCTAAGTTCAGTTCTTCAGAGTATTGGTTTCAAAAGAAGTAATGCCGATTCATCATTGTTTGTTCGCACTGGAGCTGTGGGAAAATTAGTTGTGTTGATCTATGTCGATGACTTAATAATTACAGGTGATAATGCTGAAGAGATCTCCAAGCTCAAACAATCACTTCAACAAAGGTTTGCAATTAAAGACCTTGGTGTTTTGAAGTATTTTCTTGGAATCGAAATGGCAACTTCACACAAGGGATTATTTCTTAATCAAAGAAAGTATGTTCTAGATTTGCTCAAGGAAGCTAACATGAGCAATGCTAAACCAGCAATAACTCCTCTTGACAGCAAGCTTAAACTCAGCTTGGAGGGCACGCCACTCACCAATATAAGCTATTATCAGAGACTTGTTGGTAAATTGATCTACCTAACAATCACCAGACCTGATATAACATATTCAGTGAGTATCGCAAGCCAATTCATGCAATCTCCCACAGTCGAACATCTGAACCTTGTTAAAAGGATCCTACGCTACTTAAAAGGGTCTGTGGGTCGTGGCATCATCATGAAGAAGAATGAAAACACCCAAATCATGGGATTTTGCGATGCTGATTGGGCAGGAAATGCAATCGATCGCAAGTCCACAACTGGTTACTGCACTTTCGTAGGTGGGAACTTGGTCACATGGAAGAGTAAAAAGCAAACTGTCATCGCAAGATCAAGTGCCGAAGCAGAATACCGTGCAATGGCCTCAACTGCGTGTGAACTGATATGGCTAAAGGGTCTTCTGTGTGATTTAGGTGTGTTTACAACTCACCCTATGTCCTTATTCTGTGATAACCAGGCAGCAATGCACATAGCATCAAACCCAGTGTTTCATGAGAGAACGAAACACATCGAAGTTGACTGTCATTATGTTCGGGAACAAGTACAGTCGCAGGTGATTCAGACCCATTATACAAGAAGCTTCGATCAGTTGGCCGACGTATTCACCAAACCTTTGGCTTCTCATCAATTTCAAAGGCTTCTGTCCAAGCTTGGATCCATCAACCTTTTGGATCCAGCTTGAGGGGGAGTATTGGAAGTATTGTGTTTAGCTTGTTTGTCAAGCGGGTTTTAGGGGATTTGGTGTCAAAGTTAAAGTTGAGTCATAATGAGTGTTGTAATTAATTAAAGGGGTTGGTGTCTTCCTTTAATTAAATGTTGTTGTCTACCTTTAATTAAAGGGCTCTTGTTGTGAAGTAAATCACGGAAGGTCAAGGAGGGTTAGTCTCCTTTATATATCTCTCTGTACAATTGTAATGATTTAGTATCTGGAAATACAAAAACAACTCTTTGTAAAATCAATAGTAACAATGGCCAACTTGTTGCCCCAGGCATAATGGTTCATAATAAGGTCATCATCCTTCCACTTTCGGGAAAAAGGCTTATAAAATGGGGGAGGGGTGAGAGATCTCCAAAACCCAGTAGTGGGGTTAAAAACCACAAAAATGGGATGGGAGAAATTTTCCCGACAACCATAGTACGGTCGTCTCTCCATAACATAGATTTTACCCTCTAATGTTACTACAATTGGATAGCTCATTGGACCACCCAACCTAGGAACCTTAACATTATACGGGCAGATGGACAAACACTCGGTATCATAAACAAACAAATCTAAGTTTGTGCAATTTTTTGCGTCCGCGCGTGAAATTGGAATGCTCCAAAAATCAGGGGTACTTGTATCCATATCCAGTCTCTCACCCCCAACAAAATATAATTTGGACCCCATGATTACAGAACTCATTCCTACAGGGGACCTATGAGCAGAGAAATCATGGACAACTTCAATATGAGGTCTCTCAGACGGATTAGAACTAGTTTCTAGTAATTTGGTAAGGTTCAGACGGTAGAGTCTCTCCGTATAATGAAAATACAAATAGCTGATCTTCATCTGCATCTTCTTCACAAACTTTCTGCCCAGCCCAATATTAAGATCACGTATCAGATGTGTAAAAAATAACAGAAAGAAACAACAAAGAGCCCTGGTTCTAAACAGGCAGATATACAGAAGAAAATATGTAAAAAAATAACATAAAGAAACAACAAAAGGGCACTTTTGAAAACAGTCAAATTTAGAGCAATCACACATCACACAAGCAGATATGTAAAAGAATAACAGAAAGAAGCAATAAAGGGCACTTTCCAAACAGATATCGCACTTCCAAACAAATAAGGCACTTACAAATCGACTTCAATGGAGACAGAGTACAGAGGAGGTTCAGGTCGTGGTGCAGGCTCAGAATTTTGAGGCAGAGATCATGTGTTTTCTGTGGAGAGAAGGGTGATGATTTTTCTCTTCTTACAAATCGACTTCAATGGAGACAGAGTACAGAGGAGGTTCAGTCGTGGTCCATGCTCAGAATTTTGGGGAAGAGATTAAAAGTCACGTTCTTTCCTAACTCGATTTTTCTCTTTTTTTCGTCTTCTTCTTCCTCACGTTCTTTCCTTTTTCTTTTTCTTTTTTTTTCCGTCCTTACCTCTCTGCCCCTAAAAAAAACTATATCTTCCCATATCCTGAATACAAAATCAGCCCAATTCAAGAATCCCCTCAGCACCAATTAATACCCATCTTTATCTCTTGTCTCATATTTTCTGAATTTCAGCCTAACCCGCCGCCGCCTCCAATTTCTCCCACGACCCAACCGTCTCTGTTAGTTAGGCTGTCCGTCGGCTAAGAAGCTTTTAGAAATCAATTGGAAACCCCAGTCTAGTCTAGGGCTAATCGAGTGGGAGAGGAAGATTGAGGAGATGCTGGAGGAGATACTGGAGCTAAAGATGGCGAGCCCGGATTGGGAGAGAGATCAGCTTTCAGTCAGACTCCTAGACGGGTTTTGTGCTGCTGAGGATGGATTATTTGCTGATGATGATAAAGTCCTATACATATGCTTTGTTAAGTACGGATTAGATAATGTGATTTCTTACGTTATTGAATCCATCAAATTGAACACTGTGTTATCGTCTCCATGCTCGATCTCCTGCCCTTTTTCTCATCTACCTAATAGAAACTGCTCAATCATGCACCATGATTGCTCCTCCCAACTACAATTGGAGCAAGTGGCTTCTATCTCTCGTAAGGATCTTCCGACCCATGTCGGCTGCGGTGTGTTCGGATCAAAAATTCTTTTTGCCGGTGGCGTGAAAGGTGGATGGGACCGAGGACTACGCAAATACATGCCATGCCCATGCAGGCAAATATTTGAGTTTGAGACGGATTGGACTCTGAATCCCAAACGCAGCATCACACTTCAAACTCAAGTATTTAGGGGTCGGAAAGCTCAGCCTCTACTGCACGAGATTGAAGGAAAACTTTACGCCCTCGCCTCTTACCAACTATCTTTCCATGCGAGCCCATATTTTGAGGTTTTTGATCCGCAAGAGGCTAAATGGTTGCCTCTGCTAGATCCTCCAGCTTTCCTCCGTTTCAACACCAGGCAGGTGCGTCATAGTCCACAGCAATATTGTTTCACAATCGCGGGCACCAATGTCATTATGTCATGCGTAGGAGAGCCTGTACACCGCTTTGACGTTGCTGACCCGATCAACCAAGTATGGAGAGTACTTCCTGGTATTCCTTTATGGGACTTGAATTTTCATGGAAGAGCATTATCTGTGGACGATGGAGAGGGTGATTTCGTGATTTTCTGCTATGGTAGTTTACGCGCGCCTAATGCTATACCAATCTACCTCATGCCCAAGGGCTATAATGAGTTGAAAGCCGTCAAACCTCTGCAGCTGCCAACAGGGTTGTTACCTCCTGAATTTGTTGTCTCACCACCCAACTCTAGGTTCGTCCACCTAGGAGGTCAATATGTCTGCCTTGTGTTGTCCCGATTTATGGGACCATTCAGCTGTTATTATATGGCTGATATCGAGAAGATTAGTGTTCGTGTCCTAATCTTTGAGTTCAAAGTTAGCAAGGATAGAAGATCTGTGGACTTCAAGTTCTTATATTCTCGCATTCTTGAATGCGATCGGTCTCAACATTCTGAAGCTATGACCAGCAATGGAGAGATGCTGACCAGCGATGTAGAGTTGGTTGGTGCCTTTGTGATGTAAGTTTTGTTGATTAAATTATGCCATCAAGTAATATATTTTCTTTAAATTTCCAGTTCATGATCATATTCACACTCACATTTTAGAGAGCATGAGTATAAATATGTGTGGGTCTGTATGTTTGTTGTATTGTATAGCTGCGTTGTAAGTGTTGGTTAATTGTGCCGCATGACTTGTATATTTTCTCAGTTTTTGAACAACATATGATTAATAGAAAAGAATTAAGAAGTTCCGTAGAAGATTTTTCAGAAGCAAAATCATAAATTGGTTTTTTCTATTGCCATTTGATGCGGTGTTAGAGTATCAACTAAGCTGTTAGAGACTACACGTATCCTTTCACTTATGACTAGATTTTGTTAAGCAGCCAGTTTGTATTGGCATTTTGTGCTTAAGCTAGGTATGGCATATACTTTTATATTTATATATGTACGAATCTTTGTTCTTTCTCTTCTTTGTTTTGTTTGAGTTATTATTGTTCTTTATTTATTTGTCTTTAATCCTTGGAACAGGTAACTTACTGGTGAGAGGAGGGATTTTCTTTGGCTAAAGAGTGGGAGGGCCTTGCAATCATGAAGAACGATATTTTGTCTTAGAAAGTTATGGTTAGAATGATCCTTAGTGAGGAATGTAGCTTTACTTTTGATCAAGGTTTTATTGGTATATTTTGAGATAGTATGGAAACATGGTTTGTATTGTTATCCTATCATCCATGATTTGGTTTTCTTTTCATAATCTTCGAAAAAAGGATCTCTAAATGTGATTAAAAGCAACAAATTGTTATCGAATGTGGCTAATTGTGGGCCAGATTGGGTGATACTAAGGAAAATTATTGATATAAAAGGTGGTGTTCTAAATTTGTTATCAAAATGCCATACAAGATTTGAAATTGTCCTCTCTCCATGGAAAATTGCCAACTGATTTGAAGTATTTTGCCGAGACCATGGACGGAAGCAGCTAGTGCCCACTGTGGCAGCTTCCCCCACTGAAGTTTTCAATTTTCCATATTTACTTACATCTATTGTGTGCTCAATCTAAATTAGCTAGCTTGTTTGTCACACAAGGCATGAGAAAATGTCCGATTCGGATCTCCCTTGCCCATTTCCTTTCCAAAAAGTCAGATATTTGGAGTGGAATTCAAGTACGTAGTCATGAACCAATTTTAACAACTCATTCGAAAAGAACAAAACCAAGATTTGGTTGGTTAAATAAGACCAAAGGTAAATCAAATCCAATCCCATTCTACAAGCATAGTAATGGAAAGAGATTAAAAGTCATAAAGAAGTTAAGTTCCTGATTTCGTTGGTAATGGTATCCGTATTCCCTGTCATTTCCCCTACACATAAAGGGAACTCAACCTTAAAACAAAACGAAAGCTTGACTGCATGCAGAGCTGCCAAAGTAGAATATCCATGAAATTGTCCTAAATATAAATGCGTTCAAGAGTGGCAAAGCACTGATACAATTTGGCCAAAGTAACTTCAGATCTCATTGCAAACTTCTGGTATTTGGATTGCTACAGTACAATTGTTGCTACAGTCCAATTGACCATTCAGGTTCCCAGATCCTTTCTAAAACGAACCATGTAGTCTGCAAAATCACGCAGCAGGCACAATCACTAACAAGTAAATGTCCGCAGGTGTTTGTATGCTTGTGCTCCTTTGTGTGTTTGTAAGTGTAAGAGGAAGAGAAAGAGTACCATGACAGGAGGTGCTGCGCAGAGAGAAAAAAAAAACAAACAAACAAGAGACAACCCTTAAAAGAATCCAAGGGCACACTCCAGGGAGGTGCTAGCATATCCACTTTCTTGATAGGCAGATATGTGTGTTTTAACGGTAAACTGCATGCATGATGCTGCAAAGAATGCTGAAATAGCACTTGCACCTGACCATGTAGAGGGTAGAAAAACCTACGTACCCACATCTGCACAGATCAGTATGAAGCGCGCACCTGACAAATTATTATATGCTATGCTAGATAACCAGGATACTCTTAGGGCCTCAAGAACATATTCCCAAAAGGAAAACAATAATACTACTTTTCCTGGCTCATGAAGCATGAAATGCCAATGTTCTAAAATATAATAGGTCTAGAAAGGACAAATATACAAATTGGACTATATCCGTTTTGTTTTATACCTTTTCATGAAACAACAGTTTTGATATCACAGTAGTCAAGGAAATAATCACAGTTAAATCTTGAAATCAACAGTTTTAATTAAGCAAATAATGCCTAGAAATTCAAGAAGTCAAGGAAGAATTTTCACCCAATTGTGGTCTTGTTCGGCTAAAACCACAGGATTCTGTTGAAATTGGTATGTTTATTTTTAATATATATTCATTAATTGTCTTAAAGTGCCTTTATTAGTAGGAGTTATTAATATGGGATGACTCCTTTTTCAAAAGATGACCACAACGTCTCTTTGTAATCAATGTTCTATTAATGTGGGATGACTCCTTTTCCAACTGATGCATTTATGCCCACAACGTCTCTTTGTGATAAATCTTGTATATATATTTGATATAACTAGGAGAGAAAGAAGATAGAATATAGCTGCTGCACTCCTCCTCTTCATATCTTTTTCTTATTTTTCTAAACTAAGGTTTCTGAGCAACATAGAAAGGTGTTTGTATTCGGGTCCTTCCTCAGTGCAAGGAAGAACCTAGACAGAGGAGATTCTGGGGCTGTTTTATCCTGGGGACGTAGTGGCTTTTCTTGAACTGCTTGCACAAATAGGGCAGAGCCGCGAAACGTCTTAAAGAGAGCGACTTTGTACGCGACTCATCCCAAGAATCGTTCACAGCTTCACAGCAAATTTTCCGGGTAATATTGTTCTTTTATTTTTCTCTGGTTCAACAATTTTAAGACGTTCATCTGCCATGGAAGCTGTAAACAATTCATTCACCCCTGACCTAAATAAGCCTTCCAAATTTGAGGGTCTTCATTTTAAACGATGGAGGCAAAAGATGTTGTTTTACCTTACAACAAAAAAATTAGCTTCTGTCTGCACATCTGTTAAACCATATGCCTCTGACAATCTCACTCCTGAACAAACTTGGGCCTTGCAGACATGGACTGAAAATGATTTTTTGTGCAAGAACTATATTTTGAATGGTTTATCTGATGATCTTTATGATTATTATTCTTCTTATGATACTGCTAAAGATTTGTGGGATGCGCTTCAGAAAAAATATGACACAGAGGAGGCTGGTGCAAAGAAATTTGCTGTCAGTCGCTATTTGAAGTTTCAAATGGTGGATGAAAATTCTGTAGAAGCACAATCTCATGAACTACAAAAAATTGCACATGAAATTATTATTGAAGGCATGAATCTAGATGAACAATTTCAGGTGGCTGTTATCATTGACAAGCTACCTCCCAGTTGGAAAGAATTCAAGAATGCTATGCGTCACAAGACCAAAGAATTTTCATTGGAAAGCTTGATCACTCGTCTGCGTATTGAAGAGGAGGCTAGGAAACATGACATGAAAGAAGAAGTTTTGCTCGTCTCCAACAACAAGAAAAGTCACAACTCCAACAAGAATCAAACCCCAGCTGCTCTGAAGACAAATGGCAAGAACATGAAAAATCAAAACAGGAACCGCAACAACAACAACCAGAATCGAAATGGGCAACACAACCAGAGTCGAAATCCTCAACACCATCAGAATAGAAACCTTCATCAGAATCAGAATAGGAGTCAACCCCCTCACGTGATGATGATTCGGGACAGTTTCTATGTTATAACTGTCACAAGCCGGGGCACCTTGCCCGGAACTGCAGGAATAGGTCTCGGCCTGCTCCTCAAGTGAATGTAACTCAAGAGCAACTTATTGCTATGATTTCAGAAATCAACATGGTTGATGGATCCGAGGGGTGGTGGGTAGACACTGGCGCTTCTCGCCATGTTTGCTATGATCGTGCTTTTTTCAAGACCTATTCTGTGACTAATGATAGGAAAGTGTTGTTGGGTGATTCTCACACAACAATTGTCGCTGGAACTGGAGAAGTAGAAATAAAGTTTACTTCGGGAAAGACTGTCATACTCAAAGACGTTCTACACACTCCAGAAATAAGGAAGAATTTGGTCTCAGGCTATCTTCTCAACAAGGCTGGGTTTACTCAAACAATTGGAGCAGACCTGTATACACTTACAAAAAATGGTATGTTTGTTGGTAAGGGCTATGCTACTGATGGAATGTTCAAATTGAATGCTGATGCTAATAAAAGTTCTTCTTCTGCTTATATGTTGTGTTCTTTTAATACTTGGCATGCTAGACTCTGTCATGTTAACAAAAGACTTGTTAAAAATATGAGTAAATTAGGATTTATTCCCGAAATGTCTTTGAATGATTTTGAGAAGTGTGAATTTTGTAGCCAAGCTAAAATTACCAAAACCCCACATAAATCTGTCACTAGAGTATCTGAACCACTTGATCTAATTCATTCTGACATTTGCGAATTTGATGGAGTGTTAACTAGAAATGGGAAACGATACTTTATCACTTTTATTGATGATTGCTCTAACTATTCTTTTGTTTATCTCATGAAAAATAAAAGTGAAGCATTTGATATGTTTAAGATTTTCATAACTGAAATTGAAAATCAATTTAACAGGAAAATTAAGAGATTTCGCAGTGATAGAGGTCAAGAATATGAATCTGCTATTTTTGTTGATTTGTATAAATCTCTTGGTATTATTCATGAAACAACTGCCCCTTATTCTCCTGAAATGAATGGTAAAGCTGAAAGAAAAAATAGAACACTGGCTGAACTAACTGTTGCTGTTTTACTCAGTTCAGGAGCTGCTTCTTTTTGGTGGGGAGAGATTCTACTTACTGTTTGTTATGTGCTAAATAGAATTCCCAACTCTAAAACTAAAATTTCCCCTTACGAAATTTTGAAAAATAGGAAACCTAATGTTTTGTATTTTAGAACTTGGGGTTGTTTAGCTTACGTACGTATCCCTGATCCAAAAAGATCAAAATTGGCTAGTAGAGCATATGAATGTGTTTTTATTGGGTATGCTGTTAATAGTAAGGCCTATAGGTTTTATGATTTAAAGAACCATGTTGTAATTGAATCTTTTGATGCTGATTTTTTTGAAGATAAGTTTCCTTTTAAATTGAGAAATAGTGGGGGTTCAACATCTAGTAATCTTTCTCTATCCAGAAATAACGAATCTAGAGGTATAGAGCTTTCTGAACCTAATGTAGAACCAAGGAGGAGTAAGAGAGCACGAACTGCAAAGGATTTTGGATCTGATTTTCATGTTTATACCTTAGAGCAGGATCCCACAACTCTCCAAGAAGCTTTGTCTTCTTTGGATGCAGATTTATGGCAGGAAGCTATAAATGATGAAATGGACTCCTTGGAGTCCAATAAAACTTGGCACCTTGTAGATCTACCACCTGGTTGTAAGACAATTGGTTGTAAATGGATTCTTAAAAAGAAATTAAAACCTGATGGTTCAATTGAAAAATATAAGGCTCGTCTTGTAGCCAAGGGTTATAGGCAAAGGGAAAATGTGGACTTCTTTGATACTTATTCACCTGTCACTAGAATAACTTCTATTCGTGTGCTGTTTGCTTTAGCTGCTATTCATGATCTTGTTGTGCACCAAATGGATGTTAAAACTGCGTTCTTGAATGGTGATTTAGAGGAAGAAATTTACATGGACCAACCTGAGGGTTTTATTGTTCATGGAAAAGAAAATAAAGTTTGTAAATTAGACAAATCTCTTTATGGTTTGAAACAGGCACCTAAGCAATGGCATGCAAAATTTGATAATTTAGTCATCTCAAATGGTTTTCAAATAAATGAAAGCGACAAATGTATTTATTATAAGCATGAGAATAATGTTTGCACTGTTATATGTCTCTATGTGGATGACTTACTTATTTTTGGCTCTAATATTCATGTTGTGAATAGTGTCAAATCGTTGTTATGTGCGAATTTTGATATGAAAGATTTAGGTGATGCTAATGTGATACTTGGAATTAAGATAACTAGGTCTGAAAAAGGATTCTCTTTGGATCAATCTCATTACATTGAAAAAATCCTTAAGAAGTATAATTATTTTGACTGTAAACCATCATGTACTCCTTATGATCCTAGTGTAAAGTTGTTCAAGAACATTGGTGACAGTGTTAGACAAACTGAGTATGCGAGCATCATTGGTAGCCTTCGATATGCTACTGATTGCACTAGGCCTGATATAGCTTATGCCGTAGGAGTACTATGCAGGTTTACAAGTAGGCCTAGTTTGGAGCATTGGTATGCTATTGAGAGGGTCATGCGGTACCTTAAAAGGACGATGAACCTTGGACTACACTATGAGAAGTTTCCCGCTGTCCTAGAAGGATATAGTGATGCTGACTGGAATACCCTGTCAGATGATTCGAAGGCTACTAGTGGATATATATTTAATATTGCTGGTGGCGCAGTTTCATGGAAGTCTAAGAAACAGACTATTCTGGCTCAGTCCACAATGGAGTCAGAAATGATAGCCCTAGCAATGGCTAGTGAGGAAGCAGGATGGTTGAGAAACCTACTCTCAGATACCCCATTGTGGGAGATACCGATACCAGCTGTTCTTATCCACTGTGATAGTACTGCCGCTATTGCAAAAGTTCAGAACCGTTACTATAACGGCAAGAGGCGACAAATACGTCGCAAGCATAGTACTATTAGAGAGTTTCTTTCTAATGGGGCTGTAAGAGTGGATTATGTACGGTCTGATGAAAATTTAGCTGATCCTTTGACGAAAGGACTAGCACGAGAAAAGGTTTGGAAAACCTCAAAAGGAATGGGACTAAAACCCCTAGAAGGTTAAGTCACTTGTGATGGTAACCCAACCTATGGATTGGAAATCCCAAGAAATAGGTTCAATGGGTAATAACAAGTCATCTAGTGATATGAGTGGAGTCATGCTAGTGTTCCATATCCATCCTTAGAAGCATGAAATCCTGAAGCGATTTAAGGTTGAGTTGTTTATGACTCTTAATGAGATCTATACTCTATATTGAGTGGGATATCTAGCTACAGGAATATCTCTGATAGTCTCACCTATGTGAATGTGAAAGTGAGGCCGCTTTCTATGAAGATTTTGGGGGAAATTTTCTAGAGCATTCACTATACTGGGATACAAGCACATGGCCGTAAAGTGCTGGCTTTTGAACTTCACCTTAGTAGGGCTATGTGTGTGGTGCTGTCAGAGATAGAGTTCAAAACTATATGTTACTCTTGTATATTCTGAAGCTCCGTCACTATGTAAAGGTTCAAGTTGAAAAACACCTCTACTTATGCATAGTCTTATGATATGTTGCTTAATGAATTTATTTCTAAAATAAACAAGTGGGGGATTGTTGAAATTGGTATGTTTATTTTTAATATATATTCATTAATTGTCTTAAAGTGCCTTTATTAGTAGGAGTTATTAATATGGGATGACTCCTTTTTCAAAAGATGACCACAACGTCTCTTTGTAATCAATGTTCTATTAATGTGGGATGACTCCTTTTCCAACTGATGCATTTATGCCCACAACGTCTCTTTGTGATAAATCTTGTATATATATTTGATATAACTAGGAGAGAAAGAAGATAGAATATAGCTGCTGCACTCCTCCTCTTCATATCTTTTTCTTATTTTTCTAAACTAAGGTTTCTGAGCAACATAGAAAGGTGTTTGTATTCGGGTCCTTCCTCAGTGCAAGGAAGAACCTAGACAGAGGAGATTCTGGGGCTGTTTTATCCTGGGGACGTAGTGGCTTTTCTTGAACTGCTTGCACAAATAGGGCAGAGCCGCGAAACGTCTTAAAGAGAGCGACTTTGTACGCGACTCATCCCAAGAATCGTTCACAGCTTCACAGCAAATTTTCCGGGTAATATTGTTCTTTTATTTTTCTCTGGTTCAACAGATTCCCTGAGGTAATGGAGGCATGTATTATATGATGCGAGCATACCCATGTCTAACCACATTTCTCTCCACTGAAGGACTTGAAACTCTCCATATTACTTGAACCTTTCCATCGGCAGCTAAAGAATAGACATTACAAAACATTGTCTACCATTCAAACGTTGTTGTTGAGTTTGTAGAGTACTATCAAACTGCTTAGCCAAAACATCCAAGGTACAAAGGAAAATTGATGCATGCTCCAGCTGCTCCAGCTTCTTGATAAGGAGTTGGTAGCAATTGCTCTTTTTCTTATAATCCTAATAAAAGGGAAAGCAATTAACATTTGAAAAGAAAGAAGTTGTCTACTTTTGAAACCAAATAATTGATACAACATTAATCAGTCAAACTATACTACAAGAGCTTGATGAAACATTAATCATTCCTCAAATCAAGGACCTTGTAAATGCGGTGAGAAGACAAACAAATAAATGAATACAGCGAGGATGAATTTTTAAACTTAATGTCCTATTGGTTGTGTTAAATTAATATGTAAGATCTGAGTGTAAGATTGATAGAAAATATCTATCAGCTGCTCTATTAATTGGAGTTGGTGAGAGAGGCGTGCACAACACAACTCTCCACAACTATCTAAATGTATGGCTGGTATGAAGGGCTTGAAGTGTACAAGGGAAGCCATGTACTTGAGACCTATAAAATTATATTTGTGCAAGACACAAAAGTGTGAGAGAATAATAAGTCTCCTCCACGAAATGAAATAGAAGCAGATAGAAAAAGAAAGCTCCTCTGTTTTTACATTCAGTTTTTTCTTCTTTTGCATTCCATTGCTTTATGTTTGATAGATTATGTAGCTAAAGTGTGTGTGAGTGTGCATAGGCTGAAATCCATATTCCAACAGAATTGACAGTCAAAGGAAACAAAAAAAGAGCAAAGAAAAGGAATTACATGAACACTAGATAAACACATAGATAGTCATCTACCCTCCATGAAACAACAAAAGCTTATCATCACTTCTCCAACTGAATAGAAAACTTTTGCATTCTAAGACTACTAAGAACAGCGTAGTCAGAAACTACAAAATCAGTGAAGAATTACTTTGAGAGGAGAAAGAAAGAATCAAAACAGATCATTGTTTTGGGTAGTTAGGCTGTAGAATACTGTTACTCATATAATCCAAGTTGCTCACTCATCAATGTAGACCGCACCAGGAAAAATCTGCTAATAACAACGAGATTTAATAATAAGGTGCAGGATGAACCGCAATCATATAAATGCAAACTGAGATGTAAATATAAATTATTTAAAGGCTTATTTATGTACATGCCTCCTGTGCTTTTAAAGTTGTCTTAAATTACCATATGTTCTTTGAAACGTTGCAAAATATCACCTACACTTTTAATAACTATCTCCCATTACTTATTCTGTCAATATCAAGGGACATTCCGTTACGTAATGTGGCCCCCACTTCTTGGGGTATGGGTTTGCTTCTAGTCTTCTCTTCAGAAGACAACGGCAAAGCCATTGTTGACAAAAGTAACAAGCTTTTCTCTTCTTCATCGTCCTCTTCCCCATCTCCTTGCTCCTCCTCTTCTTCTTCTTCTTCATCAAAAACATGCATAATTTTCAAACGAACCAATTCCAATAATCTCCTTTTGTCCAAAGCCCAATCCACAATTTCCATCTGTGCCCTTTTGGTCTTCATCACCCTTCTCCTATTCACCCTCTCAACCTTTGAACCCACAACCAAGCCTCACCCACTCATCACAACAGCCTCCATATATAAGATTTCTCTCCCAAAAATCTCCACCCACCACCAACACAGATACCAAATTACTTAATAAACCCATCACGTAATGGAACGTCTCTTAATACTGGCGGAATAGGTAACGTGAGACAATTATTAAAAGTGTAGATGTTATTTTGAGACGTTTCAAAGAACAAGTGGTAATTTGAGACAACTTTGAAAGTACAAAAGGCATGTACATAAATAAGCCTTATTTAAATGTAAGGCACTGCTCCTAAATTCACAATCTCTTTCAACATCACATTTCAAAGTTTTTGTTCTGTTTTGTTTTGTTTTGTTTTTGCGAAACTAAAGAGAAAAGGAGGAAGACAAATGTCTTATCTTTCCAACCATATATAGCATGTAACTTGGAAAATTCGGGAAGGCTTCCATTTCTTCACATTCACGTAACATGTACGAAACTGTCATGTCTGCACGTGAGCAAACTTTACTTGTAATACTGTACCAATTGGCTGCATAGAAAATTCTAGAAAAATCATAGATTGAACTTCAAAATGTTAGCTTTCATCTCCAATTGGCCTTGTGCTAAAATTCCTCCGAAAAGTTGATTTTCGCTTAAAAACCTTCTAAGAGCTCAGAAAAGCTGAAAATCAGAAAAGTAAAGCAATAAGCCCCTTTTAAAATCTAAGTCTCCTACAAAACCTAAGTAAAAAGAGTACATAAATGAGTATATTTATGAACTTATCAGTTCCTGGAAACAAAACAAAAACAAAACTATTATAACTACATATTTTGTAAAAACACAAAGTCAACTGCAAAAGGCTATAATCAGTTCCTGGAAACAAAACATAGCAAATCCTCACCATAATTAAGTAAAAGGTATAATGAAATAAGAAAATAATATTATTAGAATATAAAACTATTCTCTCACATCGTTTTAAACAAAAAAAGAAAAAAAAAAGGCTATAACGATGACAGTGAATCTAGAAAGTTAAAAAAGCTTTACACTTTCACAGTATCTATGTTCAATGAAGATGTCAGATCGTTTAACTCAGTCGTTAGAATACGATCCCCAAACTTATTTTCCCAAATATCACCCACCATCTTACAGAAATTTTTGATGCGCCCTTACTTTTATCCTCCACCCCACCCCGAAAAGCCAATCTAGGCTCTCCATCAACAAGGATAAAATATTTTCTCTCGATCATCTCTGTATAATATGGGTGTCAGATTCTTGAGGCCAGTGGTTGGTGTCCGTCTAGTGGTCCTACCACTACAAAAAAAAGTGGCAATAGTTACCAATTTGTCACCAATTTTGGTGACTGTTGTAGGGGTTATTAAAGGCTTTAGTCACTAAAAAAAAAAAAGCAAAAAAGATGACTGAAAGCCTTTTTTGTCACCAAAAAAGTCAAAAAAAGTTGACTAAAGTCTTTAGTAACCCCCACAACAATCACCAAAATTGGTGACAAAATGGTGACTGTTGCCACTTTTTTTGTAGTGTACGTTTTAGAGGCCCTAGACGAACATCCTAAAAAGGGCCTTCTACTCTATATGCTATTTATGTGATTTTTTTTGGGGTAAGTTAAAAAAATATTATATGAACTCAAATTCACAATTGTAACATAAAAGAAACAATCAATATGTAATTTACACAATAACTTTATAAAATGCATCAAAACATCACTTAGATAGCGTTAGTGCTTCTGCTTGCTGTTTCTGATGCTCATGACACGTTTTGGTATTATAGAGGAAGTCAATTCCTTCCATTCCAGGTAGTAGTAGGACTCTTTTGAAGATTTTCTGTTTGTGGTAGTTTGAAATGACTTGAATGAATGTCATCTGGTATGAGGCATAGGGAGCGTGCAATGTAAAACCTGCCTATTCTTTGCAGGCTTGACATATGGGTTGGGAACTTCACTTTGATTTCTCTTTTCATTCCAACTTTCATGGAGGCAGGCATGATATGTATGATTCTGTGAAACTAATGTGTGGCCACTGTTTAGGGAAGGATTCCAATATTTGTAATATATAATATAGGTACATTTTCTATGTTCAAAGTGATTTCTTCTAACAAAGTGAGTGTCACTAGTCACTTGTTCTGGACATATTATAAGGTACGGTTTCAAATCCTCTATGACATTTTGATAACAAATTTAGAGCACCACCTCTTTATATCAACAACGTTCCTTAGTCTCACCCAATCAATTTTTCAAAGATTATGAAAATAAAACCAAATCATGGATGATAGATAATAATACAAAGTAACATAGAATACAAACCGTATGTCCATACTATAAACCTTCATCAAAAGTAAAGCTACTACATTCCAGAGTAGTAACTAACTAGGATCATTCTAACAGTAAATCTCTAATTATATGCTCGACAAAAGATCATTCTTCATGATTGCAAGGCCCTTTCACTCAGTAGCCAAAGAAAAGCCCTCATTTCACCAGTAAGTTACCTGTTCCAAAGTTTTAAGACAAATAAATATACCAAAAGTTTGAAAACAAAAATTTCAGAAAATATACCAAGTCATGCGGCATAAATTAATTAACCAAGATAACTTACAGCAAAACGGCACCAAGCATCTCTACATGATGGGTCTCAGATTCTTGAGGTCGCAGGGTGTCACTTTCAAAAATATCAGTAGCCAGGAATTGGACATCCAAGGAATCTATTTTCTTGGTAAATTTAAATTGTAGGGCAAAAACGCTCAACTTGTCATTATACCTATCGAAGCTGGACAAAAGAAGGCAGAGTCTTGCATCTTCTAGCTTCACAAGCCGATCATTGTTCGGGGTAAGGAATAAAGGAGGTATCCTATCTGTCGGCAGCATCACCCGGTTTAGGGTCGTCACACAACCAAAATCAGACGACAGCAACTGCACTAGTATATGCGGATGAGGATACGGTTGTTCACACTCAGAGTCAGAGTCAAAGTCCGAGTCAGAGTCAGGCTCACCATAACTAAAACTGAAGAGTATAAATTCCCCATCAGCACCGTCTGCCACGAACGTTCTTCCTATTGTATTATAAGGCAAAGGGCCGGACAAGAAAGAAGAAGGGAGAGCGCTCCATCCCTTGTCGGGCTCAGCAACATCGAATCGGTAGTAGGAGGGAGAATTTTCACTGGTGCATAAGATGTTTGATCCAGCCACCAAGTAACAAAATTCCCGAGGACCAGCAGGTCCATACGTTCTATTATAGTCCTGAAAAACTGGCGGGTCTGGAAGGGGGGACCAACGCTCGATAATGGGATCAAGTACTTCGAAATACGGAGGACCCCCATAACCAGTACCAGAATAATTGATAGATGATTGTATGGGATAACCAGCCAAAGCATACAGCTTTCCTTCCACCTCTACGAGCAGGGGTTTCGCTTTCCCTTCAATGAAACTCCCGAAGGGGCTTAGGCTTTGATTACGAGTCTCAAACACATGGATTTCTGTACATGGACATGGCACGAATCCGCCTAATTTCGGGTTATATCTGCCTTCCTGGGTAGCAACTACCGGGTCATACACGCCTATGGTGCCACCGGCCAAAAGAATTTTGGATCCAAAGACTCCGCAGCCCATATTACGAGGAAGATCCTCGCCGGATGTGTAAGCCACTTGCCGTAACTTCAGTGAGCACCCTGACCACAGAGAAGATGATAATGCGCTCAACCCAATGGCTTTAATAGCGTAAGTAAAGTAGCCATCGACCCTGTGCTCGGCGAAACATAGGTAGAGAGACTTGTCATCATCGTCACCGTTCCAGCTCTCTTCTTGGACTTGGCCTCCCATGTCTGCCGCCACTTCCTTCTCCTCCTCGAGAGTTAGCCTAGCTTTTTTCATCTTGTTTTTCTTTTATTTTCTTCTCGGGCTCGCTCGCTTGCTTCCCTTGGATTCGGATATATTTATTGCAGATAAAAGTTGGATAGCTATCGGACGCTGTGTCTGGTCGTGTACATACAACGAAAGCAAGCACCGCCGTCGTAATGGGGTAACTCATTTGGGTCAATTGGTACCCATTATCCATACCTACCTTAGGTATGCAATTCACCTTATCCAAATTTTATAGATTTTTTATTTAAACCCCACACTTCTCTTAGTTCACCCCATGTTCTAAGTTCACCCCAACTTTTAATTAAAAATTTCACAATTTCTAAGTAAACCCCATTATCTTCCCAAAGTACCCTTAAATACACTTCGAGCTAAAAAAATAAGAAATAAAAATAGATTTTCTATTTAAACCCCACAAGCTACCTTTAGAGGAGAAAATACGTTCTGGGCATGAGAAATAGTAAGTATTAAATTAATTTTTTGATGATATTTCAGAGTCTTATTCATTGTCTAGAGAAAGAGAATAGTTTTACCAAAACATTATGTATAAATTTTAAATCAAAAATAAAAACAATCAAACAATCAACAACCAAGAGTACCCAAAAAAAAAGCAATCAACAAAGGGAAGAGAATAAGATCATTACAGCGAAACAATCAACAAGTCATTCCATCAACTTCCGCGCATATTTCAAATAGGTAGGCTCGTCAATGTTCTACGTCTTTAAAATAGAAAAGTAATCTGACATAGGATGTAGAAGAGTTTGTATTTTTCTAAAACTTAATTTGAAGAGTTGTGGGGTGTGTGTATAGATGTACTAGAGTTAAGTATTAAGTTGGATAACCTTTTTTATCTTTTTACACAATAATAAAATTTACATATTAATGATTTAAGTATATAAGGTGAACTAAGAGAAGTGTGGGGTTTAAATAGAAAATCTCAAATTTTATTGATGTAATTGTGATTCATATCTTAAGTGTAACTATTGAACAACATTTATGAATACATAGAAGTTCCTAAATTTAATGACGTGTGACTCATTTCATAGAGCACACCGCTAAAATTATAAAATTTTCCATATTGCAATTTTACCCTGAGATTTCTTATGTTGGACTATATCAAAATTCCAGTTACTCTTGTCTCTTAATTAAAGACCTCTGCTAACATGGTTGTTCTATGCTATTTCTAATTGAGATTCTCCTTCCACGGCTTTTGCTTTATCCAAAACTTCATGGCCTGCTAGAGATTGGCACAACATATTTGAAGAAATCTAAGATTTGATCTCTAGCTTTTTCATACTTTTTCACTGCACATTTGAAATGAATAAAATTTCACCATTAATCATACCATATTTGTGAAACTTCTCACAATATGTGTATTTGCACGCCTATTGTAACATTATAGTTAACAACAATGAGAAGACTCTGATTTGTATCATTTTACGAAAGTGTAAAGATATTAGCAAGGGAGTGTAATTGGGGAGTATGGTAGTGGAGTCTTGTAGTGGAGTCTTTTTAATTTGAGATAATTATTCAATATCTTACATTAACTTAAACTATAACTTGGGTTCGACCACAAACTATAACCTGGGTTGTGCTTGAAATTACGGTAACCTAATTAATTAAAACTTTTTTTTGGGTTAGATAATTAATTAAAACTTTAATGTTGTTATTGTCAAAACAGGAAAAAGATGATAGCCTTGTGTCATTCTTCAACTATGGTGACGCATAATTCAATGAAATTTTCACCAAAAATTGCAAACTCAGACCTAATACAAGGTAAAACAGAGTGAAAATGGGAACTTGGTGTTAAAAAACTAATAAGTCGGAAAGTTCAACGACATCTTTGCGGATTTGGTTTGGGATTTTGGGTTCGTTTCCATGCCAAATGACAGCTCGACACCATTCCAGTGGCAAGGACAATTCTTGTTTGTGTTTTTGTCGGTTTGATGACAAGTGGAAAGAAAAATCAGAATGTGTTTTTTATATTGTTAATTTAATTTAATTTAATTTAAATTTTTTACGTTTTTATCAGTTTTAGTTGTAATTGTTTATTGGAATTTTAATTGTTTTACCCCCTAAACTAGGACGCTTTTATAATTCAAACCCCACTACAAAATCAGCCAATTTAATACCCAACTCATTAAAAATCAACCAATTTAAAAAATCAGCCACTAAAATCGATCAGATTATTATAGCATCTCCAACCGATATGTCAAATTTCTACATGGACATAAAATGACAAAAATTAAATGTTAAAATTGCTCCAATCGTAGTCAAATCCTACATGGATTTGAAGGTTAGAAGAGATATGTCAAAAATAACATATCAAAAAGCTTGATGTCAAATATTATTTTAATATTATTTTAGTCATGGACCCTACTATCATTTACTCTCTTTTAAAACTTTATGTATCATATGAGCCCCATATGATATTTGGCATTTTCGGGTGGAGTTCAATTTTTTTCAAAGTGTCAAATTGCCACATAAGCCATCAATTCAAATTTAACATTTTGCATTTAACATCTCCCTTGGAGATGCTCTAAGACTCCAAAAATTCACGAAGTAATTGCCTTTTTCTTGGATTCCACCCATTACCTTTTTCAATAATTGAAGTTCAATTTCATGTCTACATAACACTTCATTTCAAGTCGCATATAATCTGTCACGCGAGCCCATCCTCCTAACTAGATGTTAATCATTCGTGTCTTCATGGTGATATGTAGGGGTGCATGTGTCTTCCTAGGGTTGGGAATCAATTCGGCCGAACAAAATCATAATTATCAGTTTAATTTGGTTTTCAATAAAAAGTCAAATGGTTTAAAAACCAAACTAGATCATATATGATTTGGTTTGGTTTGGTTTTGAGCTTTTGTAAATATGATTTTATTTATATTATGTTTTACATGTGTAATACTCGAATTAGATAATAACTATATATGGATATTTGAATTGAGCTATATTAGTTATTGAATTTTGAAGTTTTATGGCATGTTGAGCTTTAGGATGGTTTTGTACTCTAGAAAATGATTTACGTATGAAGCAAGTTGTGAATTTGTTGGTTATAAGTGGGTTAACAATGTTGAAAAAATGCAAAAAGAAAGAGAATTGGGCTTAGGCTCAAACTGGATGAACCAAACCATCCTAAATTGGTGTGGTTTGGTTCGAATTTGTTTCCTTCATGACTTTAGTCAAAATCAAACCGAATCAAACCATTATATTGTAATTAGTTTAGCGGTAATTTTAAGGAGAAACCAATTCAATCCGAACTGTGCCCACCCCAATGTCTTCCTTTGGGATGTTGTCAAATAAGAAAGACGCTTTCAAGTTATTTAATTATGGTAGGCTTTACTTAATTAGTGCGGAGCAAATTACTCTTCAAGGCCTTATATATCTTTATGTCAGTCTTTTCTTATGATATTTTAATTACAAGTGATGACAAGAAACGTTGTCAGTCTTTTCTTATGATATAAACGTTCAAACTCTGAAATTTGGATCAAACTAACAAACTTCCATACTTCTGCTGAAGGTTACCAAACTATTCTTAGCTAGGGATTAAGTTCTCAGCAAAATAGAATAAAAGTGTCAAGAGAGTTGGTAGAGAATAACAGATGATAGCCACCAAATAAATACCCTAATTTTTAAAAACTAGGTCAATTCACAAATATCCTTTTGCTTTTGCGTCCTTTTGTTCATGATCAAGGTCCTGCAAGGTACAAAATAACTCATCAAATAAGCAAATTTAATTACAAATACTTGTCTTACAGAACAATGAGAATTTAGTGAAAACCAATCGTAAATAAATAATTTAAATACCGAACAAGTACACAAAGCCCCCTTTTAATAATTATAAATATATGCACTTTTGAATTTGAGCTATTATTATCAAGGAGTCTCAATGAGTGGGTGCCCTTAGTACAAGATGGACGATATGAAGTCTTTCAAAAGCAAAACTACTTGTGGCAATTCCATGAATTCTTTCATCAAGTAAAAGATTCTGGTATGTTTTACACATTGCTTTCATTGATTATCTCTTAGACGCGAAGAACATAATTCCCTAAAGTTAATATCTTAGAATAGGTGTCCCGCGTATAATTGTACCCTAACCAGCTTCAGTAATCAATATAAGAACAGAATGATATGCTACACGAACTTTTAACGATACTTTTCTGGTATCTTCTCCTACGATGAGAGTTTTGCGGTGAAGCCCTTGAAGTGAATCCAATCTCAACCTTTGTATACTAAAGGTTTAGTTTTCTGTTTCTTTTATCTTTTCCTTTAATCTGCCATTCGCCTACTACCTTTCAAACCTATACTAAATTCTGAATTGGACGTGGTTCCTGCATCAGAATCTGAATGCAAACACAAATACATCAGGAAATTCATGAAAGTTTTGTCAGTGTTTTCTGTAATATGAGAAGGATGATGATGGAAGAAAGAAGAAGAAAACGAGAATGACAAAGAGAATGAATTGTTCTCTTACTGCTCTGCAGAATTCAATAGAGGGATGTTCTCTCTCATATCTGTTACAACCTCACGCACATGGTGTTAGGATCGGTTAGTGCTATAATGGAGATCTTCAAACTCAAATAACAAGATATGCGGAAAAATAAATTAACACTAAGGAATTAACGTGGTTCGGCAGTGTGCCTACGTCCACGGGGCGGCAATATAATCTTCCACTATAACAAGATAATGGGTACAACAAGAAAGATCTTACCAAGCCAATGCCCAAGGCTTGATGATACACACAGAGAAAGTACAATGACACCACACTTATACTCTCTCTCTCTCTTTTCTTCACTCACACGCTTTGAGTGGTATACAAATAACTCTCACAATATTGGAGTGGACTTCTCTCTACCTCTCAGCTTCTCCTTTTGATGCAACTCACAAGCTCACACTTTTTTCCTCCACTGTCAAATTGCCGCACCCTCCTGTCAAATTGCCGCACCCTCTAATTGATTTTAAAGACAAGCTTCTCTCTCCAAAAAGCCACAATGATGGCTAATCATGATGACTAGGAGAAAAGATTTCCAAAGACATCATCATGATGTCTTTCAATCAATCAACTTTGCATTTAAACAAGTATCCCATGCCGAAGAAACCGAAAGGCTGATTATCTCCCAAAAAGCAGGAGTCATGATGGCAATGGAAAAACATTTTACCAACATCATCATTTCTCCAACATCATCATTTCTCCTTTTGACTATTTTATCAATCCACCGAAAGCAATATTCTTTATCATGGGCTGGACCCAACAATCTCCCCTCCAGCCATGATAAAGAATATTGCTTTCGGTGGATTGATAAAATAGTCAAAAGGAGAAATGATGATGTTGGAGAAATGATGATGTTGGTAAAATGTTTTTACCTTGCCATCATGACTCCTGCTTTTTGGGAGACAATCAGCCTTCCGGTTTCTTCGGCATGGGATACTTGTTAAATGCAAAGTTGATTGATTGAAAGACATCATGATGATGTCTTTGGAAATCTTTTCTCCTAATCATCATTTCTCCTTTGGACTATTTTATCAATCCACCGAAAGCAATATTCTTTATCATGGGCTGGACCCAACACATGGAGCAAGGAATATTACCGTTAGCATCATTAGCTTGATCTCTTACGTACATCACAAGATGATCTCAACCGCTCATCTATCTATCCATTAGGATAATCCATTTGGCTAAATAAAACTTAAACAAAAAATTTATTGTTTAACTAACTTCTAATTCAGCTTAAGGATTTATAATTCAACAGTTTATTCCTCAAACATTATTAATCAAGAAAACTTACGGCATGAAGGACTACTTCAACTTGCATCAGCCTCGACATCATGCTTGTCCAAATGATCACACCTATGAAATGACAAGGAGATCAAGTGCAAACTGATAAACAACAAACACCACAACACATGAAGGCAAACATAAACTGAATAAGTTGTGCGATGAAAATATTTTACTTACATGATGAAAGATGAGAGAAGTGTCCGACCATATAATTCAAGTCCATTGCAATCAAAACTGTGCAAACCCTCTAGAACTGCAGTAACTTTTAACTTTCCAACACATGTTGATATATGAAGTTTAACCATTGCTAAACGGGCAAACCACCTTTTATACGTGCCATCTTCCCCCACATAGACAACGCACATACGACTTCCATCACCATCAAGGGAGGCAACAAAGCCAGGGCTATGGTTGCGCAAAGGAGGGCAGAATATTCCTCTCAGTTCAGGTAGCACATGATAGTTACTGGAATGGGGTAAGCCGTTGTCATCCAATTCAAAACTAATAAGGTTTCTGACCCCAACAAACATGCCAATCAAAAAACCTTTAAATTCTACACAAGAATAGAGATTGGGTAAATCATCCACCTCCTTCCATGACTCTCGACGTGCGTCAAAAATATATGAAGATTTATTTGTAACAATGGCCAGCTTGTGGCCCCATGCATAGTGGTTCATAATAAGGTCATCGTTCTTCCATTCTAGGGAAAAAGGCTCATAAAATGGGGGAGGAGAGAGAGATCTCCAAATACTAGTAGTTGGATTGAAAACCACAAAAATTGGATGGAAGAAATTTTCCCGATAACCAAAGTATGGCCGTCTCTCCATAACATAGATTTTACCCTCTAATGTTACTACAATAGGATAGCTCATTGGACCACCCAACCTAGGAACCTTAACACTATAAGGGTGTATGGACAAACACTCGGGATCATAAACAAACAAATCTAAGTTCGGGCAATTTCTTGCATCTGAGCGTGAAATTGGATTTCTCCAAAAATCAGGGGCACTCGTATCTATATCCAGTCTCTCACCCCCAAAAAAAAATAATTTGGACCCTAGGGTTACAGAACTCATTCCCATAGGGGATCCATGAGCTAAGAAATCATGGACAACTTCAATATGAGGTCTCTCAGACATAGAACTAGTTTCTAGTAATTTGCTAAGGTTCAGACGGTACAACCTCTCCTTAGAATGCAAATACAAATAGTTGTTCTTCATCTGCATCTTCTTCATGAACTTTCTGCCTAACCCAGTATTCAGATAAATCAACGTATCAGAAGTGTAAAAAAATAACAAAAAGAAACAACAAATTTAGAGCAATCACACATCACACAAACAGATATGTAAAAGAATAACATAAAGAAACAACAAAGAGCACTTACCAAACAGAAATCGACTTTAATGGAGACAGAGACAGACAGAAGAAGTTCACCTCATGGTGTAGGGCTCATAATTTTGGGGAAGAGATCGTGTGTTTATTGTTGGAGAGAGGGCCGGCATATAGAAGAAGAACGCAATGGGGAGTATTAAAGGAAGAAAAAAAAACGCCTATTAAAAAAAATAGTAAATTGAGTTTAGACCCATAAAATTCATTTTAAATCATCTACAACCCTTTCCTTTAGTTTTCTATTTAAAATACCCAATTTTTTCAAATAATACCCGATGACTAGGATTCAACTAAGCAAGTTACCTAATATAACTTAAAATCTGATTTATTGTATTTTTCGGATTCCAAAACTACCCCTATTTATAAGTTAATGTGTTATGTGGGGTGTAACTAATGAAACCCGTTGAATTTGGAAATATTTCCAAATAGTTGTAATGGATGTAGGAACTAATTTAGAAACTTATTTGAAATTAAATATTAAATTCCACATTAAAGTATTAGTAATCTATTTTATGACTAGTAGTCTATTTTTTGAATTAATGGTGTTTTCCTTCTATGAATTACAACTAGTAATCTATTTAAAGTATTACTAATTTAAATTCAATATTAAATTTAGGAATTAATGTTGTTTTCTTTTTATGAATTATACAACCAGTATTCTTTTTTATTATAGTTTTATGAATAATAGTGTACATTCTAATTATGTTGAAAAATAATTTGATAATCTTTTTATTGTTTTGTTTTTAAAATATTTTTTTTAATGAACCTATTTTTTCTCCAAATACTGTACCTATCTTTATTACTTGTTTTATGAAAAATAATTTGATCATCTTTTTATTGTTTTTTTTAATGAAAACAATTTTTTTTAAATGAGCCTATTTTTTTCTCTCAAAATAATGTACCTTTTTTTTTTTTGGGGTCTAATAATGTACCTAGTAAAACAATTTACCTAGGATAATGAACCAATTTTTTTTCTCTAATAATGTACCTATTTTTTTTCTCTAACAATGTACCTAGTATAATGAACCAATTTTTTTCCTCTAATAATGTACCTATTTTTTCTCTCAAAATAATGTACCTATTTTTTTTCTCTAACAATGTACCTAGTAAAACAATTTACCTAGTATAATGAACCTATTTTTTCTCTAAATAATGTACCTTTCTTCTCTAATAATGTATACCTAGTAAAACAATTTATCTAGTATAATGAACTTATTTCTTTCTTCCAAATAATGTACCTATTTTTAATTTATAAAAAATGTGCCTAAATTTCAATTATACAACGTACCTATTTTCTATAAATTATTGTGTACCTATTTTTAATTTATGAAAAATGTACATAAATTTCAATTACAAAGTAATTGATCTATTTTTGTTAATTTTTTTGGTAAATAATACACCTATATTTTTATACGTATATTTTTATATTTATATTTTTCATATGTACATTATTGGATATGTAAATTACATATTTTTTTTATTTGCAATTTTTAAGGGCCATATGTTACAAAAGAAATGGGGTAATTGACATGCTATTAATAAGGAGTTTTAATTACAATTATGGCAGTTAATGAAATGCTTGGAATAAATCATAAATAGTCTGATGGCAATGATGTAAAAAGATAGGAATACCACGACCTCTTATATCCTACTGGTCATTTAAGTTTGAAATTGTGTTTTACACATAGATTTATAGAATGATGGGTATATGTCTAGGAAATAGAAATTGTAAGGACCTATATTGGACAAGCCCTAAAAAAAAAAAAAAAAACTTTTTAAGAAAATAAAACGAGTAACCTTTTGACCCAAAAAAAAAAAAGGTAACCTTCCAATACGAAATCAGATATTCAAGAACCCCCTACCCTCAGTCAGCCCCAATTAATACCAGCTAACCCCGGGCCCCTTTTCGACCAAACGTCTAACTCCCCGCAGCCACCTCCTCCAATTTCTCCCACCACCCAACAGCCGCGGCGATCTTTGTCCCTCCCTCCCAAACGTCTCTGTTTTCTCCCACCTCCTCCTCCAGTGTATTAAATAAAGCTATAAAGCCAAGCATAGGCTGTTGGTCTAGGGCTAATGGAGTGGGACAAGAAGATTTGAGGAGATGCTGGAGGAGATACAGGAGATAAAGATGGTGAGCCCTGATTGGGTGAGAAATCAACTTGTAGTCAGACTCATAGACGGGTTATTTGCTGTTGATGATAGATTATTTGCTGCTGATGATAGATTACTTGCTGCTGATGATAGAGTCCTGTATTTATGCTTTGCTAAGTACAGGTTAGATAATGTGACTTCGTACGTTGTTGAAGCCATCGAATTGAACAGTGTGTTATCGTCTCTTGTCTCTTGTCTACCTAATAAAAACTGCTCAATCATGCCCAACAAACTACAATTGTGGCATTCGACCAAAGACAAACTACAATTGAAGCAAGTGGCTTCTAAATCTGGTAAGGATCTTCCAGCCCATGTCGGCTGCGGTGTATTCGGATCAAAAGTTCTTTTTGCCGGTGGCGTGAAAGGTGGACTAGACCCAGAAGTAGACGAATACAGGCCATGCCCATGCAGACAAATATTTGAGTTTGAAACTGATCGGACTATGAATCCCAACCGCAGCATCAAACTTCAGGCTCAAATATTTAGGGGTCGGAAAGCTCAGCCTCTCCTTCAGGAGATTGAAGGAAAACTTTACGCCCTCGGAACTTACCAACTGTCTTTCCATGCGAGCCCATACTTGGAGGTTTTTGACCCGCAAGAGGCTAAATGGTCGCCTCTGCCGGACCCTCCTGTTTTCCTCCGTTTCAATACCAGGGAGGTGTGTCACAGTCCCCAACAATACTGTTTCACAATCGCAGGCACCAACATCATTATGTCATGCACAGGAGAGCCTGTATATTGCTTTGATGTTGCTGATTCGATCAACAAAGTATGGAGAGTACTTCCTGGTATTCCTTCGCATGACTTGAATTTTCAAGGAAGAGCATTAGCTGTGGACAATGGGGAGGGTGATTTCATTATTTTCTGCTACGGTAGTTTACGTGCGCCTAATGCTATACCAGTCTACCTCCTGCCCAAGGGCTATACTGAGTTGAAAGTCATCAAACCTATGCAGCTGCCAACAGGGTTATTACCTCCTGAATTTGTTGTTTCACCAGCCAACTCTAGGTTCATCCACCTAGGAGGTCGAACTGTCTGCCTTGTGTTGTCCCGATTTATGGGACCATTCAGCTGTTATTATATGGCTGATATCATGAAGATTAGTGTTCGTGCCCTAATCTTTGAGTTCAAAGTTAGCAAGGATAGACGATCTGTGGACTTCGAGTTCTTATATTCTCGCATCCTTGAATGCGATGGCAACTGTCAGTCTCAAGATTCTGAAGCTATGACCATCGGTGGAGAGATTCTGACCAGCGATGTGGAGTTGGTTGGTGCCTTTGTGATGTAAGTTTTGTTGATTAATTTTGCCACCGAGTAATACATTTTCTTTAAATTTCCAATTCATTCATAATCATATTTACAATCAGTAAGTCCTCAGCATTTGTTAATTACTAGCCTCTGTGTCTTCCTCTTGCGCATACATCTCTATCCTTTCACTTCATGACTAGGTTTTGTTGAGTGGACAATTATCAAGTTTGCATTCCAATTTCGTGTATGGATTAGTTAAGTTGAGTATGGCAATACATATATACTTCTGTATTTATATATGTATGAATCTTTGTTCTTCCTTTTCTTTGGGTCTATATATATATGGATTAGTTAAGTTGAGACGAGAGCACAAAAGAGAAAGGCACACAAAAAACCAGCCAAATCAAAGAAGAGGGCCAAAGGTTCATTCCTGCAATGGAATACATATCAGGTCTACAACATGCTGGATGAACTCTCACAAGAAAAGCTGAGAAATTACTGGAAAAATTCAGTTGATGGGTAAGGCAATGTGTTTCATTAATTTTCAATGCAAGATGCTATTAATGAACATGCATTAGAAAATAGGATTTCATTGTGTTATTACCCTATACTTGAACTTTACAGGGGGTAGACATGCATTAGTTATAGGATTTCATAGGAATCTAGTAGTGTTATTACCCTATATTGGAACTTTGCAGTGATAGACATGCATTAGATATAGGATTTCATAGGATACAAGCAGTGTTATTACCTTATACTGGAACTTTACAATGGTAGACATGCGTTAGAAAAAGATTTTTTAGGAAACAAGCAGTATTATTACCCTATACTGGAACTTTATTGAACAGTTCTTTCAATTTTATTGCCATTTTTTCTAACTACAAATACTGTTACAGCACTGCTTTTTGGCAAGGGACAAGCATTTTGTTCAAAGATGACATACAAAGCTTATTAACAGATACTGAAATTTATGGACAAATCATAGATGCGTATGCCGAGATACTTCATCATGATGAAAAGAAGGACCCTAAAAGACAACAGAATGCATACATCACGTGCTACGCATACGTAAGATCATAGCTATCCCATTACTTCTAGTAAAAATCACAAATTATTCATCTTCCTATACTTTTCACATTCTCTCTAATGCTGAAACTATTAATCTTGCAGAGGTATCTCACCGATGAAATGCACCCAAGAACATTCGATGAATATTTTGTCAAACTCCTTGAATGCATAGGGAAAACTTCAAAGGTGTTCATACCAATAACGGATGGCGGACACCACACCCTGCTTGTCTTTGACACCAATTCATTGCAATGGACGCACTACAACTCATTGAGGGGGGAAACTGAGCAAACCGTTGAATACTACAACAAAAAAGCAATAATTTTGGTAAGACAGACTCCTACTATGAACTGTTAATACAAGGTATGAACAAAACAGTTAATCAGTGAAGCTAACAACATACTTGCCTACAATGCAGGCAGACGCAACAAATGTCTTCCTCAATAGTGTCAAGGAATGTGCTCCAACAATTTTGGAAAAAAAAAGCTTCCCACTTCTTGAGTTCAAGAAGCCCGTCTACAATGAAGAATTGACCGACGAGATTGCAAAACTTCTTCCAAACCTGAAAGTTACACCAGCAATTGCTCAAACAATACAATATCTGATGAAACATGATCCCACCAAATTCAACTTTAAGGAGGACAGGGAATGCGCCCAACAACCTCAAAAGTCGTAAGTTTCACAATAACACTTTTCTTCCCCCAATTCAAATTAAACTATGATTCACTAAATGTTGCATATATATATATATATGTGTGTGTGTGAATTTGCAGAAACGATTGTGGAGTTTTTGTCATGTACTACATGCAGAAGTTGTCACAAGGAAAACAAATTGAAGAAAGCTTGAGTACAGAGCATGTGTGGGAAATGAGAAAAGAAGTTTTATTGAAGACAATGGAAAGTGAAAAAAGTTGGTATTTCACAAAAGAGAATGAAGGATGAAAGCATGGATTTCACAAATTTTAGAACTATAAAACAGTAAATGTTCGGCTTCTAACTTCCAAATGTCAAATTGTTAATATGTAGCTTCTAACCAAAATCTTTTGATGCTTCTTAACTTTCAAATGTCAAATAGTTACACTGTGTAGTGAGATTCAAATGTAAAAAATTGTTACTCTGTAGCTTCTTCTATATTTCAAACTGTGCATTAGAAGTGTTAAAAATGCGTATGAACAGTGACTTTCAAAAAGCCCAGCCCAAGTTGAGAAAAACAAGGTCAGAAACGAAATAAAGCCCAAAACAAATCAAGCAACCCATAGAAAAATACAGAATAAAGGCCCAGTCTAATTTGACAACAATAAAAGCCCAAACAAACTAAAAAAAGAGCCCAGAAAACCCTCCAATATTATCACGCCCAATTTCACTAAGCCCATTGAAAAAAACGAAAATATCTCAACCCAGAGTACACGCACGCACCCAAAAACCGAGAAACCCACTCACCTCTCACTCCGATCTTTGCGACACGACCCACTCCAAAAGCAGGCGAAAACCTCCATAACCACCAGGCAGGAGACAACCTCCATAACCACCAATCAACGACAAACTCCATAACCACCAATCGCCGGCGAATCGAAGTTATAATCTGCCATAGCCAAAAGTCTTCAAAATCGACACTACAAAAAGCAACTGAGCACAAGGATAACCAGGAAAAAAAGAAGAAAATTTCTTCCCTATACATCGACAGAAAGGTACAATCTCAAAAACCCACACTCACTTTCCACTTTCTTCTTAAGATTCTGCTAACTAATGCAAGAGTATCAAGTTTAATACAGGTAACCAACGAAAAGGTCCAACAATGACAGAAACAAACACTCAAGATTCTTCACAAATGGCTGACAAAGCATCACTATCAGACTCCCAGGTATTACAAAATCTCTTAACTTCAAAGTCCAATTGCAATGTTTTGAAAAGACGCATGTTTTGACTGCAAATGTATATTATTCACAACTGTTCATACTATGTCATAGAACTTGATGTGTTAATACCATGTCACAACTGTTAATACCATGCTATGTATCTTGCTCTTCTAGTGCACTGCGAAGCAGTGCACTTGAAGACCAAAATATATAGCATCCTTTGTTAATCAAAATCTGTGACTGCCATGCATCTTTCTCTTCTAGTGCACTGCAAAGCAGTGCACTTGAAGACCAAAATATATAGCATGCTATGTATCTTGCTCTTCTAGTGCACTGCGAAGCAGTGCACTTGAAGACCAAAATATGTAGCATCCTTTGTTAATCAAAATCTGGGACTTCTATGCATCTTGCTCTTCTAGTGCAACATGCACTAGAAATGTATATGAAAAAAAATCGCAGTACACTAGAAAAGAGAAGCATGAGATTCAAATGCATAGAAGTAAATGGTTAATACCATGTCATAGAAGTATTAATACTTATGTTTCATTTAGTTAAAGTAACCTATTTGTTTCACTTTGCAGGTGGTCATATGGAAAAAGGTAACTGGGTTGAAATTCAAAAAAAAAGCATACAAAAGGATCCCAAGCCAGCAAAAGCACAAAACAGCATCAAGAAACACACAAGGCACACCACCAACAACAGCAAAAGCCAAACCATCCACACCCAAATCCGCAAACACACTGAAGCCAAAGAAAACAACAAAGACAAAAAAAACACAATCCCAAACACAAAAACCTCAACCAAACAGACGCAATAACCCAGATTATGTGCAGATCAAGAGCAACATGCTCACATTTGACAACACATTGCAAACGGTAAAAGATAAGCTTGCAGCAAGAAAGGATGTCCTCAAGATCCTACAAAAAACGCCATTCTGGAGCATCATCAAGGCTTACATGGAAGGTCAGTTAACCAAGGTAGAATGCCAGAAGTCTAATTATCAAATAATTAGACTAATCAGACTCTACAACCCCGCAACCAAAAAATTCAAATTCAGTGAAGGCAACGAGCATGAAATTACAAGCAATGATGTGTCTGACATCTTTGGATTGCCAAACAAAGGAAACAAGTTGCCAAGCACAACAACTTCCACAAGAACAAATTTGGCCTTCGAAAAGAAGTACTTCGAGAAGTCAAAAAAAATCACAAAAACTGAGGTTGATAGGTGTCTGAACACAGCAATAGCAGATGACAGAAAGAAGAATGCAATGGATGTTGTCAGGTTGTTAATCCTAGAGCTCTTCATCACAAATCTCTTTTGCAACTCTGGGGCGACAATGGCTTGGACCTTTTTGACTATGATTGACACATTAGAAGTTATGAACAGCTACAACTGGGCACAAGGAGTCTTAGATTACATGCATTATGGACTGGACCAAGCCATAAAAAATAAAAAGGACAAGACAAATCAACCAAGTGTCAGTGGTTGCCTTGTGCTAATCCTGGTAAGAAACTACATCCATTCGTTAATCCTGTTATATTATTTGTTTTCATGTGCATTAACACTTTATATTGAAAAACATGTTTGTAGTATTGGCTGTGTGAAAGAACTAACCTGATCAATCCAATTCCTGGAAGAGAAGATCACAAACCAGCGGCTGTCAAATGGAGCCTTCCGGAGCTCAATATCAAGCTGAATATTGCAACATATGAAAACATTAAGGCATTTTTCTTACTTCCATAAACATATATAATGTTAGTACACCATAATTACTACTGACTCCAATAATTCAACAGATAAAAGCTGCTGACAATGGAAAAGAAGAAGAAGCAACAAAGACTAATCATGCAGACCATGAAGAACAAGAAGAAAATGAAGAGGATGATGACTTTGTTATCACACTTAAAGATTGGGTAAGATAACCTACAATGATCCAACATTTATATTTCAAAACTGAATTGATAGTGCACAAACACATACATGTATATAAATTTGCTAATACTTTTTTTTTCCTTTCTAATATTTGTGACAGTTACAGAGTCAAACACAAAAAGGAAAAAAGCAGACTGTTATTACCCAGAAACAGAACTTCAGCTTCCATGAAAATGTGGACCAAAGTGCAACCCAGACAAAAACTCCACAACATGAGCAAAATGAAGACAATGCACAATCATTGGGATGCAAAGCAGATGATGAAATTGAAGAACCACCAGCACAATCATTGGAAAGCGAAGCAGATGATGAAATTGAAGAACAAGCAGTTGACCTGAGTGCAGACTCAATGACGGAGGAGGGCACTGTTAATGTCCAGCAACAGAACCCAGAACTTGACAGCCAGGAAGAAGACTTCGACACCATTTTTGAGGACATAGTGGGGTCAATCCCAGAGTACTACAAGCATGAAATAGCACCTACCCATGAGAAAATCCAACAGCTGAAAGAAGCAGTCGACTATTGGATTGAAAAGGCAGATACTCGAAGGGATATGATGCAGACTGCTATAGAATCCTGCATAAAGAAAAATTCATTCATTCAACAAATATGGACTGAAAAAGAAGAGTTGGAGCAACAAATTGAAATACTGAAAAAGCAGCTTGAGCGGGAGAAAAAAGAAGGTGCAAAATTACAAGGGGAACTTCATGCACTCAAATCAAATAGGAGACAGCTACAGGAACAACATGAACTACTTGAAGGGGAAAAGTTATCCTGCATTGAGAGCATGAAAGAAAAAGACACTGTTATTGCCTCTTTGCAACATGTGATGGGAAAAAAATTCAAACAAGATGAACAAGGAGAAATTCCGATGAAAGAACAAGCTGATAAGGAGAAAAAAGATGAGAGAATAGCAGAAGAAAGTGAATTGGAGATACAAGAATCTCCTAATGATGAAGATGAGAACGCCGATGAAAAAACTCCTGAAAAGTCAGTTATCATGCAAGCAAAAGAAGTAGGAACACGGCAGTTGCGTTCTGGCATCAAAATAATCAAAGACAGAAAAGACAGAAAGCCTGCAAAGAAACCAGATTACACATACCCCGAAGCACATAAGAAAGGCCGAAAAAGAGCAAGCCAAAGCGAAGATGAAGCAGCCAACAAAAAAATGGAGGACAAAGATACATACCTTCAGTTGCACATGCATGAGGTCTACAACAGGCTGGATGAAATATCAAAGAAGAAGTTGGAAAATTACTGGAAATCTGCATCTGATTCTGATGAGTAAGCCAATCTGTCACAGAATTACACTGTTAATACTATGCCATAGAACTGTCATAGAATTACACTGTTAATACTATGTCATAGAACTGTCTTGTTATTAAACTGTTATGAGATTATCATTTTTAAACAACATTATTGTCGCAGGGACGCTTTTTACCTACACAATAGGACAATAGTGTACAAACATAACATTGAAAAGCTGATGGGAGATGGTCCAATTTCTGCACTAATCATCGATGCTTATGGAGAGGCACTTAATGATGATGCGAAGCAGAACCCTCAGAAACAGAAAAATGCATATTTGTCCGCCAATAACTATGTAAGATCACATCTAATACATCAATTTTATATCATCAACATGCTCACTAATCACCAACACATGAATTTTGCAGATGTTTTTGCGAGGTGCTTCACACAAGCTGACATATCATGCTTTCTATATGCCACTCCTAGAAAATATTGGAAGTGTTGATAGAGTGTTCATACCAATTACAGATGAGAACCACCATACGCTGCTTGTCTTTGACACCGGTGCAGCAAAATGGACACACTTCAACTCATTCAGGGGGACATCAGAACAAACTCTCCAATATTATCACAAGAAGGCAATTGTTTTGGTAAGTAAGACTGGTGATTAACACTATTAATACATAGGACACTAACTTTAAAGGAAACTAAGCACATACTTGACTATGATGCAGGTTGAGACAGCAAATATATTCCTCTGTCTTCTTAAGGAATGTGCTGCAGCATCACTGAAAACAAAACTCGTCCAAATTCCTGATTTTGATGCCAAGAAGCCGAGAGGGCTTAATGAAGTTTCAGCTAGAAGATAGCAAAAATATTGCAGCTAGAACTTACACCAGAATATGCGCAGACAATGAAGTATCTGATTCGTCATGATACTACTAACTTCAAGCTGACTGAGAACAGAGAATGTCCCCAACAAGCAAACAATTCGTAAGTTACGCAATAGCAGTGCAACTTTCATCCTATTCAACTAAAAAAATACTGAAATAACTCCTGCATGCGTATCTCTATTATGCAGCAATGATTGTGGCGTCTTTGTCATGCACTTCATGAAGCAGCTTTCCAAAGACCAACAAATAGAATCAGATTTCAACAAAGAACAGGTCTGGCAAATGAGAAAAGAAGTCCTCATGAAAATTATGAGCAATGAAAGAAGTTGGATTTCCATCAAAGAAAGGAAGAGAGAAATGCAAATGAATGAAGTTGTAATAAATATTTTGCCAAAATTCTTGCTTATATTGTAGTTTCTTAGGACTTGTGTAGGTTTAGAACATTGAAGTAAAGTGATTTTCAAATTCAAGTTATGTACTTATTCAAAAACCAGTTTATTTACGTGAATTAACAGTGTATGTAACCTGAAATAATGGTCTCCATAGCACTTAAACAACTAAAAAGGTGAACTACAACAAATAACAACGCACTATCAATACAATGTTAATGCAATTTGATAGAAATAAATTGTTAATACCATGTCATAGAACTATCTTTTAATTTCAACAATGGCATGAACAGTGAGCATTAAACAGTGTTCGTTCATTTATAGATTATTCAAAACAGCAGTAATGCTTGATTCATATCAAACTTCAAAACCGAAATTTGCAAAATACCAAAAATGGTAAATATTAGTATTAATACCAAAAATTCAAAGTGTATTCATATGCAGTGACTGCTATTTCACCGTATTAACAACTTGCATATCAATTTCTATTCCTTTCAACTATGATTGTCATTAATCAATCACATAGCACTTTAACTAGTTAAAAACTAACTACTCTCATTCAAGTCTTTATACTCCAGAACCGTTACATCAAATAGGAACCTTGCAAGTCCTCCTATTATGACGATCACAAGAACCGCATCTCTTGCACTTCACCTGCCTTTTAGTTTCACTGCTTGACTTGAAGCGCTTTGTCGGAGGTCGTCCCGGAGGCTTTCTTGTATGAGGAGGTAGAAGAAAAACATCTCCAGGAGGAGGCTTCTCAATATCAGGTATGGGAAATATAGGGGTTGCATAAGTAGCCCTATAAAAGTCTGCCTTGTAATACTCATCCACAAAGTTGTACAAACATAACCCGGAATGTTGGATAACTTGAATCGCATGCTGACACGGAAACCCAAGCAATTGCCACTGATAACAGGAGCAAAACCTCTCGGCCAAATTGACCATAACACTCAAATCAGCATGAACTTCAAAAATAGATTCACTCGCACGACATATCCTCCAATGACGACCCTTTGCAGCTAAATTCTTCAACTCATCCTCAATAACAGGACACAAAACACTACTCCATTTCTCGGATGCAAGCTTCCTCCTAGAAATCATCTCCATCATTTTGATCCTAATAGTGTCAATCATCTCATAAATTGGAAGCCTACGCACATCCTTAACCCATGAATTAAACGACTCGGACAAGGCATTACTAACCTCCCCATACCTCTTTCCCGGAAAAAATGCATTAGCAAAATTTTGGACAGGGAGATCAGCCAAAAACTTATCAATTATTTTTGAACCGCCATGATCTCTTAATTTTTTCAACGAATCTTGATATTCCTCAACAGTCGGTGCATACAACAACTTGCAAAAAAGCCATAAAACATGATCCTTGAAAGAGGAACCAACAGCATGCGGATACTTCTTTTTCAAGTTCTCTTTCAAATGATATAGACAAAAACCATGGGCAGAAGCAGGAAAAACAGTCCTAACAGCATCGATAATTGCACCATGCCTATCAGAAATGAATGTAAGTTGCCTACCTTCATCCACCAAGACTTCAGATATCCTTTGCAGAAACCACCTCCAATTGTCCACAGTTTCACCGGATACAATCGCAAAGGCAAAAGGGAATACTTCTACAAGAAACAGAGAACTATATTAGTTAGTTTGAACTATAACAGTGTTACCACATGAAGCAGAGTAAAACTACAATGCATAAAAATACTCAGATGCAGGGTATGAACAGTATAGAAACTGTTCATACCACTCAATGGAAGTCAACAACTACAGCATTTACATTTGCATAACTATACTGTTCATACCACTCAATGGAAGTCAACAACTACAGCATTTACATTTGCATTACTATACTGTTCATACCACTCAATGGAAGTCAACAACTACAGCATTTACATTTGCATTACTATACTGTTCATACCACTCAATGGAAGTCAACAACTACAGCATTTACATTGGTCTAAATATACTGTTCATACCACTCAATGGAAGTCAACAACTACAGCATTTACATTACATACCTTTATTTCCATTCTTTGCAGTAGCTCCTAGAAGAGTACCCTTGTACTTGTTTGTGACGAAAGTACCATCAATGAAAAGCATGGGCCTACACCACCTAAAACCATCAATGGAGGCCTTAAAACATATAAAGATCCGCTGGAAACGAGAACCATCCTCGCCACAGTCAAGCACACAATGAGATCCGACATTGCTGGCCTTCAAAATATTCACATACCAAGGCAGGTGAGCATAAGACAACCCCTCATCACCATGCAAATCCTTAGTAGCCGACTCCTTCCCATACCATGCAACATGATAAGGGATATCCAATCCATAATTCTCCTTCAAGTCAGTAAGCAGCTCAATAGGCCTTACCAAAGGATTGCTACGAACCTTATCTTTGACAATTGAAGACACCAAACGAGACCCCATTGCCTTGTTCCTCTTCTCACGGATCAAACCACTGCAACTGTGTACATTATTTAAGTTCTTAATATAAAAAAATCCATTTATATTCGAATTAACAGCATGCACGTGCCACTCACAGCCATCTGATTCCTTTTTAGCACACACAGCAGTAACACGACCAGGCTCATTTTTCAAATATTTCATCTTAAAACCATGCTCAATCGAGTACTTAGCCAACTTATCACGGAATTCACAAACTCCACCCTCAAACTTCTGACCCTCATGAGTAATATAACCCTCCCAATCAGTAGACAAATACTTACGACCTCCACAACTACCATATTTGCCTAAATATTCATTTCCATACTCACTGCTAATACCATCAAAATCCATACTCAAACAAGAAGAAGCTGCACTTGAATCAACAATACTACCAGTTTGACTTGAATATTTACATGTATCCTCATCTTGTGCAAAACTGTCATTGTTAGGAACAGCCTCCAACAAAAAAGGAGAAGCAATTATGTTCGTATTAACAGTTTGAACATAATTCACTATAGCCTGATCCCTAACAGCAATGTGAATTAATTGATCCTTCGTCAGTCCACATACCATAAACATGATTTTCAAATCATCATCCGATTCCAATAAACAATTGGAGCAATCCGTAAAAGAGTACCTCAACTCAAAATGACCTAACTTCAGCTTGAACCTACTACACAACTCGTTGGACACCCAATCAAAAGTAGTAGTTGAAGACAAAACAAGCATTAAAGTTACAGCACCATAGGTGCACTTCGCCACTCTCAAATCATCCATATCTCTACAAAAAAAAAAAAAAAAAAAAAAAATGACTACTAGCAATAACAGTGGATGCCGAGTATTAACAGTGAATTATAGTCGACTCAAAAACCAATAGTGCATAAACAGAAAAAACACGAATATACTCAGATTCAACTGAAAAAACCTTAATTAATATGAAAACCAAATCGAATATCACAAAATTTTCACCACACCTCAAATCAAAACACAAGAGCAAATCCACAATCAAAACGAATCTGAAATCAATCCAAATTATAAACAAAAAGAAACGAAAACCTAATCAGCAACTTAATTAATCGAACATGAAATCACCAAAAATCAGACTACAATATAATCGAATCCTCAAAAAACGAATATGAATTCACAAGAAAAAATCGAATACCTCAAAATCGAAGATCACAGATCGCACCAAGCTCCAATCTAGTCTCTTACGAATCTGAAATCAATCCAAATTATAAACAAAAAGAAACGAAAACCTAATCAGCAACTGAATTAATCGAACATGAAATCACCAAAAATCAGACTACAATATAATCGAATCCTCAAAAAACGAATATGAATTCACAAGAAAAAATCGAATACCTCAAAATCGAAGATCACAGATCGCACCAAGCTCCAATCGAGTCTCTTGCAGCGCAATATCAATCCAAAAATTACCAAATCAAACGACAAAGAACAGAAAAAATTGAAGCAATAGAACTCCAATCTACACCATACTGAGCTCAGAAGAATCCAAAAAGAAGATCTGAAACCACATCATACTGAGCTTCGTTCGAAGAGGTGAACGAAGCTCGCTTCGTTCGAAGAACTGAACGAAGCTCGTTTGGAATATTCGATCTGCTGAAGCTGCCAAACAGGTTTCTGTTATGAGGTCACCAACGTAATTTTTTAGAAATTCCTATCCTAGCTGGCGAATTTTGGGCTTGTTTCAAAGAATTCAAGCCAAAAGGACAAAACAGTAATCTAACATGGAAAATAAATCCGAAAATTGACAGCTGTTGGTTTTTGGGTTTATTTTGGGTGTGTTTATATGTTTTAAATAGTGTAGGGTATTATTATAATTTAGTGTCTAGAATTGGGTGTTTCACTAAATTTCTATTAAAAAAAATAGTAAATTGAGTTTAGACCCATAAAATTCATTTTAAATCATCTACAACCCTTTCCTTTAGTTTTCTATTTAAAATACCCAATTTTTTCAAATAATACCCGATGACTAGGATTCAACTAAGCAAGTTACCTAATATAACTTAAAATCTGATTTATTGTATTTTTCGGATTCCAAAACTACCCCTATTTATAAGTTAATGTGTTATGTGGGGTGTAACTAATGAAACCCGTTGAATTTGGAAATATTTCCAAATAGTTGTAATGGATGTAGGAACTAATTTAGAAACTTATTTGAAATTAAATATTAAATTCCACATTAAAGTATTAGTAATCTATTTTATGACTAGTAGTCTATTTTTTGAATTAATGGTGTTTTCCTTCTATGAATTACAACTAGTAATCTATTTAAAGTATTACTAATTTAAATTCAATATTAAATTTAGGAATTAATGTTGTTTTCTTTTTATGAATTATACAACCAGTATTCTTTTTTATTATAGTTTTATGAATAATAGTGTACATTCTAATTATGTTGAAAAATAATTTGATAATCTTTTTATTGTTTTGTTTTTAAAATATTTTTTTTGAACCTATTTTTTCTCCAAATACTGTACCTATCTTTATTACTTGTTTTATGAAAAATAATTTGATCATCTTTTTATTGTTTTTTTTAATGAAAACAATTTTTTTTAAATGAGCCTATTTTTTTCTCTCAAAATAATGTACCTTTTTTTTTTTTGGGGTCTAATAATGTACCTAGTAAAACAATTTACCTAGGATAATGAACCAATTTTTTTTCTCTAATAATGTACCTATTTTTTTTCTCTAACAATGTACCTAGTATAATGAACCAATTTTTTTCCTCTAATAATGTACCTATTTTTTCTCTCAAAATAATGTACCTATTTTTTTTCTCTAACAATGTACCTAGTAAAACAATTTACCTAGTATAATGAACCTATTTTTTCTCTAAATAATGTACCTTTCTTCTCTAATAATGTATACCTAGTAAAACAATTTATCTAGTATAATGAACTTATTTCTTTCTTCCAAATAATGTACCTATTTTTAATTTATAAAAAATGTGCCTAAATTTCAATTATACAACGTACCTATTTTCTATAAATTATTGTGTACCTATTTTTAATTTATGAAAAATGTACATAAATTTCAATTACAAAGTAATTGATCTATTTTTGTTAATTTTTTTGGTAAATAATACACCTATATTTTTATACGTATATTTTTATATTTATATTTTTCATATGTACATTATTGGATATGTAAATTACATATTTTTTTTATTTGCAATTTTTAAGGGCCATATGTTACAAAAGAAATGGGGTAATTGACATGCTATTAATAAGGAGTTTTAATTACAATTATGGCAGTTAATGAAATGCTTGGAATAAATCATAAATAGTCTGATGGCAATGATGTAAAAAGATAGGAATACCACGACCTCTTATATCCTACTGGTCATTTAAGTTTGAAATTGTGTTTTACACATAGATTTATAGAATGATGGGTATATGTCTAGGAAATAGAAATTGTAAGGACCTATATTGGACAAGCCCTAAAAAAAAAAAAAAAAACTTTTTAAGAAAATAAAACGAGTAACCTTTTGACCCAAAAAAAAAAAAGGTAACCTTCCAATACGAAATCAGATATTCAAGAACCCCCTACCCTCAGTCAGCCCCAATTAATACCAGCTAACCCCGGGCCCCTTTTCGACCAAACGTCTAACTCCCCGCAGCCACCTCCTCCAATTTCTCCCACCACCCAACAGCCGCGGCGATCTTTGTCCCTCCCTCCCAAACGTCTCTGTTTTCTCCCACCTCCTCCTCCAGTGTATTAAATAAAGCTATAAAGCCAAGCATAGGCTGTTGGTCTAGGGCTAATGGAGTGGGACAAGAAGATTTGAGGAGATGCTGGAGGAGATACAGGAGATAAAGATGGTGAGCCCTGATTGGGTGAGAAATCAACTTGTAGTCAGACTCATAGACGGGTTATTTGCTGTTGATGATAGATTATTTGCTGCTGATGATAGATTACTTGCTGCTGATGATAGAGTCCTGTATTTATGCTTTGCTAAGTACAGGTTAGATAATGTGACTTCGTACGTTGTTGAAGCCATCGAATTGAACAGTGTGTTATCGTCTCTTGTCTCTTGTCTACCTAATAAAAACTGCTCAATCATGCCCAACAAACTACAATTGTGGCATTCGACCAAAGACAAACTACAATTGAAGCAAGTGGCTTCTAAATCTGGTAAGGATCTTCCAGCCCATGTCGGCTGCGGTGTATTCGGATCAAAAGTTCTTTTTGCCGGTGGCGTGAAAGGTGGACTAGACCCAGAAGTAGACGAATACAGGCCATGCCCATGCAGACAAATATTTGAGTTTGAAACTGATCGGACTATGAATCCCAACCGCAGCATCAAACTTCAGGCTCAAATATTTAGGGGTCGGAAAGCTCAGCCTCTCCTTCAGGAGATTGAAGGAAAACTTTACGCCCTCGGAACTTACCAACTGTCTTTCCATGCGAGCCCATACTTGGAGGTTTTTGACCCGCAAGAGGCTAAATGGTCGCCTCTGCCGGACCCTCCTGTTTTCCTCCGTTTCAATACCAGGGAGGTGTGTCACAGTCCCCAACAATACTGTTTCACAATCGCAGGCACCAACATCATTATGTCATGCACAGGAGAGCCTGTATATTGCTTTGATGTTGCTGATTCGATCAACAAAGTATGGAGAGTACTTCCTGGTATTCCTTCGCATGACTTGAATTTTCAAGGAAGAGCATTAGCTGTGGACAATGGGGAGGGTGATTTCATTATTTTCTGCTACGGTAGTTTACGTGCGCCTAATGCTATACCAGTCTACCTCCTGCCCAAGGGCTATACTGAGTTGAAAGTCATCAAACCTATGCAGCTGCCAACAGGGTTATTACCTCCTGAATTTGTTGTTTCACCAGCCAACTCTAGGTTCATCCACCTAGGAGGTCGAACTGTCTGCCTTGTGTTGTCCCGATTTATGGGACCATTCAGCTGTTATTATATGGCTGATATCATGAAGATTAGTGTTCGTGCCCTAATCTTTGAGTTCAAAGTTAGCAAGGATAGACGATCTGTGGACTTCGAGTTCTTATATTCTCGCATCCTTGAATGCGATGGCAACTGTCAGTCTCAAGATTCTGAAGCTATGACCATCGGTGGAGAGATTCTGACCAGCGATGTGGAGTTGGTTGGTGCCTTTGTGATGTAAGTTTTGTTGATTAATTTTGCCACCGAGTAATACATTTTCTTTAAATTTCCAATTCATTCATAATCATATTTACAATCAGTAAGTCCTCAGCATTTGTTAATTACTAGCCTCTGTGTCTTCCTCTTGCGCATACATCTCTATCCTTTCACTTCATGACTAGGTTTTGTTGAGTGGACAATTATCAAGTTTGCATTCCAATTTCGTGTATGGATTAGTTAAGTTGAGTATGGCAATACATATATACTTCTGTATTTATATATGTATGAATCTTTGTTCTTCCTTTTCTTTTCTGGTTGGTCTCTTTTCCTACTCTTGGCTTTGGTTTTGTTTTGTTTGAGTTATTATTGTTATTTCTCTTTAAACCTTGGAACAGGTAACTTACTGGCGAGTGGAGGGCTTTTCTCTAGCTACTAAGTGGGAGGGTCTTGCAATCATGAAGAAAGATCTTTTGTCCAGCATCGTTAGAAATTTATTGTTAGAATGGTCCTTAGTTTGTTAATACTCTATTGTTCTATTGGCCGGGAATGTGTCTTTACTTTTTATGAAGGTTTATTGGTATATGGATATATGGTTTGTATTGTTATCTATCATCCGTGATTTGGTTTTATTTTTATAATATTGAAAAAATGGATCTCTAAATGCGACTGAAAGCGGCTAATTGTAATCGAATGTGGCTAATTGTAGGCCAGATTGGGTGAGACTAAGGAAAGTTATTGATATTAAAGGTGGTGTTCTAAATTTGTTATCAAAATGCCATACATGATTTGAAATCGCCCTCCGCCCTTGGTTGGGTCGGCCATGTACCATGGAGAATTGGCCACTAATTTGAAGTTTTTTTCTGAGACCATGAACGCAAGCAGCTAGTGCCCACTCGGTCAGCTTCCCCCCACTGAAGTTTTCAAACTTCCGTATATTTACTTACATTAATGTGAACAAAAGACTGCACTCAATCTGAATTAGGGATTCGGATCTCCGTTGCCTATTTCCTTTCCAAATCCAAGTTAGATTTTTGGAGTACATAGTCATGAACCAATTTTAACAACTCATTCGAAAAGAACTAAACGAAGAGCTAGTTGGTTAAATAAGACCGAAGGGAAATCACATCCAATCCGATTCCACAAGCAGAGTAATGGAAAGATGTTAAAAGTCATAAAGAAGTTGAGTTCCTGATTTTGTTGGTAATCTATTCCATGTCATTTTCCCCTAAACCTTAAAACCTTAAAACAAAACGAAAGCTTGACAGCAAGCAGAGCTGCCAAAGTAGAATATCCACGACCACAAAATAGTCCTAAATATAAATGCGTTCAAGAGTGGCAAAGCACCGATGCAATTCGGCCAAACTAACTTCAGATCTCATTGCAGACTTCTGGAATTCAGATTGTTAGAGTCCAATTAATCATTGGAGGATTCTTTCTAAAACAAACCATGTAGTCTGCAAAATCACACAGCAAGCAATCACTAACAAATAAATGTGTGCAAGTGCTTGTGCTCAGTTTCACTACAAGAAAAACAAGTACTAGTGTCCAGCCACTTGGTCACAAAAAATACCGTTTTTGGTCACTAAATGCAATTGGTGTCCAAATACACTGGGTGTCACTAGAAGCTTGTCACGAATTCTATTTAGTGATCATTCTCAAGTATTGGTCACTACAGCACAAAGAATTTGTTTTTTTTTTTCTCTTTTCCCCAGTTTCAACAAATTACAGTCAAATATATGAAATTTTGCGGTTTTAAGTGATGAATGATTCTGGTTAGACATCCGAGTGATGGATGCAGCTCCAAATACATAGACTGCAGAAGAGGAGCCAGGCAATGACGGATGCTCGAAAGCAAAGATTTCGGATCCGAGGGAGCCTTATCTAAATATATCATTAGCCTCTTTACATTGATTAAAATATCTTATTCAGTTACACAACTGAACATAGCACTTGGAGCGAAGTTGATCAAAGGCAGAAGGGCATATATGGTATCAAAAGCAATACTCATTTCTCACCCTTGTGTGCAAACCACGTGAAAATACTCTGATCATCGCCTTCCTGATGCCACAGATTCAGTAGAGAAGAGGTACTTCACTCGTGAAAGAACCGAATCATGAGCAGGGTCATAAGGATGATCCTTGGAAGGGATTTCCAAAATAGCTGGAACTGGCTTGTTGTAGCTATCAACTATAAACCTTATCATGTTTGCAACCTGCAAAGGAAACAGGAGAAAAAAGGTCATTTCCTTCCTAAAAGAAAAATAATCTTCAACCAACAACTAATTTGGAAAGAATGAATACATTGCAATACATACAAACAAAGATTGCTATAAATTACAGTATGTGTAGCAACCACTTGGGAACTAAGGATGTCACCTTACAAACCAGAAAAACCATCACCATAACAGTTGAACAACTTCAAAGAAAGAGAAAGAACTTACATATTGGCTTATCAAGACAATTGCAATGTCCTCCTTTGTGGTAAACTCTTTGAATGCATCTTCAATTGCTTTCACTGTTGTTTCTGAGCAAAAAACCAGAAGCACATACTATTAGATATGAAAACAAGCACCAGCAACTGAACCTTGCTCTAACTATTAATATGAATTCATAGCTAAATTTTTCAAACCAAAAAATCAGAGAAGAAAAGTACAATTTTCATTTAATGTACCATGTTGTAGGCTAATTTCAAGCGCTGCAGTACTCATTAAGAAGAGAGACAAAAGGAATTCCAAAGCATTCACAGCAGTCCAAATTTAAACTGACTAAAATGTAATATTATACTTTGCATCACTAATGAATCGTGGCATCCTATTTTGTTTTTTTTTTTCTTGAAAACCGTCAATGAATTCGCAATAATACTCACAACAGAGAAATTTCGTAACAGAAAGATATCATTTCGTAAATAGAATTCATTCCCTAGAAGTTTGCAATTTCCTTCCCCGTACAAACAGATTACTAATCATATACCACAATTGGCAATTTAATCCATCCAATTACCTATCTGCATACACATACAAACATACAGAAACAGATTCCCAGTATGGACGAAGTTCCAACTTTTCAAGCATGAATAAAGCTCATAACCTACTTGAATCAACAATAAGATAATTTGTCTTTCTCCGCAAGTCAACGTTGCCCACTCCAGCCAGCAAAAATCCAGTTACAGTGTCCTACATGAATGAAAGGATCACCTCATCAGAACAGAAAGACAAATCGAGAATGCAAGAAGTGATTTCAATCAAAAGATTACAGAACAAACATCATCCATACCTCATCAGCAATCATGGCAATAAGTGCTGAGCTCTTAGTGGGGATATGAGCTCTGCCAGCCATTTTAAGTTGATATGCACTAAACGAAGGAGGAACAAAAACACTATCAGGATTCAGGACAAATGCCATACAATCAAAATCTTCTCACACATGAATTTCTAATATACTTGGTTAATATGCCTACTCAAAAATTTAATCTTTTCCAATCACCAATATTGAATTTTTCCAATTTTAGTCCAATTCAATAAAACCTAAACTGGGTCAGCACAACATATATATATATATATATATATATATTAACTAAGATCAAATGTTACACTGAAATAACGATCACAAACATGTAAAGCATCAAACAAACAGAAGATGAAAACAAGTACCTTTAAAAATTGATGAAAGGCAACTCCGGACGCAGAGTTTCCCACCGTTTCGGGCTTCAGGCCAGATCTGCACAAAGAGGGGAAGTGAGGCAGAGTCACAGAGGGACCCGAATGAAAACAAAGAAAAGAACCTCCGGATCCGGGCCGGGTTGGTTATTGACTGGAGTGGATCCGACGGCTGATTGCCCAGTAAGCCCAGAATTACAAGGGCCACAACCAATTGCTATACATAAGTATAGGCCCACATTTCAATAATCAAAAATATTTTTTTTCTTTGACCTCACGAACTGTTGGCATATCAACCGAGGAGGAGGGGGAGGAGGGGGGTGTTTTGTCACTTGAAAATTCTCAAACAAGAAATATGCTTGTGTAATTTATAGGTTTTGTATTGTATATATGCATTGCACCGGACAACTTGTCCACAATTTTTATTTAATTTTGTTTCTTATCGAAAAGAAAATTTATAAGTTTTGGCATTGTTTTCTTTAAAAATATACTTGATTGTAGCAATGTCTCTGAATTATACTCCATTTTACATTTTCGTCCCAAATTCGAGTGATAGTTGCTGCCCAATGCCGTCGTTCAATAAGGTCGCCCATCGGTTGACATTTGGGCTGCAACGGGGTTGATTTTATGCGGTTCACATCAGGCCTATGCAATAATTTCTGGTGGTTGCCAAATTTGGGCTCTTTTAGAAACTAGTTTGGGCTGAACTGAACGTGTGGCCTCCGATTGAATGCTAAGATAAGACATGTTGTGCAATGGTAATTGGATCTGCAACTTCAAAACTCTATTAATGCATGCTAAACACACACAACAAAAACAAATTATAAGGCATGAGGCATGAGCAGGGATTGCAAAGCCAGCTAATATACTGAGCAGTTTGCCGAAAAATCATACAGCTTGTCTTGAAGACTTTAGGAACATAGTTATAATTTCCATGTGGTCCATGCCAAGCTAGCTAGCCTAGCAACTTTTCTATTTGAAAAAAAATAATAAAAATTTTAATTTTCTTTTGCATATGCCAGATCTGATTTTCCGTACGTAGTACCACATTGCATAATTATGGTACTGTAATGTAATGAGGAGTCTTGTTAAATCTGAAACCTCGGATTCCTTTGCACTTAGCATCAGCAGCAGTAATGGTCATTAATTCATCATTTCATTTCTTCAAACCCAGCCTACTTTTTCTTCCAACCCAGTCTTAATCAATTAAAAAAAGACATCCTGTGATGATCAGTAATGAGATAGCTAGCAGCATTAATTACCTTTTTAATTAAGATTAAGATTCATTTTCTTTTCTCCGCCTCTCTTTTGGGTTATGAATTAATTATGATCAGAATAAAATAATCACATGAGAGTGGCAGTGGCACAACCAACCATTAGGTTAAGCTCGTGATAGCTAGATGTTGTTCCGGCCATCCATGCATGCAGGCTGCAGCACAAAGACTAGCCAGTGGTGCTGTCTATAATTGTTGAAACTTGAGATCACTTAATTTTATCCACCACCACCAGTGGGAATGGGAATGGGAATGGGAATGGGATGTATGCGTCATGCATGGTTGGTGGTACTCTTTATAATTATTCATGCCAGCTTGCTTGCTCTCTCAATGCTCTCTCAATGCTCTCTCAGCTCAGTAGGTAAGATCGATCGATCTACAAAGTGTGCGTTGACCACATCTTCGGTGACCTAGCTTATATTAATTTCCTTCACCTCCTCACCTCCTCCTCATGCTAATTCTATGCACGCAATCTGATTTCCTAAAACTGCTTCTTTATTTCCTGTTGGAAAGACAAGATTATCTGAATTATATCAACGGGGTATATACAGAGTTGTGTATAATTAAACATAATTAGTTAGGCATGGATCGGGATACCATGTACCAAACTATGATTAACGCAGGCAAGCACACACAACTATGAAATAATAGAGTACCTTAGCTAGGCTATGCATTTTGTCATCTGCTTTTCTTTTTCTTCCCTTGATTATCATGGATTTATATGTATATAATAATGTAATTATAGAGTTATTAGCATTTCTATATAATTAGTTGAGGATCAACAACTAAACATGTTGTTTTTGTTTAGCTGTAGGTGTTCTCGCATAATGCACGCATGCTCTCCTTTTGCTCCTTTGCTGATGCGTAGTTATAGGCAAAGCGTACGTACTGCTTATATATATATATATCTATATACTACATGATTCCATTCATGATGTTCTTAGTTAGTACAATCATTACAATATGGATACATCATAACAACATAATTACGTGTATTTATAATTAGTTCAACCACTTGCTCTGGTGTGTCTCCTTGCCACCATATATATTGTGTACCCTAACGCATATACAAGCATATGAAATTTCAATTATAAGCCAAATCAATGATAACTAGGTTGGGATTGCTCTCTAAAGCATGCATGTCCATTAAATTTTTATCCTTTTGTTACAAGTGATAATTCAAATTATTCCGAATTAATATAATTAAGGGGGAGTTCAAACTTTAGTGCAATGAGGCAGACATCGGACCCATTACTTTAGCTAACTTGCCCAACTCACGTCTGCAAAATTTGTATCATTTTTTCCAATATATATAAAATACAAGTTACATGAGATTTCTATATATATGTATATGTACTTTCTAGCTAGCTTAATTGGTTGATCTCTTACACATTATTTTAACGATAGGAAAGCCCATCTTAATTAAGCTGAATAATAATAATCAACTTGGGTGACTTGTGTAATATTAATATGTGTACCTTCATTCAATGTCAACTAACAACCACAACTTGTTTCAGGGGGCAAGCTATAAATTATCATCATCATCACCAAGTTTATAAAGACAACTTTGGAATCAAGTGGGGGGATAACAAACAACTGCATTTATATATACATAGCTAGTGGATCATGCATTTGCATATAGCTAGGCTAGCTCATGTGATGTGAGTGACAAGCTAGCTATTTAATTCTGACCAATTTATTATTTAAAGGGCCAAAGGGGTGTGGCAGCTCTATGATAAGATGGAACCATACCAGGGGCGCATTCCGGGGTTGACAAAATCGCATTGGACTAAACTTTCATTTTAAACCATTCTGCATGGCATGCAATCCAAAATATGCACTTTTAGCATAAGTTAAGTCCTTAACTTAATTGACAAGTAAAGCAAGTTGAATTTGGTGATTTTTCAGTGTAGAATATATCTCAATTTCTGTATAATTAATTCGGTAGGAAAAGCTTTGGGTTAGGTTGACACTGTCGCGTATACATGTGTTTGAAAGTTTGAAAGTTTTCAAGGAACCCCTTCTTACTTACTCGTTAACTTGGATTATGTTTCAAAGAAATTGACTCCATCTATTGTTCCTTGCTTGACAAGCACTTGGGTGGGTCCGTGCAGACTTGTGTAAACTTACTTGACAAGTTCTGGTTTATGGATTGGAAAACGGAACGGAACGGATCAAATTCAAATGCAATATATAATTACTACATAGAATTTAGAAAGAGATAGAGACATTAACATTGAAAATGATGGCTTTGGTAAAACCCTAATTGAAATTAAGTATAATTTGGGTCGCATTGAAGGAAATTGAAGAAAATGATGGATCAACGTCAACGCTCATGCCGACGACGGATCAGATTAATCTAGATGGATAAGACCCATTTTAGTTCTATAGATGGCCCCACTCTAAATCAATCAAGTGGTCCAAGTTAATTTGAAGCTAGCAACTTTCGTTCAATCATCGTCCATTTTATTATTGATTTTTTCTCTTTCTTAGCTAAATATGACGATGCATGGACTGAAAATATTTTCTTGGTAGGCCATGGCCACTGGCCAGTAATCGATGAGTATCTATCTGTCTTTCTGATTAAAACTAGGTCAAACTTGCCTCTGCACTTTGGGACCGGTTGGACCGGCAGAATCACCTTCCTCAAGAAAAAAGAAAAAAAAGAAGCATACTAATGGGGGTGACCCACCAAATTTCAAAGGGACAAAAGCGAAATCATCGAATCCAGCAAACGTCAACATAATGTAGCTACCTAGAATAGTATCACCTTTTTCTTTTTGTGTGTGTGTGTGTAGAAAAGCAGAGTAGTTTACAAGTTGAGCTGACTTTTACTTGGTCCACTACTTTACTTTATCGTACGAACGTAAGACTACATTATAGATATATATATGCTTTCAATGCTGCATATACTAGATAATACGTCGGTGCTGACAAATTGAACTCACAATTAGAACTTAGAAACGCGTTTTCTACATTTTGTTTTTTGGACGGTTTGGGGACTTTTTCCAAAGTGAGAGAGAGAGATTTCACTGCCAAAAAAAAAACATGAAAGGGCAGAAACAAAACAATTAAGCAGTCAAGCTCGGCAATTCCTTCCTTCCTTCCCCATATGAATCATGAATGATATAGAAAAGCAAAACAAAGCATATCTAGCTAGCAGCTGTCATTATTTAATACACCCGCGTGCTCTCCAGCTTGCTTATACCCTCGACGGTTACTTACCATCTATAATATTATTGCTCTGTGGATAGCAACAACAACTACCAAAAGCATTTTTATCTATTATTACACCACATTTGATACCATTTTCACTACAATATCTAACCTCAAATCTTAACTATGATTAATCGGTGATTACATGTATTCAAAATTCATTTCGTACGACTTTAAGTAATGAGTCATAAGGGTTTTTTTGTTTAGTGATAAACAACTCCAACAACTCCAAAACAAAATGTGTCAAACATTTGAATATGCATATGCATTTTAGGGGCATTCATCCATGGTAATAAGAAATTAAGGGCTAGGTCTTAAACTTTCACTAACCTTGTAATAAGAAATTAAGGACGTGGGATGTGGTAGCTAGCTAGCTACACTACACATACACATGATTGGATTTGGACCAACAACAAATTAGTAAAAATAAATAAATGAAATATAATTCCCCTAAAAAAGAAAAAGAAATATTTACAGTACTGGCGCGGCGACTGTCGTGGGATTAGTTGTCTGGGTGTTAGGTATGTTTGTACCACTCATACCAGGCAGCACAACGTGGGTGACTGGCCATCTGACACGTGTACTTAATGCACCGATGCGATAGATAGTCGGCGAGTCCACAGCTCGTACGGTGCAAAGTACCTCTCGCCTTGCATGGAGATCCCCAACCCCAAATGATGACAGTTGGACGTGACGATGTTATGTCTGATTCATTTTGAGATTTGTTATTGTGGGGTTTGATTGACTTGACATATTTATCTGCTTCCAAAACTAAACTAAAAACAAGTGCAGTTCTTAAGGACGAGGTTTTGTTAAGTGGCCTCTCTTTCTGACGAACACGTTGCCTATTTTACAGGTCACTATGCTGAAATTAATATTATTTTAACACCTCCATATCTAATAGGAAAATGATGAAAATCCAGATCTGGTTGCGTTTAGATCACACTCAGATTTCATATGGCTTTGTTATCGTTAGGACATCAATCTTTGTGAATATATTGTCAATTGTTGTTGCAATATTTGATTCATATTACCCTTTATTAGATTAGTTATGCTCATTTTCTCAAGAATAAAGTTTCACTCATCCTCCCTTTTATGAGAAATCTTATGTGTATTGTAATAGAGAGAAAAAAAAAACAAAAAACTTTCGTGTCTTTTCATTTCTGAGCGAAAAAAATCTTATGTGTATTGTAACCTATAAAAAGAAAAATCTTATGTATGTTCATTCGTGAGCCCTAGAAATTAATCCTGAAAAAGAGGCAATGTACATAAAATAAAGTCATTCATACATAGATATATCTATAAAGAGACCTCCTACTACAAATTAGAGTGGTTGGGACTTGGACGGCGGATCTTGGATGAAGCCAACGTTTATTAGGGTTCCTGTTCCTGTACGGAAATATAATATTGAATGCATGAAGAAGCTGCGTGTATTGTATATTTAATATAATATGCAATACCCAGCTAGGCTAGCTGTCAACTTACCCAAAATCTAGAGATATATATTTTGTTGGTGATATATAGACTGTGACAGTACTGGTATTGGATATATATACATAAATTACTTGACCAAAAAAAAAATACATAAATTAATTTGCTTTTGCTGTATACCACTTTCCGACACATGCATGCATATACAGCATATATACATATATATATTTATACATTAATTCTTGGGGTTTTTTTCGGCTACGCGTATATGCACTTTACGTGCTTAATATATCTACGTATATGTACTTTATAATTGTGGTCAAAATTTTAAACTAAAAAAAGAATATGCCTTTGTTGGCCATTAGAGGACAGATGTTCAAAAGTTGTATGCCCAATAGCAAGCAAAAGTAGCACACAAATTTAGCTTCATTATAAAGGAAAAAGCATCATGTTTCTTCTTTTTGGGTCTGAAAGAGGCAGTGTCTTGGAAAAAGCACTGGTTTTGCCGTCCTTTTCATTTTTATTCATTTTTATAAAAGCAAAAAAAAAAAACTCGTTTTGCAACTTACCCATATATATAAATCCAGCTGATATGGAGCACACACATACCTAGATAATTTATTCTTGTTAATTATTTAGGGTCGATTTTATAATTATTTCAATTTTAGTTTTTTTTATTATTATTATATTTTTGGACATATATATAAAATATACAGTCCTAATCTCTACAGGGGTTCAAGAGATTTGTAGTCACTCACCATTAGATGTAAATTCAACAGTTCACTCACTCTTGTATACATTTTAAAAAACTTTTTTGTGCTATTGAATTAAAAGAAAAAGAAAAAGCCATATTCTATAGAAGCTTGACTGTTTCTAACATATATGGTATTAAACAAAGGACAAGCTTTAGACTTTCCAAGGGATCTTTTGTTGTTATTAACCCATCAAACTCTCTTTTGCATTTTGGGATATTCAAGTCAACTTGTGGGACATAGGCATTAGCTAGCTCAGCTACAACTTGCGCATGCACGGAAGTTTCAAAAACCATGAGCTTTCCCTTTCGAATACACATATTATTCAATATAATTAGCGCAACAATCCATATTTATAACTCACATCATGTATCCATCCAAAACACTCCACGTGTGCAAACACATCATCAATATAATTAGTCACTCTCTAAGAGCATCCACAATGATGCTCTCTATTTTTTAGCTAAAATTTGGCTAAGAATATAAGAAAGCTATTTTAGGAGCTCTCTAAAAAATTTCAACTCCAACCATACTCCCTAATTTGAAGAGTCATAAATGCTATAACTCTTTTTTGATTGGTCAATCTCTATTAAAAAATAAAATAAAAAATATTTAGCATTAAATAAAGGTTTGAACTACTCATTAAATAAAGCAGTATTAAATTATAGGGAGTCACTAGGAGTCATTTCTCTCTCCTCAGGAGCTCCCTATTTTAGGAGCTCCTAGAGGACTCCCTATTTTAGGAGGTGGATAGGGAGCGTGGTTGGAGTTGCATTTTTACCATTCCTCCCTAAAATTTGTCTAAGGAGGTGGTTTAGGGAGCCCATTGGCGGCCCATAGCATGTGCGGGGTGTGCGACCGAACAGGGCCCCCAAAATTTAGGGGCCTCCAAATATTTTTAAAAGCCTAGTAATATATTATATATTTTTTTAGTCCAAAAATATTATTATTATTTCCTAACTTTTGGGGGCCTCCAAATGAGAAGAGTTGAAGAATTAACTCAATCTCAGAGTGGTGCTCTTGATAAATTCATTATTAAAGAACCACAAGGTTTAGTCGAAAATCTTGAAAATGTAGGTCATGATGAACAGGCTAATGAAAATGTGGAAAACTTAGGTCATGCTCATGTTGAAAATGATAATGTAATCAATGAGGAGGAACAACCAAGTCAATCTATTCCTTTAGATATTTATGATCCTAGGACTTGGGATGGTCTAGATTCAAAATCAAGAGATGAATTATTGGCAAATGGTCCAAGAAGAGATCTATCAATTGAGAAGGGACCTAGTGATAAATTTTCTAGACATTTCTCCTCAACATTTTACACTCGTTATTTATCAAATGGAGATAAGTATGACAAGGAATGGCTGGTGTATTCCAAGCATTTGGATAAGGTGTTTTGTTTTTTGAATTACAGTGATTAGGGAGAGGGGGTAACTTTTTCCTCGGATTCGAACGGTGACCAGTGGGGAAGGAGAAGGGGGAGGGACCTCACCGACAATTTCTCAGATAATATAACTTTAACTAATCCAAAAACAAAAGTAATTAGTAAAGTAATGTAATTATCTAAGCCCATAATTTTGAGAAATGCTACGTTTGAAGGATGAACCGTATTGAAATCTTACTTGCGGTCAACCATGTCACAAGAAAGATTAAATGGTTTAACTTTGATATCTGTTGAAAGTGATTTCTTGGAAGAACTTGATTGTACTCGTTTTATTAATGATTCTGTAGCTGGGTTTGGTTGCTGGTTGATGATTGTACTTGCTTGGGTTCTTGAGTGTTGCTGGTTTTGTAATATTTTGCTTCATTTTGCTGGGTGTAGGTTTTTTGTATGTAAAAGAAAATTGAGTAGATGTTAGTATGTGAAAATAGATGAATGATGATCTTGACTCTATTTGTGGGTTCTAATGTAATTGATTCCACATAATGATTTTGATTTAATTTATGATTTATGAATTTTAAAATTTGAAAAATTGTTATTTTACTTGTACATATAGGGCCTCATCAGCTTTCTTCGCACAGGGCCTCCATATCTAATGGACCGGCTCTGCCATTGTGGATGCTCTAATTAATCACTATCACAAATTATATATGATAAAAAGCTTGGGCGTTAAGTTACGTTAAGAATTACTTGGATTGGAGGTAGGAAAATTCTATAATGACATAAGTGCTGGCGACTAAGTACAAGTCAATCACACTTTCTGGAAACTAACTATGATTTTCAAGTGAAAGTGACTACTCGACAATATACTAACTAAGCACATCGTAGATACTTTCCGCAAAAGTATAGCAGATGCGTGCAAGTAATTAAAATTGCAGATTAACTTAACCAATTGTTTATTTAACCTGGAAAACATCAATACGATATGACCTGCAAGACCTTTATAAAAATAATTAGTGCTTAATTACTATAGTACGAAACACAATTATGTCGGAGGACTATGTTACGCGTAAATATACCAACACTTGTTCAAATTATGATCAAGTCAAAAGGAAAATGCTATCAAATACCACCACTATTGTTGTCGCAATCTCTTCAAAAGTACCAATCACTTTAAGAAATTGACAACATCGAAAATATCAAATACTTAATATGAAATTATTTACTATTGATAGAATGGACAACATATTTAAGTCATATCGATATTGTGGGAGCAAATATCTCAGCTTCCAATCAAGGCGCCATGTGGACAACTTAAATATGGATATTAATTGAGCCAATTTATTTGGTAAATTAATTTACACTAAAAATAAGGATATTATATTAGATATTATCTTTATTTAGAAAGATAATATCACCAATTAAGATACTATCATAATTTGGAGATATCATCATCAATTAGTGATTTGATCAAATCTCTACAATTTGGGGAAATAATATATTAGAGATTATTTTTTTGAAAAACCCTAGATGTCTAGAGCCCTATAAATACATGGCTATATTCAACACATAAGGTAATTCAAAACTCAATTCCAAAACCCTACAAAAATTCCAATTTGATTTTACAGGAATCAAGGAAGAGAGAAAAGGAAGTTCTAGAGACAAAGGATCTTCAAGCGAATATTATTTCGTGAGAACATTTGCACAAGCAAATATAATGAGGTTATTTGTTACCATTTGATAGCATTTCCCACAAGATAATGTTAGAGAGCAAAATCATCTGAACATAATTTACACTTTTGGTTTTCATTTTATGTGACGGTACTCAAAACCTTCAGGTTATAAAAAATAAGATGTGGTTATATTATTTGTTATTTTCTATTTTAGTAATTATAATTTGAAAAGGTATGGTGATTCTTTGGTATAATCATATTGTCAGGAATTTTGAGTACAAGCGCCTACTTGGTCAAGTATGAAAATTATTATTTGTATTTGAACTCCTACAATTTCTTAGAAGGAGCGAAGAAAACCATGGTTTAATAATACTTAAATTTTTTATTTTGTTTTAGAACTTTCAAATTTTGGTTCTTTTCCCCGTAAAAACCCCATGACCACGTGGTTGGAAAATGGACTCTCTCTCTCTCTCTCTCTCTCTCTCTCACTCCGATGTCCTATATATAAGCATGAATGAAAAGTCGAGTTTTAAAAGTATAGGAGCTTTGTACAGCAAGGAGAAACGAGAGAACTAACTCTTCTTTTTATTTCTCTTGTATTATTATCCAACCCATTCAAATTCCGGACTTTCTTTTCTATTAATACACAATAATCCGTTTCTGCTCTTTCGTTGGCTCGCAAATCCTCCTTAAGGTAAGAATCCCCCCTTCATTCTATAAATGATCTCCTTTTCGCTCTTCTTTTTATTCTTGTAGTTTGTTTGTTTGGTGTTTGGTCTGTGAGGAGGCACAAATGGTAAAAGTTTCTTTCTTGGGTGAAAGTTGGTTTTTTTAATGCTCTTCTGATGAACTGGGTGTTGTGGGTTTTGATCTTAATCTCATGGGAATGTGCTTGTTTTCCAGTGATTTTTGTTTGAATTTAGCTCTCTGGTAATGGGCTTTGTGGATCCCTGCTCTTTGTTTAATGGGTTTGTATGCCGGGTTTGATCCAAGATGGTTAATGAATTAATCATTTTATGTGGAAATGGTATCAAAATGGAATAGAATCCTCTGTTGAGTGATGTTTGTTTGCCCTTTTTCTTAGAAACTAAGAATTTTTGGTAATGTTCTGACCAAAAAAAAAAAAGAATTTTTGGTAATGGGTTCTGTAGATTTATGGTATTTTTCAATGGGTTCTATATCAGTATAAAATGAGACCATTCTTGGCGATAGGACTATACTGTTTATATCTTACCTTAACTTGTTTACATTGGTAGATTTTACCATATAGACAATGAGTGCTATTAGAAGAAAATGGATTTCATGGGCTTTCATTGATTGAAAACAGTTGCAGTTGCATCCGGATGTATACCTGATATTCTTGTAGGTTTTATAGATCTAAGCTGTTTTCATAGTAGGATTGTCTGATGATGGATTCTTATTCATGTTTGGGATAATTTAACTGCATGTTTACATTGATAAAAGCTGGATTTAGTACCTTCTGTGATGCTTTTCTGTTATACAAGGCATTGCCAGATATGGAATATTCACTGAATCTCATTCTTTCTCTTTTTTCTCAGGAGTCTGAAATCTCTGGGTTGATAAAACCCCCTCTGTTGTCAAATGGGAATTTCCTTTTCCTGCCCATTTGCTGAGCACACCGATTTGGAAAGTGGGTTAGAATCAATAATTGTAAAGTCCATCAGCTTTGGGGATGATGAAGTGAAAACTCCAGTTAGATCAGTCAGTTTCAAAAGTGGTGATACAGAACCCACAATAATGAAATCTTTAGGATCTGGAAAGATGACAATAGAAACTTCTGTTAGCTTTAAAGGAAACGAGTTAGAGAAAATGGTACGGGTTAAGGTCCCTTCATTAGAAAAGAGCATGAGCACTGCTTCACTCAGTCCCCTTATCAAAGAAATGAACATTGCACCAATCAGCCCCATCAGCAAAGAGATGAACATTCAATCCCCAAGATCAGATAGTTCGCTGGGGATGATCCAACCCTTGCAATTTCCACATACCGCCAGCCCCAAACACATGGCGGCAATTAAATTGCAAAAAGTATACAAAAGCTTCCGAATCAGACGAAAGCTAGCAGATTGTGCAGTTCTTGTTGAACAGAGCTGGTATGTATTTCATTGTCATGTGCTAATCTTGTCAATTTGTGCAAAAAAAATTTGTGTTTCTATCTTATTTAATTCAAAATTTTGTAATAATATAGGTGGAAGCTTTTAGATTTCGCTGAGCTCAAGCGGAGTTCTATATCCTTCTTTGAAATTGAGAAACATGAAACTGCCATCTCACGTTGGTCTAGAGCAAGGACCAGAGCTGCGAAGGTAACTTTTTAACAGATTTGTATGCTTGACTTTAAGTTTTTTGTAATTTGTTCAGAAAATTAAGCATGTCTTGGTCACTGCAGGTTGGAAAAGGTCTATCAAAGAATGAAAAAGCACAAAAACTTGCTCTGCAGCACTGGCTTGAAGCAGTAAGTTGATTGCATTTGAGTGTCTCTTTTCCTTTTCTTTTATCTTCTATGAGCCATTACTGATCTCAATTCTTTATTATTACAGATTGACCCAAGGCATCGGTATGGACATAATCTACACTTTTATTACATTAAATGGCTCCATTGTCAGAGTAGAGAACCCTTCTTCTACTGGCTAGATATAGGAGAAGGGAAGGAAGTAAATCTTGAAAAATGCCCTCGATCAAAACTTCAACAGCAGTGTATCAAGTATCTCGGCCCGGTGAGCCTTTATGTCCTTATTGATAATCCTTCGATCTGTTTTTTCTTCCATTTCATTTGCTGATAATTATTCTGCTTAATATAGAAGGAAAGAAAGGCCTACGAAGTTGTTGTGGAGGATGGAAAATTCTTCTATAAGCAATCAGGGCAGGTCCTCCATACAACTGAAGAATTCGATGATGCCAAATGGATTTTTGTCCTTAGTGCTTCTAGAACCTTATATGTTGGCAAGAAAAAGAAGGGGACATTTCAGCATTCAAGTTTTTTGGCTGGAGGAGCCACATCTGCTGCTGGGAGAATAGTTGTTGAACATGGCATCATTAAGGTATGGATATAATACAAAAAAACTTGTATAATCTTCTTCCTCTTTCCATACGTACCATTGTTTCGATGCTTATCTTTAGATATTGCCGTTGTATCTAACATTGGTTTCTTGTGACTTTCTACAGGCAGTTTGGCCTCACAGTGGGCATTATCGCCCTACAGAAGAAAATTTCAGAGACTTTGTCTCATTCCTCGAAGAGAGCAAGGTGGATCTCACAGATGTTAAGGTATGTAGAAAAATAGAACTTATATTCTTTTGCGATGATTTGATGTACTTCAGGAGAAAATAAGTGGAAACATTTTTGCTGAAGAAGCCCACTTTTCTGTTATATTCAGTTAAGTCCGACTGAGGAGGAAGAGGAAGGTTCACTTAGCAAGAAAAGAAGCAGTGCTCATATTAGATGCAACTCATCTGAAGGGGACTTCATAGAAAGTGTATGTGAGTTAAAGACCAAAGAAACCATTGTTGAAGACTTGACTCGCGAGGAGACTGATTCAATGGTACAAGCTGCTACTGCAATGGATTCTCATATGTCAAGCCGGCTCTGCAGTGTTAGTAGAAAATTGTCTAATCTGGCAATACCAAACAGGGAAAGATTTTTCGAGACGAGTGAAACTCAACCTGCTGCTTCAAGTTGCAGTAGTATACCTGTAGGATCTCCAGTGGATGTTTATGAAACAGCAGAAGAAAATCTCTCATCAGAACAAGATTACATGGTTCCAAAGAAGAACTTGTTTGAAGAAAACCATGAAGAGACTGAGGAAGAAGACATTCCTCAAGAATCAATTCTCAAGAGGTTTAACTCACAGAAAGGAATGAAATCATTTCAACTGGGAAAGCAGTTGTCATGCAAATGGACAACAGGAGCTGGACCTCGCATTGGTTGTGTGAGGAACTATCCCTCAGAGCTCCAGTTTCGAGCTTTGGAGCATGTCAGCTTGTCCCCAAGAAGCGCAGCCCGTTTGAGATCATACTTCTCTCCTCGGATCACTAGCGGTTTGAGTCCAAGGGTGCTGACTCCAACAGAATGTGGCGGGGAGATGGAAGCAATCATAAGCTTGCCGGCACTTGAGAGATTGAAAAGCATTCACCATTCTAGAACTCAGTCCTCCCAACTTTTTACAGGAAGTAGAGCAAGCGCAATTGCTAATGTCTTATGACTGAAAATAGATTTCTTTATTTATTATTCTTGTGTGTGAATAGAAAAGATGATATAAGAATTCTTTGTCATTCTTTTCCTACACAAACCATGTATACAGTTTTTTCATTAGTTCATCTTGTAAAAAAAGGAGATGACAAATTGTAGGATTTTGGTGGGTTCGATGCCCTTTTAATACAAAAGAAGATTCAAATTTTTTCTTTTTCCTTAGTTGTATTTTGGTGGGTTTGATGCCCTTTTAAATTGTGTTGCTGTTTATGGACGCGAAAGACAGATGCCGTCCTTCTACAATAAATTATACAAAAGAACAAAAAAGGGCAACGAAAAACCATACACGCAAAACATTTTATGATGGGGTTGGGCATGCCTCAAATAGTCAAACTAAACAATACTGTGATGGTGATTACTAACCACTCGTCACTCGTCACTCGTGGAGCCTTTCATTCACTCACACTGATTACTAACTTCTTTTGACATGTTATCCACTCCATCAAAGATCACATAAATAGGCAAAATGGCCATCTCAAATCAGAGCCTCAAGTTTTTTACTGAATTTGAAGTTCAAGCTTCACGCTTTGAGCCTCAAGTTTTTACCTTGCAGGACTATCTCCCATTTCCTTTGTGGCTGCCATGGAAGCTCTGAAAATTTCATCTATTCCTTCACTTCAAATTCCATCTAAATTTGACAAAGTGCAATCCAAGAAACTCACTTCTTTCTGTTTTAATTCAATACCCAGTTCATCTTTCTCATTAGTTCAAAGAAACATATCAACATTCAAGATTTTCACCACCATATCATCTTCTGTTTCAACTGAGCCTGCAAACCCACCTGAACTAGAGGTTGAAAATCGCACCCAACATGAGAAATTTGATTGGTATGCCCAATGGTACCCGTTGATGCCAGTTTGTGATCTTGACAAGAGAGTGCCACATGCAAAGAAAGTTTTGGGTATTGATGTGGTGGTGTGGTGGGACAGAAATGAGAGTGCTTGGAAGGTGTTTGATGATTCTTGTCCTCACAGATTGGCTCCCTTGTCTGAAGGGAGAATTGATCAGTGGGGGAGGCTGCAGTGTGTTTATCATGGCTGGTGTTTTAATGGCTCTGGTGACTGCAAGTTCATCCCTCAAGCACCTGCTGATGGCCCTCCGGTAAAAAACCCTTGAATGAAAAATTTTCATGCAAGTAGTAGATTGATAGTTTTGCTCACCTTCATACAAGTTAACTAGACTTCTAGAAGACGTCATATAATACCATAGTTTTGCATAATTCTAATGAACTTAAACAGAACAGTCATATTGTTCATTCAAGTTTGCAGAAGTGATTTTATAAGAACAAAGTATGCAGTGCATGAATGATTTATTTGACAAGATAACAGGGTTGACCCTTCTAGCATACTATGCAGATTCACACATCCAAGAAAGCATGTGTAGTTGCTTATCCAAGTACTGTGCAGAATGGCATTGTGTGGTTTTGGCCAAATTCCGATCCTCAATACAAAAATGTTCTGGCGGAGAAAAAACCTCCCTACATACCAGAACTAGATGATCCATCGTATTCTGGTTTAATGGGAAATAGAGAGATTCCTTACGGGTATGTAAAGATATATCTTTCAACCACTTTCTGATATAAAACTATTTTCTACTGAGGGAAAGGGATAATGCTCTTTTATAAGTAACCTTGTGAATCTGTATCCTGGTCTCATTTCCTTTTTCACGTCAAATAACTTTTAGGTGTATCCATATGTAAACATTGTCATATAACAGAATATGCAATTATTCTAGCTATATCAGACAGATCCAGAAGATATGCTATAACTTTGCTTGATTTCTTAATTGCAATTCCAGGTATGAGGTCTTGATTGAAAATCTCATGGACCCTGCTCATGTTCCATATGCACATTATGGAATAATGCGAACGAATCAACCCAAAGGCAGATACATTTTTGTGGATCATTTTTATTTTTATTGCATTCAGTACGTTAATTTCTAACATGGTAGGTTCAGATGACTTACACTTCATAAATTTACAGAGAAGGCCGATAGAGAAGGGGGCAGACCATTGGAATTGAGTGTTCAGAAGTTAGACATAAATGGTTTCATTGCAAAGCAGGAGTGGGGTCGCAGTAAATTTCTGCCACCATGTGTGTTCTACGCTTCTCCCCTTGATCCGGTTGACCAAGGTAATGGTGCTGCATCATCGGCTGGAACCAAAAAGGTGGTACAATATGTTGATTTACTTCTTGATTTTATATAAAGCTGACTGTTGCAGCTATACTTTCCGTTATTTTTGTTCATACCCTTTATCTTTGTATTCCTTTGTGCATCTATTTATTTGTATGCTGATTTGTGTAGGTGTCATCAGCCCAGCGGAGAGCTCTTCTAATTTTTATCTGCATTCCGGTTAGTCCAGGTAATAGCAGATTGATATGGACCTTCCCAAGAAACTTTGGCGTTTGGATTGATAAGATTGTTCCACGATGGATGTTTCATGTTGGACAAAACCTGATTTTGGACTCAGATTTATATCTTCTTCATGTTGAGGTGAGTTCTAACTCTCTGTTGTATGAAATGAAGTTTAGGAATTAACTTGCATCTCACTTGCTGAATATGCAAGACATCACTTTTTCAGTTGACAAAGACCATGGTCTGGCTTTTTCTCGCAAAACTTTAAACTTGTTGCTAGATGGGCAATGAATGAGAAAACCTGGCAATTGTCAAGTGGATCTATTTTACCTGAGCAGTGCTCAATATTAGCTTGAACTTCAGAAAGACTAATTCTCTTTAAAACTTCTATAAGCTTGACCTATTCCCCCCCACCTCAAACACACACCCCTGAAAGTAATGCTTTTGGTTTCAAGTTTTAGAAACAATAAGAGAAACACCCTATGGAGTTACTATGTGCAACCACATGATCATGGAAATAGTCTTAGGTCAATATTTTGTTGCATGTGGTCTTGTATGACTCTTGAGTTCTTCCTACAGGAACGTAAGATAATGGATGCTGGCCCCAGCCAGTGGCAGAAAGCATGTTTTGTGCCTACAAAGTCGGATGCCCTTGTGGTTGGTTTCAGAAAATGGTTAATCAAGTATGCTGGTGGTCAGGTAGATTGGAGAGGCAAGTTCAGTGGGGCTCTTCCCCCCACTCCCCCAAGAGAACAGTTGTTGGACAGGTAACTTACATACAACTATGAAGGAGGATTCGAACTTCTGTTGTTTACTTCTTAGTTTCAGAAAATTGGAACCATTTAACTCCTTGCCTGTCAAATTTCGATAGCAGATCCTTACAGAGGTCTTGGAAATGCTAAAAATTGGTGGTGTTGCGATAATATTAACTCTATTAAAGTAGTGAAAGCTTATGTGGAAACAAATTTTCTATTAGTTGACGAGTTTTACAAACCGAACCAGCTAAAATACTTCGAAATCAATCTCTTTCAGTTAATCAAATGATATAGGAATTTCTGGCACATTGATTAAAAATTTGCCGTTTGTCTTGCCATTTTGCCACATACATTGTTGGACACAAGCATTTGTTTTATTTGGTTGTGTTAGGATCCTTAGAACTAACTTGGAGTGTGTTAAAAGTCATATAGTTGAATGATAAGGGAGTTTTTGCACAACCTTCTCAGGTACTGGTCCCATGTGGTGAGCTGCAGCAGTTGCAGTGCAGCACACAAAGGTCTGAGGGTGCTGAAAGTTGTGTTGCAGGTCGTCTCTTTTTCTTTAGTTGGAATTGTTGCTGCAACCAAGCAGGCTGCGTTATCAGTGGCTGCAAGAACTACGCTAGTTGCAATGGCTATACTATCCTTTGCAGCTTCAAAATGGTTGGCTCACTTTATCTACAAACAGTTTCACTTCCACGACTACAACCATGCTCTTCGCTGAGATTCAAGTTCACTCACTGTTTAGATATAATGAAAACATTAAACACCCAACGGGGTAATGTAACTATGATATACATGTCAAGGTTTCATAACTATGATATACATTAATATAAGTTTGTAAAATAAAAAGAGTATCATGTGAAGATTATTTCTTTGCATTAGAAATTGAAAGAAAGGGTGCGGAGAGGAAGAGGTAGTTGTGTTTGTCTCTAGCTCAGAGGCATGAGAAAAGTTCAGTTGCAAAGTGACGAGAGAGATAGAGAGAGTGAGTAAGAACCCGTTTCATACAAGTTTTTGTCCAGCACCACAGTTCCTTAACGTTAACACGTAACATAGATGCTCTGTATGTACCAAAACAAATTTGCCACCATCCTCATCTTGATAATTATTAACATCACAAATTGACAGTACCCCATTGTTTTTACCTCCACATCAAATGATCCCTTAATGGCTTTTACTACATTGTTTTTACCTCCACATTGTCTTTTAAAAAAATTATTAAACCTACCACAACAAAAATTAACTCTAAAAAATTTATTGGCTTCTTAGCTCCTCCTCAAAGCAAATGGTCAAATTCCAAAACAAAGAAAATTAAAAGAATTTCAGAAAAAGATAAAGATAAATGAAATTGACAAGTGTCAAAATCCCATTTATTTTGAAAGGAGCTCATCGTCAGTTTTAAGGAGCCAAATCTTTTACAAAAATTAACACAAAAACATATTAATACAAACAAAATTGGATTTACATCCACCCATTAGAGCAAAAACATTATTTACATGAGAGATATAAAGGATATGTAAAAATGAATTCACACCCCTGAATTACATCTCCCTACGCTCCTGTTGGCTTTTATTTTATCACATTGTTTGTACAACCACCAAATCCACTTGTTCAAATTAGGCCCAAATAGTATAATTTGGGCTCTAACAAATTTTGATTTACTGACGAGTGATGTGGCATTGCAAAGCAGTCCAAGTGACAATTTCACAAAGAGTCAAAGACAATCCACCCAACCAAAAGCTCCCTGTCGCTTGTAGCAGAAGCTCTTCCACACTTGACATTAACATACAAACCACCGTCCTCGAAACTAAAGTAAACAAACCAGTAAAACCCAAGTCACATTTCCTTCCACAAGCCTCCCTCAGCAGATCTCCATCAACCAACCCTCCACAGCTCCAGTTTCACATCTCATGTAAGTAAATTTCTGTACTTTCCCATTCATTTCCACTCAAGTTCCTTCATTTTCTTCTACTTTCTCTCAATACCGACCAAAATTTAGTTCATGCACTCCAAGATCTGATTGGTTTTACTACCTGGGTTTTCTTCAAAACTCATGAAAGAATCAAATCGGGCCACTGAGCCCATTGGGCAAAACCTGATAAAGCTCATAAGCAATCTCTGCTTCTCAGTGTTTGTGTTCTCAGTGCTTATAATCACTGTGATTGCCATCACCTACCAACCCCCAGATCCATGGCTGGAGTCAGCTCCAGCCTTAACAAAACTCTTCACTGAGTCTGAGAATGCCACTTTCAAGAATGACAATTCTATCCTCAAGACTGGTGAGGATTTACTTGCCCCTGCCGTGCCTCCGGCTTCGGAGGACCGCATCACCGAGGCGGTGATTGAGAAATCAGAAGCCAATATCACCAACTCCACCCCACCCCAATTGAATTGTGAGGTTTTGGAGAGAGTGAATTGCTCGGACCCTCGAGCTTTGATTGCGGTGGAGAGGTTTAATTTGAGGCTCTTTAAGTCCATTGTGTTCTTGGAGTATCAGACCCCAGTTAATGGGTCGAAACCGGACGAGTGTGATGTGTTGTGGAGGTTTAGGAACAAGAAGGAGAAGTCTTGGAGGAAGTATAGGGATTTTAGGAGGTTTAAGCTTGGATTTGGAGTGAATTGTACCTATAAGGTGGTCCATGCCGGAGGGTGGCATTCGGGTATTAATGCTCGAAGGCCGAGGAGGATTAGTAATAGCACTAGGGGTGCTAAAATAGCCCCATCAGTTCGTGACGAACAGATTAATGATACAATCCCAAGCTTGGGATCGGATACGAATTTTAGGAAGGGTAAGTACTTGTACTATTCACGTGGAGGGGATTATTGCAAGGGAATGAACCAATACCAATGGAGTTTCTTGTGTGGTTTAGGTGAGGCTATGTTTTTGAACAGGACATTTGTGATGGATTTGAGTGTATGCTTGGCGGCGAGTTATACTCCGGGTAATAAAGATAAGGAAGGGAAAGATTTTCGATATTACTTTGATTTTGAGCATCTTAAGGAGAGTGCCTCAATTGTGGAGGAGGGTGAATTTTTGAGGGATTGGAAGAAGTGGGATCGGAGCCATAAGAGGAAAGTGCCAGTTAAGAAGGTTGCGAGCCATAAGATCACACCAATGCAACTCAAGAAAGAAAAGAGCACAGTTATATGGAGGCAGTTTGATGGTCCGGAGCCAGAAAATTACTGGTACAGGGTGTGTGAAGGACAAGCTGCTAAGTACGTACAGAGGCCATGGCACGCACTTTGGAAATCAAAGAGGTTGATGAATATTGTTACAGAGATCAGCGGGCGAATGGACTGGGATTTTGATGCTGTTCATGTTGTGCGAGGAGAGAAGGCACAAAATAAGGACCTTTGGCCTCATTTGGATTATGATACATCCCCTGACATGCTTCTTGAGAAGGTAAAGAGGATGGTTCAGCCTTGGAGGAATCTGTATATAGCTACTAATGAACCGTTCTACAATTACTTTGATAAACTGAGGTCTCAGTACAAGGTTCATTTGCTTGATGATTACAAAGAACTGTGGAGTAATACAAGTGAGTGGTACAATGAGACTAGGATTTTAAACGATGGACGACCAGTTGAGTTTGACGGGTACATGAGGGTTGAAGTGGATACTGAGGTCCTTTACAGGGCAAAGACGCGTGTGGAAACGTTCTATAATTTAACCGGAGATTGCAAGGATGGAATCAACACATGCTGACCAGGTTGAAGAGACCTCTAGTTGCTTATTTCATATTTTGATTCACATTTCTGAGTGATACTGTTGAATTCAGGTCAGGCTTATCGTTGTATTTGCTTTTTCTTTTATTGTATTGATGGTTGGAAATTCAAAGCCTATATTGTACTATAGATTCAACTCATTTTGACATCCACATCCATTTATCTCTTACAAGCTCTAGTAGAATGTCCATCTTCCCGAATATAAATTACCTGCCATGATATTTTCTCTTTGCATTTTCCTTCACATGTGACACAATTATTTGCGCATGAGTCGAGGCCTAAGTGGATACAACACATTTACATTTCGCTGGAACTGCAGAGAATGAGTTGTGTGCCTCACATACGACACTTATCTTTGAATTTTTTGCGTTGGTATTACACAGGAAATGCCTAGTATAGATTTATAATGCTCTGCTTTCTCTTCAAATACCGTATCATTCCTGAAAGTCATCATTGGCGACTAATTTTGCAAAATGCTTAAACAGTTGGTAGTTTGATGCATATGGACTGAATCAAGCTGTAAATGCATCAATCTATTAGCAATGAATCATTTCATCCCTTAACTACATGCACATGGAGAGTTTTCTAGAGGAGAATATCTCGAAAGGCAGCAGATGCACTTTGATTTTGCTTATGTACCGGAAAACTGAAGTTGTAAAATTGCTCTTTTCCCTTGCTCAAACATTGCTCATCAAGTTTGAAAACCAGAAACACTCTGTTTATGCAGACACAGCTTTCCTTTTCGCTTTCTCTTTGTTGTGTACTTGCATTCAGAAAGTTGTAAATAGAGATATACCATGAGGGAAAGGAAATAGTCTTATATCAATTACATTCACAATCATAATTGGTATGCCGAATCCATATATTGCTTAATCCTGAAAGACAAATTTGACCATAGAAAATCAAATATATGATTAATTCGACCCTTGCTTTTCATAAAAAACAATTCATTTTTCAAGTCAGTCTTAGTTCATTAGTGCATCAAGCCCTTGTATGATTTGCATGGTTTTCTTCCACATTCCAGCTTTGGGTTGGTGCCACTTGATTATGCAAAGGTATGTATTCCTGCAGGGGAAAAATTAAAAAAAAACCAATGAAATGCCTTTTAGTCAAAACAAAAATGATGAAACCAAGATAATTTAACAAGTACAAAACAGGGTAGTTTTGATATGGAAAGAATAGTATAAAAGGAGAGTATATATGTATATCAGTACCTCCATCCTCTGTATCAGCTCTTGAGCAGTTTTTGCAGAGATGACAATGTTCCTTGAAGATGAATTAATAAATCCTTCTTCCACGCCTTTGTCAAACAGACGAAGCAAGCAATCATAATACCCATCAATATTTAAGAGACCCACCTGATTTTGCAACCAAAATATGTGGTAGCGGTTAATATGTTGATGTCCCTTTTTCGGAAAATTGGTTAACATGTTAACGTCATAAGTTACGATCCTAAAATGTCATAAATTTGGAAAAAGGTTCATTGTCATTTTCATTTGCCATGACTTACTCACTAAGTTATGCTACGGTTAAACACCTATGTGTGAGGCTGTGGATGTTTAACCTATGTGTGAGGCTGTGGATGATTTTTGACTGTTAATTCATGATATAGAATCTCATTAACAATTAGAAATCACCCACGTATGTGACCTTATCAAAATCTTTTACTTTATTTCAACTCTACTTGTCCCATAATTTGTGTAAGAATAATTTTTTTTGGTGGAAAGTGCAAGAATGATTATGAAATGATTGGTGTGACAAGGAGGACCATACTATTACAGTACCAATAACGAATTTAGAGGGGAAGAGTAAGCCTCAATTATGGGAAAAAAACTTACTTATACCGGGGATAGCACTGTTTTGCTATCCCCGGCTAATAACAACATGACATGTGGAGAAGTTGTCATATGTGTCAGAAAAGTTATCCTATGTGTCATGTTGTTATTGGCCGGGATAGCAAAAAGTGCTATCCCCGTTTCACGAGAATTTCTCTTCAATTATGGGCCTATAAATGGTTGCCAAGTCTTATTCAGGGCCATCCATATCATACAACGTGGATGCATGATGGCTATCAAGTTAGAAGCCCGATCTGACTCGTAACCAAATACAGCCAAGTAGTTGGTAGTCAATTTGGATGGCTTAAGTAAGAAGTTTGAAAGCTCACGCTCTAGAAGACTTTGCTTTAGAATGTACTTTACGCTGGGTTTAGGATGACCCTTTTTCTAATGGTTTCAAATGCAAGTTAATATACCCAAACTAGTTTGAATTTAATTCACTTCCAACTGGAAGTTATCACATAATAAAAACCATGAAGAAGGAAACCAAATTAGAAAATCATGAAATGAGTGCGGTTTGTGGTGATTGTACGTACTTAAAGTTTATCTAAAGAGTCGGGTCGAGAATCCTATATTTTTCTTGTCTCGTAAAAAAGTAGAAAATAATTTTTTTATATTATCTATAAATATAAAGCAAAAGGCAGAAATATATATAAAGAAAAATCTTCTTAAATACTTCAAAAGCATATAAAGCAGCCAAAAAACGAAAGGCATACAATTCAAACATCTGGATAAAACTTTATCAAGCGTATAATAGTTATAGTTGCGATTCAACCTCGTCAGGTGCAATCCCATGAACATCAAAATGAAGTAAAATATTGATTAAATGAAATCTAGGTCAAAGTTCATTTTTATTAATTTGTTTTTATTACACATAAAACAATAAGAGCACTCTAATAAAAACGTCATCATTCACTCATGTTATGCGTATGGTGAAGGATCTTATGGTCTTGTTATAATCATTCTGATGTGGAAAATTTGTTTAATTGATTGAGTCATTATCGAAGGTCATGATCTAAATTGACTAAACAATAATATCATTAAGGGTCCCTATGGTCTCTCGAGCAATTAATTATATGCTAACACCTACAGTTCTTGCTGGGTATAGCTGCTAAACCACAACAAATACTGAAAACTTTTAATAGACAGATTGAAACGTTTCAAGGAAACATGCATTTTATAAATAATTGTTAAACTTACATGCGCATGCGGCATGCATCTTGTTCTTTGACATGCAGAGAATAAGAGAAGAAGGAAAAAAACAGAGTAATAAGCTTACTGGTTTGTCATGGATTCCAAGCTGAGACCATGATATCATCTCAAGCAACTCTTCCATGGTTCCATACCCACCTTCATATATATATATATATGGATGGATTATCCAAAATCCCAGAAAATTAACAAGGATCAAAATGCATCATATATAGTATATACATGCAGAAAAACTTAACTATATCAGCAATGCTTACAGAAAACTCTTATATACGTTTGTAATTTTAATTTTGTTTTTTATAGTTGAAATATTAATTAAATATACCAGGAAGTGCAATGAAAGCATCGGCTCGACGAGCCATCTCAGCCTTCCTTTCATGCATATCCGATACAATCAACACTTCTCCTACTGAATCGCCTGATATCTAATCAAATCAATCACAGAATTTAATTACTTTCATTAATTAGCATATATTAATATAGTTTATTAGCAATACACAACAGAATTAAGGTTAGAAGAAGGAGAGTATGTATGGGTAGTACCTCAAGTGGAACAAGGGCTGTTGGGATAACTCTATAGCAAAAATCAAATTATTAATTAGTAAGATTTTAATCACTTAATTAATCAAAGATTCGTCCTACGTACCTATAGCATTAGCATATAATTAAGGAAGTAAGGATTGAGGTTTATTAATTATATACTTGATCTGGGCCTCATTGAATTAATTAGTCTTACCCAAGAACATGACATCCACCGTCATAAACTGTTTGTGAAACCAACCCCATCAGCCCTACACTTCCTCCTCCATACACCAAATCCATCTTCCTCTCCACCTGATCAAACTTAATTTCATTAATTTCCCTTGCTAATTGCAATCAAAACCCGGCCTCAAGTTATATCAATAACAAACAACTAAGACCAATTCATTTTAACCAGTGTGTGTATATATATACTTGCCACATGAGTGTCTTTGAGAGAGAGAGAGAGAGAGAGAGAGAGAATAGCAGAATTACCAGTTGAGTCCCAAGTTGAAGAGCTGCATCACTGAATATCTTTCTATGGCCTGAATTACTTCCACAGAAGACACACACCCTTTTGAACTTACCCATTAATTATAATATACTAGTTTCTACTTTCTAACTAAAGCTAGCTGTAGAGTTTCTTCACCTCCGATGGATATGGGATGCAAACAAGTTGGTTGCTCACTACAATATATTCTTTTTGCTGAATAAGTCGCAGGCCTTCTAACAATTCTATCGATCTCTCTCCACACACACATATATAGACACAAAAAATATATATATATATATTTAATGTAGAGCACTATATACTAATTAAAAGTCTAATAAATAATTTAGAAATTGTACCGGTGGTACTGACACGTGAGAGGTGATGTTAACTGATATGGGCCCGGTACATGAAAATAATGCAAGTGTTATTCACTTTTCAGTCAAACAAGATTCTGCCTTTCTTTCATTCTTTGTATTCTATATCTCATTTGTGTTGGTGGGTGCACCAATAATATAAACGCTCCTCCCTCTCACCTTCCCTTCCCTAAAATATTTAATGGAGAGAGAGAGAGAGAGAGAGAGAGAGAGAGAGAGAGAGAGAGAGAGAGGATCATTCATTCATCTCCTCCACTTCTTGGACTTGGAAAACTCCTAAGCTAAGCTAAGGACCTAAGCTAAGCTAGCACTTTTGTATTTTGGGTGCATATTGGTCCCTTGGCAGAGATCTATTCGGTTGAGTGGGTAGCAAAAGTTGGGGAAATTATCAGCTAGCTCCTACAAGCTGCATGCACTTTTACCACATTCACCTCCTAATTATAAGCATATGTCATGTCTGGCTAATATTTTAGGATTTATTATGATCACGCTTCAATCCTGTCCTACTGGACAATCTTCATAATGGTTCTTAATCTCATAAGTATTTATGTGCGGTTGCTAGAGAGAGAGACACTCGCATGAGACATTGTATATTGATATTTGACTAGTTTCTTCTCTGTGCATGACTTTTGTTCTTTAAACAACGTGCTGATAACTTATTTTTACTCAATTTTCTTTAGTGTTGATTTGATTTATTAACATGGTTGATTCTTTAGAGTGTAAAATCACTCTTCAGAGCTTAAATTTTAGGTTGTAATCTCACATTACGTTAATTGTATAAACTCTAAAGGGCTATTTTGTATCCTAAATAAACAATTATGTCAATAAGTTGAATAAAATCTGAAGACAAATAAGCAAAATTGAGATTGTCTCGACTCTTCCGCTCTATAAAAATTAAAGTAACGGATGTTTGAAAAATATCATTTTATATTTAGTTATCTAGATATTTTATCTTATTCAAACGAGGGTGATATCAAAGCAAAATTTGAACTCTTTTTGGCCGAGACAAGTTTCATTACTCAGAAATAGAACATTACAAGAGACTTGAGCATAACATTAACTTGAACTCTTTTGTGTAAATGTGAGGTGAAAAACTATAGCACACTCCCACATATAGCTCCCTAGATTGAAAGACTAACTATCAATATTCGATCTCTTCAATGATGCACACTTCGCCATCCATGATTTAATTGTGATAGGCATGATTAAATCAAAATGGGGTTCAAGGTTCAAGCGTGCATCATAGATGATGATGATGTGCAGTCACCTTGGGGCCCACCACGGGTTAATTAAAATAGATCTCATGCTTTAGTATGATGCCTGAGCCTGACTAATCATGTTAAGTGCCTTTGGGCTTTGGCAGGTTACCGATAAAGAAATAAAAAAGAAAGAAATGGTAGGAACCACAAGGCACCCAAAAGTATAATATAAGAATAAGAAAATATAGTGTCTCGATTCACCTTTTCTTAGGCGCATTGCTTTGTAAATAATCATGATTTTGGAACCAGTAAAAGTGAATAAATAGTGAGGAAAAAAACAGACATTTAAATTTAATGGTGACCGTTTTCGGTCTATCAGACCCACAATAAAAACAAACTAAACGGGGCAATGAACTTGTCAGTGTTCCATTTAATTATGAAGCCATTGCTGACTTTTTGGCTTTTAAAATCCTTGATAATAATCTGCTACAGGTTGACAAAAGTCTGCATCTTAGTTGTCCATCTGTGCCATGCCGCTGCCATTATGGGAAAATTTAATTGAGTCAGCAGTAAAAAGCAAGCAAAAAAGACAAGGGTCAATCTTCCTGCTTATGTACAAGATCTCATCATTATGTATTTAAACCAAAATAAGTATTTCTAATTATTGATGTAATGAGTGTAGTGGGCATTAATTATTCTGTCTGATGTATCCTTGAGTTCAAAACAGTGTGATTAAGAACTGCAGCCCCACATGAATGCATACATATGAGAGACCATTTGAACCAAAATGATAAACATGTCACAACCCAATATGTCATGCTTTTACAGGACAAAAACAGTAAAATCAATTAACTAAGCACCATTTGCATTCTAAACATGATTTCAACTCTCAAGTGTTCAAATCATCATTGTCAACAAAGTATTCCTCAATGTGAAGCTGATACATCACTAACTAAAGCGGTCTTACACAGTCATAATATGTGACTACAAAGAGCAAAACCTAATAGAAACTTGGTATTCCTGGTAAAAGGGAAAGAGTAGAGTATAAAACTAGTTATGGTGCCATACCAAGTACTCGTAACATTCTATTCGGATGCCACATGATGGATCAATAGAACATCAAAAGCATCGGCAATACTGTTTGTAAGCCGCTGCTTCTGGGGCATATGAATTAAGTTTTGACTAGCAATGGCCTTTGCTGTACAAAGAAACTGCAACAAACTGACATGCCACAGATCAGGTAGCCGTGGAAATGCTGGCTGAGAGTGCAGCATGGCGTGCCACAAATGACTCGACCAGTGGATTCACTAGGTCAGGTGCTTCATCCTTCAGGATCAGGAACATTAACAAGTTATGAATCAGCGTTCGTTGTCAATGGGAAAGTTATCAGAATTCATACTAATTATATCTGCTTATGGTTGGGCGCTAGCACTTCTTTTCCCTATTTATACATTTGATCTAATCTTTCATCCCCAAGACAACAGAAACCAGTTTCTCCGAGCCAGATTTTAGCATGCGCTACAAAACCACATTATACATCCATACATCTTTTCAAACATTAAAAAAAACTCCAATAGCCGTCATATACGCAAACCTTTCTGAGAGAGAGAGAGAGAGAGAGAGAGAGACCTGAGGGCAGTGGCCGACATTAGGAAGAACAACGAAGTCTTCTACAGAATCGAATTTCCCATAGGCACGTCCAAGTTCAATGGGCTCCCATGGATCCTTCTCACCCCATCCTATCAAAACAGGGCACTGTACAGAGAAGAAAAATTAAAAACTTGAAGCTACTTGATGCATTAGTAATAGTAAATTTGACTGGTGTGAGTGGTTAGTAAGGATACTGTAAAAGTTTACTGAGACACTAACCTTCACTTGAGGCAATAGTTCCTCAGGAAGGGGGCCACCTGAGTAACAAATGAACTCCAGAAATACATATACAGCACCGGGCTCAAGTCCTGGAAGAAGGATTTTTTGAACTAGTTCCTCTGTTACCTGGGAGGTGTCATGGTAGCACTGAAATGCAATTATTCGTATCAGTAAACCTAAACAAAGAAACAAAAGGGAAGAGTGCAAGTGTTCACGAGTTTTTTAGATTCTATAAAAACAAGATAATTTGGATATAACAGCTTAACAAACACACACCACCATAGGCAACCACAATGACATTCAAGCTAGATTCCCACTTAGAGTGAATATGTACATATCATAGCTGAAGTGTCTGTTATATCAATTAAGATCCAGAAAGACTTATGTGGATGGATGGAAAAGATTCCAAATTTTAACTATTTGCAAAAAATCATTTTCGTAATTTGTACTATGCTATGAATCTATCTTTGCTAATCAGATAATGTTGGTTTATATACTTCAATATTAGCAGCTTATCAAAAAATAAATATGTCGATATCGTAAGATACCTGGCAAAGGATATTCCTCACAGACTCTGGTGTGGCAACAATTTTGAAAAAATATTTGCCCACATCAGTATTTCTGCCACAACATCATGACTTGAACTCTATGTTTACACTAAAGAACTCTAACATGACAAACAAACTATTTAATCCAGCTTTACCTCAGTAAGTGCTGAAATGATCTAATCAATGGTCTTCCGTACCAAGGCTGCTTTTTAATATGAAGCATACGAAGAGAAATATTTAAGAGCATTACGCCCTCACATAACTGTGGCTCCATAACTGCTGCCTGAAGACCAACAAGTCCTGTGTGAAGACCCAAAAAAACTCAGAAGGGTATGTCTCTGTTGATGTCATTCAAAGAAATAGTTTCCAAATCAGAAGGGCTCCATTTAGTAATAAGCAGAATCATATAGAAGTATCGCATCAACATTGTAGATTATGGCTTATCACCGTGGGAAATATTGATATCTGAATGTAAACCCAGCGTATTAGAAGATGGTACGCAAGAAAGCAAAGGCAGTATATTTTACCAAAATATTTCTTTCATGAGTTTATTGCAGCATAAGTAACCAAAAAATGAACTTTAATGGTGACCTCCTTCGGATCCAAGACTTCACTATCTAACCAACACATGATGGAAAGCATAATATCCTATCACAGGATCTTTTCACAGCCTCACAGGTGCCATTAGATTAACAAAGACAACATTAATTATATGTTTTTTTTGTTGTTGATCCTTTTCATTTATCACTAGCCAGAACTAGTTAAGCATAAAAACTTACAACTCATACCGAAAGGAGAGAGAGAGAGAGAGAGAGAGAGAGAGAGAGAGAGAGAGATGGTCACCTCCGATAGAGTTGCATATAAAGAATGCTTCATCCTCGACCACATCAATACAAAAGTCATTTAGCTGGGTGCCCCATTTCTCAAATGTATAAAAGGAACTTTCCCCAAATTGACGAGGATTTGGTTTGTCTGAGTACCCATAACCAATCAGATCAATTGAGTATACCCTATGTGATTTTGCAAGAACTGGAATATTTTTCCTCCAATGGTCACTGTAAAGAATAACAAGTGTGTCATAGGTACTGACCTTGACAAGTTAAGCATGGAATGAAAGAGATCATATAACAAAACTCTGAAACATATGGCAAAGTGTGAAACTATCAAATAGTCTGGGAACATTTAAAATGCAAGTTATGCATGAAAACTCAAAAATTGTGGGGAATACAAAGCCCAAAAAATGAAGCTTTAGCTTCTAGATTGCACCAAAACCCAGAAAGATTAGAGTTCGGTCTGTTCATGGGTCCTTATCTTAAGCACTAACAACAGTTTCAGCAGCTATGATCTGACTTATTAAATCTAATTAGCAAGGACTTAACTCTTTCACAACTATCTACAAGATAAGAAAGCAACGAACTTTAAAGTGCAAAACCTTACATAAGTAAATTTAATTTTTCAAATTTAATGAAGTTCATACCATGCGTACAACTAAGAAAAATGGATATGTCTCATGCATGTGTGTGTAAAACATGACTGTATATAGCAATTTGCGCATGTAATACCTATAGCAATTAGTTGTCTGCTAATGAGAAGTAATGTGTGCATGATGTAGACCTGTTTGCTCCAAAACCATGAATTAATACTAATGCCGGGCCACTGTTGCCAGCATGCTGATAGCGGATAGAATAACCCCTCCAGTTCCATATACTACAACACACAAAAGAAAAATGACACTAGAAAGTAAGAAGGACAATCATTAATTTAAACCCATTGTCAGCCCAAAAATATGCCAAATACTTATATCAATTAACTTGAAATAAAGAATCAATGATACAATAGCAACTGAAAACAGAAAAACTCTATCAGGCAACAAGCAACATGAGTATCCAAATTATTCTCATTAGCTGATCACTAAAATTATATTGGTTCATATATATTAAGTGGGAATCAAAAGCACAACTCTATAAAAGCACATGAGCAACTCCCACTCAATGTCTCAGTTAGAAATCAGGAGATTCCAAATAAAGTGGAATTTGGAGTGTTTGTAGAAAGATGGCAAGATGTAGTCTTTATGAGACTTCCAACTTGAGGTTCTCTTGGTTAGTCCATATTAGCTCCCTTTACCACAGTTGGACTTAGTTTTCGGGGCTCATGCGATGTTTTATGATTCAGCTATCCTCGGTCGCATCTTTTATCGCTTCACACCACTATGCCAAATTTTCCACAACCATGCATTGTATGATCCATAGAGTATAAAGATAAATTAGAGTCTAACCTTTTAGAAAATTTAATAAAAAACAGCTTACTCACTAAATTTCGTATGAAGGGCAGCATAGCTAACTTAAAGACATAAAATTTGATCCCCAAAGTCCCGTTTGGTTCCCGAGAAACCAGAGGAAAGTTCTTTATATACAACTCTTGAAAGAAAAGCCCAGAACCTGATATGAAGGACTTCACAGTTACTTCAAGAATTCCTACTTTCTAAAACCAAACAGAAACTTAGAACAATGCAAAACTCTAAACCAATATAAAGGATTATTAGAGCATGAGAGGAACTGAAAGCATGGTACCTGCTTTGAACTTGGACCTCAGGCGCATTGTTGTTCGCAGTGGCTTCTGGACTAGGAAAGCTGCCCTCACCAATTTGACCACTCAAAGAAGAAAATAAGATAAACCCATTTGATTCAAACCCAGAAAACTTAGACATCCTACGAGGCATCTTAACTTGATGAAGGTTTTCCTTGCTGAAAGTTATGTTTCTCTGAGAGGACAAAAATGGAAAATCCAATTTTGACACAGACAGAGCGGGAGAGGTAATGCTTGCCATGGCTTTGATACGAAGGACAGAGAGAGCAATGGACTGATGAAGTGTCAAGTGTGATATACAAAGCTCACATGGCGGCCAAAGATGAACGTTCAACCAACGGTTAGAGGTCAGCTTGCTTCATGTTTAGTAGGCTTGCTCCACGTACCCAACTTGTCAATTGCCATGTACATTTTGGATTTTGCTATGCATCCTCTTTATCTTCTTTTGGCCAGACACAAGTTTGTAAGCCCTGCATTTTGCGTTTGCATTACATCCTCTCTTTACTAAGGTTAAGGTTGAATTTTTAAGGACAGAGCGTGACCTCATGAGGCTTTTAAAGTACATGCTCCAGTGGAATCTCTGCCCTAAGGAAAACAAAATATAACCAAGAGGCTTCGACCTTCGAGAATCATAGGAAACTGGATGCGAAATAAACTGGAAGGATCATTTTCGTTTTTTTTGAAAGAAGGGCAATAGTATATTATTGAAATAGGATGAGTAATAGGTACAAAAACCGGGCTATGTCGTCACCAACACCAAGGCCAAAATATTAGTAGGTAATTCTAAACAATTGAAAGAAAGTAGCCAATCTGGCCAAATTCCGGCCAAAATTTGTTCGAAAGTTGCCATGCAGGCAACAGACAAGCATCTTTAAGTCCTCTTGACAAAATCTTCACTACATACAGGACTAATTTGATACTACCAACCAAGTGAAAACAACATAAAAAAGAGGTCAATCCATTTCATCCTCTTTTTAAGGTCAATCTATTTCATGCTGTAAATGAAGGGAACAATTCCAAATTTTAAATGCAATCATCTCAAGCTTTGGTTCTCATTGTCCTGCGAGATCCCTTCATCTTGATCATGGTATAGAACGAAATCGGGCACTTCTTCAATATCCTCTGCAGGCTAATGGACAATGAAAGGAATATGATTAAAAAGGGGAAACAAATTAATGTGGAAACCCAAATACCATGCACATACAGTTTACAACCTTCCATAGTTGCAACAGGTGCCATAACAGAAAGTCAATGATCATAACCAAGCAAAAAAGCTTTCCCGCCCAAGCTCCACATGAGAGGTATCTACAATAAACAAATTAAGCAATTAGCAACCCTGAAATTGCTCCTGACATATTTATGCAATCTCAAAACATCAAGATAAATAAATAATTAAATTAAATTCCAAATCCATCACTGCCTCCTAATCAAGTTCTTGACGTCCAATTCAAGCAGCTTAACTAAAATTCACTGTGACACAGTTTCTACCAACAAAATACACAAGCGCTCCCTCTCCACTCCATCTTGCAATCATTAATAAGCTAATGGATCAAGAGATACAACAGTCAGCCTTCGAACTGAAAAAACAACCACCTGTGCATCCTTGTCTCCCTAAACTGTAAAGAAAAACTCATTATCATCCCCTCAAGCAAGACAAGATGAACAATGGTATTGCAGTCACTAACTCTGCTTTTACAGTTTACCATTGATGTGATGAAGAGAATAGTTGGTTCACACTCTATGCTCAACAAATTTGTTTTAAGCACTCAGACTCATAACCACATCTGTACAAGCATGCAATTTAGACGTAAGCTTTGAGTAGCACACCGTGAGAGTCGTTGTAAAAGATTTTGATTTGAGCATTTCAGAGCACGATCATAAACAATTTCTGTCCGCTTCGCCACATCATGCCAATTGTACAGCTCCTTCATCTACAAACCAAAGAAGCATATTTTAACCAATGTACAAGTAGTCAATGCGCCTAAAGACAACAATTTTTGAAAGAGTGCACTCACACGATTGTGCATTTCTTGTGGGTCGATTTTGGGAAGTATAGATATTGCCTTCTTTATTGCTTGAACCATATCACTAGGATCTGGTTTTGCAAGTACAATCATGTCATCAGGTAGTACCTACGTACATAAATGGGGTTAACTAAGTTCAAATGAATCTAATACAAATTCGACTCCACTAAGAGATGGAATTTATCCTAGCTTTAAGAAAGAAAATAAAATACTAGTTTATTAACTATGTAGAGAAAAAAGATTTCAAAGTTCATACCTCCGGGACACCTCCTACACGTGTACTGACTGTTAATAATCCACAACTAGCAGCCTCTAAGATCGCTATGCAAAAAGCTTCTGTTAAAGAACTGCCAGAAGGGAAAAATCGTATCATAAAAATTACAACAAAAGGTAACGTTTTTGACAGACATAGATGAAGTTGAATATATGTTGGTGCAAATTCATTCACATTTATATATTACTATAGTTGTGAACCTGTGATGCTTTCCCTATAGTTTCGACAATTAGCTAGTCAGAAAAAGAAATATGGCTATGCTCCAATGTATCTGCAAGCAATTGCAACTCCTAATTTACTTATGTTTCAAATTTTATTGATAGTATCACCGGTATTAATAACGCCACTGTTTAACTTCAAACAATAAAGACAATTTGACCACCAGTTGTAGTAAACTACAAGATTCCCAACGATTTAATTTTTCGCCTGAGTTGATGTAGCTACAAAAATTGTTCTTCAGATATTTAAAAAAGATAAAATGAAAGAAGATATTCATAAGTACCTGTTTAAGAATATATGGCCAGTGATTAGGACAGATCGTACTTGAGAGTGTTGCACGGCACCTAACATCTCAACTCGATCTTGAAGAGAATGTTTTTCCCTCATCTCTTCCAACCGCACACGTTTCGGTCCATCTCCTCCAACAATGAAACGAACCTTACCACATATTTCTGAATGAGATGATTGAATGCTAATTAACCATGTTAATAATTACATCCAATGATGTTATGCTCCAAATCACACTCAACATTTTCTTTATATCAAAAGCATCCCCCTTAGGTTAGGCCTTCACACATCAAAATTGTTTTGCATGTCATGCTGACCAGTGATGAATATATGATCATCTCAATATACAATCGCAGAATTATTACATCCAATGATGTTATGCTCCAAACCACCCTCAACATTTTCTTTATATCAAAAGCATCCCCTTAGGTTAGGCCTTCACACATCAAAATTGTTTTGCGCGTAATGCTGACAAGTGATGAATATATGATCATCTTAATACACAATCACAGAATTATTGGCGCACACATTCAAGTCCTTTCCAATATTAAAATTCATTACACAGAATGGGCAAACATGATAAGAAACGTAATATTTTCATTGAATGCTATGTGAAAACAACTCACATTGGGGTATAAACGGCATACTTCTGGAATGACTTCAACGAGAAGATCTGCACCCTTTCGGTAAACCAATCTACTTATAACAACAATTACAATTTCATGACTACTCAGGCGCTCTGGTGCAGGCTTGAACATAGCTGTGTCAACAGCATTTGGTATCACAAAGACCTTTTCTGGTGGCAAACCTGACCGTAGCACCGTGTTTTCCTTGCTTGTATGAGAAACACAAATGGCCTGACTTACTTCTGCCAATGTAAATTGCAATACCTTGTTCATGTGTATACTTCCCGCATCAGCAAAACCATAGAGTGAATGATCAGTAAATACGACCTTGTACCCCATTGTGCGTGCATGCATCAAAGCCTCATGGCAAAGAGTTGAGAAAGCTTGATGTCCATGTACCAGGGATATTTTCTCTCGAATAAGGATAGTCCTTACTATTGGAAGTGTCCCATAAAAGGTTGGAAAAGTATTCTGCATAAGAAACGGTTTCCATGGTACATAATACACTTTCAACCCGCCTGTCATGTATCT